>JAWPHD010000081.1:0-691734 GCA_037043455.1 Cyrtodaria siliqua | reverse complement strand
TTATTTAAAACGATATTTTGCAATATACAATTACATGTTTTACTATAAAACTATGAGTGACAATATCATTTTAAATGAATAATTTACAATATTACTAATTGATCATAAATTCCCTAACGCAATAGTGTAGGATGCTCCAGTCCCCTAACAAAACAAAGCAACACAGACATAATTATGTAAAAAACAAACAAAAACATTTGGGTGGTAGTGATGATGGGATGGTTGTGGGGTGGGGGGCTCTTAAGAATGAACCGGACGAGGAGACAAACTGGCCTGGATGGGAAGACTATTTGTCTCCTCGTCCGGCAGCCACTTACATAGAGCACAGACATATTAATAAACAGATAGGAAACTTCCTATCTTAACCAATTAAGTAGCCAAAATATCACGTGGCACCTTAACTTTTCCTTCTATCTCCTCTCTCAATTATTCACTGATTTTGATGAGAATATATTCAAACAATTCATAGTGAATAGCAAAATGGTATTATAATAATTTATGTTTATTTTGAAAGTAAGAAATTGTATTTAAAAAGATGTTTAAAGTTAAAAATGTCATCATTATTCGCTTTTCTCTTGAAAATCAAGGTTTTGACATAGTCAAAGTTTCCGTCAAACTCTTTTTTGCTCTAAATGTAAGACAAAGAAAGATACTATCATTGGAAATCAAATTTGTGATAGTATTTGGCATGAATGAATCTTGTATCTATAAAACTCTTCATAATATATGTGTTTAAAGTTGAGAAATAGTTAGTGAAATTTTCGCACTGTGTCACGTGAAATTTAGATAATTTTCGTAGTGTCCAATCTATTTGTTATTAGGTCTGTGCATAGAGCCACTTACATAAAGTTACATTATGATTATGACAAAGCATAATGTTTTTGCTACAGTTTTACCATATTAATAATAATTTGGAAAGTTCTTTAAATGAATGAACTCCACCATCTTCATAAACATTAGTTCATTGCTTACCTAGACCTAAACAGCCGCTGCAATTAGAACCAATGGAGTAAACATCGTCTGAATTAGTGATGTAAATTGCTTCATTTCCAGAACTCCCAAATACACAGATTTTTGTAATTATTTCTACTTCCTTCTGATCCAGTAGGCTAAATATTGGCCATTTGGTCACGTCAAGCATTGTAAACGAATCTAACTGATGCTTAGTGTTTTTAAAACGCTAATTCAAAACGAAACCCATTTTCTAGTTGCCTTTCTGCAGCTTCTTATTATTTTTCTTTCAACCGGAAGTTTACATCTGAATGTTTTTTTTAATGTGATCTGGTTGTTGATTGGTCAACTATTTTCCGAATTACCAATCAAATATATGTTTACATAATTCTCTTAGGCATGAACACAACGATGGCGGAAGGTTCAAGTTCGAAAAGAAAGTTGCCAAAAGAGAATGACGAAAAGGGGGACAAAAGTTCAAAAAAATTCAATGGACATTGGAGCCAAGGACTTCTGTCATCCATGAGCGATCCAGATCTAATTGTAGATTCAGATGACAAGCTTGTGATCATCAAAGATAAGTACCCAAAGGTATGAGTATATGCCAGCTCTGTCGGATTCGAACGTCCAATCTAATATAGGATAGGCTGGAAATGGTCCAGCGCCGAGCTGCCAGATGGACCCAAAATGACTTTTCCAGGTACTCGAGCGTCACTGAGATGCTGGAGAGGATGGGCTGGCGATCCCTCGAACAACGGAGGTCAGACGCACGTCTATGTCTTTTTTTATAAAATTGTATATGGCAAGTAGTAGCTATTCCGATTCAGCCTATATACAAAGTAACAACATGGTCTCAAGGGTAGTGGGACACAAGGGACCATGGACAAAAGGGACCAGACACTTCGGACCACATTTTGGGACAAAAGGACCACATTTGGGGACAAAAGGGACCATTCAAAAATTAGTTGAAAATGTAGATTTACATTGATAATAGTTGTGTATTGCAATGGTAAATATCATAATTTGATTATTTAAATGATAATTTAAAGGATAACTTAAACTCAAGAATATCATTTGATGGCCAATTATTCAATAAAGTTAAAGGTTAAAATGTTCATTATTTTTCCAGAATTTAAGTTTAATTAATTTAAATTAACTGTTCATAATATTAGATCTTATACTATTTAAACATGATGGAGTCTACTGTCATGTGTTTATATTCATTGTAAGTAATTTTCATGTAATTATTAATTAGTGCATGCAGAATTCTGGAACCAGTTACCAACTTAATATTTTCCTTAAAGGGCCATACTAATTGAAAAATATTTAAACTAATAAGTTCAAATCAACAAAATATTAAATAGAAAACAAATAATACCTTACTAATAGTATTTATTTGTTTGTGAAATTGTTCCCATAATATGGATCTTTTAAGGATAAGGATATTTAAATCCAGGATTTGTTATATAAAGGTATGCAAAAACAACAATTATTCATTTGTTTTACTAACTAGTAGTATACATATGTCATTTGTGAGTTCTTATCATATAAATTGTTTAAATAGCCATTTCATGAAGATAGATAACTGATTGCATTTATAATCCAGCTTCTTAATTAAATGATTGTATCACAATACAAAAATAAAACTATGGTCCCTTGTGTCCCATAATGTGGTCCCTTTTGTCCCAAAAATGTGGTCCCATGTGTCTGGTCCCTTTTGTCCATGGTCCCTTGTGTCCCATATTCGTCTCAAGATACCGGTGCATAGAATTACCGGAATCCACCTATTTACCGGAATCTACCTGAATTACCGGAATCCACTTTTTATAATTGATATATTATAAAATATTGATAGAATACATTAGTTACAGTATTAGAAGACTAAATATAATGTACTAATACAGGGTTCTCAATAGACTTTAAAAGTGAAGAGTCATATGACCCTTGACTCAAAAATCTCAAGGGTCAAAATTGAAATAGCAAGAGTCAAATACAAATCGAAAAAATCGAAGCGCCGTTTTATAAAACATCCTTTAATAACTTTAATTGTAGTGAATTCTGTAAATACTGTATTGCAAAGAAAGGTGTGCAAGAATATATATGCATTTGAACTTAAAAACCTACTATTCCATTTTACAATAATGTGTCATTATGTCAAAGATTCAAAGTTATGTAAGGATGTTTTATAAATTGGGGTCCACATTTGTTAATATTATAAGTTATTGGTGTTATTACCACACAATCTCTGTTTGCACCAGTTGTATGTATATTTGGAACATTAAACAAGAAAACAAAGGACAGTGTATATTTATTGTATGTTTAACATGTTTAATTCTCAAGAAATCTATTCTCATTTTATTAATTTCATCTTTTTCAAAAAATATTTCTATAGTATAGTACACTCTATAATATTACAGTACAGTACACAGCAACACTCTTTCGTTTAATATACTATTATTTAATTGACGAAAATGTATTTCTTTGCGCAATTTATTTGTGAATTTAACATACATAAATTAATAAAGTCCGTTCCTCGATAGCACAAAAAAAAGTCCGTAATCACAATGCGTAATGTCCGATAAGTTTTGACTGAATGATATCCCATGTTAAAAAACGCTCTTTTTATGTACATTTCACCGATTTATAAATATTTAAATTATCCTCATTAAAATTATATTTCTTTATTCCTTAGAACGTGTGTAAAACAAAATTGACGAACAACAACACAAATAAACAAACAACAAACACAAATAAAGTCAATTTTATTTTTGCCGATTTTACCTGTTCACACGTTCGACCGCTAGCTTCTGTTTTATCGCTGTTTGGTCTAATTAACCGGCAATCAATCAAAAGCCGGTAGCAATCAATTAAACAGTTAATCCAATCAAGTCATAATAGTCTCCACCCGCGCAAAGCATCATAAACATCAAAGATAATCATTAAATTATCAACACAATAGCAGCGATTAGATTACACAGTGATACCATTTACAGACGGGTTATTTCCGCCTCTGGCACACAAGCTGCGACAGCAACGAATTTGATTGGTCGAGAGGCGATCAAGGTCGTCAGGCAAGGTGTCAATCAATGTTTATGCAGCACATGCTCATTGTTGTGATATTTGGACTATCGAAAATAGGTATTGGATTGATGCTTGGAAGCAAATACACGCGCGTCATAAAAACGCACAGGTCGTAAATTAGATGCGTCAGAAATGGGTCAAATTGAAATTCCATGCGTCAAAACGCGTGTGTACGCGTCTATTGAGAACCCTGTAATAATGATATATACTTTATAAAATATGTTGTTTTTTATATATTTATTAGTTTTTTTTCGTATTTTATGAATATTGCTAACAAATAAATTGCTAATAAAATTTCATTTACGGATGATGATGTTGTTTGCATTAGTTTTTGACCTCTTTTACATGTGTCATAATAATAAATACAGTATAATTGTATTGATATTGTTAAAAGGGCCTTGGTTATTGACAATTTTGAGATGTTCTTTCGAACAGTATTGTTTGGCCCTTAAAAGGGCTTTTATAATGCATAAAGCATTTATTTCCTGGTAGATAATAAACATCTATGAATGACAGATGTCAAGATTCTCATGCCACCTTCTTTGGCTCCAGGATGAACCAAGTCTGCGTCATAATGGCGAGGGAACTTCAGCTTCTTCATGACATTGATGAAGTCTTCCTGCACGCAGCCTCTTATTAACACTTCGTCGCACTTGATTGAAATGTGCGACAGTTGTGTTTCTGACATTTCCTCGCTCGGCAATACAGCCGACAAACACCCGATTCACGCCAGCAGCCTTTAATCTAAGAACTATGTCAATAATCCTATTGACAATGTCTGGTGCTGGTGAATTCGAATATATATATCATTTTTGTAAAACAAACATAAAAAGCACCATAAAAGATGTGTCAATATTCCACATAAAAGAAGTGCAACCAAAGCACCATAAAAGATGAATAAATGACACCATTAAAAAGATGTGCTAAATTGGTTAGTAAATGGGTGGTATAGATGTAAATAAATATTTTCGATTTAGATTCCGGTAATTCTATGGGGGATTCCGGTAATTCAGGTAGATTCTGGTGGATTCTGGTAATTCTATGCACCCCAAAATACTGCCATTCAATCACATACAGACAAATACACACTGGAGTGAACTATTACAAATTTTCCTTTAGCCATAGAACAGTGGAATGCTCTGCCAGAAGATGTTGTTCTGATGCATGACTTGAATAAGTTTAAGCATGCTGTCAGTCGCATCAACCACACCAAACCATAAGTGCTGTAGTGTTGTTTTTACCCTGATTTTTATCTTTTTCACACTTTAATTTTTACACACCTTTCGCACTATTTCCTCACCTTTTCTTACTTTTAAACTTTTTATCTTGTCTACTAACAGACACAGGCGCGCAACCTGCTCAAACTTACCCATGAGGGTGTGCAGCAGTATACAGAGATAGATAGATAGGTAGAACGACTATGATACGTTCAGAGTTAAACATTATTTTTTTTTCATGTAAACAAATCTACATCTATACGGTACGTTGATCTGTCAAAGTTTGATAATCATTCAACGGAAGTCGACTTGTGCTTCGCGGCTGTGAATGGGAGTACAAGATAAAGTAAAGAATTAAGAGAAACTAGTATAGGAAGAAGTGAACTAAAGTATCCTGGCGTTACCAGTTCTCGATAAGCGATCGCAGATACAAAATGAACACAAACACGCGTCTAACCTGTCTCAATTTTTCTCCAGCGATAATCCAATTCAGTTGCATCAAAACACAAAAGTTTCCAATAAAGTTCACATCATTTCAATTTCCAAAGTTTGAATTGCAATGTGTCAGTCAAAATTACGGTAGATCAGTTAAAATCATGACTCCAGTACTCGAGGTAGTTTTGAAAAGAGGCTAATGACGTCACAACTGTATTTTTTCCCAATAAGGTGTCTAATACGGGACACAAATATAATTATACTGTCTTGCCATTATTTTTGTTTGTGACAAAATGAAACTGTTTTCTGTAAAGGGTGAATCAAATGTTTGATATGTCAAAATATCTCATTCTATAAAAGTTTCTCACAAAAACGTATATACATGTATATTAAATAAGAAAAATCCAGGCAATACTTACCAAGAAAGTGTTTTTTTCGGCTATAAACGATGAATTATATGATGGGGTATGAAAAACTGAAGACCTTACCTAGATTCCATGGTTAATTTTTTAGATTCAGTGATGTTTTTAAACAATATATTCCGTTTTTATTTGGTATTTAAACTAATTTTAGGTAACTTATATGACCCAAATTGACTTCCATAGACTTTTTTCTCACTGAGCTCTTCAGCGAGCACTGACAGTTCTATTTTTAGTAACATAAAACACTTTCAGTTGACACAGACACAGAGTGACAGACGATTATAACTCAATTTATAACATTTTAAACAGTGGTTGAAAAGTTGACTTAGTGAAAAATAGATAAAAATAGGTAGGTATGTCTTCAATAAATAATAATTTAGCTTCATTCTGAATGTTATTTTGTTTTAGCTCATAAAATAGCTACTCAACCTTTTGACTGTAAACACCGGCTGACTGTCTTTCATTTCGCTTCATAGTCTCGGAAAACTAAGCAAAATAAATTTTACCTCGAGAACAGGATATTTGAGGATATAAAGAGAATAAGCGATATAAATTTTGATATAAGGGTCAATAAATGTACAAATAAGAATATTTAGACTAATAAAAGAAAGAAATTCAGATAAGTTGTCTAAACCTACATAGATCCATCTGATATGAACCAATCCAGCTTCCGTGGCGGTACCAGAGACAAATGTGTCCCCGCTGACATAGTTTCACAATCGATACTAATAAACTATTAAACTAATTAGTAAAACGCATGATGGTCTTCTGGTATTTAATGCGTAGTTTAACTGGGGCAGTCTTATATCAAGGTAAATTGACAACATCACAGAGAAATGTTCAGGTTGTATCATCAGTTGTATGGGTTTTATGTGATAAACAGAATCTCACAATACATGTTTTGATCCTATGCATCAAAGGTACTACAATGTTAATACTATGACTGAGTTATTTAATACTATAGATTTTAGTCTAGTTTTAGATTTCCTTAAGGAAGTCAGAATATATAAATCATTATAATATGTTCTTGTATATAATTACTTTTTTATATACCCGTTTTCGGGCATTTGTTGATTTACATATATAGTTTATATTACTACCATATCATCCCTTATTTTTTAATAGTTTTATCTTGATATATTTACATTAATTTTTAATAATTCTTCATTTCTTCATCTTTCGTCAGTTTTTGCGCACAATATGACCTATTTATGTGTCGACGTGCCGTAAAACACCATTCATTCACAATACATGTATCTTGCTCAAAAAAAGAAAGAAAATAAATGCCTACCAAATGCAGCTATATTTCTTTTTGGCCTAAAATGCAAAAAAACAAAAATTTTGCTTTGAATTATTCAAATGATTTACAAATATGTTATGAAGAAAAACTAACATGACTGCAAGTTTTAACGGAAGTGATATTTGCGGTGTGTCCCAACATTTTGAGTATTTTCATTATTCAGGGATTTATCTGCATTTTTGGAATTGGGGCCAGCTGGGGCCTGTTGAATTGGGAAAATGCATGTGTAATCTACAAATTGGGAAAAAGAATAATCCTACTGTAGATATTACATAGTAAGGCACTAAAAATGTTTGGAATAGTTTCAAAATCAAGCTCTTATACAAGTCTGCAACAAATACATTTGTCAAATAGGACTACATTTAATATAAGATTTTTTTGAAATTTTTTTGAAATTTTTATTTTGGAAAATATTTTGCTTTTTTGGGGGAAATATGGGCCTAGAAAAATTTAAGTTATTCAACTGGTAATTAAAATGAAGGCAACAAAATTTAATTTAATGATGGCAACAAATGATGAGGAGTGACAATGGCAGTTGTCGTACTAGTTTCGTCTACTGCGATTTTTTTCACCCTTTTAGGAATGGTAAGTTGTAAGACTTGTATAAGAGCTTGGTAAGAATAAGATGTTTTGCACCCAGTTTTGGTTAAGAAAAATTCCAATGCATTGGACGTTTCGTACCCTGGCCATTGGATGTTGCGTACCTGGGACATTGGACGTTTCGTACCTAGTTTAGGGTACGAAACGTCCAGCACCCATTTTGTATGCTAATTAATATATACATTTCACATTGTACTAGATAAAGGGTAAAATGCAATAAGAAAGGAAGTGCAGAACCAGCAACAACAATTTTTAAAATATAATCAACAAATTCATACAAATAGTTCAATGAAAAATATTCACTATCAAGAATTCTCATAAATTAGATCAAGTATTTCTTTAAAATCCAATTTAAGAATAAAGTCCAAATAATATTGTCAAGTGTCCCTTAAAACCAATTTCATTTTAAGTCTTTCCTGGTTTAATTATTCATAATAATCCACATAATTCAATGGTTCTCGGGGGCCCCGTTTGGTCACGGGGCAAAGAATAGGGCCACTGCAGATCCCTTTGGAGGGGTAGGCAGAGGGGTAGAATCTGTTCATGTCCATTAAAGGTCTTCATCATGATCCCTGCATTGTTTCAGGTGCTATCTCGCTCGCATCAAAGAGCAGTGGCAGAAAAACAATAACGTGGCTCCAGCGTAAATGGAGTTTCTACGATAGAATTTGCAGCAACTCTGCAGTTCAGGGTGAGAAGGTTCTAGGCCCATTTTCCATATTTTATCTCGATGTACATGGAAGATGAGCCTGGCATGTTCATGCCTGTTAGGTGCCATATAACCTTTTCATGTGTTGGTGCGCCTAAAAAACCCAATTCAGTTCAGTTCAGTTCAATGTCACCTTCAGAACAAATGAGTAAAATAATTAATATAAATTCTTTCACATTTATATTCTTAATCAAAAGCATATGACATAGTAATAATTGCAGCAATGAATTGATCGTCTAATTGCTGAGTACAAAATGTCCAACGGCAGCGTACGAAACGTCCAATGACAGGGTACAACGCTGGGTACGAAACATCCAGGGTATGAAATGTCCAAGGTATGAAACGAAATGTCTTGTACCCATATAATTGAGAAAATTTGTGTTGTTTGTTTTAAATTGGGAATTCAAATAAAAGCAATTTTGTAGGCTCAAATACTTTGCAAACACATTATCATGTATGCATTCTCTTGTAGTATTTCTCATTACCCTCACGGGGCATCCGTGGCCGAGTGGTTAACGTCTCTGACTTGAAATCACTTGCCCCTCACCGCTGTAGGTTCGATCCCTCAGGGGCCTAGGAATCTTTATGTGAGGAAGCTATCCAGCTGGCTTGCGGAACGTCGGTGGTTCTACCCAGGTGCCCGCCCGTGCACGAAAATCACCTGGGGTCTTCCTCCACCAATGGAAGCTGGAAAGTCGCCATATGACCGTAGCTGTTGGTGCGACTATAAAATCCAATTCAGTCAATCATTACCCTCACCTAAAAGATTATATTTTCTCCCTTCTTCTGTTTAAAGTTTCACTCTAAATATTTTAAACAAAAAAATCTTTCTTTTTTGGTTGAATTTTTCACTCCAGTTGGGAAAAAAAATACTTTTTGCCATTTTTAGGTACCACTTATGTAAGAAAAAACAGTCAAGAAAAAGAAGAAAGCATAGCATCAGAAAAGGGTCACTAACAGGCTTTATGTTGATTATACATATTTTATATTGCAGGCAAAACATCATTTTCTAGTTCTTCCTAAGCTGAAGATTCCCAACTTGAAAAGTCTTAAACCAGAGCATCTGGAATTGCTGAAACATGTTGAGAAGAAAGGACGAGCTATTGCTGAAGAGTTGAGTTTCAAATATTTCATTTAGCAAGTAGTGGATTCATAGTGGTCAGCGGTGAACTGAATTTGAACATGGTTCAATTTCCCATCAGCGCATAATTCTTTCTCCCATTCCTAGAGAGAAGGAGAAACGATACAGAGGAATCAAGAATTACCCTTCCTATCAATAGAGGAATGTGGTTGTCCAATATGTGCAGTTGATGTATTGGTTCTCCTATGGTTAAATAAAGCAGTGCATTTTAGCAACTCAAAGGCCACAGGGCAACTCTAGATCTGACCCCTTCGGTTCCCCATTTCGTACATGTGACACTGGATCAAGGTTCCCCTGTTGGTACAGATGATACTGAATCATGGGTTCCACTGTTGGTACAGGACTGGTGACACTGGATCATGGGTTCCCCTGTTGGTACAGGGGACACTGGATCATGGGTTCCCCTGGTGGTACAGGTGATACTGAATCATGGGCTCCCCTGTGAGTATAGATGATACTGAATCATAGGTTCTCTCATTGGTACAGGTGACACTGAATCATGGGTTCCCCTGTTGGTATATGTGACACTGGATCATGGGTTCCCCTGCTGGTACAGATGACACTGGATCATGGGTTCCCCTGTTGGTACAGATGACACTTTATCGTGGGTTCCCCCATTGGTACAGGTGACACTTGATTATGTTTGTCGGTACAGGTGACACTTGAGTCATGGGTTCCCCTGTTGGTACATGTGACACTGCAGGGGAGGGTGGGTTGTGGGTGGGGTCCACAGTTTAATGTACATTTCTCAATAATCAAACCCATGACACACCCTTAGCCTGAATCCTTGAGCAAAAATAAATCACATCATTGTGTCATACATTTCATAGAAGACAAAATTACCCATGTTTCCATACCAAATAAAAGCATTTTCTGTACAACTTTAGTCCCATTTCTTTAAGATTACCCCAACCCTCAAAACAAGCTAAAGTAATTTGAGCAATATTTCAAATGTCAATAAATAAAAAAAAAATCCTAAGCATATCAGGGTCATTTCTGCACTCAGGATCTTGCATATCAGGAAATGTTAAATTTTACATACTTGGCCGGCTTTTTTAAGAAGTTATTCGTTGCTGATCACCCCGTGTGTCAAAATCAGCCATTTTACCTACTTTTTGGAAGTTTTTGATAGTAAAAACCGCAAAGAATGCATATTTCAATACACCAAAATAAACATAGAAGTACTCAAAACTGAAAAAAAAACATCAAATATGCACTTCATAATTATTATAATACCATCCATGGATCTAAAAGATGCTTTACGTTAGTTGATTTCTTTCTGATTTACACCATGGACATTCGTGCAAAACTGAGGAGTGCCCCCTGGATCATGGGTTCCCCTGCTGGTACAGATGACACTGGATTATGGGTTTCCCTGTCGATACATGTTTCACTAGATCATGGGTTCTCATGCTGGTACATATGACCACTGGATCATGGGTATGGATGACACTGGATCATGGGGTTCCCTGTTCAGTACATTTGACACTGGATCATGAGTACCCCTGCTGCCTACAGATGACACTGGATAATGGGTTCCCCTGCTGCTACAGATGAGACTGGATCATGGGTACAGCAGGGATCCCCCTGTTGGTACAGATGCAGGGTTCTCAATAACTTTTGGTTGAACAGGACTTTTTGAAAAAGTAACGGGCCTAGGCGGGGGGTCCCGGGTGTCCTCCCCAGGAAAATTTTGAAATTGAGCGCGTCATTTCCTGCATTTTGGGATATTTTGAATGCCTTTTGAATCACACTTGCAGATACAAGTACTGCAGTGCAGTAGTTGTATCTGTATTTAGAGGTAGTGCAGTATGACGATTATATTTCATTTACCAAACTTCAACAACACATATCCATTTGAAAATTGTATTCTGAACACCACATATCCACAGTAACTACAAAATTCAAAAACAAAATACTTTCCATTATCTCTACAAAGTTCATACTAGTCCATGTCACTGTCCTCGATCCTTTTCTTTCTTTTCTTTTTTTTGAATGATTTTGAACCGGCCCAAATGCCATTTGAAGCGGTCATTTCGGCCTGCGGCCGGTTCTTATTGAGAACCCCTGCAGATGCCACTGAATTAAGGGTTTCCCTGTTGGTACTTGTGATACTGGATCATGGGTTCCCCTGTTGGTACAGATGACATTGAATGAGGGGTTCCCCTGTTGGTACAGTTGACACTGGATCATGGGTTCCCCTGTTGGTACAGTATGACACTGGATCGTGGGTTCCCCTGTTGGCATAGGTGACACTGGATCATGGATTACCCTGTTGGTACAGGTGACACTGGACTCATGGGTTACCCTGTTGGTACATTTGACACTTGATCATGGTTTCCCCCTGTAGGAATAGGTGACACTGGATCATGGATTCTGCTGTTGGTACAGATGCACTGGATCATGAGGTTCCCCTGTTGGTGTACAGGTGACACTGGGATCTTGGCATTACCCTGCTGGTACAGGTGACACCCAGATCATCGGTTGCCTGATGGTACAGGTGACACAGGAACATGGGTTCCCTGTTGGTACAGAATGACACTAAATCATGGATTACCCTGTTGGCACAGGTGATACTTGATTATATGTGTTTCCTTGTTGCGGTACAGATGACACTGGATCATGGGTTCCCCTGTTGGTACAGATGACACTGAATCATGGGGTTCCCCTGTTGGTACAGATGACACTGAATCTTGGTTCCACTGTTGGTACATGCGACTCTGGATCATCGTGTTCCCCCTGTTGGTATGGATGACACTGAATCACGAGTTCCACTGTTGGTACATGCGACTGCTGGATCATGTGTTCCCCTGTTGGCAAAGGTGATACTGGATTATGTGTTTCCCCTGTTGGTACAGATGACACTGAATCATGGGTTCACCTGTTGGCATAGTTGACACTGAATTATGGGGTTTTCCTGGTGGTACAGGTGACACTGAATCATGGGTTCACCTGTTGGCATAGGTGACACTGAATCATGGGTTTCTCTATTGATACAGGTGATACTGAATCATGGGGTTCCTCAGGTGGTACACATGACACTGGATCATGGGTTCCGCTGTTGGCACAGATGATACTGGATCATGGGTTCCTCTGGTTGGCACAGATGATACTGGATCGTGGGTTCCTCTGTTGGTGCCGATGACACTAATCATGGGTTCACCTGTTGGCATAGTTAACACTGAATTATGGGGTTTTCTGGTGGTACAGGTGACACTGAATCATGGGTTCCCCTGTTGGCATAGGTGACACTGAATTATGGGTTTCTCTCTAGTGGTACATGAAATACTGAATCATGGGTTCACCTGTTGGCATAGGTGACATTGCATCACTAGGTTTCTCTATTGATACAGGTGATACTGAATCATGGGTTCCTCAGATGGTACAAATGACACTGGCTCATGGGGGTTCCTCCTGTTGGCACAGATGATACTGGATCATAGGTTCCCCTCCTTGGTACAGATGACAATGAATCATGGGTTCCCCTGTTAGTACAGATGACTGAATCATGGATTCCTCTGTTGGTACAGATGACACTGGATCATGGGTTCCCCTGTTTGTACAGATGACACTGAATCATGGGTTCCCCTGTTGGTACAGACACTGAATCTTGGTTCCACTGTTGGTACATGCGACTCTGGATCATGTGTTCCCCTGTTGGTATGGATGCCACTGAATCACAGTTCCACTGTTGGTACATGCGACTCTGGATCATGTGTTCCCCTGTTGGCAAAGGTGATACTGGATTATGTGTTTCCCTGTTGGTACAGATGACACTGAATCATGGGTTCACCTGTTGACATAGTTGACACTGAATTATGGGGTTTTCTGGTGGTACAGGTGACACTGAATCATGGGTTCCCCCTGTTGGCATAGGTGACACTGAATTATGGGTTTCTCTAGTGGTACATGTGATACTGAATCATGGGTTCACCTGTTGGCATAGGTGACACTGAATCATGGTTTCTCTATTGATACAGGTGATACTGAATCATGGGTTCCTCAGGTGGTACACATGACACTGGATCATGGGTTCCTCTGTTGGCACAGATGATACTGGAACATGGGTTCCTCTGTTGGCACAGATGATACTGGATCGTGGGTTCCTCTGTTGGTGCAGATGACACTGAATCATGGGTTCACCTGTTGGCATAGTTAACACTGAATTATGGGGTTTTCTGGTGGTACAGGTGACACTGAATCATGGGTTCCCCTGTTGGCATAGGTGTCACTGAATTATGGGTTTCTCTAGTGGTACATGAAATACTGAATCATGGTTCACCTGTTGGCATAGGTGACATTGCATCATAGGTTTCTCTATTGATACAGGTGATACTGAATCATGGGTTCCTCAGATGGTACAAATGACACTGGATCATGGGGTTCCTCTGTTGGCACAGATGATACTGGATCATGGGTTCCCTCTTTGGTACAGATGACAATGAATCATGGGTTCCCCTGTTAGTACAGATGACTGAATCATGGATTCCTCTGTTGGTACAGATGGCACTGGATAATGGATTCCCCCATTGGTACATATGACACTGGATCATGGGTTCCCCCATTGGTACAGATGACACTGAATCATGGGTTCCTGTGTTTTCCTGTTGGTATATATGACACTGGATCATGGTTCCCCTGCTGGTGCATATGACACTGGATCATGGGTTCTGCTCTTGGTCCAGATGGCACTGGATCATGGGTTCCCTTGTTAATGCAGATGACACGGAATCCTGGGTTCCCTGTTGGCACAGGTGATACAGGATCATGGGTTCTCCTGTTGGACAGGTGACTCTGGATCATGTGTTTCCCTGTTGGTACAGATGACACTGGATCATGGGTTCTCCTGTTGGCACAGGTGATACTGCGATCATGGGTTCTCCTGTTGGTACAGGTGACTCTGGATCATGTGTTTCCCTGTTGGTACAGGTGACACTGGATCATGGGTTCTCCTGTTGGCACAGGTGATACTGGATCATGGGTTCTCCTGTTGGCACAGGTGATACTGGATCATGGGTTCTCCAGTTGGTTCAGGTGACTCTGGATCATGTGTTTCCCTGTTGGTACAGGTGTCACTGGATCATGGGTTCCCCAGTTGGTACAGATGACACTGTCATCGGTTCCCCTATTGGTACAGGTGACTCTGGATCATGGATTTCCATATTGATAACGGGGGTGTTTGATTAAATGCCTCATCTATGTACATCTTGATAAAGGCACTGCGCCAAAATGTTGATGAATAATATATAAACATAACGTGTTGGTGTTGAATTTTATATATTTATATCAACTATGTAAATGATTTAGTCATTTAATTGAATTGAATTGGATTTTATAGTCGCACCAACAGCTAAGGTCATATGGCGACTTTCCAGCCATGTAAATGATACTGCTGTTTAAATGTATTAAGTGAATCAGCTTAGTGAACGATTCTGAATGATTTAACCATGGACTATTTTGTATCTTACAGAACAAATAAAAACATCAGATTCAGATTTGGATACCATGCAGTTCCAAGTATGAGGTAAGTCAGGTATTTTTAATCAATGAATCCATCGTTTTTTTTTCACCCTTTTGTAAATAGTACTGGTACCCGTTAATTGGGAAAAAGTGCACAGTTTTGCCTTAAATTGGGAATTATTCACTATCAATCAAAAGCATTGATAACAGTCTATTAAATTATTTTAGAATTATTTTATTATTAGATTTTGTGTTTCTGGATTCAAGAACCTCATTACTCAATGTCAAGTAAAACCTAAATGTGTTGTGAGAATGTAATGAGTTTTAAATTAACTGGTTTCATTGGTCCGTTTTTTATCACTGAACCAATCAGAAGGCTTCATTCATATTTTTATTTTGGTTGTTTCTATCATGACATCACTTTCTGGTATTAAGACATCACATCCTGGTATTATGACTTAATGTCTCGCCATTATGATGCAACTCAGTTTGTTCTGAGAACTGACTGAGGCATTTAAATTAATGTGAGACACAGATTAAGACTGACTGTATCTCTCAATGAGTATTGAGTTTCTTGAAACCAAAAATCATACAATTCTAAATATAGAATAAGTCTAAAGATGATTTAATAGACTGTTTTATGTATGCTTAAATGTATGTTTGAATACTTTGCAAACACATTACCATGTATACATGCGCAGTGCATCAGTCGAATGACAATTGACAGGGCTCGAAATTAGCACTAGTCTGTAGCCCGAGGCTGAGCGAAAATGCTGCCGGGCTAGCAAATGTTTGTGTCTGGGTAGTCCTATGGGCTAGTAACAAAAATTGTTCAAATAAGAATAAATTATAAATTGATAGATTGTGTAGTGACAGCACTGTCTAACCTAACAGGTCTTTTAAAACCTGATATTTTCAAAAGTTTAATAAATGCATGCCTATAGGTAAAAGCGAAACTTGAATTAAAATAGTATTTTCTGTTGAATATTATATTGGGCTAGTAAATTTTGAGCAGGTCTAGTGATTTTACCCAACTACTAGACAGGTGGTGGTCTAGTAAACTAAAATGTTAATTTCTAGCCCTGATTGATGATCTGATAATGGCAAAATTACACTACAAACAGTTTATTAAAACTCTATCCAGGTTTTCAGGTCATATAATAATGTATATGTACCGATTAAAAGTTTTATGAGTTCTTAACATACCGGTCATTGAATATGGGTAAAATGAATTATACATTGGTAACTCTTAAGTCGACGCTCTAGTTTTGGGGGTTGACCTGGCTGGTTAAAGCTGTTTATATTGTGTCTATAGTTTGAATTCTCAAAACCTGTTAGTTACATATATACCTCATCGTCAGTAGGTTCAGAAACGGTTTACATTTGTTGTAAAATTTGTTAATGGCAGGTTAGCTACTGTAAAGGGAGAAAAGGCTGCAATCATTACAGACAAATTTGTTTTCAGTTTTTGGATGCCTTTGTAGCCGTTTTGAGCGTGTGTTTTTGCATATGTATAGACGAACGCACGGGCATTATCGGTCTACGACAAATTATGCCCAGTATGAACAACACCGTGTCTGGTCACTGGATAGCAGTCAGGCATGGCGGTGTTATCCCTTTGGGAGAGGCTTCTTTCTGCCCAGGTCCGTACACGGGGTGTGGACTGTTGTACTTCAGGAAAATAACAAAGTCGCAAATGTACTCAAACACATTTTATTAACCTCTAAAATATGAAAATGAATCCAAAATCTATCCAGCACTAATTTGACAGAACTGTATAAATCAATATACCCTCAGTAAATATATAAACTGATCAGACCTGTTGACCAATTATCAGTTTTCCCCGTGACAACTTGGAAGTTGCTACTACATAATACCCTATATAGGCTATGAGTCATATTTGGCCCAACCCCAGAGGTTACATATTTACATTGAGTTATATAGAAACATCTTTAGAAACAATCTTCTCTGAAACTACAAGAGCTAGACGTCTTATATTTTGCATGCAGCATAATCGTATAGTTCTCTACCAAGTGTGTTCAAATGGTAACCCTGGGGTCAAATTTGACCCCCTCCGGGTTTCAGTTTTACATAGAGTTATATAGAAATCTATTTTTCTCTGAACTACAAGAGCTAGACGTCTTATACGTCGCATGTAGCATAGGATTATTGTACTCTACAAACACAAATCAAATGGTGACCCTTGATTCAAGCTTGGGCCTGCCCTTTGGGTAACACTATTACATTGCGTTATTTATAAAGAATGGACTTTTGATGAGGTATTACACATTACGTGGTCCGAGTATTAACTTTCATACCCCATCCAAACCCTTCTCCAAGAAGCCAAAACGGGGTTGGCTGGGGTATGAATACAACCTTAATTTTGGCTAAAACCTGTTATCGTTTTTTTTCTTCGGTAAAACTAGATTTTATTGTGGAAATATCCGTTATAAAATCCTGCTAATATAAGCCTTCCCATCTCTTAATGGAATTAAAGAGGGACCACATAATGATTAAAAGACATAAACCTAAAATGGATTAAAACTATTGAAACTGTTATGGTAAGTAAATGTCTATTTTAAGGAAGTTTACAAATCGCATATTTAATAAATCCACCCACTAAAATCAGAAAGGCGACCGCTGCATTCATGGCAAAACAAATTAACCAACTGGGTATGGATTGTTAACAACATAAACTGTATTACTCTCGGGTATAAACATGGTACACATATGAGTGTTTATTTATTTCTTATGGTAGTCTTTGTCATTGTCACAATTACCCCCTCATTGAAGATGCTAAATAACAGTCCCAAAGCTAGGTTATGAATATAACAAAATGCGAAGATATCCCAATATATTTTAATAAGGTGCTATTGTAACATGTGTGCGATTCCGATTCTAACAAATAGTTGCCATGGTAGCCATGATCACTTCTTCTTCGTTGCTTTTATTAGCTCTACTGGCTCTACTGTCCGTCGTCTGTCCGTTGGTAATTTTGTCTTGTTACCACGATAGGGCCTTCTTTTTTCATCCGAGCTTTACCAAACTTTAACAGGTTGTTAATATCAATGAAAGCTCGGACAAGTTCGAAAACCAGCCAGATCGGATTAATTTCACCGGAGTTATGGCCCTTGTTTTGCTTAAAAATGCCATATTAAGCCTTGTGAACACTCTAGCACCTTCAATTATTATTTGATCGTTACCAAACTTGCACAGATTGTTAATATCAATGAAACCTCGAACAAGTTCGAAAACCAACTAAATCGGGTCAGTAACACCGGAGTTATGGCCCTTGTTTTTTCTGTAAAATGCTATTTTCTGCCTTGTGAACACTCTAGGGCATTCAATATTAATCGGATCTTTACTTAACTTTGCCAGTGTCTTTATATAAATGAAAGCTTGAACAAGTTCGAAAACCGGCAATATAGAAATAATTTCAACGGAGTTATGGCCCTTGTTTTGCTGAAAAATGCCATATTAATTAAGCCTTGTGAACATTCTAGCACCTTCATTTATTATTTGATCTTTACCAAACTTGCACAGATTGTTAATATCAATGAAAGCTCGGACAAGTTCGAAAACCAGCTAGATCGGACCATTAACAGCGGAGTTATTGTCCTTGATTTAGATAAAAATGCTATATTTTGCCTCGTTAAGACTTTATTTTTTATCCGATCTTTACCAAAAAAAAATTATTTTTTTTTTATTTTTAGCTCGACTGATTAGAGATCAGCAGAGCTTATGCCGTGGTGCGGCGTCCGTCTGTCTGTCCGTAAACTTTTTTTTGTAGCGACTACTCCTCTGAAACTACTGAATGGATTTTCATGAAACTTTACAGAAATGTTGCCCATGAAGTCTAGTTGATCCTAGCAAAAATTCATGTTGATGTGAAATCCAAGATGGCCGCCAAATCTAAAAATAGGTTTTTAAAAAACAAGTTTGTAGCGACTACTTCTTGAAAACTCTAAGTGATGTTGATATGGGACTTTTTCTGAAATGATCAGCATGACATGATGTTGGTCCTTGTCAAAAATCGTTTTGATTCGACGTTAAACTTGGCTGCCCAGCGGCCATCTTTGATTACATAGAGGTATATAGTAAAAACTTGTTGCGACTACTCCTCTGAAACTACTTGGCGGATTTTCATGAAACTTTACAGGAATGTTGCTTTTAATGTCTTATTGATCCTAGCAAAATTTCAGATAGATTTTTAGCTCTACTGATCAGAGATCAGCAGAGCTTATGCCGTGGTGCGGCGTCCGTCTGTCCGTAAACTTTTATTTGTAGCGACAACTCCTCTGAAACTACTGGATGGATATTCATGAAACTTTACAGAAATGTTGCCCATAAAGTCTAGTTGATCCTAGCAAAAATTCATGTTGATGTGAAATCCAAGATGGCCGCCAAAGCTAAAAATAGAGTTTTAAAATACAAGTTTGTAGCGACTACTTCTTGAAAACTACAAGTGATATTGATATGGGACTTTTTCTAAAATGATCAGCATGACATGATGTTGATCCTTGTCAAAAATCGTTTTGATTCAACGTTAAACATGGCTGCCAGCGGCCATCTTTGTTTACATAGAGTTATATAGTAAAAACTTGTAGCGACTACTCCTCTGAAACTACTTGACGGATTTTCATGAAACTTTACAGGAATGTTGCTCTTGATGTCTAATTGATCCTATCAAAATATCAGATCTGCCAGAAATTCAAGATGGCCGTCACAGCTAAAAATAGATTTTTAAAAAATAAGTTTGTAGCGACTACTTCTTGAAAACTGTAAGTGATATTGATATGGGACTTTTTCTAAAATTATAAGCATGACATGTTGTTGATCCTTGTGGAAAATTATTTTGATTCGACGTTAAACATGGCTGCCAGTGGCCATCTTTGGTTACATAGAGTTATATAGTAAAAACTTGTAGCGACTACTCCTCTGAAACTACTTGACGGATGTTCATGAAACTTCACAGGAATGTTGCTCTTGATGTCTAGTTGATCCTAGAAAAAATTCAGGTTGGCCGGAAATTCAAGATGGCCGCCACGGCTAAAAATAATTTTTCAAAAAACAAGTTTGTAGCGACTACTTCCTGAAATCAAATTCAATCAGTAGAGCTTCAAGATCATTGACCTCTTGTTTTTTGTTTTGTTTTTTAGCTCTATGTTGGACCAGTCGGACCAGTAACAGAGGAGATATGGCTCTTGATTGAGTTAAAAATGCTATATTTTGCCTTGTTAATACGGTAGGGCCTTCATTTTTCATCTGATCTTTACCAAACTTTACCAGATTTTTTAGTTATGGCCCTTGATTTTTTCAGGTTGGCCGGAAATTCAAGATGGCCGCCACGGCTAAAAATAATTTTTCAAAAAACAAGTTTGTAGCGACTACTTCCTGAAATCAAAATCAATCAGTAGAGCTTCAAGGTCATTGACCTCTTGTTTTTTGTTTTGTTTTTTAGCTCTATGTTGGACCAGTCGGACCAGTAACAGAGGAGATATGGCTCTTGATTTAGTTAAAAATGCTATATTTTGCCTTGTTAATACGGTAGGGCCTTCATTTTTCATCTGATCTTTACCAAACTTTACCAGATTTTTTAGTTATGGCCCTTGATTTTGTTGATAAGCTGTATTTTTCCCAAAACTTTCAAAAAACGTAAATGGCAGTCTCTCGCTTCATTGATGTTATAAGAGCCATGTTAGCCAGTAGAGCGTCCACAGGCCGTCTTGGGCCTCTTGTTTTGAGTACTTACATAAAAATGGTTTGTGCATAATTATTCATTGTGATTTATGTGGGTGGGGTAATTCAAAATGGTGTTAAAAATCGTTAAAATAGACATAATTGCTATTAAAAAGCATTAAATTAAAAACATCTAATTGAAGTTTGTGTTTGCAAGGTTAACTGTTACTTCTTTATGTGTAATGTCATAATAAGTATTGTAATAACGCATACACCTTAAATAAAACACGGAAATACTCACTTTTCCGTTATCTAGAATCCGTTGGACTGTTCGTGTCCTTTGTGGATCATATATATGTATATATCAGAAAATTTAAATAATATTGATGTCAGGCGCTTAGCGTGCCATACCAGGGGTAATTTAGGTAAACGCACTATCGAGTTTTGGATTCACAAATGTGCCTAACCCCACTATACCTTCAGTTTTTATTGCATTTTTCGCCTTTTTTATTTGTTTGCTTCTTTAATAGCCTGTACGCACATGCGTCAGTGCGTATGCCCAGGTACGCCCCTGCATACTCATTTACTCACGTTAGTAAACTTTTCAAACGAAGACTCAAAAAATAAAATCTGGAAAAACTCTAAAAATGCAATAAAAAGGTGAGCCTATTTGCGGGGGTGGGTGGGGGGGTGGGGTTACATGCGGACTCTAAAATGCACCAGAAGTCACGTAAGAGCGTTTATTTTTTTTTAAATTTCACGGGGAGGCCCCCCGGACCCCAACAAGCCGAAGGGGGACAACCCCCTCCCGCACCTACTCCCGTGAGTAATTGAGATTTTGGTCATGCTATGCCCCTGGATGTTGCAGTTATTTTGAGAAAAGGCTTACATTTTCTGTTCGATGTGTATCTACGTTTCAGGCTTGCTGAACTAATCATATGCAAGCAAAGGCATGGTCATTGCCTTTTACATAATTTCATTAATCTATCAAAACAATCCCTAATTCATAATATAATATTTAAATCATCGTAGAAAGGTTGTGAATTACTGATTTTTACTATATTATACACATAATGTAAATTAATGGGTACAAAATTTGTCAATAGTGGGTGGGGTAAATTGACGTCCAATTGTAAGCACAAAAAGCTTACGCCGTGGTGCGGCGTCAGTCATCTGTAAACTTATTTTGTAGCAACTACTCCTCTGAAACTACTGAATGGATTTTCAGGAATGCTGATCAGGAATGCTGATCTATCAAAACCTACCAGTAGAGCTTCAAGGTCATTGACCTCAGGCTCTTGTTTTGTTAGAAGGTCAAAGGTAAGGGTTATATAATTATATTGACCCCGACACCTAGGAAATGCTTTTAACATAAAAACTTTAGAAAACGGATGTATAATGCCCCGTTAGGCGGCGCTCTTGTTGAATATGATGTTAGTTTAAGGTGAACATGTCAAGTTTGGTTTTCATTCACTTGCACTCTAAATATATATTCTGTCTTTTCACAGCCATCTGCATATGCATGCAATCAGCCAAGACTTCGACAGTCCATGTCTCAAACACAAGAAACATTGGAATTCCTTTACTACAAAGTACTTTGTTGACTCAAAAGGTAATAATAGTAACTCATGTTTGCCATACTTTGGGGTCAAAGACCATGCTAGTAATTTAGTTAAACTCCTTTTACCAAAGTTCACTATTGGAGCTTCAGTTGGAGCAATCAGCCACTCTTCCGATGGCTATTTTTAGCTCAATTGATCAGAGTTCAGCAGAGATTATTTCGTGGGTTGGTTGGTCTGTCTTTTTTTAGCTCTTGATCAGAGTTCAGCAGAGATTATTTCGTGGGTTGGTTGGTCTGTCTGCCGGTCTGTCTGTCTGTCTAGTCTGGTCTGTCTGTCTTGTCTGTCTGAAAGACTTCTTGTCTGACCATTATAGCTGAAAATAGATTTTAAAATACAACTTTGTGGCAACTACTTCTCAAAAATCCGAAAGTGCTATTGATCTAGAACCTTGACCAAAATGATTCGCATGACAACGGCCAGCTTTGTTAACATTGAGGTATATAGCAAAAACGTGTGACGATTACATATCTTACAACAAATGTTCTGACTCGGACAGCTTTAAAAGTTTAAAGGAATATTGCTAATGTGATGCCTAGTTGGTCCTTAGTAAAAGTTCAAGTCAGTCAAAATTCCAAGCTGGTCATGGCTAAAATGGATTGAAAAAATATTCGAGATCTCTGCTCGTTTTTAATCATGTTAGATCACTGAGTTATTAATAAACAGATCTGAACCAATGAAGTAGCCAAAATATCACGTGGCACCTTAACTTTTCCTTCTATCTTCTCTCTCCTCTCTCATTTATTCATTGATTTTGATGAGAATTTAATCAAAAGATTCAAAATGAATATCAAAATGGGATTATAATAATTCTTTTCAACATATAAAAAGTTGTTTAAAGATAAAAATCTCATTATTTTTGGCTTTTCTATTAAAAACCAATTAAGCACCAATGGAACCTTAAGCACAATAACTGGTTTGACATCGTTGGTCCTAAAATAAAATCATATTGACATCCAACATGGTTGCTAGCCACCGTGTTATATAGTAAAACAAGAAAAACTCTTATTCATAGATATTACATTTATTTCTATTTAGACATCATAACCATGTTAGAGGATGATGGCAAGGTACATTTTGAAACCAAAGACTTTGAGAGTCTCCTCAAAGAAGACCTCAGGTAAAATTTAACATCTTATTTGAAAGAAACTAACCCACCAAATAACGGAAAAATTACCCTACAAAACTGTTTATCAAAACTCTATCCAGGTGTTCACGTTATATAATAATGTATATGTACTGATTAAAAATACAGGTTTTCATGGATTCTTAAAATACCCGTGATTGTGCGTAAAGTGAATTATGAGTTGGTAACTCTCAATTTGACGTTCCAGTTTTGGGGTTAGGTCTGAAGGGTTAAAGTCGTTTTTACTGTGTCTGTAGAGCTTGGATTCTCAAAATATCTGACATATAATCAGATGATCGTGCCATCCCTCCCATGCTCGGCCAGGCAGAAAGACCAACCTGCCAATGCTTCGCAACCTATGCTCCGATCGGCTCGAAACTTTCAGGGATAATAGAGTGTACCCCATGCGAACCTCAAGTTTCAAATAAATCGGTCAACATGAGTTCTCGAGTTGTGCGACTTTTAGTGGTTTTTAAACCTCGTCGTCAGTAGTTTTAAAAACGCTGTACATCTGTTCAAAAATTTGCCTGTTGATGGCGGGATAGGTAATATTTATAGCATAATTTTTCGAGTATATGCGATTTGACTGCTTCTCGAGGGCCGCAGGCCCAAGAGTGCAGTATAAATCGCTTACGATAATTGACATTTTGATAGACGGGTTGTGTGTAAACATTACAACTACGCGCGTGTTAATTGGGTAGACCATGGTATAACTGCCGAATCTGTCATTTATAGCGCGGCTGAAATATACCGGCAGTCATAGCACGGTTTAGGCTCAGACCTTCAGGTTTATGAACATTATATCACAAGCAGGAACAAATGAAAACCATTAGAGCTATGGTACAAGTATAGAATAGAGCAAGACTCATGCTCTATTGTATTTGTACCACAATAACTAACATATGCTGTGTATATCCTCGGGTATTACACGATGCATAGTGTGTATTTAGGCTATTGTGGTACAATTACTAATTATGCAACCTGTAGATGATATAACAATTGTTTCAACATTCACTTTTCAGTAATTGTCATACTCTTCAATTTTTAACACATTCTGTCTTTCTTTACCATTTGAAACAGTTTTATTGAAAAATCCAACTAATCCATTATTTTCAGAATTGTTGAATCTGTACACCTGGAGAATTGTGGTTGGATGCCATTTTGGCAGAATGCTGTGGTCAAACTTACATTTTATACTTAGATACTAAATTCAGTATTTTCTTAAAGAGACTTGAGGCAATTTGAATGTTATTTTATGACCATCATTACATGTTGACCAATATTTCAATATTTTGCATTTTAAAATACTGTGGTAAATCCAACATTGTTCCTAAGCTTTAACAGTACCGGTAAGTTGAGTTTCCTGCACAAGTGACTGCAGACTTCGTTTTGCATTCGCAGACTTCGTTTTGCATTCGTACAAGTCATAAGTAAATGTTTCAAAATAACTATATTAATAGCTTCCTATTGCAAAACTATAGGATCTTCAACGAGAGCCTGTTTGACTATGAAGTTTATTAAAAGAGTTGGATAAAATTATATGATGCGAGGCTGTGCCTATATGAAGTAGGCACAAATGTGAGATTCTGTTCGTCACACAATTCCGAAAATGCCACGCAACATATAGTGCATTTTATAAATGTAGCTACCTATAAAATACAACATAAATTGATGACTTCGTATTTTGCTTTGATCTTTTCCATACTCAATTTCCATATTAAATCCAGTATTTTTAAATGTTTGGAAATTGAGACAGTTTCAATTGCTCACCGAGCTGAACAAAAAAATACTGAGCAATGATTCATCCTTGATTTATATATTTATTACACTTTTATTACACTCACATCTTCATCCAATGTTATGCCAGGATTCCTCCTAGATTTCTTGTTTCAACTTACCTTTCAGGTGCCACGTTTGTAAAACCCCTCAGAAGAACATTCCAACTTTGAAGGAGCATATAAAGAAACACGACTACAGCGTATGAAGGCCCAGGAGACGGCCATACATCTGTCTAGTGTTGCATATTTAGCACGAGGCCCACTTTTAAGATCATCGTCCGCGATTCTGTTTGCTAGAAGACGTGGATGCTTAGGAAGAACAATCTATTTGTGTCAGTTAACTGCAGCTAATTGTTTTCTTCTTGGATGATACTGTTAAATTATTTTTTTTTGTTCAATATCAACAATACCTGTGCTAGTTTAGATTTCATGTTTTCACATTCCTCACAGATCAAAACCAAGGTAAAGTAACCAAAGCTAGGCTTGTGTTAAATGATTTTGAAACTTTAGTCAAAATGACTACAGTATTAAAGTTATTTTTCTCCGAAAGCCTTATTCACATGTTAGTTAACATGCTCTTGGCCCCTTTAAAAAAAAAATGATGTGTTAAAAAAGAAAATGTATTTTCCATCTCAGCATTATTTGAGCTAAAGCATCATACTGATTATTAAGCAATATAATTTTCGTGAAGTATTTCGGAGAATATTTATTGCTTGGGTATTACACTAAAGCTTTTGTTGGGGGTATTTATCTAAATAGGGCAGGGTAACCAGAATAAACCAGGGTAGTTATCCGAATAGGTTGTGGGCTATAGATCCAAATAGGTCGGGGGTAATTGTCAGAATAGGTTGGGGGTATTTATCTGAACAGGCCAGGGTAATTGTCAGAATAGGTTGGGGGTATTTATCAGAATAGGTGATATTTATCACTATGGGTCGGAGTATTCATCAAAACTGGGCGGGTTTTTATCAGAATAGGCCAGGGTAGTTATCAGAATATGTCGAATATTTATCACAATACATTGGGGTATTTATCAAGAAAGGTTGGGGTATTTATCAAAACAGGTCAGGTATCAGAATTGGTTGGGATATTTATTTGAATAGTTCGGGTATTTATCCACATAGGTTGGTGGGTATTTATCTGAATAGGTTGGGATATTTATCTGAATAGGTCAGGGTATTTATCTGAACAGGTTTGGGTATTTATCCATTTAGTTTGGAATATTTATCTGAATAGGTTCGGGTATTTATCCACAAAGGTTGGGATATTTATATGAATAGGGTTGGGGTATTTATCTGAATAGGTTGGGGATATTTATCTGAATGGGTTTGGGTATTTATCCACATAGGTTTTGAAATTTATCTAAATTGAATAGGTTTGGGTATTTACCCACATAGGTTGGGATATTTATCTGAGTAGGTTTGGGTATTTATCCACATAGGTTGGGATATTTATCTGAGTAGGTTTGGGTATTTATCCACATAGGTTGGGATATTTATCTGAATAGGTTTGGGAACTTTATCCACATAGGTTGGGATATCTATCAGAATAGGATGGGGGTATTTATCAGAATCTCAATTAAAATCATCATATAAAAGACAACAAATTGTGATCGATGCGATAGATACCAGGTGTTGAAGTGTGATTAGAGTGGGTGTTTTAAAAAAATCACACGTAGGTCATTTGAAATATCTCGTGCAATTCTCTTGGAATCGCATCTCAAATGTTTAAAAAAGGAAGCCATCTCAGTTATTTATATTCACGTTAAAAGAAAGCAAAAAACGCAATAAGTCATTTGTTCAGTTTATAATTTGTTTAAATAAAAGCAGTGGTAGTTATATTTGTCTTAAATTTTCAATTTAAACCATACCTCAAGTTTAGAAAAAGACATTGATCAGTCTTTGAAGTTTTCATTATTGTTTCTGGTGACCAAAATATTAATTGAATTAAATTGGGATTTAGGGCACACCCAACACATGACCAGTTATATGGTGCCCAACAGGAATGAACATGCCAGGCTTATCCATTTACATCGAGATAAAATATGGAGAATGGGCCTAGAACCTTCTCTAACACCTGCAGAACTGCAAATTCTATTGTAGTCACTCCATTTATGCTGGAGACTCGTTTATTGTTTTTCTGCCACAGCTCTAGTGATCTGAGCGAGATGGCATCTGAAACAATGCAGGGGTCATGATGAAGACCTTTAATGATCATGAACAAAAAATGATAAAATGAATTTGGGTGGGGAAAGGGGGTGGGTTCTGAATAAAGCATGTTATTTTATATACATTACATGCTGTGAGATGCAAATCTAAACACCGATATAATTATGCGAGATATGACATAGATATGTTGACGGAGATCACCAAGGGCTGGAAACTGTTCATTTCTAAAAGGCTTCATTAGGTTACTGTAAAGAGAGCTTTCGAACGTTTTACTTATTTTGCATTAATCTACATTTTCTGTTCAGGTTAACATGTATTAGTATTGTAAATAATGTAATGTTGTTATTAAAATCTTACAATTCACATTGTTCATGTTTAGACTACAATTTTCTCATTTGCCACCAAAAAAGCAGGCAGAAACTAGTCTGAGTCTCTAAAGTTTGTAGAAATCAATTATAAGGATTATTTAACAGATGTGTTCGATTATCAGGAATTCTGTAACGAATTGGCAGGCATGTGTTTTTTAATGAGAGATGCCATTGAGTGAAATTATTCTTCATAAACTAACGCACCCAATAACAAGTCGATTACATTTGACAGTTATTTGTGGTGTTTACTCGTCATTAAGACTGTAGATCCAGTCAAATTCGCGCTTTTTCTATAAATAGACTGTTTATTTCTGTCAGCGTTAGTTTAAACTTCTACCAAGGATAGTAAACACGTACGATTTTGTCTTTCATCAATAAAAATGTAATTCCAAGTGGGAATGTTCTTCTCACCAGTGCGCATCAAACATATATAAATGGTTTTCCTCCAGTGGGCATCACCATGATTAAATGGTTTCTCTCTAGCGTGCTTACCAAGAGTAAATGGTTTCTCTCTAGTGTATTACCAAGAATAAACGGTTTCTCTCCAGTGAGCATCACCATGAGTAAATGGTTTCTCTCTAGTGTGCATCACCAAATGTGAATGGTTTGTCTCCAGTTTCAATTGACAAAATGAACAGTTTCTCTCCAGTGCGCATTACCTGGGTGAATGGTTTCTCTTCACTGTAAATCACCAAATGTGAATGGTTTCTCTCCAGTGAGCATCACCATGAGTAAATGGTTTCTCTCTAGTGTGCATTACCAAGAATAAACGGTTTCTCTCCAGTGAGCATCACCATAAGAAAATGGTTTCTCTCTAGTGTGCATTACCAAGAGTAAACGGTTTCTCTCCAGTGAGCATCACCATAAGTAAATGGTTTCTCTCTAGTGTGCATAACCACGAATAAACGGTTTCTCTCCAGTGAGCATCACCATAAGTAAATGGTTTCTCTCTAGTGTGCATTACCAAGAGTAAACGGTTTCTCTCCAGTGAGCATCACCATAAGTAAATGGTTTCTCTCTAGTGTGTATCACCAAATGTGAATGGTTTGTCTCCAGTTTCAATTGACAAAATGAACAGTTTCTCTCCAGTGCGCATTACCTGGGTGAATGGTTTCTCTTCACTGTAAATCACCAAATGTGAATGGTTTCTCTCCAGTGAGCATCACCATGAGTAAATGGTTTCTCTCTAGTGTGCATTACCAAGAATAAACGGTTTCTCTCCAGTGAGCATCACCATGAGTAAATGGTTTCTCTCTAGTGTGCATTACCAAGAGTAAACGGTTTCTCTCCAGTGAGCATCACCATAAGTAAATGGTTTCTCTCTAGTGTGCATTACCACGAATAAACGGTTTCTCTCCAGTGAGCATCACCATGAGTAAATGGTTTCTCTCTAGTGTGCATTACCAAGAGTAAACGGTTTCTCTCCAGTGTGTATCACCAAATGTGAATGGTTTGTCTCCAGTTTCAATTGACAAAATGAAACAGTTTCTCTCCGGTGAGCATCACCATGAGTAAATGGTTTCTCTCTAGTGTGCTTACCAAGAGTAAATGGTTTCTCTCCAGTGTGTATCACCAAATGTGAATGGTTTGTCTCCAGTTTCAATTGACAAAATGAAACAGATTCTCTTCCAAGGTTACCCCGTGTGGTTGCCGGGGTAGAATACAACCACTGCAAACTCACAAACACACCTTCACATGCAGAGAACTTGAAAAATAGGGGGGATTTTAAAAAAGCAGGGGGGAATATGCAAAAAAACATGAACTGACAGATACCTTTTAAATTTGCCGTACATGTGACTGCAAACAGCAATTTTACAAATATTAAAATGAACAAAAATAATGTCTGCAACCGCAAGGCAAAACAAACATGTCCTAAATTTATTTTCGTCTAAATTATTCCGTACAATCTGAAATTGAGTGACGTCAGCACGCCATGTGATACCTAGCGTCACCCAACCCGGGAATGCACAAATAACGGTAACTCCGCTACGATTTACATGCTTAGTCTAGGTCATCTGCAACGCTTTTTACAATCAAGCGTACAAGATGATCAAGACTAGCTCTGATAAACAATAATCAGAATTTGGGGCCCAGAATTTGTCTCCATTTAGTTATAATTTACGGATTACGATGTCGCATGCATATTTGTCACAAACTGAATTGTTTTTTTTCTATGTTTGTAAGTGCGATCAGCGCGCATTAGGTTTTAAAAAAAAAAACGCGATCTCGTAGAATAGACACTGATTCACAGTGAAGAGAAACCATTCACCCAAGTAATGCACACTGAGAGAAACCGTTTACTTATGGTGATGCCCTCTAAAGATAAACCATTCACACTTGGAGATAAATCATTCACACTTGGTGATGCACACTGGAGAGAAACTGTTTCATTTTGTCAATTCAAACTGGAGAGAAACCATTCAGTTTTGGTGATTCACAGTGAAGAGAAACCATTCACTCAGGTGATGAACACTGGAGAAAATCTGTTCCATTTTGTCAATTGAAGCTGGGGACAAACCATTCACATTTGGTGATACACACTGGAGAGAAACCATTCACTCAGGTGATGCTTCTTGGAGAGAAACTTTTACATTTTGTCAATTGAAACTGGAGACAAACCATTTACGATTGCTCTTGGTAAGCACACTAGAGAGAAACCATTTACTCATGGTGATGTTCACTGGAGACAAACTCATTTTGTGAATTGAAACTGGAGACGAACCATTCGCATTTGGTGATACGCACTGGAGAGAAACCGTTTACTCTTGGTAATGTGGGGGGAAATTCCCCCTACTTTTCGATTTCTAAAATAGACACTGGTGAATCACCAAATGTGAATGGTTTCTCTCCAGTGAGCATCACCATGAGTAAACGGTTTCTCTCAAGTGTGCATTACCAAGAGTAAACGGTTTCTCTCCAGTGTGTATCACCAAATGTGAACGGTTTGTCTCCAGTTTCAATTGACAAAATGAGTTTCTCTCCAGTGAACATCACCATGAGTAAATGGTTTCTCTCCAGTGTGTATCACCAAATGTGAATGGTTTCTCTCCAGTAAGCATCACCATGAGTAAATGGTTTCTCTCCAGTGTGCATTACCAAGAGTTAACGGTTTCTCTCCAGTGAGCATCACCACGAGTAAATGGTTTCTCTCTAGTGTGCATTACCAAGAGTTAACGGTTTTTCTCTAGTGTGCATTACCAAGAGTGAACGGTTTGTCTCCAGTGTGTATCACCAAATGTTAGTGGTTTGTCTCCAGTTTCAATTGGAAACGTGGCTCCATCGTAAATGGAGAGTACTATAGAATTTGCAGCAACTCTGCAGTTCTGCAGGTAAGAAGGTTCTAGGCCCATTATACATATTTTACCTTGATGTAAATGGAGGATGAGCCTGGCATGTTCATTCCTGTTAGGCGCCATATAACCTTTCATGTCTTTCATGTGTTGGTGTGCCTTAAAACCTAATTCAGTTCTCTCAAGTGGGCATCACCATGAGTAAATGTTTTTTCTCTAGTGTGCATTACCAAGAGTAAACGGTTTCTCTCCAGTGTGTATCACCAAATGTGAATGGTTTGTCTCCAGTTTCAGTTGACAAAATGGAAAAGTTTCTCTCCAAGATGCATCACCTGAGTGAATGGTTTCTCTCCAGTGTGTATCACCAAATGTGAATGGTTTGTCCCCAGCTTCAATTGACAAAATGAAACAGTTTCTCTCCAGTGTTCATCACATGATTGAATGGTTTCTCTTCACTGTGAATCGCCAAAACTGAATGGTTTCTCTCCAGTTTGAATTGACAAAATGAAACAGTTTCTCTCCAGTGTGCATCACCAAGTGTGAATGATTTCTCTCTAAGTGTGAATGGTTTATCTTAAGTTAGCATCACCATAAGTAAACGGTTTCTCTCCAGTGTGCATCACCAAGTGTGGTTTCTCTCCAGTGTGCATCACCAAGTGTGAATGTTTTCTCTCCAGTGTGAATCACATGTGAATAGTTTCTCTCCAGTGTGCATCACATGTGAATGGTTTCTCTCCAGTGTGCATCACCATAAGTAAACGGTTTCTCTCCAGCGTGCATCAACAAGTGTGAATGGTTTCTCTCCAGCGTGCATCAACAAGTGTGAATGGTTTCTCTCCAGCGTGCATCACTAAGTGCGAATGGTTTCTCTCCAGCGTGCATCACATGTGAATGGTTTCTCTCCAGTGTGCATCATCATGTGTAAATGGTTTCTCTCCAGTGTGCATCGCCAAGCATGAACGGTTTCTCTGCAGTGTGCATCATCATGTGTGAACGGTTTCTCTCCAGTGTGCATCACCATAAGTAAACGGTTTCTCTCCAGTGTGCATCACCAAGTGTAAATGGTTTCTCTCCAGTGTGCATCACATGTGAATGGTTTCTCTCCAGTGTGCATCACCAAGTGTGAACAGTTTCTTTCCAGTGTGCATCACCATAATTAAATGGTTTCTCTCCAGTGTGCATCACCAAGTGTAAATTGTTCCTCTCCAATGTGCATCACCATAAGTAAACGGTTTCTCTCCAGTGTGCATCATTAAGTGTGAGTGATTTCTCCGGTGTGCATCACATGTGAATGGTTTTTTCTCCAATGTGCATCACGTGAATGGTTTTTCTCCATTGTGTGTGCATCACGTGTGAATGATTTCTCTCCAGTGTGCATCACATATGAATGGTTTCTCTCCAGTGTGCATCACCATAAGTAAACGGTTTCTCTCCAGCGTGCATCAACAAGTGTGAATGGTTTCTCTCCAGCGTGCATCAACAAGTGTGAATGGTTTCTCTCCAGCGTGCATCACTAAGTGCGAATGGTTTCTCTCCAGTGTGCATCACATGTGAATGGTTTCTCTCCAGTGTGCATCATCATGTGTAAATGGTTTCTCTCCAGTGTGCATCGCCAAGCATGAACGGTTTCTCTGCAGTGTGCATCATCATGTGTGAACGGTTTCTCTCCAGTGTGCATCACCATAAGTAAACGGTTTCTCTCCAGTGTGCATCACCAAGTGTAAATGGTTTCTCTCCAGTGTGCATCACATGTGAATGGTTTCTCTCCAGTGTGCATCACCAAGTGTGAACAGTTTCTTTCCAGTGTGCATCACCATAATTAAATGGTTTCTCTCCAGTGTGCATCACCAAGTGTAAATTGTTCCTCTCCAATGTGCATCACCATAAGTAAACGGTTTCTCTCCAGTGTGCATCATTAAGTATGAGTGATTTCTCCGGTGTGCATCACATGTGAATGGTTTTTTCTCCAATGTGCATCACGTGAATGGTTTTTCTCCAGTGTGTGTGCATCACGTGTGAATGGTTTCTCTCCAGTGTTTGTGCATCATGTGTGAATGGTTTCTCTCCAGTGTGTGTGCATCACGTGTGAATCGTTTCTCTTCACTGTAAATCAGTTAAAACATCTTTTATTACGGAACCAAGTTGTTTTGGCCAATAGACAATTTGACCACACATTAAATGTTTTTCAGACCCAAAATTGATTAACTACATATGTTCATGGGACACCTATGCCCCCACTGAAAACAATCCCCGGAAAGTTTTAAGAAAAAAGGTACGTGACTCAGATAATACAAAGTTGATTTTATGCATCGATAAGCACTCGTAATGGCGAGTGGACATTTCGTGGCCCATGGTCAAAATAATTAACTGAGGCTCTGCCAGCAAATTGAAAAACTTCAGTAACGAATCTAGAACAAAAAACAAGTTTATTTTAATTCTTTTTTGATTATGCATATTAAAGTTTCTATTAGTTAACAAGTAACCATGTCTTTTGTGTTTCTACAGAAAGGCAGTTCTCGAATGAACTTGAGGTTATTGTAGTCGTTGACGTTAAAACTCTCTATCTTGCACACTGACAAACGTTTCTTGACTTGTCTGGAATGAAAACACATGTAAGTGAAAGAACTGTGACTTTAGTTTGGAACGAAAACACATGTAAATGTGGTGAAAACTATCACGTCGTAGATGTGTTCTGTGATAAACAGAATCTTACATTCATGACTGTATTATTGATTTTAATAAACTCGGGATGAAAAGATAGGATACCGTTATTGATTTTAATAAACTCGGGATGAAAAGATAGGATACCGAGTATCCTATCTTTTCATCCAACGAGTTTATTAAAATCAATAATATACAGTCCTGAATGTAAGATTCTCTATATATGGTTTGTTTACCAAATGACATTGAGTGTTCACCAAATTTTTATTTGAAAGTTTGCTTCAATAAAATCTTTGAAGTTTTGTCATTTGAGGTAAGGCCCTTGATTAGGTAAATTAAAGAGAGGTTCAGATTGTTTTACACACTATCAGTTGATCTGAATTGGGTTTCACAGCGCATCAACACATGAAAGGTTATAAGGCGCCTGACAGGAATGAACATGCCAGGCTCATCCTCCATTTACATCAATTTAAATTCTTTTATTTATAAGGGTTGTGGACACAAAATTAGCCACACGTGACACCTGCCATACAAAATTGGCCTGTAATGCACATGTCTGATGCAGTTAAAGGCATATCTAGTAAGTTTTATTCATTTCTGAGGGCTTTGCATATATTGTTTGGCAAAAATGTCAGAAAGCGACAGTCTACAACTGTCCGAAAAGATGTCAAAAAGCCGCTTATAGATGTTGAGGTAAACTCAGACTCTGAGTTTATCGCTTCTTTACGGTTAGTGTCCATATGCAAATATTTTATGCGGTTTAATACTACTTATTCAAAATACGAAGTTAATATTCTTGCCAAATTTGATGAAAGTCGGATACCGTTTACGTGTGTTCCCCCATGTGGTTGCCAGGGTAGAATACAGCCACTGCAATTCCTGCTAGAGGCAGAGGGGTAGGACCCTCCCCAAGCCTGCGATATTTTTAATAAAATAAGTATATTTTATACCAAAACTCGATAAAATTTAGTATAGATCTAGTTCAACCAAGATTTCCGTATCAATTCCATATAGTATTACAGTATATCTCTATGCTAAAATTCAACCAAAGACCGTCTCGGGTATTTGAGGGATTAACCCCTACTGACCCTCTGACCAAGGGTCAACCACCCCTTTGGCCCCATCTCACACTTGTCTTATATTGGGCCTTGACAACTATGAGGTCCCTAACAGAAATTCAAGCTTTTTATTATAATACATTTATTATAATAAACATTATATGTTTGAAAATTATAGCAAAATACCTTGTTGCCTGCATTCGTTGTTGGTTAACCTGGTATGCCAAGAGGTGAGGAATCTCCTGTGACGCAGGATTCGGCTCTACTGGTGGGAGCTGCAATGTAGACGTTATTCAGTAGTAATTAATGTGTATTAATTGTTACTGAAAATTGGATACACGGAATAAGTGATAACCACAGACCTGATAACAAACAGATTTGATATTGTGAAATTTACCTGAATTACCCAACTTTGGCCACATTTTACCCGACAACCACAGTTCACCATGGAAATATTCTTGGTGACTTTCGAAGTTTAACATATAATGTGATAAGAATTATTAAAACATAAGTGATTTCATCTGTTCAATCTAATACGTTCTTAGCGTTAAAAGAAATGTTGTCAACTCCTCGATGTGGGACATTTAAGTAAAAGAAACGAACAATATACACAACATTTATCCAGTGTAATAAACAAAAAGTTTTGTTATTCAAATACATGTCACCTCATTCGTGTTCGAATACCATAAGAGACCGATTTAAGTGGGTTGATATGAAAATCCTGATTTTTATAGTCCTTTTGCCTATAGAAAGGCTTTGAATTGTGTTTTTTAATATCTCTTTAACACATTCATTATTTCAAGCTACCTTAGAGACAGGGGAAGAACACATGGAATTGTGGGACATTGCCCTACCAATACTATCAAATAAATTACTTAGGTTCTTTAACATGCTTAGAGAATAGACTTCGATATAAGAGACCGCCCGGCTTATGTTCCCATCCAACCGACAAGGCCATCATTTATGCGTTCCCGCCTTAATTCCAGAAAGGCGATGGAAAACACATTTTAAAACATTTTTATTGAAAAAAATGCAATAGCCTGTTTAAAATTACCTATTAAATGTTTTAATTTTACAATATGCAAACTGTTTAAGCTGAAATTAAGGTTATATTTCATACACCAGCCAACCCCGTTTTCCCTTCTTGGAGAAGGGGTTGGATGGGGTATGAAAGTTCAATGGCACACATAATCATCATACTCAGAGTCTACCCTGCCATCTGCTAGGCCACCTTGGCCCTCGCTAACCTACCGTTTGTGACCAGAGTCTGGTACATGTACTGGTATTTTGCATGGGTTCACAGTATCCATGAAGGGACCAGAATCTGTCATTGGTATTTCCATGTAGCAAGGGGACAGAACATCCCTCGAGTCGGGTGGGCAGATCTAGAAAGGTCTGAAATGGAGATGTCTATTTATTAATAAAGGCACATAATGGAACTATTTAAAAGATGTTATAGTCGGGCATGTCTAGGTACCCAAAATAAAAATGCTGTACACAAGTTAAAATCATCAGACATAGGGTTTATGTAATAAAACAAGAGAGCCAAGACTGCATAATGAAGCTCCACTGGTTAATATTGCTCTTCTAACATCTGAGTCACACTGGGGTTTTACGGCGCATCAACACAAAAAGGTTATGTGGCGCCAACAGGAATGCAAATTCCAGACCCACTATCCATTTACATCGAGATAAAAAATATGCAGAATCGGCCTAGAACTTTCTCACCTCAGAGCTGCTACAAATTCTATTGTAAACACTCATTTTTTAGCTGGAGCCTCTATCAATTGTATTCTGCCACCACTCAAGTAGCACCTAAAACAATACAGGGGTGATGATGAAGACAAAAATTGAATGCGGGGGGATTTTACCCCTCTCCCTGGACAATTGAATTGAATTGAATTGGGGTTTTACGGCGCACCAACACAAGAAAGGTTATATGGTGCCAAACAGGGATGAACATGCCAGGCTCATCCTCCATTTACATTAAGATAAAATATGGAGAATGGGCCTAGAACCTTCTAACCAGCAGAACTGCAGAGTTGCTGCAAATTCTATAGTAGACACTCCATTTACGATGGAGCCACGTTCACGTTTCCACGTTTGAATATGCGGTGTCATGATGAAGACCTTGAATAAGCATGATAAAAAATGATAACATGAAGGGGGTCCTACCCCTCTGCCTCTAGCGGGATTTGCAGTGGTTGTATTCTACCCCAGCAACAGTGTATTAGACAGAAATTCAACAACCAGGTGTGCAAATATGCGAACAGGGTGTGCAAATGAGTGTCTCTGGGGTAATTTATTTTCACAAAGGTGAAAAAGATGCATTTTAGATCATCTTTTTTCTATAAATGTATATAAAACATATCAATATTGAGACAGTATGAGTTTGGAAGTGTTAACAAAAAAAATTATAATATATATATATATTATATTTTTTTTACCCCACCCACTCCTCCAAATATTAGCCGCGATTTTTCAAAAACGGCTGTGCAAAAGACGGCAGCATGGTTGGCTGGGTAATACACTGCCCAGCAACCACATGGGGTTCTCCCTGGACAAGCAGTGGCCCTATTCTAGCCCGGGAACAACACGGGACTACATTTCATATAACAATTGAGAAGAAGTGATGAATGTGTTCTGTCAATTGGATGCAAAACAACTAGGTATCATCATAATTGGCAAATCAGTATTGGAAAAGTATTGTTTCTCTTACTTCTTTTTATAATATACTCAATTGCAAAAGAAACTGGACACTTTGAACATTTTACTTTACACCCTATCCTCTTTATCAAGCGACAGTCCCTTAATGATTCAACCTATTGAAAAACAAATGACAACATGATATTGCCAATGGAATGATAAAACTTTGGTACCAAACATGGCATATTCATTTTGGAATTTGTCAATTTAATTCTAAATTTTTTTTATACAATTAAATCTAAACAAAACTCAGTGTCCACTTTCTTTTGAAACTGAGTACATATTAAGTCCAAATTGTGATCGACTGGGCATGAAAATTTCATAGCGTCTAATTTGATACGCAACACAATGTCTTCAAACTTCCAATGATACAAATACACATCAAGTTTCATCCTGTTGTCTCAAGTGGTTTAGGAGTCCTGGCGTAGACACGAAAATTCTGTAACCTTGACCTTTAACATACACCATTTAAATTGGTGCTTGTCGCTATGTCTATTAAAGGAACATACCAACATAAAGCATCCCACCATCTGAATGGGTTGTGAAAGCATTTGGATTGAATATGAAAATGCATGACCTTTACCCATGACTTTGAACATTTAGCTCCAAATTTGAAGGGAGATACCAGGTATAATCTGAACAGGTCAAGAAGTTAAATATGGACCCAACATGAACATTCCATGACCTTGACCTTTGGGAAAACATCTGACTATTTACATACATGCTAAATCTCCTGATTTTCAGGGGTGTAAACAAATAAATAAATACTTGTTTGGTTTAGAAGATGGATGAAAGAATGACATCAAATTATCCAATTAAACATGCTAATATTTGATTATTTTGACATACAGGCAATATAACTCCTTAATACATGCCTCTATTTTGCTAATTATCCAACTTGAAGATCTTACTAAGGCAAACCTTCAGACCAAATTTGGTGAGAATCCCAAACTGCTCACAAGCTGAAATTCACTTAGTTTTCAAAAACAAGGGCAATAACTCTAAAACACATACATTTATTTTGTTCATTGTTAAACTTGAAACAAACCTACAAATGAAATTTGATTTAAGTTGTTAATTTGTTAAAAAATCAAAAGCGATAATGCTTAACACACGCATACATTTTGTTCATTGTCTACATCTTGTCTTAACTCATAGGAGATCTTAATAAAGCTATCCTTTGAATCCAATTTGGTGAAAATCCAAAACTGCTATGGCAATCACATGAAGAGCTAATGGAGGTCCGATCGTAATGGACAATGCAACATCACACAAATTCCCCTGGCCTTTAGTCGGAGGAGCTATAAATTTCCCATAATATATAATGAAATAAAACAGTATATCCTGAATTAAATAATTTGTAAATTCTTCTTTTTTACCTTCTCATATGACGGAGGGTATACAGTAATAGTTCTGGAAAAAGTGGATGGTCTGCCTCATGAAACAAGAAATCGGTAGAACTGATGGATGCTCCCCGAATAAACGTACACATGTGTGAAATGCAATCGGATGAAAAATATAGGAGGAGTTGAGCAGAGAAGCTTTATACTTGAAAAATTTCAGTCCCTTAACTTTGCAAAAATAACGAAAAGAAAAAGGGTACTGACGATATGTGTTACTAGGCATCATATTTATACTTGAAAACCAGATGAAAAATGTAGGAGTTGAGTAGAAATGCTAAACACTTGAAAAACTACGCCAAAAAATCATTCAACTAGAACACCCTGATAATATGCGCTACTAGACATCACCCAGAGATACCTCCTATAAAGTTCCTGAAAATCGGATGAAAAATGTAGGAGCTGAGCGGACAAGCTTTAGAATTGAAAAAAACTTCAAATTCTGCCAAAAATCATTCAACCGGAACGTCCAGATAATATGCACTACGATACTTGTTGTGAAGTTTCGTGAAAACTTGATGAAAAATGTAGGAGGATTTGAGCGGACAAGCTTTAGATTCGAAAAACATCAAAGTCCTGTTACTCTTTTAAAAAATCATTCAACCAAAACGTCCTGTCAATATGCGCTACTAGACACCATACTGATACGTCCTGTGAAGTTTCATGAAAATCGGATGAGTAGAGTAGTTGAGCGGAAAAGCTTTCGATTAAAAAAACTTCAAAGTCCTGTAACTCTTGTAAAAATCATTCAACCAGAACGTCCAGACAATATGCACTACTAGACGTCATACTGATATTTCCTGTGAAGTTTCATGAACATTGGATAAAAAATGTAGGAGTTGAGGGGACAAGCTTTAGATTCGAAAAACGTCAAAGTCCCGTAACTCTGCCAAAAATCATTCAACCGGAACGTCCTGACAATATGCGCTACTAGACATCATACTGATACTTCCTTTGAAGTTTCATGAAAATTGGATGAAAAGCGTAGGAGTTGAGCAGACAAGAAAGTGGGATGGACGGACATACGGACGCACATGACGGTTACTATGTTCCCCCGAAAATTTCAGGGAGCATAAAAATTGACCATCATATCCTAAAATGTGCTGAAAATGACATGAAACACCATTCAACCACCCAACCAACCCTTATAATTATATTGATTATCCTTTCACACTCCAACAATAATATCCTCAAGTAATGCCAAACCACTTAACTAATTTATAGAAGAATATGGAGTTATTACCTTTTGTAAGAAGCTTCTTGTTTTTTTTGCTGAGTACAACTTCTGCATATGTTTCTTTGAGACCAAAGTTGTTGCATGTGTCACCAGGGCATCTCTGCTTTCATCTTTAAGCCGTGGGTGAACAAAGAGTATGCCAGTCTCAAGCAGCAGTTCATTAAATCTGAAATACAGAAACCATTGGTATTAAATCTCAAAGATGCTGGTACAAAGACTATGACAATTTTGAATATTTTAAATTGATCAATGGTTTAGGAAATTCCATCAACTTCTCGTTCTGTATTGCAGTCATGTAAAAAATTATTCAAAGTACTTCGACATATTTTATAATGGAACCAATTAAACAGTGGATTAGTGTTATTGACCCTTAGCCATCTAAGGGAGACTACAATAGCCTTTGCTTCCACTGTAAACCCAGATCAGCCTGCGAGTAACTCACATGCTGATCAGGGTTTACAATGTCCAGCTGCCCATCAGACATTTCTCCAAAACACCCCTTTGTAACATAAATGGAATGGTCTGAATTTAAAGAAAGTACAGTGATAAGGTCAGTTAGCAGCAGAGAGAACTTTAAGGTCATAGACAGGAAAGGAGCTCCCCAGAGATAATGTCATGTAGCAGAGAGAGCCTAAAGGGCCTAGACATGAAAACAGCTAACCAGAGATGAGGTCAGGTAGCAGAGAGAGTGTCAAGGGAAGAGACAGGAAAACAACTGCACAGAGATGAGGTCAGTCAATAGAGAGAGTGTCAAGGGCAGAGACAGGAAAAGAGCTGCCCAGAGATAAGGTCAGGTAGCAGAGAGAGTGTCAATGGCAGACAGGAAAGGAGCTGCCCAGAAATGAGGTCAGGCAGCAGAGAGAGTCTCAAGGGCAGAGACAGGAAAGGAGCCGACCAGAGATAAGGTCAGGCAGCAGAGAGAGAGAGAGTATCAAGGGCAGACAGAAAAGGAGCTGCCCAGAGATAAGGTCAGGTAGCAGAGAGACTGTCATGGGAAGAGACAGGAAAGGAGCTGCTCAGAGATAAGGCCAGGTAGCAGAGAGAGTGTCAGTGGTAGAGACAGAAAAGGAGCTACCCAGAGATCAGGTCAGTTTGTTTGTTTGTAAGGTGTTTTACGTCATTTTCAACACATGTAAGGTTATATATGACGGTTGATTTCTTTTGGTAGAGACAGACCACCCATTTTTCCTGCGTAGAATCAGTACTGTACACCTCCCGCCATCTGAGATAAGGTCAGGTAGCAGAGAGAGTGTCAAAGGCAGAGATAGGAAAGAAGCTGCCCAGAGATAAGGTTGGGTAGCAGAGACAGTGTCAAAGGTAGAGACAAGAAGGAAGCTGCCCAGAGATAAGGTAAGGTAGCAGAGAGAATGACAAGGGTAGAGACAAGAAAGAAGCTGCCCAGACATAAGGTAAGGTAGCAGAGAGAGTGTCAAGGGTAGAGACGAGAAAGAAGCTGCCCAGAGATAAGGTAAGGTAGCAGAGAGAATGTCAAGAGTAGAGACAGGAAAAGAGCTGCCCAGAGATAAGGTCAGGTAGCAGAGAGAGTGTCAAGGGCAGAGACAGGAAAGGAGCTGCACACAGATAAGGTCAGGTAGCAGAGAGTGTCAAGGGCAGATATAGGAAAGAAGCTGTCCACAGATAAGGTAAGGTAGCAGAGAGTGTCAAGGGCAGATACAGAAAAGGAGCTACCCAGCTATTATGTAAGGCAGAAGGTAAGGTAGCAGAGAGAGTGTCAAGGGCAGAGACAGAAAAGGAGCTGCCCAGAGATTATGTAAGGCAGCAGAGAGAAAGACAATGGCAGATACAGCTAAGTAAGGTCATGCAGCACAGTGTCAATTGCAGACGCAGGGGAGGAGCTACCTGCTCAGAGATTATGAAAGGTAGCAGAGAGCGATACAAGGACTGAGACAGGAAAGGAGCTGCCCAGAGATAATGTCTGATAATCCCGCCGGTAAATTTACAGCTATGTCTCGCTACCCACTATCGTGGGCAAGACAAAAATGCCTACCAACCTACCCTATTGTTTCAGAGCATGCAATAGGAAACCCCCCCTATTTTTCTTTTTGGCCCAATCACCACTCGACATATATAGCAGCTTACATTTGGTAAATTATCTTATCCAGTTCTTCCTTTTCAGACTCCAGCTCTTTCATTTTCTGTCTCCATAGATTCAAACTAGATGAGAACCGTCCAGCTGTCTCTTTCACATATTGCAACATCTCTCGCCGCCTGTCTTTTGATAGCTTCATTTTCGAATCTTGTAAAACTTTGACAACATCATCTGTCGAATTAGAAAAAAAAGAGATTTGTTTATGTTATTTATGAAATGCAAAGGAAAAAAAAGAGTTTATAATTAGATTTAAAATGACGCATATCCTGAAATCCAGATGGTAACCTTTTCCTGATTTATACTGAGTATTGGTATTTAAAGTTCTCCGGTCATGTTTTGTTTCATGAACATGTTTATATTTATTTAAATCGAAATCAATACACAACAACAGATATTGACAATTCACACATTGCAATATCTGTGAAAAGCGAGAAGATTTTATTAGGTGACGTAGAAAACTTGGAACAGGTAAATTAATCCACACGCAAATATATTTATCAATTATCTGGCAATAGTTGTGCAGCTATACAATTCAGATTTACCTCATTTCCCCGTGCAGTCACGCAGTGGTAAAAGTAGTATCTAGGTCATGCAAATAATACTTATTTTTACCTACAACTTAGTAGCGGATTTAAATATATGTCTCCGGGACTATCAAGAAATGTTCATATGATGTTTAAGAGTTAAATTTGTAAATAGATAATACTACAAAAAGGGTTGCCATTCATCTTTAAGTAGTAAAACAGTACAAATTATTGATACAATACTTAACAAGAGGCCCAAGAGGGCCTGTGAACGCTCTACTGGCTGTTATACCATTGATGAATCGAGTCGTACTATATGGTGTCTAGAGTGTACACAAGGTTTTTCAAGTATCTGACCTAGTGACCTAGTTTTTGACCCCATGGGACCCATTTTCGAACTTGACCAAAATATAATTAAGACAACATTTCGACAAAGTTTCATCAAGATCGGGTCAGAAATATGGCCTCTAGAGTGTACACAAGGTTTTTCAAGTATTTGACCTAGTGACCTAGTTTTTGACCCTGTGTGACCCATTTTCGAACTTTAGCAAGCTATAATTGAGACAAATATTCTGACAAAATTGCATCAAGATCGGGTCAAAAATATGGCCTCTAGAGTGTACACACGGTTTTTCCAAAGTTTGACCTAGTGACCTAGTTTTTAACACCATGAGAACCATTTTTGAACTTGACCAAGATATAATTAAGACAAACATTTTGACAAAGTTTCATCAAGATTGGGTCAGAAATACGGCTTCTAGAGTGTACACAAGGTTTTCCAAGTATTTGACCTAGTGACCTAGTTTTTAACCCCATGTGACCCATTTTCAAACTTGACCAAGATATAATTAAGACAAACATTCTGACAAAGTTGCATCAAGCTTGGGTCAAAAATATGGCCTCTAGAGTGTACACAAGGTTTTTCCAATATTTGACCTAGTGACCTAGTTTTTAACTTCATGTGACCCATTTCCGAACTTGATCAAGATATAATTAAGATAAACAATTTGACAAAGTTTCATCAAGATTGGGTAACAAATATGACCTCTAGAGTGTACACAAGTTTTTTCAAGTATTTGACCTAGTGACCTAGTTTTTGACCCCACATGACCCATTTTTGAACTTGACCAAGCTTTCATTGAGACAAACATTCTGACAAAGTTTCATGATGATTACATCAGAAATGTGGCCTCTAGAGTGTACACAAGAAAAGTTAACGGACGACGGACGACGGAAAACGGACAACACACCATCCCATAAGCTCTACTGGCCAAGCCCTTGGCCAGTAGAGCTAAAAACAAACTTTACCGAGCTGTTATTGACATTAACAATCTGGTAAAGTTTGGTAAAGATCGAATGAAAAAAATATGGCGTCTAGAGTGTACACACGGTTTTTCAAGTATTTGACCTAGTGACCTAGTTTTTGACCCCATGGGACCCATTTTCGAACTTGACCAAAATATAAATAAGACAACATTTCGACAAAGTTTCATCAAGATCAGGTCAGAAATATGGCCTCTAGAGTGTACACAAGGTTTTTCAAGTATTTGACCTAGTGACCTAGTTTTTTACCCTGTGTGACCCATTTTCGAATTTTAGCAAGCTATAATTGAGACAAATATTCTGACAAAATTGCATCAAGATCGGGTCAAAAATATGGCCTCTAGAGTGTACACACGGTTTTTCCAAAGTTTGACCTAGTGACCTAGTTTTTAACACCATGTGACGCATTTTTGAACTTGACCAAGATATAATTAAGACAAACATTTTGACAAAGTTTCATCAAGATTGGGTCAGAAATACGGCTTCTAGAGTGTACACAAGGTTTTTCAAGTATTTGACCTAGTGACCTAGTTTTTAACCCCATGTGACCCATTTTCAAACTTGACCAAGATATAATTAAGACAAACATTCTGACAAAGTTGCATCAAGCTCGGATCAAAAATATGGCCTCTAGAGTGTACACAAGGTTTTTCCAATATTTGACCTAGTGACCTAGTTTTTAACTTCATGTGACCCATTTCCGAACTTGATCAAGATATAATTAAGATAAACAATTTGACAAAGTTTCATCAAGATTGGGTAACAAATATGACCTCTAGAGTATACACAAGTTTTTTCAAGTATATGACCTAGTGACCTAGTTTTTGACCCCACATGACCCATTTTTGAACTTGACCGAGATTTCATTGAGACAAACATTCTGACAAAGTTTCATCAAGATCGGGTCAAAAATATGGCCTCTAGAGTGTACACACGGTTTTTCCAAAGTTTGACCTAGTGACCTAGTTTTTAACACCATGTGACCCATTTTTGAACTTGACCAAGATATAAGTAAGACAAACATTTTGACAAAGTTTCATCAAGATTGGGTCAGAAATACGGCTTCTAAAGTGTACACAAGGTTTTTCAAGTATTTGACCTAGTGACCTAGTTTTTAACCCCATGTGACCCATTTTCAAACTTGACCAAGACATAATTAAGACAAACATTCTGACAAAGTTGCATCAAGCTAGGGTCAAAAATATGGCCTCTAGAGTGTACACATGGTTTTTCCAATATTTGACCTAGTGACCTAGTTTTTAACTTCATGTGACCCATTTCCGAACTTGATCAAGATATAATTAAGATAAACAATTTGACAAAGTTTCATCAAGATTGGGTAACAAATATGACCTCTAGAGTGTACACAAGTTTTTACAAGTATTTGACCTAGTGACCTAGTTTTTGACCCCACATGACCCATTTTTGAACTTGACCGAGATTTCATTGAGACAAACATTCTGACAAAGTTTCATGATGATTGCATTAGAAATGTGGCCTCTAGAGTGTACACAAGCAAAAGTTAACGCCCTTGGCCAGTAGAGCTAAAAAGGGATCCCTTGGAAGCAACAAACATAAACAAGAGAAAAAAGTAGCCGACTCAGTTTTACTGTGTCTGTTCATGAGAGGTAATAAAAGGTGCACCACTTCTCACGTCCACTAGCACGGGCTTAAGCAGTATTCTACGTTAAAACCACAAAGATTGGGCTTGATGATTCAAAAGGACCAGCAGGGATCACTCTAGGCTGCGATTCCGCGATATTCTCATATTAAAATCTCAAAAATCGCACGAAAAAAAGACAAATGAGAACAAATTGTCGCACCGAAGTCGGGAAATCCATTTTCACCATGTCGGTTCGTAATGAAAATATATTCATTTATATTTCATTTAAAATCTCATGTAAATTTGTTCAGATCCATTTATTCGCAATTTAAACATTTAAAAAGGAGAAAATATCAAATTACTCAAAAATCACATGAAAAAATTCAAAACGAGTTATGTCGGGATTGTTATGTCAATAAACTTCCAGTTCGCTTTGGCTTCGGGACATTTTGTCTCATTGAAATTCAATCCTAGGGTGATCCCTGGACCAGTAATATACAAACTACTGATTTGTAGTCGGGGTAATTTTTTACAGCTGTCACACAACACTAAAAGTAGATATAAAAGTCAACGTAAGTGTAAATGTCAAAAAAAATATTGTCAGAAAGGAGGACGGTGGAAATTTACTCATTATTATCATAATTTATTCTCTTTTGAAATATACAGAGATTATTTAACTGCTGGGCTCGATTACAGGGAAATCCTTCAAGAGATGGAAGGCGTGTGGTTCTTCTCATGAACGAGCGTATGCGAGTGAGTGAAAAAACAAACAACGTCTACCATTGAGCGTCAGATAGTAAGAAATTACACAAGTGTCGTCTATGGGGATTTAGCTTAGGCGTATTACGTGCGGTAAAATAATATAATTTGGTTCATTACTTACCTTTAGATTGTTTCACGGATCTGTACGTGATGTACTGATGAAGCATAATCTTGAGTTTAATTTGAGGGATCTCCATGATTCTGTGAATGGTCGCTGTGGCCAACTGTAAGTATACGTGAGCAAAGCTGTAAGGTAGTTGTGCGCGAAATGGACTAAATGAACATATAATGTCAAGGTCATGCACAGCGAATAGTCCCTGTGGCCAACTGTAAGTATACGTGAGCGAAATGGACTAAATGAACATATAATGTCAAGGTCATGCAGCGAATAGTCGCTGTGGCCAACTGTAAGTATACGTGAGCGAAATGGACTAAATGAACATATAATGTCAAGGTCATGCACAGCGAATAGTCGCTGTGGCCAACTTTAAGTATACGTGAGCGAAATGGACTAAATGAACATATAATGTCAAGGTCATTCACATTGAATGAGTTGCTGTCATTTACATGTAAGTGTATAATATTATGCAATTTGAAAACAGTGTGGCTTTTGGTCTATGAGTAATGGACCCTATCAAAAACTTGATTGTAACATTTTAATGTAAATTAATGAAATGCAAAAAGTAGGTCATATAAATTGAGTTACTTTTGCTGTTATGTTGATGTGTCAAGTTTGAAAGCTCTACGGCTTCTGATGTCTGAGAAATGTATGCAAAGGTTGAATGTTCGTAAGGATGAACAGACAGACATGTACCCACTTCACTTTTGTGGCAGGTCATATTTATCGAATGGTAGGATTGGGGTGAAGATAACTAGAACTATCACTGAAGGTGATGAATACCTCAATGTTTTTGCTATAGCCGAATAGGATGGGCAACAGGTCATTATAAAATATTAGTATTAGAGTAGAACAATCTAAGTCAAACAAAGGGCCATAATTATGTAACAAATTAGGCAATCAATGATGGGTAATGTACAGGGACATAATTAAGGCCATCAGTTGTTATGTGTATATTAAGTCTGGGAACAATCAATTCAAAAATGTTTGAGAAAAAATGAGTTAACATGTCATTATACAATATTAGACTGGAAAATTCTACGTCAAACAAAGGGCCGTAATTCTGTAACAAATTAAGGCAATCATTGATGGGTGATGTAGAGGGACATGAGTCATCAGTTGAGTATATGAAGTTTGGGAACAATCCATTCAAAATTGAGATATGCAAGTATTAAAAATGTGTTATGGGATGCGACGGGACAAAGATGTGTTACGTGACGGGACGCGACGGGATGTTACCGACAATGTGACTCGTATATAGCTCCTGCTTCACTTTGTGGAAGCAGGGGTATAATAAAAAGATGTGTATCACTAATGTTAATCTGTATCATTTAAAATTTAAATCTGCATATTTCATCTCAACTTTCATCTAAATCTGCCATGAAAGAGGTTGTGCAGGTTTTTTAAAGTAGCTATCCTACTAACAACAGCCAAATTTTACAACATAGGTACACCGTTTCTAAACCTACTGATGACAAGCTATATATATGATTTACCTATTTTGAGGATCCAAAATCTATAGACACAATATAAACAACTTTAACCAGCCAGGCCAAACCTCAAAATTGGACCGTCGAATTAAAAGTTACCAACTCATAATTTGTTTTATGCATATTCAATCATGGGTATTTTAAGAACTCATGAATAAACTTAAACTTTTAATCAGTAAATATATATTACAAGAAATCGGTAGAACTGAATAAAGGTACACATGTGAAATACCATCAGATGAAAAATGTAGGAGGAGGTGAGCCGACAAGCTTTTTATTTCTTTAAAAATTGCAAAGTTCCGTAACTCCACCATTTTTTTTTTTAACCAGAAGTCCTGATGCCAATATCTCCTTCATAACTGAAGTTATTGAATGGAAACCATTTTCTCTATTTTTAGTAACAGTGACCCCAAATGCAATCCCAAGCTTGCTTTTTATATAAGCTACCTATCCAGAAAGTTTCATGCCAATATCTCACGTGTTCAAGTCATATAATAATGTATATATACCGATTAAAAGTATAGGATTTTTTACGGGTTCTTAAAATACTCGTGAATGAATATGCATAAACTGAACTATGAGTTGGTAGCTCTTAATTCGACGTACCAATTTCGGGGTTTGGCCTGGCTGGTTAAAACAGTTTATATTGTGTCTAAAGAGTTTGGATCTCAAAATATGTTTATATATATACCACATCGTCAGCAGGTTTAGAAACGGTGTACGTATGTCATAAACTTTGCCTGTTGTTGGCGGGATAGGGACTTAAGTCAAGCTCGACGCAAGCAGGCTCAACAAAAGAGGTTGGGCAGCATGGTTGAATAAAACAACCTACCATTAAACGATGGGGAATTTTATATTAGCAGGATTTTATAACGGGTATTTCGACAATAAAACACGTTTAACAACATTTTTTACTGAAAAAATGCAAGCGTCTCCATGACAGAATGGTTAACGACGTTGTGTTGTAAACCTTCGCCTCTCACCGCTGCGGATTCAGATCCCACTGCAAGCTCAACTTGTAAGTGAGGAAGTGTCGATTCTTGCGGATGGTGGGAGGTGTACAGTACTGGTTCTACCCAGGAAACGATGGTGGTCTGCCTCCACCACAAAACAAACATCGACCGTCATATATAACCTTACATGTGTTGAAAATGACGTAAAACACCATACAAAACAAAACACAAGAGGTCAATGACCTTGAAGCTCTACTGATAGATTTTTGATAGCTAGGTCAACATTCCTGTGAAGTTTCATGAAAATCCATCAAGTAGTTTCATAGGTGTAGTCGCTACAAGTGTTCATTATATAACTCTATAGCGGCCATGTTTAATGTCAAATCAAAATAATTTTTGACAAGGATCAATATCATGTCATACTGATCATTTTAGAAAAAGTCCCATATCAATTTCACTTATAGTTTTCAAGAAGTAGTCGCCATAAACTTGCTTTTTGAACATCTATTTTTAGCCGTGGCGGCCATCTTGAATTTCCGGCCAACCTGAAGTTTTGCTAAGATAAATAAGACATCAAGAGCAACATTCGTGTGAAGTTTCATGAAAATCCGTCAAGTAGTTTCAGAGGAGTAGTCGCTACAAGTTTTCATTATATAACGCTATGTAAACAAAGATGCCCACTGGCAGCCATGTTTAACGTCGAATCAAAATAATTTTCGACAAAGATCAACATCATGTCATACTGATCATTTTAGGAAAAGACGCATATCAATATCACTTATAGTTTTCAAGAAGTAGTCGCAACAAACTTGTATTCTGAAAATCTATTTTAAGCCGTGGCGTCCATCTTGAATTTCCAGCCGACCTGAAATTTTGCTAGGATCATTTAGACATCAAGAGCAACATTCCTGTGAAGTTTCATGGAAATCCGTCAAGTAGTTTCAGAGGAGTAGTCGCTACAAGTTTTTACTAAATAACTCTTATGTAAATAAAGATGGCCGCTTGCAGCCATGTTTAACGTCGAATCAAAACGATTTGCGACAAGGACCAACATCATCTCATGCTGATCATTTTAGAAAAAATCCCATATCAATATCACTTAGAGTTTTCAAGAAGTAGTCGCTACAAACTTGTTTTTTAAAAATCTATTTTTAGATTTGGCAGCCATCTTGGATTTCACATCAACATGAATTTTTGCTAGGATCAACTAGACTTCATGGGCAACATTTCTGTAAAGTTTCATGAAAATCCATTCAGTAGTTTCAGAGGAGTAGTTGCTACAAAAAAAAAGTTTACGGACGGACAGACGGACCAAGGCATAAGCTCTGCTGATCTCTGAAACTACTTGATGGATGTATTTCTGTAAAGTTTCATGAATAACCATCCAGTAGATTCAGAGGAGTAGTCGCTACAAATAAAAGTTTACGGACAGACAGACGGACGGACGGACGGACTACGGACGCCGCACCATGGCATAAGCTCTGCTGATCTCTGATCAGTCGAGCTAAAAACAGAAATAATGCAATAACCTGTTTAAAATTACCTATTAGATGTTTGAATTTTACAATATGCAAACATTTTAAGCTGAAATTAAGGTTTTATTTCATACCCCAGCCTGAACCCCATTTTCGCTTCTTGGAGGTATATGAAAGTTAATACTCAGACCATGTAATGAAATACTGTTAATAATAGTTAAAGCTAATTTGTGTACATGATATATATTTAAACTGTTCTTTATTAATACTTAATAAAAATCTACCTAAGTACTAATACGAAGATTTCACTGCATATATTTAACTTATTGCCCCTTCTATCTAGATTGGTATGTTTGATATTGAAATTCTGTGTAAAAAATACTTATACATGTGTTAGTTCTGTAACAATAACTTTGCAAATTCCCTATATAATTCAATGCTTTTACAAAGAATTGACATGAAACGTTATAGTGGATAGGAAGACAAAGTAACTTACTACATAAGTTTCCTTGGGTAATTCGTGTTTCTCGTAGGCCCTAATCAACAGTTTCAGGTTCATCATCAGCTGGGCTTTAGACATCTTCTGTAGGTCCTCATACATCACCGACTTCTGCAGGAAGAATCATCAAAATGATTGTTTTAGTAATTATAATATTGGGCCTCAAATCACAAAGTAACCCAAAGTGCCTCAAATAAACAAAATATCACGAGGCACCTTAACTTTTCCTTCTATCTGCTCTCTCAATTATTCACCGATTTTGATGAATTGAATTGAATTGAAGTGGATTTTATAGTCGCACCAACAGCTAAGGTCATATGGCGACTTTCCAGCTTCCACTGGTGGAGGAAGACCCCAGGTGCCCGGCTCCAGGCAATTTTCGTGCATGGGCGGGCACCTGGGTAGAACCACGGACGTTCCACAAGCCAGCTGGATAGCTTTCTCACATAAAGATTTCTAGGCCCCTGAGGGATTGAACCTACAGCGGTGAGAGGCAAGTGATTACAAGTCAGAGACTCTAACCACTCGGCCACGGACGCCCCCGATTTTGATGAGAATACATTTTAAAGATTCATAGTGAATAGCAAAATGGGATTATAATAATTTTTGTTTATTTTGAATAAAAAGATGTTTAAAGATAAAAATGTCTTCATTTTTTGCTTTTCTCTTAAAAATCAAGGTTTTGACAGTCAAAGTTTCCATCAAACTCCTTTTTTGCTCTACTGGCTGTAGACCAGATATCGTCATTTTTATGTTGATTCTTTAATATATTTAAATCAAAACTAGTCATCTCATAAATATTTTTGCCGGTAGAGAAGCTTACCCCTTTGCCGTAAATATTCTGTGTTTACATTGTTCCTATTCTCAGTAACAAGTGTCACGTGACCGTTACTAAATATAGACTGAATTGGGCCGGTCGTTTGAGCCGAATGTAGTAGTTATCGTCATGTTCAGTTTAATACCGAATAATCCATGTTTGGGATGATGAAAACGTGTGTATAGTTTTTAATTGAAACATAAATATACCATTGCATATGAATACACAAAAGAGTATCTAGAAAAACATGATATCTACAATTTAAAATGTTTTTTCAACTGTAGGTATCGGATGTAATTTACTTCACTTCGACGTTCATAATTTAAAAGGAAATAACTGTCCGCAAATTTAAATTGATTGACGTGAACTAGTTGTCATCCTTGGCTGAAAATTGTTAGCACATGCTTTTACTTTTTTGGGCATGTTAAATTGTTTCAAAGGTTCGACGTAAAAGGTCAGCTATTTTAAATGGAAATTTTCCTGCGCATGCGCATTAGCGTGTGATTCCCCCGATTGTGTTTTGTTTATAACGGTATTTATATAGTTAAACGGGTTGGTTTGAGAGTGTATGTTAACATTTCTAAAATGTTTTTTCCTCTCAAATCGTCTGATGATAGTGTGTAGTAGTGATTTGTAAATTGGGGTCGAAAAATAATCACAATATTGAGCGTTTTATTAATAATGACGAAATCTGGTGAATGACGATAACTGGTACACAACCAGTAAATGTAAGAGAAAGAAAAATACTACTATTGGAAAGAAAATAAAATTTATGATGGGATTGGCATGAATGAAACTTGTATCTTTAAAACTCTTCATGATAATTATGTGTTTAAACTGAGGAAATAATTTGTGAAATTTTCGCACTGTGCCACGTGAAATTTAGATAATTTTCGTAGTGCCCATCTATTTGTTATCAGGTCTGGGCTCAATGCAATCCCAAACTTGCTTTTAATATAAGCTACCTACACACCATGTTTCAGGCCAATATCTCATTCCTAACTAATGTTATTGAGCGGAAACCGTTTTTCTCTATTTTTAGTAACACTGACCCCCAATGCAATCCCAAGCTTCCTGTTCATTTAAGCTACCAACTCATAAAGTTTCATTCTAATATCTCATTCCTAACTAAATTTATTGAGCAGAAACCATTTTTCTATTGTTAGTAACAGTGTATTTTGTGTATTTTTTACAATTTCTATTATCACAGCAACCACAAATTTTGCCGTATCAATAAAACAAAATGATGTGCACGATCTTCTCACTCCCATTTACATAAACACACATTTTCATTAAATTATCTTAAGCCTTTCGTTTGTTATCAAAGGATCCATATATTTTGTGTATTCTTACTATTTCCGTTGCCATAGCAACCATATTTTTTGTCAAATCAACAAAATAAAATAATGTGCGTAATCCCCTCGTTGCCATCTACGAACACACCAAATTTCATAAAAAAATAGTTTCAATACTTTTCTCTTTATCGCAGGATCCATATTTGTTGGACGGACAGACTGGCGGACGGGGTTCAAATATAAAGTCCCCTCCAGTGACACACTGATAGGGGACTAATAATCATACATTTGGGGCTTTAAATTGTTTGAACTGAATACCCCAGGTCCCATCTGCATAAACTTCATAAACATCCATACCATGAGCAGTAGGGAGATGAAACAATTATATATCAGTATAATCACAAGACAAGGATAGTCAACCAGATCCTAAAGCACAGGTTTGAACTTCAGTTAGGTAGCCCAGTACTGCCCCACCCCACACCCCTAAAAAGAGTGTGTGTTTTTGCAAGTGGCTAGGGGAAACAAAATCAACAAGTAATCCCACTCCCACCCCTACCACCACCAACCCCTGCACCCCCATCAAACCATCAATAATTAAACTGAATGCTTAAATAAGAGACCACTGACCTTGACACAGGGTCAGTTTGAGGCTGAAAGTTATTGGAATAAGAACAATGACCAGTGTTTATATATGAATTTGAACACTACTCTATAGGATAAAAAAGTAAAATAATTTTACCGTTCAGTCTTGCACTTCGTATTAGACGTTGCACTTCGTATTAGACGAATATGTTCAAACATCAATGCATTCGAAATCAGAGCAAGCGAACTTTCGGAGCACCTTACAAGGAGAGATTACTGCAAGACAGACATTGTCAATGCAATAGACAAAGCACGGAACTTCAACAGAAAAGAACTCCTTGAATACCAGTCGAAGCCAAATAGTTCAGAGGAAACTTTACCCTTTGTGTTTACATACCATCCTGACCTTCCTAATGTGATACAGATTATTAATAAACACTGGTCACACATAGAGGAGTCAGAACGTCTCAACAAAATGCTGCCAAGAAAACCCATTATTGCGTACAGGAGACCAACAAGTCTCCGTGACATCCTTGTTGCAGCCAAGTTGAAGCCCGACCTCAATACTCAAACCACAGGACAGTCTGGCCCTTGCCATGCATCGAGATGCCAGACTTACAAATACATGTCTCCCACAAATTATTTCTTATCTTTACTCTGTGCCAAAAACACAATAAAAAGTGTCACCAACTGCAAATCCGCAAACGTCATCTACTTAAATGACGTGCTTGATTTGCAAAAAACAGTATGTTGGTGAAAAGAAGCAAGCGTTAAACCATAATTTTGTTTAAACAGATGCAGGAGTTATAGAACCTCGCTCTGTGGTGTTGTGTTATGATGCCCAATGCATGTTTGAAGTTTTAATCTATTTTGTTAAGTTCTTTGCGAGATACAAGCTTGCATACAAACTTCAACTAAGTTTTCGAAGTATGAAAGGGGCCATAATTTTGTCAAAATAAAAGCAGGAGTTATGTCACCTGACTCTGTGGTGTCATCTAATAATGATGAATACATGTGTGAAGTTTCAATCCATTGTGTAAAGTGGTTTGGAAGATACAAACTTACATACAAACTTTAACCAAGTTTTCTAAGTATGAAGTGGGCCATAATTTTGTTAAAATAAAAGCCCCCGTTATAGAACCTGGCTTTGTGTTGTCAATACACATGTGAAGTTTCAATCAATTATGTATAGTAGTTTGTGACATACAAGCTTTCATACAAGTTTACATACAAACTTTAACCAAGCTTACATACAAACTTTAACCTTGTTTTCTAAGTATAAAAGGGGCCATCATTTTGTTAAAAGCATGAGTTATAGAACCTGGCTCTGTGATGTCATCTAATGATGTGGAATACTAGTGTGAAGTTTCAATTCATTATGTTAAGTGGTTTGGGAGATACAAGCTTACATACAACTTTTAACCAAGGGACGCAGACGACGACAATGACAAAGACGACAACGCTCAAGTGATGACAATAGATCTTTTTTCCAACGACGACGACAACGATCAAGTGATGATAATAGCTCTTTTTTTCCTTCGTAAAAGTCGAGCTAAAAACTCATGAAGAACATTCATATACTGCACACTTTTATATTCCAAGGAAATCCCAAGATGTTTTGTAAAAAAAAAGAAAAGTTGCAGTTCGTTAGAGAAAGGACACAACTGTGATGTTGTAGACGTTTTAATCTCAGTAGAGGCTGTAACAAGAAATTCATAAATGAAGTTCCGCTTTGAAAAATTTAGCCAGTTCAGTACTGTATTTAACGTAAAGAGTTTGCAAAATTTTGCATCCTTAGTTTGCACCAAACGCGTATTCTGTCAATAATGAAACTTTGCAGGAATACTATTTGCTGTGTTACGTGTTGTTTTAGTCTTTTTTCCGAAAGGAAAGATCTTACGTAGCCATTTCTTTTTCCTTTCAGTATATTACGTTGTCGGTTGATGACATTGTAATATGCTTGTATGATGATGTCATTTGTTCACTTGCTCTTCGCAGTACGCCACAGAGCAATGGAACTATGTTGTCAATTTACGTAATCTGAAATTTTAAATGGTTACGGAAATCGATGAGGCAATTCCGATGCACACACAGTTGAACTGGAAGTACCAAATGAAGATTCGACCTTCATTTGCATATTTATTTCACTAGTGTAATATATGATACATGCATCATGGCTTTATTAAACTCCAACACCACAAGTTATATGATAATATACAATACCTGTCTGAAATTGGGTTTCACCTTAGAAATCACCAAGGCCTCTCTTTCTTCAAGTTTTCTCTGCATGATGTCCAGGAGATCAGATTGGCTGAATTACAACGACAGATGTTTATTTAATTTTTATTTTGTTTAATTTTTATTTTGTTCAACATCCGATATATAAACTCCCATGTCTAGTGGCAGATAATATAAAGCTGCCAAAAACAGATTATTTATTATTTGACGTTGAAGTTTATGTGAAAATAAAACATTCAAGAGATCAAACGAGAAAAAAGTAATTAAGCAGATTTATTCTTTTTAATCATTTTTTTTTTTTGCTGAAAACTTCTTTCTGGAAAAAGGCAGGAAAAGACTCATAAATTAACACATCCTCAAAGTTTTATCTCAACATTTTAAGTTCATTAAAAAATTTACGAGAGAAAACTATCTGGGTACAATGAAAATTATGTATGAACATTCTGAAACATATGATATCTACGCCCCAGTAGAAATTTTGCAACAAAAACTGTTGAGCCGCGACGCACGAAAACGTCCGAAGGGACGTTTAGACGACAAAGTCATAAAGTAACAATTTATGACGTCGGCCGGTAATCAATTAATTAATAATCAAATTTCTGGTCACTTCCGTGTTTTACCTAATTATTATATCACAGGGAATGTGTTTCCTTAAAATAAATAGTTGATGCTATAGAAAATGGTAATTATTTATGTTTTTTGTTGTTTTTTAATCAATGGCGTCGCCCAAGACGCCGACGTCAATGTCAAAATTAATGGTGAGTACAATCTTTTAATTTTCAAATTGAGATAAAATCATTTTTAATTAAGATATCAACATAACTGAATTGAATTGGGGTTTTAAGGCGCACCAACACATGAAAGGTTATATGGCGCCTAACAGGAATGAACATGCCAGGCTCATTCTCCATGTACATCGAGATAAAATATGGAGAACGGGCCTAGAACCTTCTCACCCTGAACTGCAGAGTTGCTGCAAGTTCTATTGTATTTACGCTGGAGCCATGTTATTGATTTTCTGCCACTGCTCTAGTGATATGAGCGAGATGACACCTGAAACAATGCAGGGGTCATGATGAAGACCTTTAATGAGCATGAACAAAAAATTATAAAATGAACATGAATTGGGGGGGGGTTTGCAGGGGTCATGATGAAGACCTTTAATGAGGGGGGGGAGTGTGTGTGTGTGGGTTGGGGGGGGTCTACCCCTCTGCCTTCCCCTCCAACGGGATCTGCAGTGGCCCTATTCTTTGCCCCGTAACCAAACAGGGCCCCTGAGAACCACACAGGGCAGATATCAACATAAAATAAATCGATTTTTAAAGAGAAAATCACTGTGTTTCATAAACATCAAAAAACATAAAATGTCAAAATTTTGTCTGAAGGGACGTTTTCATATGTTGCATGCGGCTCAGATATCAGACAAAATAAGAAAGGAAATGCCAAAGTTGGTGAATATCCTTACATGCAGCAGTATAAAACAGTTATAACAAGCAGCTATGTATACATATGATAAATACTAAGAGGCTATTAACTCTGATAGGTGTGCCTCTTTGTGACATTGGCCCGAGATAGCCATATGAGGCCCGAGAGCTTTATTACATGTGCAATCAAAAGAATATTATTTATGATAGATCTAAATTGCACAAAGTGAAAATACATTTCATCTACTTGTGTATTATTTGTTTAAATATGACTATATTTAAATCCATTTTTATTCATTGATTTACGATTCGGTAACTAGCCACCACTTCACCTCATTTCGTTGAAACGTTACTGACAAACTTTGTAAGAAAATCATCATACTGGTGACGTTTTCATTCAACGACTGACATCACACGGCCTTGATATTGTCAGTTCTTTTCCTTTACATTTGTACTTGTAAGATGAATGGATATTTCAAAAATGGGATTTGGTTTCGGAAACTATTTACATAATTTAAGGATAGAAAGGTAAGACAATATTATTATTATTTCACATACATTTATTGTTTCAAATGACTTAATTTGAAGTGTAATTGAGACCTGAATGGCAGTACAGGTACTGTAGTATATTATAATATGTTGTTGAAAACAATTTGTAAACAAGAAATGTCACATTAAGTGACAAATGCCCCCGAAGTGACCTGTAAGTGTGACCTTGACCTTGGAGCAATATGAAACCAACAGATATATTAAAAAAAATATCTGTAATTTAATGCGAACTGTATGTAATGCAGTCTACTTTTAATATGTTTTTTTTGGCCCTCCTTACAGTTTGTTTGGCCCTTCATAATTATGGATTTTTGGCCCACCATCTCAATGATTATCTAATAAAATATGACCGCAGAGACAAGCCTGTATTACTCGAAAAACAAGCCAATTTTGTTACTTTATATAGTAACACATCTAATACTAATAAATAGCAACTTCATATTGTTTACCTTTGCAGGTCAGGGGAATATTTGTGAATGAAATTTGAGTACTTGATCTCACGTCTAAGAATAGTTTGAAGAATGGTTGGTGAATTCCATGGCCAGGAGTAATAAAACAAGAGGTCAATGACCTTGAAGCTCTACTGGTAGGTTTTAATAGCTAGATTAGCATTCCTGTGAAGTTTTATGAAAAGTTTTATGAAAAGTTTTATGAAAATTAGCTAGATAACCATTCCATGAAAATCTTCCAAGTTGTTTCAGAGAAGTTTTTATGAAATCTTTCAAGTTGTTTTAGAGGAGAAGTCACTACAATTTTGTACTACATAACTCTATGTAAACAAAGATGGCCACTGGCTGCCATGTTTAATGTCGAATCAAAATAATTTTCGACAAGGACCAACATCATGTCATGCTGTTCATTTTAGAAAAAGTCCCATATCAATATCACTTATAGTTTTCAAGAAGTGGTCGCTACAAACTTGTTTTTTAAAGATCTATTTTTCGCTGTCACCGCCGTCTTGAATTTCAGACGACCTGAAATTTTGCTACAATCAACTAGACATCAAGAGCAGCATTCCTGTAAAGTTTCATGAAAATCCGTCAAGTAGTTTCAGAGGAGTAGTCGCTACAAGTTTTTATTATATAAGTCCATGCAAACAAAGATGGCCACTGGCAGCCATGTTTAATGTTGAATCAAAATAACTTTCGACAAGGATCAACAACATCTCATGTTGATCATTTTAGAAAAAGTCCCATATCAATATCACTTATAGTTTTCAAGAAGTAGTCACTACAAACATTTTTACATCTATTTTTATCCATGGTGGCCATTTTGAATTTTTGGCCGACCTGAAATGTTGCTAGGATCAAATAGACATCAAGAGCAACATTCCTGTGAAGTTTCATGAAAATCCGTTAAGTAGTTTCAGAGGAGTAGTCGCTACAAGTTTTTACTATATAACTATGTAAACAAAGCTAGCAGCCATGTTTAAAGACGAATCAAAACCATGCGACCATCTTGGATTTCACTTCAACGTGAATTTTTGCTAGGATCAACAAGACATCATGGGCAACATTCCTGTAAAGTTTCATGAAAATCCATACAGAAGTTTCAGAGGAGAAGTCGCTACAAAAAAAGTTTACAGGCGGACGGACAGACGGACACCGCACCACGGCATAAGCTTGGCTTATCTTTGATCAGTAGAGCTAATAATCTACGTACAGCTGTTCCATTCCTTTCCGCATGTTCGAGAACAAATTCAACATCTGGTTGTAACGCTGGAGTATGTCTGCATACATCTTATTCTGCAATATATATGTACGTGCATGTCATATTCTGCAATGTACGTGTAAGCCCGTGGCAAGCGGACAGTCGTTAACGTCGAGCTCTGTTTATTGGTGCTTTAAGGGATAGGTCAGAGAGATCAAAGGATAGGGGTTGAATTAAGGAGTAGGGGGAATATGCTCTTAAATGCCCTGTGGAAGATCCTACCTTCAACTCTAACTTCCCTAGATTTGAGCTAAAATCGAGTGCATTCGTCTGTAACAATGAGCCAGTTACAGGAACTTTTCTGTTAACTGCCTTTAAACCGCTCGTTCATTAATGTGTTTACATCCTCATTCCCTGAATTGTGGTGACGTCTTTTTGTGTCGACAAGCACATTATTTTCATATTCATTCATAACCTCATTTCTCCTTTTTCTTAAATTTTGTATTTGTGCCTTTCCAACACCCATTTGTTGCACAAGGTGTTTCTCTTTCTAATAAATATAATGCTTCTATTTTTTTATTCAATATAAGGAGTAACCTTTTTTGTTTACTCGCCATCATATTCGTTGTTAATTTTAAATCTCATTATCTCACGAGATCAGGAACAGTAACTCCGAACAACAAAATGTTACAAAAGTTTTTTTCTCTCGATAATTTGTTTGGGAAAGTTGTTAAAAACAGGCCAACAATGGATTGATAATTGCTTTCGCTACAAACAGGCAAATGCGTCAATGGGGCAATATTAAAGTCACATAACACAGAGAGTCGTTTTTAACAGGGGATCGCTAAGACAGTCTAGACTGTATAACACAATGGCCATTCAAACTAAATAAATGTGCAAGTACTAACTTCTGCATAGCTTTTTTTCCACCTCAGATCTTCCTTCAGATGGCCAGCATCTTTCCTCAGATGGCCAGCATTGGGTCTCCTACCTCCAAGGCCAGCACCTTGACTCAGATGGCCAGCATATTGCAGCACCAACTTCTTTTGTTTCTGAAGAAAAACAAACATGTTATAAAATATTTTATGCATACATCATGCTCAATATTGATGCAATGATCATCATAGTGCTTGGGTTGCACAGATGACCATCCCAGCAAATGTAATTGCCATTCATGCACAGATAATGACCATCCTGACACAGATAATGACCAGCCAGGCACAGATAATGACCATCCAGGCACAGATAATGACCATCCTGACACAGATAATGACCATCCTGACACAGATCATCTTGACACAGATAATGACCATCCTGACACAGATAATGACCATCCTGACACAGATAATGACCATCCAGGCACAGATAATGACCATCCAGGCACAGATCATCTTGACACAGATAATGACCATCCTGACACAGATCATCTTGACACAGATAATGACCATCCTGACACAGATAATGACCATCCTGGCACAGATAATGACCATCCAGGCACAGATAATGACCATCCTGGCACAGATAATGACCATCCAGGCACAGATAATGACCATCCTGGCACAGATAATGACCATCCAGGCACAGATAATGACCATCCTGACACAGATAATGACAATCCAGACACAGATAATGACTATCCTGGCACATATAATGACCATCCTGACACAGATAATGACCATCCAGGCACAGATAACGACCATCCTGGCACTGATAATGACCATCCTGGCACAGATAATGACCATCCAGGCACAGATAACGACCATCCTGACACAGATAATGACCATCCAGGCACAGATAACGACCATCCTGGCACTGATAATGACCATCCTGGCACAGATAACGACCATCCAGGCACAGATAACGACCATCCTGACACTGATAACGACCATCCAGGCACAGATGTAGACCATCCAGGCACAGATAACGACCATCCTGGCACAGATAATGACCATCCAGGCACAGATGACCATCCAGGCACAGATAACGACCATCCTGGCACAGATAACGACCATCCAGGCACAGATAATGACCATCCAGGCACAGATAACGACCATCCTGGCACAGATAATGACCATCCAGGCACAGATAATGACCATCCTGGCACAGATAATGACCATCCAGGCACAGATAACGACCATCCTGGCACAGATAAAGACCATCCTGGCACAGATAATGACCATCCAGGCACAGATAACGACCATCCTGGCACAGATAATGACCATCCAGGCACAGATAACGACCATCCTGACACAGATAACGACCACCCTGGCACAGATAATGACCATCCAGGCACAGATAATAACCATCCTGACACAGATAATGACCATCCAGGCACAGATAACGACCATCCTGGCACAGATAACGACTATCCAGGCACAGATAATGACCATCCAGGCACAGATAACGACCATCCTGGCACAGATAATGACCATCATGGCACAGATAACGACCATCCTGACACAGATAACGACCATCCAGGCACAGATAATGACCATCCAGGCACAGATAATGACCATCCAGGCACAGATAATGACCATCCTGACACAGATAACGACCATCCAGGCACAGATAACGACCATCCAGGCACAGATAATGACCATCCAGGCACAGATAATGACCATCCAGGCACAGCACAGATAACGACCATCCTGGCACAGATAATGACCATCCTGGCACAGATAACGACCATCCAGGCACAGATAACGACCATCCTGGCACAGATAATGACAATCCTGGCACAGATAATGACCATCCAGGCACAGATAATGACCATCCTGACACAGATAACGACCACCCTGGCACAGATAATGACCATCCAGGCACAGATAATGACCATCCAGGCACAGATAACGACCATCCTGACACAGATAACGACCACCCTGGCACAGATAATGACCATCCTGGCACAGATAATGACCATCCTGGCACAGATAACGACCATCCTGGCACAGATAATGACCATCCAGGCACAGATGTAGACCATCCTGGCACAGATAATGACCATCCTGGCACAGATAACGACCATCCAGGCACAGATAACGACCATCCTGACACAGATAATGACCATCCTGGCACAGATAACGACCATCCAGGCACAGATAATGACCATCCTGGCACAGATAACGACCATCCTGGCACAGATAATGACCATCCTGGCACAGATAACGACCATCCAGGCACAGATAACGACCATCCTGGCACAGATAATGACAATCCTGGCACAGATAATGACCATCCAGGCACAGATAACGACCATCCTGACACAGATAACGACCACCCTGGCACAGATAATGACCATCCAGGCACAGATAATGACCATCCTGACACAGATAATGACCATCCAGGCACAGATAATGACCATCCAGGCACAGCACAGATAACGACCATCCTGACACAGATAACGACCACCCTGGCACAGATAATGACCATCCAGGCACAGATAATGACCATCCTGACACAGATAATGACCATCCAGGCACAGATAATGACCATCCAGGCACAGCACAGATAATGACCATCCTGACACAGATAATGACCATCCTGACACAGATAATGACCATCCTGACACAGATAATGACCATCCAGGCACAGATAATGACCATCCTGACACAGATAATGACCACCCTGGCACAGATAATGACCATCCTGACACAGATAATGACCATCCTGACACAGATAATGACCATCCTGACACAGATAATGACCACCCTGGCACAGATAATGACCATCCAGGCACAGATAATGACCATCCTGACACAGATAATGACCATCCTGGCACAGATAATGACCATCCTGACACAGATAATGACCATCCTGACACAGATAATGACCATTCCAGCACATTTAATGACCATTCTGGCACAGGTAACATAGAAAAAGCCCCACCAAAAGAAGCATTCTGGCTTTAAATTATGTATTTCTCAACAGATTTTCAAAACTAAGGTATTTATTTACCTCTAAAAAATCCAGTTCCAATGATATATAATTTACGTATGTGTTTTAACATTGCTCATGTTAATACTCAAAAACCTTTGGCTGAATCAAGGTCCCCGAACAATGAAAATATCACTGCATATAATTACAGCAGAAGTGGAAGGCAATATTACTAAGGAAAGCCTTTTCACAATTCTTACTGATTTTATCCGTTTATACCAAAATATTCTCCAACTTGTCTATAGCTTTATTTATTTTCCAAATTTGTTTACCCCACGCCTGGAAAAGTAAAAACCTGCAGCATCTTGATGCTTATACAGTACTGAATATTTAACTAAGCACATTCTATGAAAATATGCTATTTCTATGAAATATATTCTTTTAAGCCGTTGAAAAGAACAGTTCATTTATTTCCAGTGGTTTTATAATTTTGTTTGAAACTGAAAGGTTTCATGGCTTTTACTAGGTATTTTGGGAAAAAAGCCCCTAGATCAAATTGGGAATGTTTTATTGACAAATTGCCAAAATCGGGAAATTAGTACAATTATGAACAATTATAATTTAGATAGTGATTTGAAACTGCTAGAGTGATAAACAACAAACAATTAATTTTTTTTGGTTGATAATTTTTTCTTTTAAGTTGGGAAAAAAAGCGTGCTTTTTTGCCAATTGGAAGGGGCCGTTATTCGGCCCCGTGGCACTACTAGGAAAAGCCCTGGATGTAATTAACTTACTATAAAATCTTCCTTGGATATTTCACGTTTCTCATAGGCTCTAGTCAACAGCAGCAGATTATTTTTCAGCTCGGCTTCAGACATTTTCTGTAGGTCCTCATTTAGCGCAGAATACTGCAGAGAGAATACCTAAATTAACATGACGCCAGTTGTCAACATTTAACCACTTAACCAATCAAACCAATACGATACCTCTGACAAAAAATTGCATGTGCATCTGTATAATAATACTAGATGGGTGTTCCGTGGAACACATGGGTCGCCTGTTAGCGCTTTGTCGGTATAAGGCCTAAATTAAAATATTGTTTGTTTGCAGTTTGCGACCGACCCACGGCAAATCCGCCGACCCAAACAATTTTTTTTTTTATCAATTTTTTTGTTTCTTTTTTTCTTGCATGTTCTGTTAATATTTAACTAAACCCTTTTTTTAAAAAAAACTCTATGAATAATACTAGTGAAGCACACGATATTTACATGCCGTCGATGGGCGTGCGTTACTAATAAAAAATATTTAAAAAAATATATATATATCCCTACCTACCGACCCACCCCTAAAAGCCATGGGTCGGAAACTGCAAACAAACAATTTTTTAATGGTGGCCTAATAAGTTTTTTTTTACCCTGATAAATGACCTTGACAAACTGCCCTGAGTAAATTTTCGTGAAGAAAGAAATGAGTATTTAACCCATATAATGACCTTTAGTGTGACCTTGACCTTTATATTTTAGTATGGCCATGCCAATGTTATCATGACAAGTATATATTGAAAGTTTGATGAAGGAATATCAAGAAATAAGAAAGTTATAGCCAACGTTGATTTCGTGAGAAAAAAAAGTATTTAACCCATATATTGACCTTCAGTGTGACCTTGACCTTTATATTTTAGTATGGTCATGTCGATGTTGTCATGATGAGTATACATTGGAAGTTTGATGAAGAAATATCAGGAACTGAGAAGTTATAACCGTTAAGTTTTCGTGAAGAATAAAATGAGTATTTAACCCATATAATGACCTTCAGTGTGACCTTCACCTTTATATTTTAGTATGGTAATGTCGATTTGTCATGATGAGTATATATTGAAAGTTTGATGAAAAAATTTCAAGAAATGAGACGGTTATAGCCAACGTTAAGTTTTAGTGACGGACTGACGGACGGACTGGCGGATGACAAAGTGATCCCTATGTATCGCATTTTACTTCGATAAGGCAACACAAAAGCCTATTGTCAATATACTCTGACATCAACAATAGGGCAGAGATATCTAAGTACTGGCATCATGTTAATTGCTGTTTAATGGGTCATCAATATAATATTTAGGTTATCTAGAGAACATGTACCGGTATGTATGGGTTTCATGTGGCTTTAACAATCTTTCAGTCATATCACGACTTTGTCCATGTGTAGCAGCGAGCTCAATACTCAACTTTATGGTGCTGCCAAACTGGAACACCACCCTGTAGGTATTATACCACTAATTATTTTCCCCATAGACACCAATGTTAAAGTGTTGCTGCAAATTCAACTCAAATATGGATAATGCAGCAATGTAATGTTCAGATAGAAAACTAACTTTCCACTTGAAAAATCACCAGAAAAGGTGGGGTCACAAGACATGTAAGAAAGTTCTTGTTTGTTTACTAAACAGGTCAAGGGTACAGCTGTTTTCATTGACTGACTGTTTTCATTGGTCACATAGTGTAAGCATAGAGTCGAAATTTCGAAAATGTTCATCAGTGATCCAGTAAAACTTATTAATAAGCTTCTTATACATACAACCATAAAATCGAAGAGGAATGGGCAGTTTTCCCCTACTTATAATGCCCATTTTCATCAAAAAAGGAAGAATTACTCTTTATTATAGGAACTACATTCGACTACACCTCGGAGGCTTACATGTAATTAGTGGTGGTAAACCTGTAGCCACATATCACAATACCCCACCCAGCCACATGATACAGACACAGGACTGACCAGACAATGACCATCATTAGTGCAGGGCGAAGCCAGTGTTGGAAACAACACAGTTCCATACAAACATAAATACATTTCTAACGCACTTAGTAAAAATTGTGCAATCCATTTGGTCGACTAACAAATTCACAAATAATAGAAAGTGCCTAATCAGACGTTCAGATTAAACTGTCAATAACTTGACATACTTCAGCAGTACGTTTTTGTCAGTAAAACCGTCAAAATCAGTGCAATGCATGAGCAGTGGGTCAACAAATATACTTTTGCATTTTCTGACATTATATTATATTTATATTTTGTTTATTGGTCGCAAATTGAGTTTGAAGGCTCCGCTAACGTTTTGCCGTTAACCAAAATGTGCAGCCTTTAAACAACTGATAACTGATATCGTAAACTTTAAAATCAGTTAAGCCACAGTGGCCTGTCCCAAGATGGCATTGATCAAAATACAAGTAAATAAGTAAGTAAAGACTTTATTTAGAGAGATAAACTAATGTTTTTCTCCCCAGAGGCTACTGATAATTTTGAGATTGCAACATCTGTGGTCACTTGATTAAATGTGTTATACTGTCACAATACACATTCTCTTCTGAAGTTATTGTTATTTAAAGGGACACACAGTAATCTTGAAAGATTTAGAACCATACATTAATACTCAAAGTTGTTTTTAAAAAGAGATGTCTCCCTCATTGAGGAAAGGGCCATAAATCTGCCAAAAATCATTTGACTGGAACACGGCGATGACATGTGCAACTAGGCTTGATACTGATCATGATACTGAAATCAGGCCAGGTGTTCAGGAGAACGAGTCTGGACAAAGTTTGTGTTAACTAAAACCTTTAAAGTGCCATAACTCCACCAAAAAACATTCAATCGGAGAATGAAAACGATATGCGCAACTAGGCTTGGTACTAATCATCCCTGCCATGTTTCGTTGAATCCGGCTAGGAGTTCAGAAGAGAATAGTCTGGAAAAAATGTGTGTATTAAAAACTTTAAAGGGCCAAAACTCCCCAAAACATTATTCAACTGTAAATGGCACGGATATATGCAACTAGACTTGGTACTGATCATCCTTGCCAAGTTTCGCTGAAATCTGGCCAGGGGTTCTGGAGAATTAGTCGGGACAAAGTTTGTGTATTCAAACATTTAAAAGGCCACAACTCCGCCAAAAATCATTCAACCGGAACACGTTAACGATATGGACAACGAGGCTTGGTACTGATCATCCAGTTGAAATCCAGCAAGGGCTTCAGGAGTACTAGTCTGAACAAAGTTTGTGACATTCAGACAGACAGCACAAAAACAATATGTCTCCCCTGCACAAAGTGGGGGAGAAATAATTTTTGTCTTGATTTATTTATATCTTGTTAGCCCATGTTCAACACAGTCATACCGTATATTCTTGATCTGCCTCCTTGTCTTCTTGATACCTATTATCTTTTCGATACCTATTATCTTTTCGATACCGATTATCTTCTTGACACCAATTATCATCTGTATACCAATTTTCGTCTTGATACTGATTATCTCGTTGATACCGGTTATCGTCTTGATGCCTATTATCTTCCAGATATTTATCATCTTCTTTGTACTCCATCAGAACCTGTAACGCTAGGAAGGAGTTACTCAGGATCTCTTCCATACTGTGCATATCTAAATATAGTAACATGGGATTTTTAATTTAGTATGTAGCATGCAATCCTTTAAAGGGACACACGGCAATCTTGAAGATTTTATCAAGTATCAATATTAGCGTCTCTACTTATTTATCAAGGAAAATTTTGACTTTAAACCTGCTTGCATATCATTATATAAAATTTTGATTTTTCAATTTTCTAATTTGGTGCAGTATTATCAAAAGTCCGTAATATACAAACAGGATTCGGTTTATACTATTCTTTTAATTATTATTAATGATTGAAATAATGCATGTCATTTAGAAAAACTAACAGGACGCCGCGAGTTTTCAAAAAATCATGATTGCCATGTGTCCCTTTAATATAGTAGCATAGAATCCCAAACCAACATACTAACATATGGAAGGTACGAGAATTTTAAACAAGACGCTCTACTTGCTAAAACGGCTCTTACATCAAGGGTTGTCGTCATAAAATTCCCATCAGTACTTCTTTCAAAACATTGCAAAACAAGAGGGCCAGGATGGCCCTAGATCGCTCACCTTGTAATCATACAATAAGTCTACTGTGTCTAGTCTGGCATGGGTATTGTTTAATCTATCCCACTTTCTTCTATGAATGAGATTTGGTTTATATTAACATTCTAAACAAATATGGTAAAGATCAGATAAAAAATGAAGTAGCAACTGATTTAACAAAGGAAAATACAATATAGCATTTTTCAACAAATCAAGGGCCGTAACTCTGTTAATACTACCAAGATCTAGCTGGTTTTCGAACCTGTCCAAGATTTCATTGATATACCACGATTTGCAAGATATACATTTATTGTGATTTTTGACCCGATTACCTCCTAAGGGATCCCAGTGGATGAAGCCAAAATCCAAGACATTATTGCACATCTTCGCGTACTAACTAAGAAAAACGCAATACATGAACTTGAAATCACAAAGGGTATAGGAGTTAGTGTCATAAGGCCGAAACTCTGTAACAGTAAATTACTCCAAGCTCCCCAAGTTGTACACCTATAGATGGGCCCCTTTACACAGGAGGACAACACCTGTTTTATATAATTATGTTGTGTCTCGAGTCCTTAAATGACCATACCAAATTAGAATCAAATGCAGTCACATTTGGACCGATAGGGGTGATCGGGTAAATATGCATTTTTTTTTTACCCGATTACCCTCTATGGGGCTCCAGCAGATGGAGCCAAAATAAAAATACTTACTGCACATCTGCATATCCTTTACTAAGAAATACACTTATGAAACATAATCAGAAATATATTCGTCGGTCGAAGCCGACGAATATATTTCTGATTATGTTTCATAAGTGGCACTGGAAGGAGAAGTTATTAATGGAGAGCAATTGTTATTTTCCTTCTTTACTAAATTGAGCAAATGAATTGACATGATAATAACATTGCGCTTAGAATATTAATGCTGATTTAACACTATAAGACGAGTGTAACAAACTATGTACACTTTCGGAAAAACAGCTCTGTTTGTATCGAAACTGTGATTCTCCCAAATACGTCTCTAAAACACGGCGCTTTACTTATCTATTTGTAATTGATTACTCGGGAACCAGTCTACAGCGATAACTTCTATTTTAAGATCACATTGATGCCCCAGAACCAGCCGATTAAATGCTTAATATAGAGAGCTATTTTTAGAACAGAGCCTATATTTATGTAAGCTGTCGTATGGGATTATTATGCTAGTTCTGAATCCACACAGATCGAGTAAAACATGCTCAGAATATCTTGTAATTGTAGTCACGTGACTGGTGATACAATGTATTTCACCAAATATATTGGTTGAGGGTAAAGCCCCGCATTCCGTACGATAACAGGAACTACTGAAAATAGGAGGTGCTCTGGTAAAGATATAATCGAACCAAAATTGATGTATGAAGACAAACGATGTAGGTGATCTATATATTTACATCATTTATGATAACAGTTTGTTATTAGACCTGCAATTCTGCTATAAATGCTTGTATTATATATAAAGATGTAAAAGGATTTGCATACTTTTTAATTAACAATGCATCAAAGGTATATTTAAACTTACATACTAGAAAATAAATAATCGAATCCTTGTCAATCTTTTTGTAACCTGCTATTTCCGATAGCTTTCGTTATAAATACTACCGACGAATTGATACTTTGCATCAAATTTTTCTTGTATAAGTCATGTTGTGCCTCAAATCCCTTTATGATCATAACAAACTAGAATCGTAACCATTCACATTTGGAAAAGATTGACAATTTTTTTGTTAGTTTTGACCCGATTACCCTGCAGGGGCAGAGTCAAAATCCGAGACCCTACTAAAAAATACCACACACATGAACTTGACATCTCAAACGGTATAGAAGGAATTAGCGTCGTAAGGCCGAAACTATGTAATACTGCAAGCTCCCCAAATTGTACCCCTGTAGAGGGTCCCCTATATGCAGGAGGACAAAACCCGTTCTGCATATGTTGTGCTTTGAGTCCTTAAAGGACCAAACAAAATTAGAATCAAATCCAAACACATTTAGACAAGATATGCATTTTTGTGATTTTTGATCAGATTACCCCAAGGGGGACCCCAGTAGGCGGAGCCAAAATTCGAGACCTTGCTACACCCACTTGGGTTATATATATAAAAAAAAGTTAGGCCCAAGTGGGATTTGAACCCCTCGCATCCCAGTTCCCAATATGGCATATTGCATATTTAAGAAAGATCAAGGGCCATAAGTCTGGTGTTACTAATCCAATCTGGCTTGTTTTCAAACCTGTATGAGCTTCTATTGATATTAACAATCTGTCCAAGTTTGTTAAAGATCAAATAATAAATGAAGGTGCTAGAGTGTTCACAAGTCAGAAAATGGCATGTTTTAGCAAATCAAGGGCCATAACTCTTTTGTTACTGATCCGATCTGGCTGGTTTTCGAATTTATCTGAGCTTTCATTGATATTAACAATCTGTGTAAGTTTGGTAAAGATCAGATAATAAATGAAGGTGCTCGAGTGTTCACAAGGCATAAAATGGCATTCTTCTGCAATTCAACGGCCATAACTCTGGTGTTACTGATCCAATCTGGATGGTTTTCAAACTTGTCCAAGATTTCATTGATATTAACATTCTGTGTGAGTTTGGTAAACATCAAATAATAAATGAAGTTGATAGTGTTCACATGGCAGAAAATGGCGTTTTTTTTCAGCAAATCAAGGGCCATAACTCTGGTGAAAGTAATGTGATCTGGCTGGTTTTCTAATGTATCCGAGCTTTCATTGTTATAAAGACCCTGGTAAAGTTTGGTAAAGATCCAATTAATAATGAAGGCCCTATCATGTTCAAAAGGCAAACATTAACGGACAACGGATGAGCGGACAACTGGCCATCCCATAAAAAGGAAATTATGAAAAACAAGCATCTGTGGATGGGACCTGAATTTGTAAGTCGAGAAAATGGCCACAACTTTACTAAAATACAATACTGAGTAATGGAACTTGTGTATTGTGAATAGTCTTGATGATACTGAAGAAATATGCGAAGTTTAAATGTATTTGAATAAGCAATGATGAAGATATTAGAATGTGACCAATTTAACACAAAACTTTAACCTAAATATCGATGCCACCATCACCACTTGTACTGCCATGAAGCGATAACTAGGTCGCAACATGCCATCACCACAACTGCAGTGAAGCAATAATTACGTCATGACACGCCATCAACACAACTGCCATGAAGCGATAACTATGTCGTGACACCTTCTCTGACGGCGAGACGATTATAGATATTGTAAATACTATGGTGGGGAGGAGTATTAGTATAATTAATATAATACTCGACTCCAACAGAAACTTAAAAGGTCAACTTACAGTCTACCACTTTGCCGGACATGATTCCCAAAACTTTCTTGTCCGACGACAGCTGGAAAATATATATTTAATAATTATATGGGAGAAATAATATGTAACATAACCAGTAAACAACTGCACGAGTGAAATTATTCGGGAATTCAATACTGATGTAAATAAACTTAACAAGAAATCGGTAAAATCGATGGATGCTCCATGAATAAAGGTACACATATGAAATACAATCAGATGAAAAATGTACGAGTTGAGCCAACAAGCGTTGTACTTTTTTAAGTCCGTAACTCTGCCATTTTTGTTTTTACCAGAACGTCCTGACAATATGTGCTATAACATACATCATATTGATTCTTTCTATCAAGATTCATGAAAATCAGATGAAAAATGTAGGCGGAGTCCAGCGGAAATGACTTACATTTGAAAAACTTCAAAGTCCCATAACTCCGCCAAAAAATCATTCAACTAGAATGTCCTGAAAATACGCACTATAAACATCATAGTCATACTTCCTATAAAATATCATTAAAATCAGACGAAAAATGTAGGAGTTGAGCAGACAAGCTTTTGATTTGAAAAACTTCAAAGTCCCGTAACTGTGCCAAATATCATCCAACTGGAACGTCCTGGCAATATGCACTACTGGACATCATACTGATACTTCCTATGAATTTTCGTGAAAATCTAATGAAAAACGTAGGAGTTAAGCGGACAAACTTTAGATATAAAAAAAATTCAAGTCCCATAACTCCATCAAAAATCATTCAACCTTAACATCATGACAATCTTCGCTACTAGACATCAGTGATACTTCCTATAAAGTTTTGTGAAAATTGAATGTGAAAACCTAGGAGGTCCAGCTGCATCCAGATGTGATAAAAATTTAATGAATCTAAAAAAAATGTCTTAACCATAATGACATCGTGATTGTGTAGCGTCTAGAGCTGATCTATAAACCTACCTTATCCTTAACAATATCTCCTAGATCATGCAGGGCCTGAACTTGATCTATAAACCTACCTTGTCCTTAACAATATCTCCTAGATCATGCAAGGCCTGGACTTGATCTATAAACCTACCTTGTCCTTAACAATATCTCCTAGATCATGGAGGGCCTGGACTTGATCTATAAACCTACCTTGTCCTTAACAATATCTCCTAGATCATGCAGGGCCTAGACTTGATCTATAAACATACCTTGTCCTCAACAATATCTCCTAGATCATGCAAGGCCTGGACTTGATCTATAAACCTACCTTGTCCTTAACAATATCTCCTAGATCATGCAAGGCCTGGACTTGATCTATAAACCTACCTTGTCCTTAACAATATCTCCTAGATCATGCAAGGCCTGGACTTGATCTATAAACCTACCTTGTCCTCAACAATATCTCTTAGATCATGCAGGGCCTGGACTTGATCTATAAACCTACCTTGTCCTCAACAATATCTCCTAGATCATGCAAGGCCTGGACTTGATCTATAAACCTACCTTGTCCTTAACAATATCTCCTATATCATGCAGGGCTTGGACTTGATCTATAAACCTACCTTGTCCTCAACAATATCTCCTAGATCATGCAGGGTCTGGACTTGATCTATAAACCTACCTTGTCCTTAACAATATCGCCTAGATCATGCAGGGCCTGGACTTGATCCACCAGTTTTTCCTCCTCCAGAGCACCAATCATGTGGTCACGGAAGTGAGAGATGGCTTCTAACATCGACATTGTGTTCTTACTGATCACAGACAACTGCTCTTTATGCTTCATCTCCAGTATTTTTAAAGCAGCCTGATGCCTGCCAAAATGTAGCCAATTAATTCAAAATTTACAACAAGGGCTCCAAGAGGGACTTAAAGGGAATGTAGTGACAGTCAAACAATCTTTATAATTGAGAGTTCTGAAAAACTTGAAAAAATGTGTAAGAATTATCAAAATCGTATAACAAACAAGGAAGATATAACCTTTTGAAGGTTATTCTAAAACAAATATGTAAGAAGCCATTTTGAGAAATTTGATATCATAGTTCTAAAATTACCATATTCGGCATATTGGTAATAGTAAATATCATTTAAAACAAATAAAATCACTGAAAATGAATGCAAAATCCTTTACTGGCCATATAATGCATTATAACACTTAAGTATTATACTTATTTTCATTATACTTAATTTTCATTATACTTAATTTTCATACATTTGCCTGTATATATCAGATTATTTACCTATTCATAAATATTCCATATATCATAATTTAGAACTGTGATGTCATTGTTCTCAAAATGGCGACTTCCATATCAGTCTCAAAAGAACTTCAAGTGGTCATATCTTCTTTCTTTATCATCCGATTTTGATAATTCTTTCACCCGTGACCAAGTTTTTCAGAACTCTCAATAATAACAATGTTTGGCTGTGTCGCTACATTCCCTTTTACTTAACATAACAATACATGAAGTTGTGCAAGTATTCTGTCAACCTGATACAAATTAACTGATGAAAGATGAAGAAATGAAGTAGTAAATAAAAAATGAATTGGACATGAAGATTTCATCAATAGTAACAATGTCCTATAGCAATTAGGATAAATCAATGGAACACCTTTCTAAAACAAATCTTCATTATCAAGTTTAGTGAAAATCAAAAAGCGTTTGCTAAAGTTTACACCATTTACACCAGCTGAAATTCCCCTATTGAACATAATCAAGGGCAATATTTTTGCAACACATGCATACATTTTGCACAATGTCGAACTCGTCCGACATAAGATCTCACTGACATGTACACAATCATTCAAATCGAGATTGATGAAAATTAGAAGTTCTTTACGAAACTTGTAGCATTTGTACATTTTTCAAAAATCAGGGGCAATAACTGTATGCAGCTCATTGTCAAAGTAATCCAGGATCTTATTGAAACAAACTCTCAAATCAAATGTGGTGAGAAATAGGAAAATGTTAATCAAAGTTGTCGCATCAACAAGAATTAGCTAACGGACATCGGATGGATGACAAACCATTGTATAAGCTCGACTGACCTTTGGCAACAGAATAAAAATGAAATTGTTTTTAATGCAATTCACATCAGACAATCTGCGTTATAGCATGGCATTAAATACATCTTATTAGATACATGTTGTACAAACAAAATAACCACATGACCTTTAAACTATTAATTTAAATAAAAGACTATTGACCTATATATTTATATTAAACAGTCTATTAAATCATTTTAGAATTATTTTATTATCAGAATTTTGTGTTTCTGGGTTTCAAGAACCTCAATATGCAATGTCCAATAAAACCTCAGTGTGTTCTGAGAATGTAATGAGCTTTAAATTAAGTGGTGTCATTGGTCCAATTGTTATCACTGAACAAATCAGAATGCTTCATTCATATTTTCATTTGGTTGTTTCTATCATGACATCACTTTCTGGTATTATGACATCACACCCTGGTATTATGACATCATATCATGCTAATATGACATAACGTCATGCTATTATGATGCATCTCAGTGCGTTCTCAGTACTGAATGAGCCTTCTGCTGGGAGAAACAGATTTTAAAATACTGTTTGCATCACTCATTGAGTAATGAGTTTCTTGAAACCAAGAATCACAAAATTCTAAAAATAAAATAATTCTAAAATGATTTAATAGACTGTTATTAATGTAATCATATTTACTTTTGTCATTGAACCATAACAGTATAAACTGATCTATTAACAGAATTTACTTTTTGTACGAACAACTTTCAGACTGGCATGAAACATTTGTACACCGTCTATTACTCGAAACCGAGAAGTTTTTTCTTCTGAAATTGTGTAGATGGGACAAGATGGCTGCCATCAAAACATGCGCAAAGGTATGTACGTTGAATATGGACATCCCACTTTAAATGTTTTGGTTATTTTGGTCACTCAATGTAACAGACATGCACCTAAATGTTCCATGCTAATATCAAACCCATTTCCTGCCCATAATTATCATTCAAAGTGGACAAAATTTGAACGGGGAAGCAAGCTGGTTTTTGTTATTTTCTAATCTTTGTTCATTTTGGAGTAAAATATTTTTATATATATATGTCCATTAGAGTGCAAGTAACTGCATCTGTGGCTTGTTTTATTAAACATGATAAAGTTGATCGTAAGTCAAAATTATAAATTATTTTCTATATTTTACACAGAAACAAGAGGTCAATGACCTTAAAGCTCTATTGATAGGTTTTTGATAGCTAGATCAACATTCCTGTGTAGTTTCATGAAAATCCGTCAAGTAGTTTCAGAGGAGTAGTCGCTACAAGTTTTCATTATATAACTTTATGTAAACAAAGATGGCCATGTTTAACGTCGCATCAAAATAATTTTCGACAGGATCAACATCCTTCCATACTGATCATTTCAGAAAAAGTCCCATATCAATATCACTTATAGTTTTCAAGAAGTACTCGCTACAAACTTGTTTTTTGAAAATCTATTTTTAGCTCTGGTGGCCATCTTGAATCTCCGACCAACCTGAAATGTTGCTAGGATCATTTAGACATCAAGAGCAACATTCCTGTGAAGTTTCATGGAAATTCGTTGAGTAGTTTCAGAGGAGTAGTCGCTACAAGTTTTCATTATATAACTCTATGTAAACAAAGATGGCCGCTGGCAGCCATGTTTTATGTCGAATCAAAACGATTTTCGACAAGGACCAACATCATGTGATGCTGATCATTTTAGAAAAAGTCCCATATCAATATCAGTGGGTTTTCAAGAAGTAGTCGCTACAAACGTGTTTTTTAAAAATCTATTTTTAGATTTGGTGGCCATCTTGGATTTCACATCAACATGAATTTTTGCTAGGATCAACTAGACTTCATGGGCAATATTTCTGTAAAGTTTCGTGAAAATCCATTTAGTAGTTTCAGAGGAGGTCGCTACAAAAAAAAGTTTACAGACGGACGGGCGGACAGACGGACGACGGACACCGCACCACGGCATAAGCTCTGCTGATCTCTGATCAGTAGAGCGAAAAATGGATGGAGTTTTACTTGATTTTCTGATACATATATGTTTTCTTATTTAACACTGCATTGCATACTTTGAAGGCTCAGCAGGAAAACTGTAGGGTGATGTTAAATTTAAGTTACGATCAAAAGTATCGTAAACTGTTTATAAAACAGGTCCCAGGTCCTCAGTGAGTCTGTTGATGGAGATAATTGAGTTTGAAAAAGTGAACAATAAATCATGTGGATAATTACTATAATAGCCTTTGCATCCATTGTAAACTCAGCCTCGTGTAACATTCCTGTAAAGTTTGGCGACCGTGGGTTAAAAATTAACGGAGGAGGGCCTGACACAAGTTTTTCAGCGCCCATTTTGACTAAGTCAAGGGCCATAACTCTGTGTTTCTTGGTCCAAAATAAAAACGAAAACACAGGTGCGTATCTTCACTTGATGGTCGACATTCCTGCAAAGTTTTGTGACCCTGGGTTAAATAGTTATGGAGGATAGCGCGACAAAGGTTTTTGGGACGGATGGACAAGTGCAAATCTATATGCCCCCACAAGGTGGGGGCATAAAAACTAAACTGTGTAGACAGCAATAAAGTTAATGGTTTAGGCTATATTATTATAATATATAAAACTGCACCTCATAGCTTTATTGGAAATAATTTTAGGTTGAGGTTAAAGGTCAGGTTGCAGCATAAAAAAAACAAAATGGCCCCAGAGAAACTTTTCTGGTGATTTTATACATTATGCTACTCAGAGAGGTTTAATCACACATTTCTAAATTAATAAGCATTTTTTAAAAGTATTATTTGGCATGTAAATACATTAAACATTACTCTATACAGATATATAAAATAATTATATAATGTATTTATTTTCCATTCTTTCTAGAACAAAACTATTATTTCTAACTGTCAAATTTTGAATTTTTGCGCATCTGTTAACAGCTGTACCTGTAAAAATAATATCAGTGATGCATCAGAATGCTGAAACTGTTATCTTGAAGCAGATGAAATTCTAACTAACTGCAGAGTATACCTAATGAGTGTTGCATGTACTGCCCACTGGGTTTAATTTTCAAAGCACACAATATTAGGTGTCAAATGTTTCGCTGGCACCATCTTATCCCGTCTACCCTGTTTTCAGAAAGCTTACAATGTTTCCAGAGCTAAGGTGTTGTAGACATGTGTTCTTGTAATTATTTCACCTTTGAAGTTCTTTACCTTTCTGTTTCTTTCTTTCGAAGTAATTTCATCTCCTCCATTTCTTCAGCAGTTTGTGCAGCCTGGCTACGCCTCCGTTCATGTGCCTGGCCACGCAACTTGTCAAGCATCTGACCACGCCCCCTATCACGCTTCTTGCCATGCCCCTTTCCAGGAGGTTTAGCACTGGCCTGGCCCTGCTCCTTTGCAGGTAAATGAGTAAAAGCACATTTTCAGAAAATGTTGTAACTGAAGTAATAAATAGAACATATTAAATTGGCACATTGTTTTATACCAAATATATTTTTCAAACATAAAATTATTAATACCCATTCAAAACAAGCAAATTTTGGCTGATGCATGTAAACAAAAATATGGCTGCCCAAAGAAACTGTTTTGTAGTAGAAACAAGCTCTTTTTCAAACTGGACTTGAAATAAGACACAACAGAAAAACTGAGCTTTTCAATAGGTAAGCAGTGAGTGAGTGAAGGGTTTAACGTCACTTTTTTAACAATCTTTTAGTCATATCATGATGGTGTCTATTTGTTTCAGAGAACCGTAAGCTTATGGTACATTGCAAAATATAATACCATTAGCTTTTTTAGTTAATATTTTTAAAGATATTCCTATATCACTTGTGATGCGGGATGGGGCCAAATTTGACCCCAGTTTTACCAAACTTGGTAGAGGATCATAAGCTTATGCTACATGCAATATGAGAGCTATTTGCCTTGTGGCTTTTTTAAGTTTTACCCTATATAATTTGACATTTGATCTCAGGTCTAAATATAAGACCCCTATCATGAGTACTTTCAGAGAATATTGTTTTTTAAGATTGTCCTACATAACTCTTGTAAAACTGTGACAAATTTGCCCCAGGTTCACCATTTGAATAAACTTGGTAGAAACCCATAAGCTTTTATTGCAACAACAACAACAACAAAGATCAGTTAAAAATGTGATGGATGTTAGCGAAGTAAAATAAAGCATTTTTCAATAAATACAGGATCTTACATATGAGTGCCTGTTTAATATTAAATTTATTAAACAAGTTGGATAAAATTATATGATGCTCGGCACATATGAAGCAAGGCTGTGCCGAGCATCATATCAATTTGATCCAATGAGTTTAATAAATTCAGTATTTCATAGGCATGAATGTGAGATTCTATTTATCACATAACTGCAAAAAAGCCTCATAAGGAACCTTTTTTATTGTAGCTTCCTTGTAGCTTTCTATATATAACGTTGTCGGTTGATGTTGTCTGATGACGCAGTGTAAACGGTCACGGAAATCAACGAGGCAATTCCGATGCTGAACGGAAAGGACCGAACCATGATTCGACCTTCATTTGCATATTTATTTAACTAGCGTAATATGATAAATACATCATGGCTTTATTACACTCCCACACTGCAATTTATGTGATAAATCAAGATCCATAACTCTGCTGACAAAGTTGTCTGAGCTTTTGATCAATATAAAGTTTGGTTAAGATAAAATGCAAAAATGAGAGTGCAAGAGTGTTAACAACAAAAAGTTGTCGTAAGGACAGACGATGACAACAGACAACAACTATAGAGGGCCTGTATCTACTGGCTATATGCTCTACTGGCTATATGGAGTCTTTGATGGGGAACACGACAACAACAAGCGCAACTACATGTAGGCTTGGTACTGATCATTCATGCCAAGTTTCACTGAAATCCAGCCAGGGGTTCAGGAAAAATTGTCTGGATAAAGTTTGTGTATATTAGGCCATAACTCATTCAACCAGAACACAGCGATGATAGGTGCAACTGGATTGAAATTTGGCCAGTTCAGTAGACTAGTCTGGATAAAGTTTGTCTATTAAAACATTTAAAAGGCTATAGCTCTGCAAAAATCATTCAGAACATGGCAATGACATGCACAACTAGGCCTGGTACTGATCATCCCTGCCAAGTTTCACTGAAATCCGGCCAGGGGTGATGATATACATAACTAGATTTGGTTATCCCTGAAAAGTTTTATTAAAATCTGGCCAAATGAAAGCCCTGGGGCAGGGCCAAATGGAACTATATGGTCACCATTTGAATAAACTTGGTAAAGGACCAAATGCAAAATATTAAACCTCTGGCTCTTGTAGTTTCAGAGAAAAATATTAAAAAATTTTGCTATATAAATCTATATAAAACTGTGACCCCAGGGTCACCATTTGAATAAACTTGGTAGAGGACCATAAGTTTATAGCAAATGCAAAATATTAAACCTCTAGCTCTTGCAGTTTCAGAGAAGATTTTTTAAAAGTTTTTCCCTATACAAGTCAAATCCAAATAAAGCCAACTTTAATAGGTCACTTCTATATCAGGCCAAAAAGTGCATATCTGCATGATGGAACTATATAAAAATGCTTAAAGTGGTGGCATATCTCGGCATATCTCGGCATATCTCCTAATCCTACCTCCTCTGATGGACTGTTGACAGGCGGGTATGGGGGTAGGCCTTCAACTGCGATCACGGGAGATTCTTCAATTTGACTTCCTTCACTTTCATCAGGTGAAAGGCCTTCAGTAAGTCTTGCTGCACTTTCATCAGGTGAAAGGATTTCAGTAGGTTTTCTTTCAACTTCTTTAGGTGAAATGTCTTCGGTCTGAATTTCTTCAATGGCATTAGGTTGCAATTGTAGCTTTCTGGTTAACTCTATAAAGTAAACAAAATAGGAATAACATTTCCACAACCAATTAAAATGATTATCTAACAACAATTGAATTGAATGTTGTTTAACGGCTCATCACACAGTATAGGTTATTTAGAGTCGCCCCAGAGAGAGGGGAAGGATACATAGGAATCCGAGAATCTGCCCTACTCTTATTATCAAATAGATTCCTATGGTTCTTTAATGTGCTCGGAGGATAGACCGATACACGGGACCGCCCGGTTTACGTCCCCATCCGACAGACGAGGCTATGGGAAAGTGTCTTGCCCAAAAACACACAGTAATCATTCAGCTTGTATATATTATATGGCAGTTTTCATGGGGAGTTTATCTGTACTGAATTTCAGCAGTTACAAGAGAAAACAATGTATTGTTCTGGGCGCTTGTTTCAACCAAAGGTTTTTCAGCATTATGATTAACATGAGCAATTTTATTAATACGTACATAAATTATATATCGTTACCACTGAAATTTTAGTGGTAAAATAAAAACACCTTACTTTTCAAAAATCGGTTGAGAAAATAAATGTTTTACAGCCAAAATGCTTGTTGGTGGGGCTTTTTCCATTTAAATTTTTTGTTGCTGGAATTTAAAATCTCAAAAAACATCAGTTCAAAGCCTTAATATTTTGTAATAACACTTTCAGAGTCCTTAATATACATGTATTCAACACATTAAAACTATGGGTCATGCGTGGATGCCTCCACTGAAAATAATTAGCAGAAAGTGTAAATTTTGATGAATAAAGGGACATAAGGGTAATACAAGGTAAGTATGAAACAATAGGTTGAAAACTGTGGGAGGAGACAAGACACACAAGATAGATTTTGATGCCAAAGCACTATGCACATCTTAACATCATAGGTAAGCATCTTGTAAAGTTTCGAAACAATCGGTTAAAAACTGTGGAAGGAGATAGACACACAAGCTTTTCGGGATACTCGGATGAACGAGGACAGATGGATGGAAAAATTAACTGTAACGACTTACAGAGATGAGATATATTGATAGATGTCTCACCACCCTAATGATTAATGTCAGAGGTAGAAATTAACTTTGTTATGCATTAGAAATCTTTGGCCAGTGCATAAAATTTCAACTCACGATATTGGAAATCGACTGGCCATTACTATGAAATCATGTTAGTTATTTTGCAAGAGCTATTTTAGCAGCTGACAAAAATTTGGTGGACGGTATCATTGATTACCATTATTTTGTACTTAAAACAATGGTGCATGAGATCAATAAAATGCAACACAGTCTGTCTAGTGTGTGCTAAAATTAGAAGCTCATTGATGTGTTGATGTTGTCAAACAACTTCTAAAACAACCCAGAGTATTTTGTTTCACCTGTTAGTTATTTTTTTATCCCTGGAAACCCGTGAAGTCACATATTTAAGTGATATTCTTAACTTGAAAGCAGCTCGCAAAATTTTGTCAGCTGTTGCAATTTCTCTCGCATTTGCAAATCCAAAACTTGCAAAATGTGAGTTGCAAGTGCTAAATTCGAGCCCTGAATGTACACGTTTTTTTCTTACCTTGTTCAGATTTAAGGGTTTCTGTGACATGATTAAGCTGTTCAAACAACTTTGTAGACTCCGACTGGAAAAGAAATCATCACATACAATATTCATCATCATCATCATCAACGTTGTCTTTGTCGTCATCATCGTCTTTGTCCTCATCTTCATCCTCATTATCATCATCATCATGTCATGATAATAATCATAATAATCGACATACATTATCAGTCATCATAATCATCTTCCGCCCCCAAATCTGTTTAGCTCTGAGACTGAACAATTCAGTTTGTTTGTTTTTATGGTGTTTTACGTCACTTTCAACACATACATGTAAGGTTATATACGATGGTCAACTTTTTTTGTGGTGGAGGCAGACCACCCACTTTTCCAGGGTAGAACCAGTTAACTTTTTACCGCCTGCCATCCGTAATTATCGACACTTCCTCACTTACAAGTCAAGCTCCCAGTGGGATTCAAACCTGCAGGGTTGAAAGGCGAGAAGGTTTACAACACAACATTGTTAACCCCTCGACCATGGAGATACTTCAGCCAAATTTAAAGGGGCTGATGCAATTTTCAAACCATTTGTTTTAAAGGGCTATGAAAAACTTGAAAAAAGCTGAAAAAATTATCAAAATAAAATGAAGAAGAAATATCACTGTAAGTGATAAATGCCCCCGAAGTGTCCTTTGACCTCTAAGTATGACTTTGACCTTGGAGCCATGGACTTGTATTTTGTGCACGACACGTCAATTGGTTGTGGTAAGCACTTGTGCCAAGTTATTTGAAAATCCGTCTAGGCATGCAAAAGTTATTGACCGGACACAATTCGACCTTTGACCTCTAAGTGTGACCTTGATTCCACAGACCTGGATTTTGTGAGCAACACATCGTCTTGTTGTGGTGAGCACTTGTGCCTAGTTATTTGAAAATCCGTCCATGAATGCCAGAGTTATTGACCGGACACAATTTGACTTTTGACCTCCAAGTGTGACCTTGACCTTGAAGACCTGGGTTTTACGTGCGACACATCGTCTTGTTATGGTGATCACTTGTGCCAAGTTATTTAAAAATTCCTGCAGGAGTTGTGACGTTACGGTCCGGACACGAAATTGCATAACTGTTTTTGACCTATGAACTGTAAGTGTGACCTTGACCTTTGAGGTACGGACCCGGGTTTTGCGTGCGACACATCGTCTTGTTATGGTGATCACTTGTGCCAAGTTATTTAAAAATCCCTTCAGGGATTGTGACGTTACGGTCCGGAAACGAAATTGCGTATCTGTTTTTGACCTATGAACTTCAAGTGTGACCTTGACCTTTGAGGTACAGACCTGGGTTTTGTGCGCGACACATCGTCTTGTTATGGTGATCACTTGTGCCAAGTTAATCAAAAATCCATGCAGGGGTTTTGAAGGTACAGTCCAGACACGAACTGCGGAATGACGGACGGAATCCGGACAGATGGACGGTGCGATTGCTATATGCCCCCGAAATCTTTTCGGGGGCATAAAAATAAAGGAGATATGACCTATTGAACATTTGCAAAGAAAAATAAATGGAGGCGACCATCTTGGAAAGAAAATCACTGCAAATTGATTAAATATATACAAAATTAAAAATAAACATACAAATGTAAAATGTATACGTTTTATGCTTACCGGTATTTTCCATTTGCAGTGATTTTTTTTGCTTTAAAAGATATATGTGGTAAAAAGGGGCGATGAGGTCATCGTTCCAAGATGGCCACCTCCATTTTTTTTTTTGCAAATGTTCAATAGGGCATATCTCCTTTATTTTTCATGGCATTTTGATAATTCTTTCAGATTTTTTCAAGTTTTCCAGAGCCCTTTTAATTAAACCTTGTTTGAAAATAGTGCATCAACCCCTTTAATCTATTGACGAAATTGCATTTAAAGCGCATATTTTATAAAATTCATGATAATCTTCAAAGATTAAAAAATTGGTTAAAACTGATTTAAGTTTAGAAAAGCTCTAAAATACAATGAGCACATGGCCAATGTTTGTGGGAACTAGACAATAGGGGCGGAGCTAGAATTTTAATGTTGAACTATCCATTGGCTTGGTTTTTACTAATGTCATCTCTTTCATAAAGGCACCAACTTGCCATGAATGTTTCTTTCCTATCAGATCATTTAAAGCTAGAAAATATAAATTACCGGTAAGCAGGAATTTTTGGTAACTTATCACTGAAAAAACAAAGGTATTTTTTATAAGGTATTTTTTATACATTGATAGCAGGGAAGACAGTTTCAGAACAAGATATCCATTTCAAAACTAGGTCAATATGTATTGATATGATTGTTTAAATTTCATTTCAGTGCAATCCACCTAAGTCTTGATGTTAATTTCAATCCATCATAACCTTGATTTTAAGTCATCATGGTTTTAATGTTAATGTCAATTCATCATGGCCGTGATGTAACTTTTCAGTTAAATCATAGCCTTGATGTTAATTTCAATCCATCATAGCCTTGATGTTAATTTTAATCCATCATGGCATTGATGTTAATTTTAATCCATCTAGGTATTGATGTTAATTTCAATCCATCATGACCAATTTCAATTCATCATAGCTTGACGTTAATTTCGATCCATCATAACCTTGATGTTGTCATCATGGTTTTGATGTTAATTTCAATCCATCATGACCAATTTCAATTCATCATAGCTTGATGTTAATTTCAATCCATCATGGTTTTGATGTTAATTTCAATCCATCATGACTTTGATGTTAATTTCAATCCATCATCGCCTTGATGTTAATTTCAATTCATCATGGCCATGCTGTTGATTCCAATCCACCATGACCTTGATGTTGATTTCAATTCATCATGGCCATGCTGTTGATTTCAATTCATCAAGGCCATGCTGTTGATTTCAATTCATCAAGGCCATACTGTTGATTTCAATTCATCATGGCCATGCTGTTGATTTCAAATCATCATGGCCATGTTGTTGATTTCAATTCATCAAGGCCATGCTGTTGATTTCAATTCATCATGGCCTTGATGTTGATTTCAATCCATCATCGCCTTGATGTTAATTTCAATTCATCATGGCCATGCTGTTGATTTCAATCCACCATGACCTTGATGTTGATTTCAATTCATCATGGCCATGCTGTTGATTTCAATTCATCAAGGCCATTGTTGATTTCAATTCATCAAGGCCATGCTGTTGATTTCAATTCATCATGGCCTTGATGTTGATTTCAATTCATCATGGCCATGCTGTTGATTTCAATTCATCAAGGCCATGCTGTTGATTTCAATTCATCATGGCCTTGATGTAGATTTCAATTCATCATGGCCATGCTGTTGATTTCAATTCATCATGGCCTTGATGTTGATTTCAAACCACCATGACCAATATGTTGATTTCAATTCATCAAGGCCATGCTGTTGATTTCAATTCATCAAGGCCATGCTGTTGATTTCAATTCATCATGGCCATGCTGTTGATTTCAATTCATCAAGGCCTTGATGTTGATTTCAATCCACCATGACCAAGATGTTGATTTCAATTCATCATGGCCATGCTGTTGATTTCAATTCATCATGGCCATGCTGTTGATTTCAATTCATCATGGCCTTGATGTTGATTTCAATCCACCATGACCTTGATGTTGATTTCAATTCATCATGGCCATGCTGTTGATTTCAATCCACCATGACCTTGATGTTGATTTCAATTCATCATGGCCATGCTGTAGATTTCAATCCACCATGACCTTGATGTTGATTTCAATTCATCATGGCCATGCTGTAGATTTCAATTCATCATGACCTTGATGTTAATTTCAATCCATCATGGCCAAGATGTTGATTTTAATTCATCCCGGCCTTGATATTAGTTTCAATCCATCATGGTTTTGATGTTAATTTCAATCCATCATAGCCTCGACATTACTGACAAAATCAAAAATAGAATAAAATAAGCTTACACAGAGCACACATACATACGGTGACAGATAACACATTCTATGGCTGGGCATAAAGACTTCAAATTGCCAAAATTCAAATTATTTTGAGGAACCATGGAAACCTACCTTGGCATTTTCCAACTCCAGCTCCAGTAACTGTATTCTCCTCTGAACCTTGGCGTCAATAACCTCGACTGTTGTGATTGTAAACACAAAACAATTTCACATCAGGTAACAAGCGAAATGTCAGACAAAAAAATAAAATGTATGTCATAATATTCTAAGGTGCCATTAATCCATTAAAACACCCCCGAAACCACAGGAAGGCAATTTAATAAACATCTATTCCAGAATTTGGTTCTTTAACCTCAGTTTTGAATCTACGGGTGGGTGTTCAATTTCAAAAGTGCTTCCTGGGGTCCCCTGTATGTTTATTGGAATAATATAGCTCTAAGCTTTAAAATCAAAGCTGTTTATAAATTACTGTGAAATAATTCGCTACTCTAAGTTTATTTGTTTGTTTGTCTGTTTGTCTGTTTGTATGGTGTTTTACACATGTATATATATGACAGCTTTTGTGCTGGTTTTTGTTTGTTTGTTTGTATGGTGTTTTACGTCATTTTCAACACATGTACGTAAAATTATATATGATGGTCGATTTTTTTTTGTGGTGGAGGCAGACCACCCACTTTTCCTGGGTAGAACCAGTACTGTACACCTCCCGCCATCCGTAAGAATCAACACTCACTTACAAGTCGGGGGGTTTGGGGTTGAGAACCGAAAAATTAAAAAACTCTGGCCTTAATTACATGTTAATTTCTTACTTTTAACTTGTGAAATGCAGGAAGTGACATCAAAAACCTAAATGGATTGGCCTTTCCTTATATGCAAAATCAAAATATATACCTGGCTCTGATGGAGCTATAATTGGTGTTTTTAAATTCTGTCGGAGCTCCTCCTCCAATAATTGTATTTTGCTGTTGAGGCCATCGATGATCTTAAGCAACTCCATGTTTTTCAGCTGAAGGATTTCCTGAAGAAAAGCAAAAAATAGCAAAAATGTTAGATTCTGTCTATAACTTAATAACAAATATTATTAATATGTCTGTGATTCTGTTTGTAACATAACTTTAAAGAAACTAACCCATCAAATGACGGCAAAATTACACTGCAAAACCATTTATCAAAACTCTATCCAGGTGTTCAGCTCATATAATAATGTATATATGCTGTTTAGAAAATCATATTTTTTTTATTAAAATTTAAAAGACCTGTGGTTGCACATGCGTAAAATGAATTATGAGTTGGTAACTCTTAATTAGACGCTCCAGTTTTGGGGGTTGGCCTGGAAGGTTAAAGCCATTTATATTTTGTCTATAGAGTTTGGATTCTCGAAACATAAAGTTATATATATACCTCGTTGGTAAACCCTACTCCGCCATCAACAGGCAAAATTTACAACAGATGTACACTATTTCTAAACCTAAAGACAACGAGGTATATATATATAATGTCAGCTAACGTCAAAAGTGTCACTGATGTTCTTGACGCAAAGTCATACCACTAATGTATTATGATGTTTATGTCATGCCATAATTCACTCCTTAAAGCCATTTTATGTGATAAATCCATATATCACATTTCATCTCAGTATGAGATCAAAGGCCCATAATTCTATAATAAATTAGGCAATCAACAATGGGTGATTTATAGGTCATCAGTTGTTATGTGTATATGAAGTCTGGGAACAACCCATTCAAAACTGTTTGAGGAATGCAAGTAATAAAAATGTGTTATGTGACGGAACGCAACAGGACGCGATGGAACGTTAAGGAAAACGTGATTCCTATATAGCCCCCACTTCACTTTGTGAAATCGGGGGGTATAAATATGTTTTACTGTACTAACCATAAAGGTGTTATGCAACTGATGACCGTAACTAATCTGCAAGCCTTCCCAGGTCTCATGCATAATTTCAAATATTTATCTTACATCTATTACAAGATATTTCAAACTACATCAATACTACGGGTTTATTTGAAACGAGCTTCACAGAGCATGTACAAATCATTCTGATCAGTCAGGTGACAGCATTGTTGTAATCCTTATGGTGGAGGACAACCTGGGAAACCCACCTGTTCTGAGTTGGGGACCAGCCACTGTTACCTCTCACATACCTGTCGGTTCCCATTACATTATTTTTCAGTAACGATTAGGGTTAGTTTAAGGCCTTATCTATATGGTGAGGGTTAGGTTAAGGCCTTATCTATCCATTGGGTTTGGGATAGAGGTGCGCGGTATTACCGGTTTACAGGTTAACATCGGTTTTTAGCTTAGGCGGTACACACCGCTGTATGTTTTGTCTGCACCGGTACTTCGGCTCTTTCCATAACCGAGAAGGAAATTACCGAAGAAAAGTCTGTTTTATTCCGAACTAATCCAAGCTTTCATTGATATTAACAATATGGTACTGTTTGGTAAAGATCGGATGAAAAATGAAGGCCCTATAGTCTTAACGAGGTAAAAGCTAACGGACGGACGGACGACGGACGTCGGACGACACACCATCCCATAAGCTCTGCTGGCCCTTGGCCAGTAGAGCTAAAAACAATTAAAAATAATATCAAAATGTCAAGTGGTAAGTTTATGATTCTTATGGCTACTTAAGGAGCTAGCAGAGTAGTCCTTTGTTATCCTGCAATATATGAATTCATGTTTTTGCAGCTACAAAGCTGACATGGTATACCGTATTTATGTACCGCAGTATTTGATAAAAAAAAACGAGGATTACCGCCAACTTTATTTTTCGCGGTACCCAACTCTAGTTTGGGATAGGATAAGTCCTAATCTATCCAGCAAGGGTTAGGGTTCGGTTAAGGTCCCATCCATACAGTCAGGGTTAGGGTAAGGCTTATCTGTTTAAAGTTTACCAGAGAAGTGGTAGCGTCCTGTATCGCAGTTGTCTGTTTGCTCATCTTGTTCTTTTGCTGTACGATCTCTTTCTTCAACTTATCTGTCTTTACCTTCAATCCGCTAACTTTCTGCAAGAATAATAAAGAAAGGTTGTCACTTGTTCATCTCGTCTCACTTATCACCTGAACTCACATATTACCGATTCACACAAGATTCAGATATCTATATTGCATTATAACCTGAATGAGGTAAATCTATTGCATTCTTTGACTGAAAAAAAAAAAGCATTAAAGGGACATACGGCAATCCGGAGGTATTTATCCAGTAGGATCAAACTTCATGGTCTTACATTGGGGGAGATTATAATCGGCATCCAGTTCAGGTTTAAACCTGTATACTGAATTTGCTTTTCTTGCATATCGGACAAGGATATCCGTCATTTTACCGGGGCTAGATATTTCCATCTCACCCTAGGGTCGAGATAAAATTCACGCGCGCCAACATCCGGTATGCAGGAAAACATGCAAAACGTTAGTATCTGGCGGCGTCAACGCGCAACATGTCTCTGATATGCAAGAAAAAGAATCTAACCTGGGTATTCGGTTCAGATAGGGAATTCCAACCCTCGGTATAAGTGTTTTAATCGGAACCTCGGCAGAGCCTCGGTTCCGATAAAAAACACTTATACCTCAGGTTGGAATTCCCTATCTTCACCAGATACCCATGAAAGATTCTTATAATCCATGGTTGGTGATTTGTTTTGGTGTACCATTGAAATTTTGTTAAAAAACAATAACTGAGAACTCTTTCCTAGAATTTCGTGAAATATGAAATGGTATTTCTGAAGCACGGCATCTTCTAGTTTAGGTTTATCCCGACTAGAAGGTGTGATTTTTTTTTCTGCACCTATGGCTAAGTATAGAGAATACTACGTCAGTGCCTTTTACTACCAAGTTTATTCGATGAAGCTTGAGCGCATCTGTGGTCAGGATGGTAAAGATGCTGCGTTTGACACCTTATTGCCTCTCGCCACTTGCCTCTCGCCACTGCAGTCTCGAATTCCACTACAGGGGCGTTCCTGGGGCTAACTTAGGTATAAGCACCATCGAGTTTTGGATTCACAAATGTGCCTAACCCCACTATACCTTCAGTTTTTATTGCATTTTTCGCATTTTTAGCCTTTTTTATTTGTTTGCTTCTTTAATAGCCTGTACGCACGTGCGTCAGTATGTATGCCCAGGTACGCCCCTGCACTAGAAGCTGAACTTGTGAGAAAGTGTTTATTCTTCAGGATGGCGGGAGATATACAGTACTGGTTCTACACGGGAATAAGTGGGTGGTCTGCCTCCACCACTAAACAAGAGGCCCAAGAGGGCCTGTGGACACTCTACTGGCTAACATGGCTCTTAAAACATCAATGAAGCGAGTGACTGCAATTTATGTTTTTTTGAAAGTTTTGGGCAAATACAGCATTTTTAGCTAAATCAAGGGCCATATCTAAAAAATCCGGTAAAGTTTGGTAAAGATCAGATGGAAAATGAAGGCCCTATCATATTAACGAGGCAAACTATAGCATTTTTAACGAAATCAAGGGCCATAACTCTGCTGTTACTGGTCCATTGTGACTGGTTTTCGAACTCGTCCGAGCTTTCATTGATATTAACAATCTGGTAAAGTTAGTAAAGATCGGATGAAAATGAAGGCCCTATCGTCTCAACGAGATTAACTAAATCAAGAGCCACAACTCCACTGTTACTGGTCCGATCTGGCTGGTTTTTAAACTTGGTCAGTAGAGGTAATAAATTTTTTTTATATATATATGTTAAAAAAAAAATTAAAAAAAAAAAATTAATAACAATAAAACAAAAAAGAAAGTCACAAAATCTGGTAAAGTTTGGTAAAGATCAGATGAAATGAAGGCCCTACCGTATTAACAAGGCAAAATATAGCATTTTTAACAAAATCAATGGCCATAACTGCGCTGTTACTGATCCGATTTAGCTGGTTTTCAAACTAGTCTGAGCTTTCATTGATATTAACAATCTGGTAAAGTTTGGTAAAGATAGAATGAAAAATGAAGGCCCTATCGTCTTAACGAGGCAAATATAGTATTTTTAATTGAATCAACTTCGCTGTTACTGGTCTGATATGTTTGGTTTTCAAACTTGTCTGAGCTTTCACTGATTTTAACAGTCTATTAAAGTTTGGTAAAGATAAAATGAAAAATGAAGGCCCTATCGTCTTAACGAGGCAAAATGTAGCATTTTTAAATAAATCAAGGGCCATGACTCTGCTGTTAGTGGTCAGATCTGGCTGGTTTTCGAACTTGTCTGAGATTTCATTGATATTAACAATCTGGTAAAGTTTGGTAAAGATCGGATGAAAAATGAAGGCCCTATCATCTTATGGACGACGGACGGACGGACAACGGACAAAGGACGGATGACGGACGGACAACGGACAATTCGCCATCCCATAAGCACTGCTGGCCCTTGGCCAGTAGAGCCTAAAATCAACCGTCATACATAGGGCTGTCATTGATAGAGTGTAAAGTGCATCACCCCTATCGATATATAGAAGGAAGAATATCGACGATATATCGACTGAAATGTTTACGACTGTACATGCTCGAGCATTTTAAGAATTTAAGATATCAAAACTTGTATATATTGCTTTAAAATGGGTGTTGTAACTTTTCAAATATACTCTTTGAAGCATATATGGTAGTTTGCTTGATCTTTTCAATCTAACATTAGGCATTTATAAATATTAATTGGTCAAAATAAAACTAATTAATCTTTTTTACTTTTAACTTTCACTGGTATGCAAATGACATGTGTTTTGTTAACCACGCTGAGCTATCTTCTAAAAACCCAAAATTGCACAATACAAAATTATTTTTTTGTGCCTTTTGAGACACAGTCAACAATGATGACATGGTCCAACATCTTCGTTGCTATGGATAAATGGTCGTAAAATCGTTGTTGTTTGTACTTGTCATCGATTTTCATTGGCACATTACATTTCACTAATTTATTTGCTTATGTCAGCAAAGCAATTGCTGTTTGAATTCAAGTTAGTATTTGTTGTTTTTTAAACCACTGTTTCGAGATAAGTACATTAGAAAACAGAAAAGGAACTTACAAGGCTTACAACAGAAACAATCCGTGCCTACACGCCGGTCAGACATGTTTTAGCCAAAACCACTTCACTGCACACCTGTTTCTGGCTTAAATGAAAGTATTCGCGAGGAAACCTCAAAATAGGAAAGCCCAAAATAAAACAGTTTATTTTCATTGTGCGTGATTTCTGTCTGAATCGATTTCTGAACAAATGTATCGATATAGCGATCGTCTGCAAAGAATCACAATGATACACTGATATCGTTTCTATCGATGACAACCCTAGTCATACATGTAAAATGTGCTGAAAATGATGTAAAAACATTATTCAACTAGATGGGGCTAGTAAACAAAGTATGACGAGGATCTACCAAGCTATTCTGTCTTTTCGTGCAAAGCTGAATAAATTTTATAGTAAAAGACACAGTATTCTGTTTTTCGTTTAGATTATTCACATTTTCTTTATGGTTTACTAGTATTATCTATTGACCAGAATGTTAGGCTTGACATGAACGCCGCCATCAGTAAGAATCAACATTTTTTCACTTACAAGTCGAGCTCCCAGTGAGATTCAAACCAGCAGTGAGAGGCAATAGGGTTTCAACATCAGCACTTTACCACTCTACACGGTGCTCGGAGAACAGTTTGTTTGTATGGTGTTTTACGTCATTTTCAACACATGTAAGGTTATATATGACTGTCGATTTTTTGTGGTGGAGGCAGTTCACCCATTTTTCCTGGGTAGAACCAGTACCCGCCATCCGTAAGAATCGACACTTTCTCACTTACAAGTGTGGAGCGCTGTGGTCTAGTGGTAGAGCGTTGGACCCATGATCCAAAAGTCGTGGGATTGATTCCCTCCATTGCCATATGCGTTGTGTGCCTGAGCAAAACATTTTATCTGCATTGCTTAGTACTGGTTCTAACCAGTATGACATCGAAAGTGATTCAAATAAGTTCATAGAGCTTTCGTTACAACTGATGTAAAATTATTAAGTTTAAACTAAGTCTCGGAGAACAGAGGGTTACATTTACCATAACGACCCATCAATGGACTAAATAATAATAAGTCTTCAGACTTATAGAATTGTTGGAATTGCCAAGTTTGAAAAAAAAATAAAAAATTGTTGAGTTAGTTATGTTAAAGTTCTCCGGCCATGTTTTGTTTCATGAACATGTTTAAATATATTTAAATCGAAATCAATACACAACAATATATATTTACAATTCACACATTGCAATATCTGTGAAAAGCGAGAATAAGATTTTATTTGATGACATAGAAAACTTTGAACATGTAAATTAATCCACAGGTAAATGTATTTATCAATTATCTGGCAATAGTTGTGCAGCTATACAATTCAGCTTTACCTCATTTCCCCGTGCAGTCACGCAGTGGTAAAAGTAGTATCTACGTCATGCAAATAATACTTATTTTTACATACAACTTAGTAGCAGTTTTAAATATATGTTTCTGTCCGGGACTATCAAGAAATGTTTGTATGATGTTTAAGAGTTAAATTTGTCAATTGATAATATTACAAAAAGGGTGGCCATTCATCTTTAAAAAAACACTGATTAAGCGCTATTATTTTACTGTTGAAAACATTACCATTCCCAGATCATGACACTGTTTCTTCTTGTCCTCCAGTTGCTGAAAGATAGTGCCACACACCGTCATCATGTTTTCGAACTGCTTCCGGCCAAGTTTCAATACTAAAATAAAGGAGGATACGTGTTGTACATATCTCTGCTGCCTAAGTTAAAATGCATCAAGATACAAGGATTTGTACAAATGAGAGAGAGAGAGAGAGAGAGAGAGAGAGAGAGGGAGGAAAAGGGGAGAGAGAGAGAGAGAGAGAGAGAGAGAGAGAGAGAGAGAGAGAGAGAGGGAGGGAGGGAGGGAGGGAGGGAGGGAGAGAGAGAGAGAGAGAGAGAGAGAGGGTCCAGTGTGTGTAAGTATCACTATGTGACGTCAGGACCAAGTTCACGGTGGGTGGGTGAGTGGAAGGATGGATGCAGACAACACTATACCATTTTGTAATACTGCAAAGAAATTTCTCGGGGTTTCATCGGTCAATGCGCCGTAGATATGAGCCCATGTCTCCATCTCGTGACGTGAACATTTGATGATTTCCCCATGGGTGTCTCATACCTTTAATATACAAAAACAAAAATGGCGGAGATTACGCTGTCGATTCATTGTTGTGGAAACCGTCGACTGTTCTTTTCTTAACGCTTTCCTGCACTTTCCATTGTGGGTAAATCTGACATAATATAGAAAGTACTGCTGTTTTTATTTAAAAATAATAAAACATCAACGTTGTGATAAACAACATTTTTTTGATTAAAAGATCCGCCCAATTTGGCGACGTCTAGCGCGCTGACATCATGAACGGAAACATTTAGCGACATCACGTGTTAGGTTTAAGGTTGTTTATTTTTTAATATAATTAGTAGAAGTATGTCAAATTTTTCACAGGGGAATTGGGCTCACATTCCCAGTCTGGCAAGTATAATCACACCCCGCCTGTAGGCTCGGGTGAATATAATTCCTAGGCAGTTAATGTGAGCCCATGTCCACTGTCAAAAATCCAAATAACTTATAATATTCCCTCTCTCAAACAGACATATAAAAAGTGCAATAGAATGAAATTACCATTTTTGAAAGTGCTGTCACCAATCAATTTCCGGCTCTCTTCAAACATATTGATAACCGTCTTGGCAGCCGACTCCCACTTGGCATGATCAGTCATTAGGATGTTATCTGAAATATTAAAGCAGACATGGTCTAATTCATAACTGTTTTCTATTCATAATATATAGAGTTTAATAACCAGTGTTTTTGAGATAAGGGACATATCTCCCGAGGTAGAGAAATGGGCTCGATATAAGAACGGGTGCGGAGCACGAGTTCTTATATCGGGGCCATTTCTCTACCAAGGGAGATATTTTCAGTGTCTCAAAAACACTGGTTATTAAACTATATATTACATAATTTAAAATGATATTTTATTAATATTTCTAGTGACTCACGCCTTTTTACACCAGTTTGCACGAGAACGCCAAGACGACGTTACGTCATACAAACAAAACAAGTGGTACCGGAACACTTCGTTAATTTCCGTAATCGTTATTCCCTGGTGGCGGAATCTGACGACGACATCCGTAAAACAATCGGAACCTCATTTGGCATTCCCGCCACTGAAGGAAAAGGCAGAGCAATGTTCCGTACTGGGATATAGCTTTTCTATTCCCGGTATTTCCTATATAAATCACAGACAAATATGTAATATATTGGGTTTTTTTTATTATTATTCCAATATTTGGGGGTGGGAGCAGTGGGGTACTGGCATGGCCCAGTGGATAGCAGGGTGGATTTCGAATTGGAGGACCTGGGTTTAAGCCTCACTGGTGCCACTGAATTTCATCCGTGTGTTCCTGGGCAAAACACTTTCTCTTAGCCTCATCTGTCTGATGGGGACATAAACTGAGAGGTCACGTATATCTGAATCCATCCTTCAAGTATGTTAAAGAACCATAGGAATCAATTTGTTAGTAAAAGAAATAAATGCAAGCTCCAGGATTCTTATGTATCCTTCACCTCCCTCTGACACAGCTCTAAACAAAATATCGAGGATTCAGTGCAAAACTATTGTATCTCCTTCTTTATTCATATGTAGTTACAACAGTTTTGCACTGACACCTCGATATACTGTGTTATTAGTTGTTAAAAAAACTCAATAATTCACTTTTTTGGTGAATGCAACGAAGTTGTGCATTTATTCCTGAGGTTTATAGTCTTGCCATTCCTTACATCTGTACTTCGTAAAGCGTGATTGTCATAGAAATGCCAAGTTTTTACCCAGTAAACGATTACACAAATAGTGTACGCTAAATAGTTTCAAGAGTAGATTGAAATGAACTGGTACTTAACGGATCATCAACATATCACAGGTTATTTCGAGCCACCCCAGAGTCAGTGGAAGGACATATACGAATCCAGGAACTGTGCCCTACTCTTACTACCCAGTAGATTCCAGCATTGGCTCCGATACACTGGACCACATGGTTTGGAATTCACCAACCATTCTTCATATTGTTCTTAGTCTTGAGCTCAAGTACTAAAATTTCACTCACAGATATTCCCATGACCTTCATAGATAAACAGTCGTATATAAAGTGCTAGTTATTAGAATTTATCATATTTATACATAGCAGCTTCTTATGAACGTTTATCCTTTATACTTATAGAAATACTTGAAATTTGCATACTTGGGCTTAAGTCTAAGAATATTCTCAAGAATAGTTGGTGAATTCAAGGCCTGGTTTATGTCCCCATCTGACATATGAGCCGAGGGAAAGCCACTTGCCTAAAGTCAGCTTGCTCGAACCCATGGGCCACGTGACCGTGTACGAGTAAATCGAACTAGCACTGGAAATCCATAGAAGTAAAGTTTAACTCCAGATGCTACGTAACATACCAATGAGAAAAGAAAACGGTATATAACAAAACAATCAAATACAAAGGTCTTAGAAAAACCTTTTATAGCTTATAGGTATTTAGTTGTTTTATAAATAAACTCCATCAGGCTTTGTGGAAAAAAATCCTACACTCAGATGACCTCAATTTTAACTTTGTGGTCCCGAGGCAGCTATCTTGAATTACGGACTTATATCTATTATAAATGAAAAGACACAACAAACTTGGTAGAACCTGACGCAACGAACATGTCTGTCAAATTACTGTGTATTTCAGGGTGCCTAGACGTCGAATATGAATATGAATCGAGATTTTTTTTTTATTACCTGCTACGTTTTCATACCTGATATGATTAGATAGAATGACAATAGACACTCCTTGATCTGTTTACAATCTTGCCATTGCCATCCGTTATGCTTCACAAAGCCTAAAATTTGTTTCGACCTCACCTGTTTACATTGTAAAAATAAAACATGCTGGCGCTATTTTTAGAAATTGTCATCTGCGCATGTCTGTTTCTAGGGTTCGGATGTACCAAGTAAACGTAGGCTATGCCGGGTGTTGTTGTTGTCAGCACCTCCAGCAATCAATCTTACTTTACTTTTATTTTGGAATGAAAACCATTATATCTAGCAAATAAAGGTAGGTAAATATCAGACAGAGTTTATATTTTGTTATTTACACCACTAATGGTGAACTGATTTTTTTTATTCACTCTACCCTAGAAAAATGGAATGTTCCCCCATTGCCATTTTGGTTTTCATTAAAATTACATGGGGGTCAAAATGATTTTTGGCTTCACAAAGCTTAGCAGATGCATACAGCAAGATTGCAAACAGATCCAGGAGCGTCTGCTTTCATTCTATTCAATCATAAACAAATATAAAAAGTAATAAAAAAAAATCTCGATTCATATTCGACGTCTAGGCACTCTGAAATGCTCAGTAATTTAACACAGTCCAGTGGTCAGGGCGTAGAAGTTTTTTGATTTAACCAACATAATGGAGAGAGAGACTGACACTTAGCTTGCTAGACTTTTGGCCATTAAAGCTTAAAATAATATTTAAAAAAGTAAAAAGAAGAGCTTACCATCATAAACAACAATTTTCTCCGACATTGCTGCCATTTCCATCTGAGATCTTTTACTGAAGTTAACATAAAACAAGAATTCCACAGAATCAAATGTCTTGCCTGCCTTTGGATATTATAAAGAGCACAATTTCTAGTTTTTTCTTCTGATGTTATGTTCATATCAATAGCGTTGAATTACTGTCATGTACTATATGGTTGGCACTGCCCATTCCTAAAACATGCATTTGGTTGAAAATTTCACAATCCATTTTTGATTGCGTTTTTTTTAAAGATGGCTGAACAATACACATAATTTGCATATTTGCAAATTATTATTAATAAATATTCGAACAGTTCAAATCAAATTGATTTTGCATATATATTACTAACTGTTGACTTCACTATGTTGCATTAATACTATATCTTAACAAATGAAAGAATAATGAAGAAAAAGAGAACATTTTAAATGTTCATTACCTTTTATTTCAATATATGCAAGCAAAGTCAAACTTGGTCAAGTTTCAAGGTAATACCTTGAATGGGTGGGTTTTATAGTTATGCTTTTACAGTTATGCTTTTACAGTTATGCCATGGAGGGAAAAAAATGAATTGACTATTTTGTTGTTAAGGAAATGCCAAAAACATTAATATTAGAACGTTTCAAGGACCACAAGACCATTAACTTGTTATAGGTAGCAAGACTGGTTTTAAAACTATGCTCCTGAAATATGATGTATGACTGACTGGTTACACTTGCATACCTCCCAAAAACCTCATTTAATGTTGAATAAAATCACTGTAAAGTTAAAGTTACTTACTCTTCTACGATCTTGCTGGTTTCTGCAAGGAGGGCTGTACCCAGCTCCACCACCATGTCTCCATTGAGGATGGCCTTATTCAAGGAACTACTGTAAATGTAATCAGACAACACTGAGTACAAGCAAGGAGGGCTGTACCCAGCTCCACCACCATGTCCATTGAGGATAGTCATCTTCAGGGACCCACTGTAAATGTAATCAGTCAACACTGAGTACAAGCAAGGAGGGCTGTACCCAGCTCCACCACCATGTCCATTGAGGATAGTCATCTTCAGGGACCCACTGTAAATGTAATCAGTCAACACTGAGTACAAGCAAGGAGGGCTGTACCCAGCTCCACTACCATGTCTCCATTGAGGATGGCCTTATTCAAGGAACTACTGTAAATGTAATCAGACAACATTCAGTACAAGCAAGGAGGGCTGTACCCAGCTCCACCACCATGTCCATTGAGGATAGTCATCTTCAGGGACCCACTGTAAATGTAATCAGTCAACACTGAGTACAAGCAAGGAGGGCTGTACCCAGCTCCACTACCATGTCTCCATTGAGGATAGTCATCTTCAGGAAACCACTGTAAATGTAATCAGTCAACACTGAGTACAAGCAAGGAGGGCTGTACCCAGCTCCACCACCATGTCTCCACTGAGAATGGTCATCTTCAGGGACCCACTGTAAATGTAATCAGTCAACACTGAGTACAAGCAAGGAGGGCTGTACCCAGCCCCACCACCATGTCTCCACTGAGGATGGTCATCTTCAGGGACCCACTGTAAATGTAATCAGACAACACTGAGTACAAGCAAGGAGGGCTGTACCCAGCTCCACCACCATGTCCATTGAGGATAGTCATCTTCAGGGACCCACTGTAAATGTAATCAGTCAACACTGAGTACAAGCAAGGAGGGCTGTACCCAGCTCCACTACCATGTCTCCATTGAGGATGGCCTTATTCAAGGAACTACTGTAAATGTAATCAGACAACATTCAGTACAAGCAAGGAGGGCTGTACCCAGCTCCACCACCATGTCCATTGAGGATAGTCATCTTCAGGGACCCACTGTAAATGTAATCAGACAACATTCAGTACAAGCAAGGAGGGCTGTACCCAGCCCCACCACCATGACTCCACTGAGGATGGTCATCTTCAGGAAACCACTGTAAATGTAATCAGTCAACACTGAGTACAAGCAAGGAGGGCTGTACCCAGCTCCACCACCATGTCTCCACTGAGAATGGTCATCTTCAGGGACCCACTGTAAATGTAATCAGTCAACACTGAGTACAAGCAAGGAGGGCTGTACCCAGCCCCACCACCATGTCTCCACTGAGGATGGTCATCTTCAGGGACCCACTGTAAATGTAATCAGACAACACTGAGTACAAGCAAGGAGGGCTGTACCCAGCTCCACCACCATGTCTCCACTGAGAATGGTCATCTTCAGGGACCCACTGTAAATGTAATCAGTCAACACTGAGTACAAGCAAGGAGGGCTGTACCCAGCTCCACCACCATGTCTCCATTGAGGATGATCATCTTCAGAGACCCACTGTAAATGTAATCAGTCAACACTGAGTACAAGCAAGGAGGGCTGTACCCAGCCCCACCACCATGTCTCCATTGAGGATGGTCATCTTCAGGGACCCACTGTAAATGTAATCAGTCAACAATGAGTACAAGCAAGGAGGGCTGTACCCAGCCCCACCACCATGACTCCACTGAGGATGGTCATCTTCAGGAAACCACTGTAAATGTAATCAGTCAACACTGAGTACAAGCAAGGAGGGCTGTACCCAGCCCCACCACCATGTCTCCACTGAGGATGGTCATCTTCAGGGACCCAATGTAAATGTAATCAGTCAACACTGAGTACAAGCAAGGAGGGCTGTACCCAGCCCCACCACCATGTCTCCACTGAGGATGGTCATCTTCAGGGACCCACTGTAAATGTAATCAGTCAACACTGAGTACAAGCAAGGAGGGCTGTACCCAGCCCCACCACCATGTCTCCACTGAGGATGGTCATCTTCAGGGACCCACTGTAAATGTAATCAGTCAACACTGAGTACAAGCAAGGAGGGCTGTACCCAGCCCCACCACCATGTCCATTGAGGATGATCATCTTCAGGGACCCACTGTAAATGTAATCAGACAACACTGGGTACAAGCAAGGAGGGCTTTACCCAGCCCCACCACCATGACCACTGAGGATGGTCATCTTCAGAGACCCACTGTAAATGTAATCAGTCAACGCTGAGTACAAGCAAGGAGGGCTGTACCCAGCTCCACCACCATGTCTCCACTGAGAATGGTCATCTTCAGGGACCCACTGTAAATGTAATCAGTCAACACTGAGTACAAGCAAGGAGGGCTGTACCCAGCCCCACCACCATGTCTCCACTGAGGATGGTCATCTTCAGAGACCCACTGTAAATGTAATCAGACAACACTGAGTACAAGCAAGGAGGGCTGTACCCTGCTCCACCACCATGTCCATTGAGGATGGTCATCTTCAGGGACCCACTGTAAATGTAATCAGACAACACTGAGTACAAGCAAGGAGGGCTTTACCCAGCCCCACCACCATGACTCCACTGAGGATGGTCATCTTCAGAGACCCACTGTAAATGTAATCAGTCAACGCTGAGTACAAGCAAGGAGGGCTGTACCCAGCCCCACCACCATGTCTCCACTGAGGATGGTCATCTTCAGGGACCCACTGTAAATGTAATCAGTCAACACTGAGTACAAGCAGGGAGGGCTGTACCCAGCTCTACTACCATGTCTCCATTGAGAATGGTCATCTTCATGGACCTACTGTAAATGTAATCAGTCAACACTGAGTACAAGGAAGGAGGGCTGTACCCAGCTCCACCACCATGTCTCCACTGAGGATGGTCATCTTCAGAGACCCACTGTAAATGTAATCAGTCAACACTGAGTACAAGCAAGGAGGGCTGTACCCAGCCCCACCACCATGTCTCCACTGAGGATGGTCATCTTCAGAGACCCACTGTAAATGTAATCAGTCAACACTGAGTACAAGCAAGGAGGGCTGTACTCAGCCCCACCACCATGTCTCCATTGAGAATGGTCATCTTCAGGGACCCACTGTAAATGTAATCAGTCAACACTGAGTACAAGCAAGGAGGGCTGTACTCAGCCCCACCACCATGTCTTCATTGAGAATGGTCATCTTCAGGGACCTATTGTAAATGTAATCAGACAACACCGAGTACAAGGAAGGAGGGCTGTACCCAGCTCCACCACAATGTCTCCATTGAGAATGGTCATCTTCAGGGACCCACTGTAAATGTAATCAGTCAACAATTAAAATTAATGACTATGTTAAAATGTACTGCGATACTGGTCGCATGATAACATATTATTAGCTTGGAGTGTTAGATGGCTATAATCACACAACGAGAGGGCCATGATGGCCTTATATCACTCACCTGAGTATAGGCCCATTTTCGAACTTCTCCGAAATCTTATGGTCATATACAATCTGTGCAAGTTTGGTTAAGGCCTAATAAAAAAACATGTGTGTTTCCGGTTTCCCGACCGACCCTACTTTATCACCGCCGACCCTAAATATTTTTAGCGGAAAAAAAAAAATTAAAAAAAAAATTAAAAAAAAAAAAAAAAAAAAAATGTTTTTTTTTGTTTTTTTTATTCAAATGATAATTTTATTAGCCAGAGTTGTTAAGCATCTAATCTGGATTGCAAAGGTTATCAAAAAGTTGCCTTAGTACAAAAATGGCATAATATATGCGAAAAATATATCTAAAAAAAATATCTAAAAAAAAAACTTTTTCCTACCTACCTACCCTAACTTTTTGACAGGGTGAAACCAGAAACACACAAGTTTTTTTTTTAGGCCTAAGATTGCGCAAGATATGTAGCCTCTGTTGTGTTAACAAGATGAAACAAGAGGGCCTGTATCACTCTACTGGCTAATGAGGCCATGACAGATTGAGCCTCTTCCGGCTCTTGTAGTTTTAGAAAGGAATATTTTCCTTGTGGTTTCAGAGAAGATTTTTGAAGTTTTTCTTAAACAAGTGACCCCTGGTCATCATTTGAACAAACTTAGCAGAGCACCATAAGCTGATGGTAAATACAAAATATTAAAACCCTGCCTCTTGCAGTTACAGAAAAGAAAACAATTTAAGTTTTCCCCTATACAAGTTTATATAAAATATGAGTCCCCTGGGATTGGGCCAAATTTGACCCCAGAGTCACCATTTGAACGAACTTGGTATAGGACCAAAAGCTGATGGCAACTACAAAATTTAAACCTTTGACTCTTGTAGTTTCAGAGAAGAAGATTTTTTAGTTTTTTCCTATACAAATCTGTGTAAAACTTGTGACCTCTGGGGCAGGCCCAAATTTGACCCCAGGGTCACCATTTCAACAAACTTGGTAGAGAACCATAAGCTGATGGTAAACACAAAATATTAAAGGTTTAGCTCTTGCAGTTTCAGAGAAGGTTTTTTTGAAGTTTTTCCCTATATAAGTCTATGTAAAACTGTGATCCCTGGGGCGGGGTCAAATTTGACCCGAGGGTCATCATTTGAACAAACTTGGTAGAGGACCATAAGCTGATGATAATTACAAAATATTAAACCTTTGACTCTTGTAGTTTTAGAGAAGAAGATTTTTGAAGTTTTCTGATACAGTTATATAGGGAAACTGCCCCACCCACTGGCGGCCATGTTTTTGGACAGATCTTAATTAATTATTAATAAATTACTGCTACTTTAATACTGCTAATAATTAATTAATTATTTTGAAATCCATCAAGCAGTTTCAACCGAGAAGATTTTTGAAGTTTTCCATATAGAAATGCAGCAAAAATAAGCTTCGCTCCATGGCGGCCATGTTTTTTTACGAATCAACCCAGCTTGAACGATCTTGGTAGAGGTCCACCCAAACATCATTTCTGTGAAATTATTTTGAAATCCATCAAGCAGTTTCAGACAAGAAGATTTTTAAAAGTTTTTCCATATAGTTACATAGGGAAACTGCCCCGCCCCATGGCGGCCATGTTTTTTGATGAATCAACGCTGCTTGAACAACCTTGGTAGAGGGTCACCCAAACATCATTTCTGTGAAATTATTCTGAAATCAAGCAAGTAGTTTTAGAGAAGATTTTTAAAGTTTTCCAGCTGTTTTTCTTTCGGTTGCCATGGCAACCAGAGTTCTGCATGGATATCCATAATTTGAACAATCTTGAGGTAAGACTATCCAAGGATCATTCCTGTGAAGTTTCGTCAAAATTGGCCAATCGGTCACAGAGGAGAAGTTGTTTGAAGCAATTGGGACGGACATACGGACGGACGAAGGGCAATCATAATTCACCCTTGACCTTTGAGCACTTTGTGATCTGGGTGAGCTATAAAAGGATCTCCGGACCATGAAATGTATTCAAGTAAGCAGCGGTTTATGAGGAATAATATGCATACTATCAACGAAACAAGAGGCCCAAGAGGCCCTGTGGACGCTCTACTGGCTGACATGGCTCTTTACCATCAATGAAGCGAGTGACTATCATCCTAATGAGGCAAAATATAGCATTTTTAACTAAATCAAGGGCCATAACTCCGCTGTTACTGGTCCGATCTGGCTGGTTTTCGAACTTGGCCAGTAAAGCTAATAAATCAAAGTGCTGAAAGCACTGATGGACTAGGGGCTTTGGAAATTGAACAGTTCTGTTGAGTGTAAATGGTGTAAGTGCAATTATGAACATTGTATACACTGACCTTGCGTATGTATTTGGATGGTACTAGTCTGCCCATGGTGTTTTCTTTCCCGCCAAATGGATTAGTATTGACCATTGAATAATAATAGGTAACAGAAAAAACATTATAGCGAACAATTGTTATCAATAACGGTGCATTGTTTTTCCTATTTTACTATAGGACTGTCTGTAAGTATCAATTTGGTTCTGTGTTGACAAAACTGGCGGAAAGCGTCTCTTGAGTTCGAAGGGATCAGATTGTAATTATTAAATTCCGACGCTTGCACCGGATAGAAATATGGGCCGTATGAGTTATCCTTTTAGGGAAAATACATCTAATTTTATTATTGTTTACACATTATTTTTTTTATTGTAGTATGTATTTCATCATTTATTAATTCGGAGCAACATAATTCATATCTGTTCAAAGTCTGATTCGAAAAAAATCTTCTCCACTCGATTAATAGTGATCGCGGGTCATGAAATCAACGCGTGATCAGTTCAATCTATTGCGTCTGAAATGCCGCTTCTACAGCGTAGTAATACAATTTGTAAATTCTGCAATTATAACATTTTGAAGAAGACTTTCTTTAAGATTGTCTCCATTAGGTGATGGATGTTCCATTTTCCCGCTGATATCGCAAATGTTTACTTCTTTTTTGCTGAAAAATAACTACTTTTGCTCGGAAGCATTGATCCTTTTGACATTAATATGCAAATGAGCTACTTTATCCCAGATTTGCAAAGCTGGATGTACGGGGTCCAAACGGAGTTTATAATATTTCAAGATAAAATATATCATCTTGTTTCTGATCTTAGTAGAAACAAAGTATAGGCCCAAACATCACATTCTTCAATTTTCTTTCCATTTCCCACAGCTTATTTACGATTTAGATGGTATTTGTCTGATCCGGAGAACTATTTCTTCTCTACACAAGGCCAGGGCCCCTATGAATATGCATACAGTGAGTGGGATGTGTTTACCTGTTTTATGCGAATGAACACCCAATCAAAATGACAGCTGACGCTCTGTCGGTTAGCGTAGTGATACATTACGTAAGTGACAATCTGTTGCGGCTTCTAGCGTGCTCGAACTTTGTCGCCTGCTAAGGACTAGAGCTTGAAAAGCCCCTAGTCCAAAAATCAAAAAAAACAAAAAAATCATTTAAAAAAAAAAGTCAAAAAATATTAATAATAATAAGAATAATAAAAAAAAAAAAAGTTAAAACATCTGGTAAAGTTTGGTAAAGATCAGATGAAAAATGAAGGTCCTATCGCATTAACGAGGCAAAATGTAGCATTTTTAACAAAATCAAGGGCCATTTATTTCGAACTTGTCCAAGCTTTCATTGATATTAATAATCTATTAAAGGTTGGTAAAGATAAAATGAAAAATAAAGGCCCTATCATCTTAACGAGGCAAAATAAAGCATTTTTAACTAAATCAAGTGCCATAACTCTGTTTGTGGTCAGATCTGGCTGGATTTCGAAGCTGTCTGAGATTTCATTAATATTAACAATCTGGTAAAGTTTCGTAAAGATCAGATGAAAAATGAAGGCCCTATCGTCTTAACGAAACAAAAGTTAACGACGGACGGACGATGGACGGACGACGGACAACTCGCCATCTCATAAGCTCTGCTGGCCCTTGGCCAGTAGAGCTAAAAACACATCAGATTCTAAAGGAAAATATGTTCGTAACCGGTGGTAATGAAAAAAGGGGTTCGAAAAACTGAAGCTTGACTGTAGAACTTTTGCTTTGGACATAGTTAAAAAGAAAAAATGCATACAAAAGCATATGCCATCAATATATTTTCAAATTAGATCATGCGTTTTGTTTGTTTGAATGGTGTTTTACATCATTATTAGCACATGTTAGAGTAATTAGGCCATCGATTTTTTTTGTGGTAGAGGCAGATCACCTCATTTTTCTTTGGTAGAACCAGTACTGCCACCCGTAATAATCAACGACAGGGTTCCCACCTTATTGGAAGGCCAAATTCAAGGACTTTCAAGGACCTTTTTTCCAAAATTCAAGGACTAATATTCTCGCAAGCGACATGGTTTATGCCATCTGAAAACAGCAACAAATATTCTAGGAGTGCACAACCAATAGCCATTTTTGGGATGAACAGGAAAAATCCAGAATTTAAGGACTTTCAAGTACCATATCAGATTTTCAAGCACTTTCCAGGCCTTGAATTTTTTTTTTCAAATTCAAGACCTTTCAAGGAGTTCAAGGACCCGTGAGAACACTGCAACGAGCTCCCAGTGGGATTCCAACCCACAGCGGTGAGTCAGGACGTGCCCATTTTCAACCTAGCTTTACTTAATACGGATTGCCACGTACGTCATAACTCTGTGCATCTGCTCCACATTCTCCACCATCACGTCCATCTCTTCTGCCGTTTCCATATTGTCACACTGCAACATCAAAGAAACAAAATATTAAATGTCAATTTCTCAACTGTTTTTTTCGTGACTTAAAGACAGTACATCAGGCTTTGGGGCTTTGAAAAAATAAAAAGCTACCAAATGACTATTTTAAAATGCGCAATACTTCTAAGATATAGACAGACCACTAACAGTTTCATATAATGCAGCGCAGTAATGAATAATTATAAATTACAACCACTCTTATTAGTCATAAGAGAAGAGACATCACCAGGTATAAACAGCTGTGACGAGTGATCACCTCGGCGATATTTACACACGACGCCAGCTTTACGAAACTTTGCGATTGTTTTACCGCCACGTTTAAAATAGCTATCCCGGGCGCGTAACCATAGTTAGGAAATACCTTCTTTGGGTCTTTTATTTTATATGTTCAATATAATGTCTGCTGGTGGTTTAAGGTTTATGTAGTTCATTTTTATCAATTTAATGAAGAAATAATGTATTTGAACAATTCTAAAAACAATACAATTCCTGATGTACTTCCTTTTATAAATGTAGAAAAATGTTTATATTTACCAACAGTTTTAACAGCAATAAACAGTTGCACTAATGGGAGAAATATACCAAATTATAAATCATTATACCATCATATAATAATACCTTTATAGAGGTCAGTAGTATTTTTTGAGAAAGATTTTACGCTTCTCCATGACGTGACGTTATGTATATTGTAAAATAGTGAAGGCGATTCCAGAAATAACCACAGAGGGAGGACTGACAGCACTATATTTTTGTTTACGCGTGTGGGGGACTTTGGTTAAAAAAAAATAGGTGGTGGGTCAGCCTAGGATTTTTTTTTATGCTTACCGTTTTTTTGTTTAGGAATCGTAATATATATTTGTGGGGGACAGTGCAAAATGCAGTCGTTTTTTTTTGTGTTCAATAACGTTACTGCATCTGAATCAGACGATCTACATCAATTTTCCACAAGGGAAGTAACTCATGGTAGTTACGATAGCACTTCCAGTAGGTTAGGGGAAAAAGCTGTACCATACCGTACCATACATTCTGTACAATAACAGAATTATCGGAAATGGCAGGTGCTCTAGTACGGAGATTATCTATGCTAATAAAGTGTTGATGACAGTGATCATTTGATGTATATCGATGATAAAATTTATCACATGTATACAAAACAGTCAGTACTAAATCATTTTAGAATTATTTTATTACTTGAATTTCGTGTCACTGGATTTCAAGAACCTCATTACTCAAATTCAATGTTAAATAAAAACACAATGATTTCTTAGATATGAATGAGTTTTAAATTAACTGGTTTCATTGGTCATCACTTTCTGGTATTATGACATCATGTTGTGCTATTATGATGCAACTCAGAGTCAATTCTGAGAACATACTGAGTGTTTAAATTGCTGTGAGAAATAGATTAAGACTCTTTGTAGCTCTAATGAGTAATGAATTTCTTGAAACCAAGAACCATAAAATTCTAAATATAAAATAATTCTAAAATGATTTAATAGACTGTTACAAATGTAAATAGAACTATCACTGAAGGTGATGAATAGCCCCGCTTAAATTCTAAGTCAAACAAAGGGCCATAATTCTGCAATATTGGCAAATTAACAATGGGTGATGTAGAGGGACATAAGGTCATCAGTTACAGATTAACATTTTGCGAGGAGACTAGCTAGGTTAGACATTGCTGAAAGCAGCAGTGGAAACTTAGAACATGGAAATGTAAAATAAAATATGTGCAGTGGTTTGTGCCAAGTAATTTCAAAATTCCTCTATGCATGACAAAGTTATTGCCAGACAAGATCGGACTGCAAGACCTCTAAGTGTGACCTTGAGCTGGAGGCCCGAGTGTTATACGAGACACATCATCCTCTTGTGGTGATCATTTGTGATCATTTGTGCCAAGTTATTTCAAAATCCCTCTAAGCATGACAAAGTTACAGCCTGAACAAGATCGGACTGCATGAACTGCATGACCTCTAAGTGTGACCCTGACCTTTGAGTTGGAGGCCTGGGTGTTGCGCATGACACATCGTCCTCTTATGGTGATCATTTTTGCCAAGTAAATTCAAAATTCCTCTATGCATGACAAAGTTATAGCCGGACAAGATCGGACTGCATGACCATTAAATGTGACCTTGACCTTTGAGCTGGAGGCCTGGATGTTGTAAGCGAAACATTGCTCTCTTGTGTGATCAGTTGTGCCAAGTAATTTCAAAATTCCTCTATGCATGACAAAGTTATAGCCCGGACAAGATCGGACTGCATAACCATTAAGTGTGACCTTGACCTTTGAGCTGGAGGCCTAGGTGTTGTAAGCGAAACATCGTTCTCTTGTGTGATCAGTTGTGCCAAGTAATTTCAAAATCCCTTTATGCATGACAAAGTTACAGCCCAGACTGCATGACCTATAAATGTGACCCTGACCTTTGAGCTGGAGCCCCTACGCAACATACCATCCTCTTGTGGTGATCATTTGTGATCATTGGTGATTATTTCAAAATCCCTTTATGCAAGACTAAGTCACAGCCCGGACAAGATCGGACTGCACAAACTGCATGACCTCTACTTGTGATCTTGACCTTTTAGCTGGTGGCCTGGGTGTTGCGCATGACACATCATCCTCTTATAGTGATTATTTCTGCCAAGTTATTTCAAAATCCCTCTATGCATGACAAAGTTACAGCCTGGACAAGACCTGACTGCATGACCTCTACTTGTGACTTTGACCTTCGAGCTGGAGGCCCAATTGTGTGCGACACATCGTCCTCTTATGGTGATCATTCGTGCCAAGTAATTTCAAAATCCCTTTTTGCATGACAGAGTTACAGCCCGGACAAGATCGGACTGCATGAACTGCATGACCTCTAACTGCATGAATGTGACCTTGACCGTTGAGCTGGAGGCCTGAGTTTTGCGCGCGACACATCGTCCTCTTATGGTGATCATATGTGCCAAGTTATTTCAAAATCCCTTGATGCATGACAAAGTTACAGCCCGGACAAGATCGGACAGACAGACGGACGGACGACGCATGCACGCACATACACCGAACCCCCATTGCTGTCCGCTAGCAGGCTCGACAAAAATGTGTTACGCAACGGGACGCAATGGGACAACAATGTGTTACGCGACGTTAAGGGCGTGATTCCTATATCCACTTCACTTTGTGAAAGCGAAGCGGGAGTTTAATAATATTAAATCGAAAATTAAATCGAAAATGTTCAATAAACAATGTTTTCAAGTGTACCATTACAAACCACACCGTACCATGCCGCAAATCATTTGAATACAATTTGTAAAAAATATGAATAAATTTATTTTTTTTCGGATAAAAATTGGTTGAACCAGGTTGTTTATGGGTAGTTCTTTTAAATGCAAGCCTACACACCACTCACCATAGCACCTGATTCAACTGTAATCTTAAAAAGGACACTAATTTTTCGGGTGAGGGTGTCAAGATTGTTTTTTTTATAGGTGCTGGCCTTGGCTGTTATTTCTATTTGGGGTCCAAAGATTTAATTTTTTGAATGGGTGCCTGTTCTTTTTTACACTGTTTCCTTCTTCCCCACCATGTTTAAGTCTGGAATAACCTTTAGCAAAAATGTAATCAAACTATTGCAGTTCATGCTGATTTCTATTTTTGTTATGTTTTTCATGTTGCTTCCGTCTTGGTCAGTAGTACAGTGCTGGGGGTCAATAGTAATTCCCTTGGATGAATAGTTTTAACCACAGACCTCAACAAAGGTAAACAATTGTATATAATGTAACGGCGAACCAAGTTTCACAAATACAAAGTTGCAAAAACAATAGGGAGACTGAGAACTTAAAACCATGACAATAAAGTTACAGTTAACTATAGCTACAAACCATGTTGAGGTTACTCTGGAACCACTTAGCCACTTCCAACAGGAACTGTCTACAATCGAGGATTTTGTCTTCAAACGTGTCTAAAGAGTCCATAATGGCTTTCCTCTCGCGAAACTGTGAACAAAAACAGTGTTACACATGTGCAGCTATTGAGAGAGCGATAATGATACTGCAGTACAACAGTGACATCTTCAAATAATTCAACAGTTTAAAATTCTAATAATAACCTAGGCTGGATTAAAGATCTCTGATTGGAGGGTGTGTATCTCATTATAACCTGGGCTGGATTAAGGATTTCTGATTGTCGGGTGTGCATCTACTTATAACCTGGGACGGATTCAGGATTTCTGACTGGAGGGTGTGCATCTAATTATAACCTGGGACGGATTCAGGATTTCTGACTGGAGGGTGTGCATCTAATTATAACCTGGGACGGATTCAGGATTTCTGATTGGAGGGTGTGCATCTAATTATAACCTGGGCCGGATTCAGGATTTCTGATTGGAGGGTGTGCATCTAATTATAACCTGGGCCGGATTCAGGATTTCTGATTGGAGGGTGTGCATCTAATTATAACCTGGGCCGGATTCAGGATTTCTGATTGGAGGGTGTGCATCTAATTATAACAAGGGCTGGATTTGTAATTGGAGGGTGTGAACATTTTTATTAAAAAATTGACAAGCAAAAAAAACAACAACATGCTGGTAATACTGATTCTGTCCTGAATGGATTTATGTTTTACTTCTTTCTTTCTACTGATACTGCACACAATCCATTTTGACTATCCATCTACCTTGTTTCCGAGGAAGGGTTTAAGGGCTTTATGTATCACGGACAAACACAGAAATTTAACGAGACCTTTAACCTGCACTGGGTATTGCTCTCCCTACACACGGGACCAATGGCTTCACATCCCTTCCAAAAGAAGGTATACTTTCACAGTACCTTGCCCAAGTAAGATACTGTGGGAGTGCATTTGAAAAACACGGGATGTGACCCCACCAGAAATCGAACCCGTGACTTCTGGGATGGGAGTCAAGTATGCTAACCACTCGGCCACCGAAGCCTAAGTTAACTTCCCGTTAATACATGACAGTCTATTTGGGACAGAGACCTCAAAGGAGACAAGGAAAGTTTTAAGAAATTATCTGAGTCAAATGAAAATCGACTGCGAAAAATTGCTATTGACTGTCACCGATTTTAGGTCAGATCGATTAGTTTTTGATTGATAGATACTATTGCTGATCTGTTATTGCGATACTATTGCAATACACTCAAGTGAAATGAAAACGCAACACGGGAATTTCCGCTATATATTGTATGTACAATATGCTGCTTTTAATCCAATGGTACATGGCTACGTAAGACCTTTCCTTTTGGAAAAAATACTAAAACAACAAATAATACAGCAAATAGCATTCCTTCAATGTTTCATTATTCACAGAGTACGCGTTTGGCTCAATCTTGTGAGCAAACTTAGGATGCAACATTTTGCAAACTATTTACGTTAAATACAGTACTGAACTAGCTCAATTTTTCAAAGAGCTACTTCAACATTTATGAAGTTCTTGTTACAAAGTGTAGTGTGATTAAAACGTCTACAACATCACAGTTGTGTCCTTTCTCTAGTTAACTGCAACTTCCTTTTTAAAAAACATCTTGGGATTTCTTTGGAATATTATGTGCAATTAAGTGTGCAGTATATACAATATATAGCGGAAATTCCCGTGTTGCGTTTTCATATCACTTGAGTGTAGAACTAAAACAGATTAAAATGCAGTTTTTCTACTATTTTAACTTGTCTGGTGTACTTATTTGTAATGAAAGAAAGAAAAATACATCCTATTAAAAAAAAAAAATAGGTATCCAATTTCTAACAATTAAGACATTTTAAATATTTAAAAATATCTATATCGCTATGGAAACTGTATTAATTAAAAAATATACTATTCTGACACGTTTGGTGTAAAGAAGTAACCAAAAAAGTTTAGATAAAACAAACGTAATAAGTAAATTAACCAAATTAGCAAACTATTGAAAATATCGATAGTTGAGGGAAATCGTTGTTGAAATTAAAATCAACTTTCAATATAGTACTATTTGGGAGATCAATATTGGGGCATTGATAGTTTGACGTATTGTTACACTTCAAGTAACAAGCATGATTGTTTTACCTTGTCACGCTCGACTTTTAAATCGTAGATTGCGGGCAGCTTGATTGGACCACCCTCCTCCTCGTCACTGTCCAACTGGACATTCTGTAACATCTGTGGTAATAATGTAAACATATTATCGTATCAAATCAAATCATAAATTTAGTGGTCTTACATCAAAACAATAGGACTACCAACAAAACACATTAAAGAATTACGAAACATGAATAAAATAAGAAGCAAAACCTACATATATAGGTCCAAATATGGATTCTTTCTGCTGGGTACGAGTCCAATTGACTTCAGTATTGTACTCAACACTGTTAAATGACCTCTTGATTTCACATCTCACTAATCTAACCAAACACTGTCCATTTGAATTCCAACTTGATATGTCTATTCTTAATTGAAAACAGTAAAAACAATACATTTTTCAAAATGTATTAACTGTGTAAAATGTACTTTAAGAACATATGTAAAGTATCAACACAGTAGAGTTTCAACTTAATTACAACTAAAATAAAGTTGTGAGGTAAATCATGAACGACTCGTTGATTTTTACTGTTGGAGTTATTTCTCTTAGTACAAATACAGAATATGGATTTTTTGGACTCCACATTAATTTTAAACACATAGTACAAATATGGAATATGGATTTTTTGGACTCCACATTTTTTGTTTTGAGTACAATAGTGGAAATATGCGTAAAAAGACAGAAAGAGATTGGTTAGATTTATACAGGTGTGAAATAAATGTGCTTGTTCGTATGTATTAATAAATTTATTTATTTTTTATTTCGATCACCAAATTAATGGTAATCCATCTATTCACCCCGTAATAGGTCTGTGAGGGTCGGGGTGGGCCACCCCTCAACAAACCGTACAGATATAGATGTAATACGCAAAATATTTATTATATATAAACAGTTTTCAAAATATTTAGAAGGAAAAAAAATGCATATCTTGATTACAAACTATATAAATGGGGAGTTTTTTTTTATATTTCTTTACAATATTCAAAAGAAGATTTAAAATACAAGTAAGTAATTAATATTAATCAATCTTTATCTTATCAACTTCTGAGGGTGATCAGAATTATGTAGAAATGCTATACGTATATAATATCATTGCTGTACCACATGTATAGTGTTTTTTCATCCAACAAATTCTAATACCATGGGACCATTGGTTGATGGTGATGACAATGATGATGACAATGGTGGTGATGTTGCTGATGGTGGTGATGATGATAGTGGTGGTGACAATGATGATGACAATGGTGGTGAAGATGATGATGGCAAGGGTAGAGGTGATGACAATGATGATGATGGTGATACGATGGTGATGATGATGGATGTTGATGACGATGATGATGGTAGCAGGGGTAGAGGGAATGACAACGACGATGATGACGACGTTGGTGATGATAATGGTGGTGGTGATGATGATGGTGGTGATGACAATGATGGTGGTCAGATGATGGTGGAGACGATGGCAAGGGTAGATGGATGTGATGACAATGATGATGATCATGGTGGTGGTGGTGGTGATGGTGGTGGAGACGATGGCAAGGGTAGATGGATGTGATGACAATGATGATGATCATGTTGGCAGGGGTACAGGTGACGACAACAATGATGGTGATGGTGGAGACGATGGCAAAGGTAGATGGATGTGATGACAATGATGATGATCATGGTGGTGGTGGTGGTGATGATGGTGGAGACGATGGCAAGGGTAGATGGATGTGATGACAATAATGATGATCATGGTGGTGGTGGTGATGATGGCAAGGGTAGATGGATGTGATGACAATGATGATGATCATGGTGGCAGGGGTACAGGTGACGACAACAATGATGGTGATGATGACTGTGACTTTTCAGAGAAGGAATTTCTTTCATTGTATACAAAAAAATGAATAATGAATAAATCATGAAGACATCATGTTTTGCTTTGTTTACATATTAGAGTAATAAAGCCTTCAGTTTTGAAAGAAACATGTCGGGCAACCACTTTTCCTTTCAGGCAACCAAATTTTGATGAAAGTTAATTTCGCAGACTGGGTGCATAACTTGTTACCATTAGGTTAACTGTTTATAAGCATCGTTATATAGGTTTATATAGTTTCCAAAGCGATTTGTATCTATCTCGTATTAATAAAGCGTATCAATATCTTAGCCTCAAATAAAAACATTCAGCATGTATTTGCTTTTTTTGTTGTTGCTTTTTTTCTTCCTTATAAATCTTCCTTATATAATGAATTGAATGTTGTTTAACGGCTCATCAACACAGTATAGGTTATTTAGAGATGCCCCAGAGAGAGGGCCGGGAAGGATACATAGGAATCCGGGAACCTGCCTTACTCTTATTATCGAATAGATTCCTATGGTTCTTTAACGTGCTCGGCGGAAAGACCGATAGACGGGACCGCACGGTTTACATCCCCATCCGACAGACGAGTCTAAGGGAAAGTGTCTTGCCCAAGAACACACCGACGGAACACAGTGGCACCATGGAGGATTGAACACGGGGCCTCCGGTTACAAATCCGCCGCGCTACCAACTGCGCCACGCCAGCCCTCTTATATAATGAAACTAACCCGCCAAATAACGTCAAAATTACACTACAAAACCATGAATCAAAACTCTATCCAGGTGTTCAGATCATATAATATTGCATATACATCGATTAAAAGTTTTAAAAACATCCATGGTTGAATATACGTAAATGAATTATGAGTTGGTAGCTTGGTAATTCGACATTCAGGTTTCAGGGTTTGGCCTGGCTGGTTAATGCCGGTTATATATTGTGTTAGAGTTTGGATTCTCAAATATGTAAGTTATATATATACCTCATCGTCTGTAGGTTTAGAAACGGTGTACATATGGTGTAAAATTTGCCTGTTGTTGGCTACTTAAATCAATCAAAAAAAAAATTCTCTAGGTAAATGAGGTTTATGTCAGTGTCTATACAGTTTATTCTTTAAAAAGGTAAATTAAGTAAGATGGTGCAAGCTTTAATTTAAATTAATTTTTATAAATGGTGCCAAAATAGTGATAAATGATAAAAAGTAAAATGCTTTTTGTCTCAAAGCACAAATAATAAAATAATAATCATTACCAGGGATTCTAGATCACACAGATGAAACGGCCTAGAATTTTACAATTAGTATACTTTCATTTTAATTATTAGAAAAGTTCAAAGCAAATTGTTTTATGCATATTATGTACTAGTGACTAATCAAAATGTATTTAATTATACGCAAGCAAATTAAAAGTTAAAAAGATACTGGATAAATAATTTGGTATGCTAGTTTTAACGCTTAATAGGCACAGGGACTATAAACCTTAGAACCACACACACACACACACACACACACACACACACACTTGTAATGCTTTATAAAACCAGAGCATCGCCTGGCCAGGCAAATACACATGCTACTGGCAAGGTTGTTTCAGGTTAAACCTTTTTCTAATGGTAATAATTTAAAAAAAATATGAATCAGAGAGTTTTGGGAAAGATGTATTCGTGGATCATGTTGAATATGTGTGCAAAGTTTCATGTTTGTACACCTAATACATTTTAAAGTTATTAGCCAAATCAGCTGACAACGTCCATACGACTATAAAAATCTAAATTGTCCAATTAAAAAAGTGGAATTGATTATATTCACCAACACATTTTTTGTGTGTGTATATATTTCCACCTACAACAGGTGTCCTAGCTAAAGATTATAGGCACAATGATCTGTGTGTTTGTGGGTGATGTGATGATATGTCTACTTGAAGCAGCGAACTCAGTGATGATATGCCTACTTGAAGCAGCGAACTCAGTAGTTTCTTTATAGTGCTGCCACACTGGAATACCACGCTGTAGTAGACATGATATCCCCCAGTCACATTATTATGACATTATCAGTTGTGGCACAACCCATTATTTGCTCATCAGGCAAGGGTTACAAGTGAATACTCCATTTTTATAGTCTTTGGTATGATCTGTGACTGGACTCGATCGAACCCACGACGTCACAAATGCAGAACACATTTACACGCTTTTTGGACCCATTGTTTCACTGTTTGTCTATATTAATCCAACTAGTGGATGCCAAATAATTCTTTTCTACGGTGCATAGACCGCATAACTCAATTTTTTTATTTGATTTTCAAAATATTTATTAAAATATTCTTTCAAAATATTTGAACTACCAAAATTAAAATGTTACTGACAGTAATAGCAACAGAACATAACACAGGAATATAATTCAAAAATATGTCTTTATAATGATCTTGAAGTAATTCTAAACTATGACTGTTTGTAAAACTATCAACTATTTCAATTAAGTATATGTAAAGGGAGGTAATGCAAAAAAACAAAAAAATTATTAATTCTAAACTATTATACCCTAGATACATGCAAATAAAGGCTAAGCATTACACAGGTACTACAGGAATATAATTCAAAAATATGTCTTTAAAATGATCTTGAAGTAATTCTAAACTATGACAGTTTGCAAAACTATCAACTATTTCAATTAAGTACATGTAAAGGGAGGTAATGCAAAAAAAAAAATTTTTAATACTAAACTATTATACTCTAGATACATGCAAATAAAGGCTAAGCATAACACAGGCAGGGCGTAGCTTCCTATAGGCTGTGTAGGCCGCACAATTTTTTCTGAGAAATCGAAAAAATAAAAATGCCAAAAATGCGTTTTTAGCTTCTTTTTAGTTATGCTATATACTCGGTAAAAAAAGTTTCGACCAGGGTATATAAAGTCATATAAAAATAAAACTGGTGGACAGAATTTAATTATCTGTTTTTAGTAACCAAGGTCTACCCTACCCGGTTAATTTGGTACCAAAAGCATTAAATTCCAAACAAGATTAGATTTTTAAAAAAGATCGCAAACACACAAAGGGTCTGTAAAAAATGTTGCAAAGTCCATAGAAACAATAACAGTTACAGACATTCGAGTAATCAATAAAAAGATTATCAATTTTTGTGCAAACTTTCATTGTTAACGATAATTATTGTTGATCTATTGTGAATTATCAACTGAGATAATATGGGTTATGGTCGAATGTCATGGTTGAGCGATCATTGTACGGGTTCGAACACTGCCATGGTCCAAAACTTTTTTTACAGAGTATATAATTTGCGGTAAAAAGTAAGGATATTGATGCTCTAATAGACATATTCACCGGTAGGAAATATACGCCAAAAGGCACCTCCGACAGTCTAGCTGAAAAAAAAATTCGGGGGAGCATGCCCCCAGACCCCACTAGAACTCGGCCTACACATCATATTCAGCCAAACTACGCCCCTGACAGGTAGATTTATAGCACAGGTATAGATTATTTGTAGCATGGTCGGTGACATTTCCTTTGATGAATGCAGAGCATTAAATCGTTTAATTTAGGGTAACTAAAGGGGCGTGGCTATGCCGTACTACAACTACCGGATATTGGAATTTAGAATACAGTCACTATGACGTCACAGTGTTACTAAGTACACCATGCTACAAAAAAGATAGAGTCTGTCTCAGCTCGTTGGTTATTTAAACACCTGGATGGGCTACGCCCATCTCGGTGTTTAAATAAGCCAACTCGCTGAGACCAGACTATCTATACTGAAAGGAAAAAGAAACGCAGGGTGCGTATTTCAGCTATATATTGTATGTTTAATATGCTACTGCTAATCGAATGGTACAGGGCGACATTAGGCCTGTCCTTTTAGAAAGAAGGTTTAAACAGCACTGAACACACCAATGGTTACCCCTTTAAAGTTTCATTATCGTCAGAATGCGCATTTGGCTCAAGCAGGTGAGCAAACTTAGGCTTTAAATGTTGCAATCACTTAACATTAAATACAGTACTGAACTGGCTCAATTTTTCTCAATAACTGCACTTTTTTTTTTTACAAAACATCTTGGGATTTCCTTGGAGTATATATCACGCCTACTAGACTCCGCAACCGCCTCAAAAAAGAGGTGATAATACGACGTTTCGGAGACACTTCCGATGCGGTTGCGGAGAGTAAATTGAAGCAGCAACGGTAAGTGTGAATTTAATATTTTCGTGTTTTTTTCGGCCCTAACTCGATCTTTTTCAAAAATCGGGGAATGTGGTACAATGCAGATGTTTTCCCTTCCTGTTTCATGTGTTGGTTTCGAAATATATTGAAAAATGTGGTCTGTAGAATTGTCATAAGTCAATCGACGAGTGTAATTTTCTCAACTGGACATGGTTTTTACTCCGTTTTTCTGCTGTTTTATGAGAAATCTGCCCACGAACGAGGTCTATGACTTTGAAATCACCTATCTTTCATCGTTCAATGAAAAAAATTCAATCGAATATAAACTGAAAATAATTATGGTCATTTTTTATGAAGAGGCGGTGTCGGAGAGTAAGAGGCATATTCGGAGAGTAAGAGTATATGAATACTCCATTTTTATAGTCTTTGGTATGATCTGTGACTGGACTCGATCGCACCCACGACGTCACAAATGCAGAACACATTTACACGCTTTTTGGACCCATTGTTTCACTGTTTGTCTATATTAATCCAACTAGTGGATGCCAAATAATTCTTTTCTACGGTGCATAGACCGCATAACTCAGTTAATTATTTAATTTTCAAAATATTTATTAAAATATTCTTTCAAAATAGTTTAACTACCAAAATTAAAATGTTACTTATATTAATAGCAACAGAACACAACACAGGAATATAATTCAAAAATATGTTTTTATAATGATCTTGAAGTAATTCTAAACTATGACTGTTTGTAAAACTATCAACTATTTCAATTAAGTACATGTAAAGGGAGGTAATGCAAAAAAACAAAAACAAATTAATTTTAAGCTATTATACCCTAGATACATGCAAATAAAGGCTAAGCATTACACAGGTACTACAGGAATATAATTCAAAAATATGTCTTTAAAATGATCTTGAAGTAATTCTAAACTATGACTGTTTGTACAACTACAGGGCACGAAAATTCCACTCGTCCGCTCGCTATGACGAGTGCTCATTGATGCAGGACGAGTAGAAATTCAGATAAATCCTTTAACAATTTATCAATTTGGCCATTCAAATACTGTGTAGGACGAGTAACTCAGAAACAAATTTTCTTGCCCTGAACTATCAACTATTTCAATTAAGTACATATAAAGGGAGGTAATGCAAAAAAAATAAAAATTTAATACTGAACTATTATATAATACCCTAGATACATGCAAATAAAGGCTAAGCATAACACAGGCAGGGGCGTAGCTTCCTATAAGCTGTGTAAGCCGCACACTTTTTTTCTGAGAAAGCGAAAAAATAAAAATGCAAAAAATGTGTTTTCAGCTTCTTTTAAGTTATAAGATATATAATTTACGGTAAAAAGTAAGGATATTGATGCTCTTATAGACATATTTACCGGTACAAAATATACGCCAAAACACACCTCCGACAGTCTAGCTGAAAAAAAATTTCGGGGGAGCATGACACCGGACCTCTCTAGAACTCGGCCTACAAATCATATTCAGCCAAGCTACGCCCCTGACAGGTAGATTTAATTGGTTTGATTTATAGCACAGGTATAGATTATGTAAACACAAGAGTTAAAATGTTAAAGAAGCATACATTTTTAATGTTGTTTCAATGGTGGCAGGGATAGTAACAATCTCATTAAAATCAAATCCTAATTACGCTTTGATCCTCTCCGCGCTAGGATCTGACAACACTACCTTGGAGGTCACGTCAGATCGACCTTTCATCTAATCAATATTCATGAGAAGTTCAACTAAATTCAACCGATGAAATCGCGTGTTTCATATGCACTTTAGATGATGTTCATGTGAACTGAACAAACAAAAATTCACATAAAATACATATATCCGCAAAAAGATAAAGTTGCCGTGTGTTATTGCATTGGATTGCATGATAAATTCAAAGAAATGCACTAAATGGCATGTTTTACATCACGAATACGAAGAAAATCATTTTGAAAACATTCCGAACGTTCAGACTATTTGTATCTGAAAAATATATATTACATATTTGTCTATGATTTGTATAGGAAATACTGGGAATAGAAAAGCTATATCTACTTGTTTGCTCTACTGAGTATTATCTCCCCGTGGGAGATATTTCCCACTACAGAACATTGCTCGGCCTTTTTCGTCAGTGGCGGGAATGCCAAATGACGTTCCGATTGTTTTACGGACGTCGTCGTCAGATTCCGCGTCGTCAGATTCCGCCACTAGGAAATAACGATTACGGAAATTAACGAAGAGTTCCGGTTCCACATGTTTTGTTTGTATGACGTAACGTCGTCTTGGATGACGTAACGTCGTCTTGACGTTCTCGTGCAGGCGTGAATCATTAGAAATAATAATAAAATATCATTTTAAATTATGTAATATATAGTTTAATAACCAGCGTTTTTGAGATACTGAAAATATCTCCCTCAGTAGAGAAATGGCCCCGATATAAGAACTCGTGCTCCGCACTCGTTCTTATATCGGGGCCATTTCTCTACCTCGGGAGATATTTCCCGTATCTCAAAAGCACTAGTTATTAAACTCTATATATTCTACCGTGATGCACACTCGTTCTTTGCGTATAAATATTGCACTCCTAAAGTCGCGCAATATTAATACGCCAAAGAACTTGTACATATATCCCAATACAAATCTAATAACCTATAATTATATGACCTGAAAACCTGGATAGAGTTTTGATAAACTGTTTTGTAGTGTAATTTGGCCGTTGTTTGGCTGGTTAGTTTCTTAAATAATATGCATAACTGCTGGCAATATGAACCTCCTGCCAATTAATGTTTATGATAAAACATCAAAAACAAGTTGTCCAGATTTCTAGAAAAACATTTTCATCATTAATAATTATAAACCAAAGGCACAATGTCTGGACTTTTATCTGTGTGTTGTTGTGTGATGTGATGATATGTCTACTTGAATCAGCGAACTCAAAGGTTTCTTTATAGTGCTGCCACACTGGAATACAACGCCGTAGTAGACATGATACCCACCAGTGACATTATTCTGACACTGGTCAATCAGTCGTAGCACTACCCATTATTTGCTCGTCAGACAGGGATTACAAGTGACTACTCCATTTTTAAAGTTTTTGGTATGACGCGGTCAGGGGACTCAAACCCACGACCTCCCGAATGTAAGGCAGACGCTATAACCACTACACCACAATGCTTCGGTATGAAACTGAAGCAATTTATTTCTTCTGTATTTGGATTGGCACCAAATTACTCTTCCAAAGCCTCCAGTTCTTTAATGCAAATTTGATGATAATATTATACACTAATACTTGATTCACAGCAGGAGTCTGCAACTGGTCTCCACTTAAAGAGAATTTATCCTGATATTATTTTATTCTTTCTGTCTTAAATATAAAAAGAGCAAATGAAGAACGAGATTTGGCAAATTTACCTCGTGTCATACGAGATTATGGCAGATTTTAGTAAGTGCCCAATCTTTACTTCTTAGATCTCTGGTCTATGACAGTTAGTGTTGAAAAATCGGACTGGAAAATTGATATTGATAATCGGAAAACCAATATACAATTGATTTTACAATAGTTTTTTTTTATTCATCTACTTACGCAATATTATATATAAAACTCAAAATGTCTGAATCAATGGAGAAAGCGCTTGCGACAATTAAACAAATCATATACCGACGGTTGTATTATATTCTTCAAAACAGTTTTGATATATATATAAAATATAAAATATATAACAGTAACCTTTGCTTTTGTATGTACACTTTGGCTTTCAGTCATCCACTATAGCATACTGGCCTGCTTAATTCTATAGTGGATTAAGTAGAGTAGAATTATAAGTACCATAATACATCTACAAGATGAGAGAAATTGCATGGTAAGTTGGTAACCATAAAAATCGTGATTAATTTGGTACAAGCAAGACTGCCGGTAAGAAATTACCTATCTAAGTCAAATGAAAATCGATCGCGAAAAATTAATATTGATTGTCGCCGATTTTAGGTGAGTTCGGTTAGTTTTTGATTGTTAGAGACAATCGGCACGTTACTATAAATGACAATGGCATCTCCATTAAGACTGAAAATAAACATACTGCAGCTTTAAAGGGACATATGGCAATCTTGAAGATTTTACCAAGAATTAAATTAGCATCTTAATTAATTAATGCCGTAATTTTAGATATGAGCCGCAACACGCGAAAACGACCCTTCAGACACAAATTTCACACTTTATGTTTTTTTATGTTTATGAAACACGGTGATTTTCTCTTTCAAAATCTCTTTATTTGATGTTGATATCTTAATTAAAAATGATATTATCTCAATTTGAAAATTAAAGATCGTATTCACCATTAATTTTGACGCTGACGTCGGCGTCTTGGACGACGTCATTCATTAAATAACAACAAAAAACGTAAACAATTACCATTTTCTATAGCATCAACTATTTATATTAAGAAACATATTCCCTATGATATAATAATTACGTAAAACACAGAAGTGGCGAGAAATTTGATTAGTAATTAACTGATTACCGGCCGACTTCATAATTTGTTACGTTATGACGTTGTCGTCTAAACGTCCGAAGGGACGTTTTCGTGTGTTGCGGCTCATACATTATTGATATAATATAATCAACAGTCAGAAATATGCAAAAACAATTCTCTCTGAGCTATTCTCATAATTACTGTGAATGATTGAAAACATGCAAGTTGTTAGAAACTAACGAGAAAAAACAAGATTGTCCTGTGTCCCTTTAAGGTGAAATGAGTGGGTCACAAACTGAACAAATCAATGAGTGGGTCACAAACTGAACAAATCAATGAGTGGGTCACAAACTGAACAAATCAATGAATGGGTCACAAACTGAACAAATCAATGAGTGGGTCACAAATTGAACAAATCAATGAGTGGGTTATAAACTGAACAAATCAATGAGTGGGTCACAAACTGAACAAAATCAATGAGTGGGTCACAAACTGAACAAATCAATGAGTGGGTCACAAACTGAACAAATCAATGAGTGGGTCACAAACTGAACAAATCAATGAGTGGGTCACAAATTGAACAAATCAATGAGTGGGTTATAAACTGAACAAATCAATGAGTGGGTCACAAACTGAACAAAATCAATGAGTGGGTCACAAACAGAACAAATCAATGAGTGGGTCACAAACTGAACAAATCCGACATTTTGGAGAATACCTGCTTGATTCTCTTCTGGATGTCTGACAGCTGACCGCCGATAAACTCCTGCTTTCTTTTCAGCTTCTGTTCCTTGACACTAAAAAACACTTCTACTACTTCCCGAGTGTTTGACAGCACAGTACCTGTGGACGACCTGAAGAAAGAAAACGGGAAATTATTTCTATCTACATGACAAAAAATAATCTTTACTGAGAACAAATACACGATTGACAGAAAATATACAAAAAAGGGAAGAAAAAAATCAAAAAAAAATCATTAATTGCTTAATTAAATTCTTTATTTATTTGTCATGAATTTAAATTAGCACCTTGATTCATTGATACAGTATCTGCAGATAATAAAATAAAAATTTAAATAAAACAACACAATTAAAGGGCCTGGAGGTGATGTGGAAGAATTCTGGGTGATAATCTTAATACAAATAACCATCATAATGTGTTCATTGTGCAGATGCACTTAACTAGTCTCCATGAAATGTCCGATTTATAATTATTGTGATTTGGCTAGTATTTACGACATAAATCATTAATATTAATTCATTTAATTATGGATTTAACCACACTTTTCCTTAATAATATGCACATCAGTTATAATAAAACCGAAGTTAGCATGCGGCCCATTTAACGCATTTGGACTTTTCATATCAACCTGAAGCACATTATGATTTTTTTTTGTATTTGGACTGGCAACAATTTCCTCTTCCAAACTGCCTCTAGTCCCTTTAACAGGCCAAAGTGAGTTTTAAAACAATCAAGATTGCCTTTTGTCACTTAAAAACATTTGGAACAGTCTCAAAGCACAACCTTCCAAAGAAAACTAAAAATATGTCTGTAGCCCTTAACCCGCTAAGCACGACTATAATAGCCTTTGCAATTGTAAACTCCAGATCAACGTCCGGCTGCTGATCAGTCTTTTCCCTCAAAACACCCCTTTTCATATAAATGGAATCGTCTTAATTCAAAGAAAGAACAGTCCATTATATATATATTATGTAGCGGGTTAAGGGGTAGTCACGATTGCCCACTATAAGTTATCAGCTGAAATAAGGCCATAACTCTGGCGAAAGGCAATGTTAGTGCTGCCCGGTATTATCAGTGCATTGTAGTACGGACCTCAAAATAATACGAACTGTGATATCTTTTAGCATACCGGTCTGTTACCAGTTTTCTCTACACATATTTTTTGATTATGAATGTAAATCGTAATCTGCGACTATGATCTATTGTTAACTTCGTATGGTTCTCTTGTTTGTAATACAATCATAAATACACATATTGGGAAGTGGGTACCATCACAGTTAAAAATAGACACACTTCCAATAATTACACATATGTAGTTTTGGGTACCACGCACTCAGACGAGCATGGATGATTCAAGTGAATTTTCAAGTGAAAACGGAAGAGCAAAATCGGGTGTTTAGGATCTCTTTCGGCTTAAAAAGTTTAAAAATTGCGCTACAATATTAGGAAATGTTGCAGTTTGTAAAATATGCAATGTTACAGTCAAGTGCTCCTGCAGCACAACATATTTGGTAACTCACTTGCGAAGATATCACCTGGCACTGAATACAAATTTATAACAGAAAGTAGACACTGTCAACATCGGAACTGCCGTGCGTAATGTTTCTCATTCACAAGCACAACCAACATTGCATAATGTTGTGTCTTCTGCATCAAAGTACACAAGTAAATCGGCAAAGTCTATTGAAATTATCAATGCAATTGCACGAGAAAACATATCACGATACATATCGCGATACAGTCTCTTGTATATCGCGATAAGTTTTTTGTATGTGATACCCAACACTAGGCAAACAGTGTGACGATACATGCAACTACACTTCATACTGATCTTTCATACCTAGTATTGTTAATATATATTGAGAAGTTCGGGAGAATTAATCTGCACAAGAAAGAAAAGAAACAAATGGAACAGTGACATACGTACGAAAGTGTGACGTACATACGGAAGTGTGACGTACGGACAAGGGCAAGACTATACGACTCGGCCCCATTTATAGCTGGGGGTTAAAAAAAGCTACCTTCTTCTCATTCTTGGCGCTTTTAAATTTTCTTCATCTTCCTCCACTGTCAACGTCTGTAAGCTAGTTTTCTTCCCTACATTGTCTTCCTCAATTCTCAATGGCTGTAATCCATTCATCTTCCCTCCAATATCTTCTTCCACCTTCAATGACGGAACCACGTTGATCTTCTTGCTCTCAAAGGAGGATTTTTTCAAAGGGGGTTGTTTCAAGGTCCTCAGCACAGGTAACCGTTTCTTGAAGGCTACTGGAAAATGGGACATATTTTGTTGACAATTCTGTATTAACTTTAAAGGGACACAGAGAAATCGTGAGGTTTGTTTTACAATGTTAATAAACTCATCAAAACAATCTGAACAGTTACAAAAGTGTCTGCTATTCAATTCAGCCTAACCACTCCCACCCTCAATAGTCAATTTTTGTAAAAAAATATTTGATAAATTTAAACAAATAATGTTATCTCGTTAATTTCCTCAATTTATTCATTCAAATTTTACACATTTAATACGTAAAATACATTAAAGGACACACGGCAATCTTGAAGTGTTTATCAAGTACTGAAATTAGAATCTCAATTTATTTATTCATTATCATGTTGACTTTAAACCTGCTTGCATATAATTAAATAAAATGTTGAGTTTTCATTGTTTCGTCTTATTCTACCATAAGTTTAAATATATATCATTGGTGTAATTGATATAATCAACAGTTAGAAATATGCAAAAACGACTTGTTTTATACTATTTTTAAAATTAATATTAATGACTGAACAACTGCAAGTTACGTAGAAAATCTAAGGGGGAATAGTTTTAAAACAAATCAAGATTGCTGTGCGTCCCATTAAACCTTGCAGTTTCCCATTAGTTTGTCTCACATAACTTGCACATTTGCAAATCAGAGGTAGAAATTAACTCTGTAATGCCAGTGCATAAAATTTCAACTCGCCATATTGGAAATCTACTGGCCATTACTATGAAATCGTACATTATTTTGCCAGAGCAGTCTTTTTGTAAAATACAATTCTGTTGTTTTTTTGAGAAAAATTTGCTGGACCGTATCATTGATTACAATATTTTATATGTAAAACAACGGTGCGCGAGATCGATAAAATGTGACACAGTCTGTCTTGTGCTAAAAATAGAAGCTCATTGATGTGTTGATATTGTCGAACAACTTCTAAAACAACCCAGAGTACTGAGTATAGCGTTTGATTCACCTGTTAGTTATTATTTTATCCTTGGAACCCCGTGAAGTCATACTAAGCTATTTTCTTAACTTGAAAGCAGCTCGCAAAATTGTGCCACTGTTGCAATTTCAACTTGCATCTCAAATCCAAAATTCGCAAAATGCGAGTGCTCAGAAATTCGAGCTCTGCAAATTATAATTATTATTTATTTAAGCAAGTTGTTTCCGTGCGATTATATTCTACTAATAATACTATACACGTTTTTAAAAATATGTTAGAAAAACAAGGGAAGTTGAAAACTACAAATTGTATAACCTTGTATTTAATTATATGATACCGAGTAATTCATAACTTTCACATGACATCATCAAAATAATTTGACCAATCAGTGATCAATAAAAAATTAAATACCTCCACATTCTGGTAGGGGGTAAACTCGGTGTTTATCGTTAGTGCTCAACTGACTTTAACCCGGCCTTTATAAAACTAGTTTGTAGTGATAATTATATTAAAAGCTTTTTTTTTGGTACACCTATGTATCTTTTTTTGGTACTGTCTGATTTTCAAACACCAATATGGATACATTTAATTTAAAGGATATATGCAATAAAATCATCTACGATTGTTCCGTTGTGTTTTATTATTAGATACCCTTTGTATTTAACGTATGCCACGATTTCCGAAACCATATTTACAGCCTGAGGCGTTTTATTGCACCTGGAATATACAGTAAATCACGCACCTGCACCTGTGGCCAGCAAATTATCTCCCCTTACGTGTGACGTCATCTGCTACTCAGTACCCGCATCAAATCAATATGGAAGTTCGCACATGACGTCATCGCCAAGGGAGATAAGCGAGTAAATTTTTTCGCCAGGTGCGATCTATTACCTGCTGCTACTAGTACTACGGACAATAACAAATATCGGATAAATGCGCTTTGGTAATGTTTTAATGATATCTATCGATTTAAGGGACATACATACAGATTTGAATCCATTGCATATATCCTTTAAATCATGGTCTAATATTTTCATTTTCCATATAGAGACAGAGGATAAAGTCTGAGTAAACCCCTTCATTTTCACCTAATGTATATCTCAACCTACCGGAAGTTGACCGGAAGTGAAAGTTATGAATGAATAATATTTTTAATGTTTGTAATATTACTACTTCAAGACTGCCATGTGTCCTTTAAAATACGCTTTCTGACCTTGCAAGCAATAAATCATTATTCTAATACACCCGCACTATATCGCCTAGTTTAAAATATCTCGTTATATTGAACGATATATCACTGTAATTTTTGCAACGTTAGGAGAATAAGCATTGCGCATTGTAAAGTATGCAACGTTAGGAGAGTAAGCAAAGCAATGCGAAAGATTTCAGACGTGTGAATTATTTTCACATTTTAGGGGTATTAGAATAGAAACAGAACATCATTTAAGGTGACTTATCTATAATATATCACGGTTTGTCGTTCAGTTGTAAACAATAATTTCACTTGCACTTCGGGCTCGTGAAATTATTGTTTACAATTGAACTCCAAACCGTGACATATTAAACGATAATTCACAGTAAACAATTTCTTAAATAAAAAGTGTGATTTAATAGAATCTCACATCATTTGTTAGATCTTTTATTAAACTTGTTCAAAGCAATCTTCTTGAGACAAAAATTCCTAAATGAAAGATGAAAAAAAAGTTTAAAAACATGAGGCAAAGAGACAGCCGTATGAAATGTCTTGCTTTATTACAGTGTACTGTAAACAGTATTAAAGATACAATTATGAAATGAATATTTTACAGTATTTTTTTTTCCCCAATTAAAAAAAAAAACACCCACAAAATTCCAAAGGCAAAAAAATAAAATATGCACATAGACACATAAGGCCAACCTTAAAAAAAATATTTGTTGGCTGTTTCCCGACCCAGGATTTCATAAATGGGTAGGTAGGTAGGTGATTTTATTTTTTTGCAAAGGATAGTCAAAGGATAGTAAACACATTAAGAAATTAAAGAAAAAATACTGAAGATAGCAACAACAAAAAATAATGTTAAAGAATTCTATAAAAGGTTTTGGGTAGGACCGTTTTTTGTGGGTAGGTAGTGAAACAGCAAACCAATTTTTTTTACGGTTGACCTAATATATTGTTTGCCAACTTCAATTGTAAAACAGAAACATAATTGCATCATTACCATTTGCCTTTTTTTGGGGCGCTGATTTTCTAGCGGGCTTGGCCTGTTTCAAAGTCACATTTTTGTCCTGCTGAAAGGGTTTCACACTTCTCACTCCAAAGCGCACAGACTTCTGCCTCGTCAACGGGGTAATGGAATCTGAATCTAAACAGCACAGTTACCATTTTAGACACAAGAAAAAAAAAAATAAGAGAAATAAATGGCACTGAATCGCTCACCTGATGTCAGAAGACCTTGTCCATTGTATGTATACACTTGCAATAACAGTACAGTGGGTTGTGGGGTACAGAATCACTTGGGTTAAACGTCTAAATTTAAAATGAAAGGAAAATGTCTATTTAGTTTCTGATTTAGATTTAACGTTTTAGTTATAGGATAGGAAAATTTCCGAAATTATTGTCCAACTGATGTGAATTTTTTAACAGCTCCCCCACCCACCCACCCTCACCCCACCCCCACACACACATCCCCAATATCTACATAATTTCAATGTATCCCTAGAAGTGCCAAACTTTAACAAGAGGGCCTGTGGATGCTCTACTAGCTAAAACAGCTCTTATCGGGGGATCAGGAGAAGTAGTCGGGACAAAGCTTGTGTATTAAAACCTTTAAAGGGCCATAACTCCACCAAAAATCATTCAACAGGAACACGGTGGCGATATGCACAACTAAGCTTGATACAGATCATTCTTGCCAAGTTTTGTCCGGCCAGGGATTCAGCAGAACTAGTCCAGGGATTCAGCCGAACTAGTTCAGACAAAGGGCATCTTTCAACCGGAACATGGTGATGATATGCACAATTTGGCTTGGTACTGATCATCTCGGCAACGTTTCTCTAAAATCCGGCCAGGGGTTCAGGAAAACTAGTCCGGACAAAGTTTGTGTAGTAAAACCTTTAAAGGGCCATAACTCCACCAAAAATCTTTTAATCGGAACACGGTGATGACATGCACAACTAAGCTTGGTACTAATCATCCATGCACAACTAAGCTTGGTACTAATCCTCCCTGCAATGCTTCGCTAAAATCCGGCCAGGGGTTCAGGAGAACTAGTCCGGACAAATTTTTTGTAGTAAAACCTTTAAACCTTTAAAAACTCCATCAAAAAAACTGGGTGGGGCCAAATTTGACCACAGGGTCACCATTCAAACAAATTTGGTAGAGGACCATACGTTGAGTGTATATACAAAATATTAAACCTTTGACTCTGGTAGTTTCAGAGAAGAAGATTTTTAAAGTTTTTCCCTATATATGTCTATGTAAAACTGTGATCATTGGGCAGGGCCAAATTACACACCAGACGCACCATTTGAACAAACTTTTTAGAGGAACATAAGCTGATAATAAAATATAAAATATTTCCTTATATAAGTCTATGTAAAACTGTGACCAATTTGTGTTAGTTTGGTAAAGACCAAATAATAAATGAAGGTGCTAGAGTGTTCACAAGGCAGAAAATGGCATTTTTCAGAAAAAACAAGGGTCATAACTCCGGTGTTACTGATCCGATTTGGCTGGTTTTCGAACTTGTCCGAGCTTTCATTGATATTAACAATCTGTGAACGTTTGGTAAAGATCAAATGATAAATGAAAGTGCTAGAGTGTTTGACACTGAACTTTTTTCCCCAAGTAGTCCGCATGACAGATTTTGGTAGTCCGGCTATTTTTCAAAATATAAACCTCAGAATAAAGGGGTTTAAACTAAACAAAATATACGTAATGAAGGAAACAGTGGACATAAATGAAAAACACTCCAAAAATTCGGATTCCATCTATTCATAAGTCACACAGTCATCTGCCTGTTGGCCTTACTCTGCGAGGTCTGGATGTCTTTTGAAGTCAGATAAAATCAGGATCCACATCTTCCGGGTCATTCCAAACAGCCCGTAACAACTTAAAATGCTCGCAGACACACCTTGGTCCTTACATGTTTTTCATCATTGTACATGAGCCATTTTACTGAAACACCAATTTCGCTTCGTCTTACAGGTGTCAGTGTTCCTTTTTCTCTTCATTTAATTTCACTTTCTTGACTGAAAGAATTAATAGTCCACAGGTATTTCCACATTTCTTCACAATTTGAAATTTGCAAAATACAGTGTTATTCTTGGGTATTGCCAGTTCAGTCGGGAACTTATCTATTTCAGTCGAACGGTTCGTCCAAAGGCTTGTTCATAGTATACAGTTTTGACTCAATATTGTTGACAACTGTATTTCTGCCTGTTTTTACTTCGATTGATGTTTATTACAGGGAAAATTGTAATCAATTTAAATCAACAATGACTTAAATAGCAACTTTATTTTTTCATATGTTAAGTCATAATAATAATATATTATTACCCTTAAATATAAGATATAACAGAGTTTTTTTTATATAATATACCTGCACATAATCTTCGAAAGAGGGTGATGCAGTATCCATAGATAGAGAGAATATGAAAAAAACATGTATTATAAGACTGTGGTCTGGTTTAGAGTGTCTGTGAATGTGTTGGGGGAAAACATCTGAATAAATACATTATACAATGACAATGACAGTGATAGAAATTAAATTAAAGTTTTTAAATTAAATTATGGCGGGAAAGTATTAAAGATCATTAAAATAATTTCTTGAACATACAGTCATTTTTAACCTCTAAGTACCTGATTCCGACATATTATATACACACTGATGTCGTCTGCATCTCTAAAAGTTGTCAATACTCCCTCGTCAACACGACGTCCAGACGCGTGTTATAAACAAACAACAATACGTGACCCTTGACCTAACGGACGAATCCATTTTGCATTTACAAGTGAGCTCAGTATTTTGATTGAACTTTCGAGTTTTTCAAAACACAGTTCTCCCTCATATTATAGTTAAATTGACAAATTGTCTTCAATGACCTAGGAACTTTTCTTCATTTAATACTGGCCCTTCCCCAACGCGTTTAAAATATATACATATATATATATATATATATATATATATATATATATATATGGAATAGTCCACCCATTTTTGGATCCGATCGATGAAAATAGTTCTGAAGTCCGTGACGTCAAAAATATGCTCAATAGCGAACCGAATCACTGGCGTTTGAATAAGACATTATCATAATAATTCACATCGTTTAAAAAAAAATCATCTTTAACAGGCGAATATATATGAATTCGTATATTTTTCAATGAATTACCTTTAAATGGATATACATTCAACTAATTTCTCGATATCTTTGTATACTTTTGAGAACTATTTTGTCGGGAACTAGAACAAAGAGATTAGTCACACGCAACACAGATTGCAGTGTCGGCTCTTTGAAGTGCACAATTACCGCGACTTATGCCCATTAATTCGGCTTAGTACAATGGATATGTGTAGAGTGTTGTAATCGCATAGAGTCTGACTTAATCACCTGTCATATGATCATCGTCTCGCCTCGTTGATTTGGGTTAAAGGTAAGTAATCTATGTGAAACTGGGTCATTGTCGGGCGCTAGACATCGTGCTGAGTGAAAAGAAAATCTTTTTATCTCGCCGCCATGGCTTGTGATTTACATCGATGGTGTTGTGTTTTGTTTACATAATTAATGTTCCAACACGTGGGTTTAATTTAAGAACGATGGTATGTGATCTGTTGTAAAGGTTAGTTTCGTTTTAAAAAAAACTTGTGTATTGATATCAGTAATTGATTTTCACTAGAACTTAGAAGCGATTAAATATTGATAAAATTAATATGTTCATATATTCTTCTTCCAATTACAAATAAGGGAAAGAGGACGGAATCGTCTAGAGTGTTATTTTCCTATCTAAAAGACCAGTTTTCAGAATTTTAGAATTTTACAAAAATATCTTAGACAGTTCTTAACAGAGAGTAGCATGTGACATGTGCAAAATTTGATTTTAAACTGTAAATAACTATGATTATGTACATGTATTGGCTGCATGAGTTGAAGATCTGTGTTTTAAATTGTGATTATCTTAGATTGTTAGTGCAAAAAAAACACATTTACGAATGGCAAGACGATTTTTGATATGTGCCATCCTCCGACTAGGGTGCATCTATAAACTTCCGTATGTAAAAAAAGCACGTCCAAAGACGTCAATTAAATGAGATTACTTAGATTGTATGCTTGATTCAGTCTAATTCGAGCCTTCTCTGACTTAAAAGCTTCTTTCTTTTGCGTGGAATTTTAGGGTCAGAGGAACTCCTATTAGTGAAAACCGGGGGTTACTAAAAACACACAGTCATGCACTCTCATCAATGTTTGCGGCATCGGGTCGATTGTTTAGGATGATTTAGCTTAACACATCGATCAATTAATGTTTATTATACCAAGTTGCAATGATAAAACTGCACCTTTATCGATTGTAGTGACACAATAAAACATTTATGTTTTGAAGTACACTTTTATTTACTATATCCGCCATATTGTCATTTTGCATATTAATTAAATTCCCGTGATATTCTCGCGCAAGGTGAAGGCATTCATATTCCCCTCATCAAATAAGTCCACTATCAACAGTGGGATTTTTTGGAATGGAACAAACTCTTCTCGGAGCATAATTAGGGTCTAAACTTTAAAGATAAACAATTGGATGTTGTTCAGAGAATTATGAGTACCAAAAGGAAAAGTTGGTCGCAATTTTGAAATTGTTTGAATTTTGCAGGAAATATCAGCACACCGGTCACGATCACGTGACATTTAACTTCATCTGAAAAGGTTGACCGCTTTATTAAGATTAATATAACAAATATTTTGGTTCAAATAGGCAAATAAATATATTTATAATCGCTTTAGATGCTTGAAATGTTAATTCGATGTATACTTTCTTAGATTTATTTACTTAAAACCAAGTGGGTAGCTCCTCTCCATTGCGAGAGAGGAGATCCCCATGTTTTTACTTCTCCATCGCGGAAGAGGAGATCCCCGTGTTTTTACTAAATAGGAACCGCTCTGACAGTACACAGCCAAATGAAATATCAAAAATGGTATAAAGGGCTGGTAAGGTCAGAGAAGGCTCGATTAGATTCAGTTTTATGTATATATGTATGCATTCTTAACTTTCAGCCATTATACGTTGTTCTACTGTTTATATTTGTTAAAAATAGTCGGTTTAAAAGCTCATAAAAGCTTATGTTGTCTCATTGTCCGTCTTGCCAACTCTGGGATGCTTTTTTTATCCCCCGCTGAAGGCGTGTCGCGCGCAAGACCCAGGTCTGTAGCTCAAAGGTCAAGGTCACACTTGGAGGTTAACGGTTAGAAATAGGCTTGTCCGGGCTGTAACTTTGTCATGTGTCGTGAGATTTTGAAAATAGTTTGGCACAAATGATCGTGGGTACATTCAAAATAACTGTTTCTTCAATAACTTCAGAATTAACAAACTGGCTAATAACTTTATTTCTTTGAAATTTGTGCATTTATTGTGTTGACGAAACCCAGTAACCTTGACAGCAGTTTGACATTTGTGCAATTATGTGTTGACGAAACAGTAACCTTTGACAGCAGTGCAGCTTCTGAATTGTTAATTTTGGAAAATATGTATTTTATATAACAGGGGCTAGTATATGCTAGTGTCATTTATGTTCTTTTCCAGTTATCTTTAGTATTTTTCTCTGCAATCTTGAATTCTTTTTGCAGAGGAATTTTTAAATAACTTGGCACAAATGTTCACCATAATGAGACGACGTGTCTAGCACAAGACCCGGTAGGTGACTATGGCTGTCCCTCGGACTGCTTCTTGTTTTTAATTATTTCCTTTTTTTCATGAGAAACCTTGGTTCATCACTCACTCAATCACCGGGGGTTCAATTTTTCTATAATAAAAACAAATAAGAATTCTTGGTTGATGGGTTCATTTATTTTATAATGGGAGTTTAGAGGGCCTTGTTGGATCAGTTTTACATAGAGTTGTATGGAAGAACCTCAAAAATCTTCTCTGAAACTACACGAGATAAAGGTTTAATCTTTTTTATTTATTATCCTTTACCAGTTTTGTTCAAATAGTGACCCTGGGATCAAATATGGCATATATATGGAAAAACTTTAAAAATCTTCTTCTCTGAAACTACAAGAGTCAAAGGTTTAATATTTTGTATTTACACTCAGCTTATGGTTCTCTACCAAGTTTGTTTGAATGGCGACCCTGGGGTCAAATTTGGTCCCACCCCAGGGTCACATGTTTTACATAGACTTATATAGGGAAAAACTTTTTAAAAAAAACTCCTCTGAAACTACAAGAGCCAACATTTTAATATTTTGTATTTATACTAAGCTTAATATGGTCCTCTACCAAGTTTGTTCAAATGGTGACACTGGGGTCAAATTTGGCTCCGCCCCGTGAAATAACAAGATATCTGATAGTAGCTGTAGTAATGAAATCAATATTTTTATTTGGCATAACATTTACATGTTTATTGCCTAAACAAGGCAGAATACAATACACAACATTTCAGAGAAGAGTACAAACAAACATACATACTTCATTTAATCAGATTGATAAATATCACATGGCCATGTAGTTGAAAAGTATTCACTGATATACAATTCCACATTTCTATCATTGATATACAATTCCACATTTCTTGTATATTACATTTATTACTATATTATACACACCTGCTAATATTACACCCTGTCCAGCCCTTTAGTCCCACTATAAAAGTCAATGCCTTAAAATGTTACATCTTTTTTTCAAATCTGCTACGGTGATGCATTTCAAAAAATACCTATATGAAGACTCAAGGTCATGATTTATACTAATTTAAAAAAAATCCAAAGACCCCATTGATGTATTAATAATAAACAACAGACTAGTTAAAATTGTAATTATTATGTTCATTTGCAGCAAAGCCGATAATAGAAACCGCCATATAACTATCGTGGCCCAGCACAATATCCACGAAATGTGTTTTCGAATTTTCCCACATCAGATTTTCCAAAAATGGAAAGTCTAATTGTCTTTTGCTTCCATTCCTTTTTTAAAGTTACTGAATAATTAAGCATACAAATGACTTCAACCAGAAAATGTTGCACCCTTTACCTGTGCAGTTTCATCTCGGCGAACTCCGAGTTTGTCTACGCGAAGTATTGTGGTGCATGCTGTAAGCAGTGTGTTTTTTCCTTATATAAGTGGTACCGAAAAAAACAGTACCATTCCCAATGGCAAGATGTATGTGTTTCTTTGTTAAATTAATATTTAGGGTGACATTTTAAAGAGAAGAAGGGGGGAAATATATTCTTTTAGGTGAGGGTAATGGCATACTACAAGAGGACTCATATTTTTAGATTTACTGCATCCTGGGGACGCACTCATGTATGCTTATAAATTTTTCAAGCATTCAATAGAAATGTGCAGAAATTACCGAGGAAAAAATATGTTTTGCTTCGCCAGTTAAGTTTGTTCACTTGTTCACTGCAAATATAACATACTTAAACAAACAATTAAACACAATCTTATTTTATTCTGATTAAAAAAAGGCATATTGGAGCGTCAAGCGTTCGAGGGATTGACATGGCGTAACGGGTTTTCGCATTTTTCAAAATGTGGAAATTATTCGAAAACATCTCTCTGCCACCAAAATAACAAAAGAGAAAGCTGAAATAATTCAAACCCATTGCGTCTGTGATAAAAGTAAGTAAGACAGAACATGATAAGATAGCTGGAAGCAGGAATGGGTTAACCATGACAATGGGAAAAGTGATATGTCCTACAATGTTAAACCAGGAAATATTAAAAAATCTTATTTGAAACTACAGAGCTCTGAGTGATATCTTACGTTATAATGATGATGAAGTTTTGGTGAGAGTTATATGTCACCAACACCTCCTTTCCGTGGTTACAAGACTTAGAGATGCGATCAGGAGTGACTGTGAGCTTAGGCCAGAAATGGGGAATTAATGGTAGAGTCCATGATAATGGCCGACTTATAATGAAGTCACTGTTTTGCCACTTAAAGAAACCTAAACCTGTGTCAACTAACGCTTGATCAGTACTGCCTTTTTCGTCCCCAAAAGTCTTTTTCTTACAAAAAAGAATCAACCAATGAAAATTAAGTTAACATATAACCAATGAATTTGTGTTCCTTAAAGAACCAATTAAAATCCAGTTAACATACAATATTTCCCAATCAAGACCAAATGTCAAATATCATTTAATAAGCCACATAACTCATTTCCACAGCTTGTGTCCTGGCATATTCATAAACAAAGATAACAATTAGGTGTCACTCAGTATTAACACTTGAGAGTAATTAAACTGATTCTAAATATGGTTGTCAGGAAATGCCCAACACCTCAAGCCATCCTTCTTGAGAATAGACACATAATAGTATTGTTAACAGTATATACAAACAGGTGTTTCCTGTGAAAAATTATTTTTTCACAATAATCCACTACAACAGATGTCCTAACTTATTTTTAACAAAAACGTATTTACCAGTACATAATAACAATATTTGAATTTCAAAAGTTCATATTATGTACCGGTAAATAAGTTTTTGTTAAAAATAAGTTACTGCAACTGACCCATAGTGTATGCATATAACATATACTCCAAAATTTGTTATTTAAACGTGGGACTCAAAGTTGGGACCTTAAATAGTTTTTCCAGGAGTTCCTGGACCCCCAAATGAAAAATCCTAGGGAAAACCATGCTTATCCATCCCCTTACCAACACCATCTACAAATCTCTTGTCTTATTCACCCCCTTACTAACACCATCTACCAAACCCTTGTCTTATCCATCCCCTTACTAACACCATCTACCAAAACCCTTGTCTTATCCATCCCCTTACTAACACCATCTACCAAACCCTTGTCTTATAAATCCCCTTACTAACACCATCTACCAAACGCTTGTCTTATCCATCCCCTTACTAACACCATCTACCAAACACATGTCTTATCCATCCCCTTACTAACACCATCTACCAAACCCTTGTCTTATAAATCCCCTTACTAACACCATCTACCAAACACTTGTCTTATCCATCCTCTTACTAACACCATCTACCAAACACTTGTCTTATCCACCCCCTTGCTAACACCATCTACCAAACCCTTGTCTTATCCATCCCCTTACTAACACCATCTACCAAACCCTTGTCTTATCCGTCCCCTTATTAACACCATCTACCAAACACTTGTCTTATCCACCCCCTTGCTAACACCATCTACCAAACTATTGTCTTATCCATCCCCTTACTAACACCATCTACCAAACACTTGTCTTATCCATCCCCTTACTAACACCATCTACCAAACACTTGTCTTATCCATCCCCTTACTAACACCATCTACCAAACACTTGTCTTATCCATCCCCTTACTAACACCATCTACCAAACTCTTGTCTTATCCATCCCCTTACTAAAACCATCTACCAAACGCTTGTCTTATCCATCCCCTTACTAACACCATCTACCAAACACTTGTCTTATCCATCCCCTTACTAACACCATCTACCAAACACTTGTCTTATCCATCCCCTTACTAACACCATCTACCAAACCCTTGTCTTATCCATCCCCTTACTAACACCATCTACCAGGGCTTCCACTAAGGTTCAAATTTAGGAAGTTCGAACTTCCTGTATATCAAATTTGGAAGTTCATGGGGAAAATTTAGGAAGTTCCAGTGTTTGGGCATGGCATTCATACTCAGTCTTTGAGTCAATGATTCAGCGTGGTGGTGAGGGAAATAACACATCTGAATTGTTAAAAAGAACAAAAGGATATTTATAATCATCTAAATGTTTATAAAAAAAATAATTGTTGACATCATTATATAACAGTTTCAAACTAAAAATTCTTAATTTGCCTTTGCGTGCCATACCCCACCCACACGTTTTTTACAGTGAATTACATTTCAATCAGTCCAGGAAAGCTTTTAAATTGGCATACATTAATGAAAGGTATTTAAAACTGTCAAGTGTAGGAATAAATGTAACAGATTTTTTAATTTATTATCAAAACAATCGATTGATCATTGCTTTTGTCAGTGATAATTTCACTTCCGTGTTTAGTCTCCATTCGCGAAGAGGTCTTACCCATAGGTTAGAGATTATTAAATAGTGTTTGTCTATCAGTACTTCGTTTCTGTTTGTAACTTTGATAAATACATAGAAAAATGACACAAAGATATAAAAGAAATTTCCTAAAAAGTATAATCTGTTTGTGTAAGGAGTTTCAACTTTGTGGTTAATGAATATAAATTAAGCAATTGACATCGAGATTATACTGCTACATGCGAGATTATACTGCTACATGCGCTGCTAGGCCAATTATCTATGTTTGTGTAAGGAGTTTCAACTTTGTGGTTAATGAATATAAATTAAGCAATTTGGCATCGAGATTATACTGCTACATGCGAGATTATACTGCTACATGCGAGATTATACTGCTACATGCGCTGCTAGGCCAATTATCTAATTAACACTCTCTCGCACTAGCCACGTGTGATAAAAACTGAACAAAACCGGTTTTACCTGTCAATTACAGGCTCCACTGAGTTTTAATTGCTTTACAACTTGTTTAGTCGGCAGTCTCAAATGAAATTAGATTAGATAGGCGGGGCTGTAATCAGTAATTTACAGATTATGGGATGTCCGTAGTAAAGAATCGCGGCATACTTTGGATTTTTTGGAAGTACACTGTACGCCTTTGATGTTAATTTTCGCCGTACAACTACGATTTTTGGACGTAATTTATGGCCGTACGCCCGTTAACGGAAGCCCTGATCTACCATACCCTTGTCTTATCCATCCCCTTACTAACACCATCTACCAAACCCTTGTCTTATCCATCCCCTTACTAACACCATCTACCAAACACTTTTCTTATCCATCCCCTTACTAACACCATCTACCAAACACGTGTCTTATCCATCCCCTTACTAACACCATCTACCAAACTATTGTCTTATCCATCCCCTTACTAACAAAGTAAATCCCTACCACCCTCCAACCCACACACACTGCACTTTATTTTGTTAACCCGTAGCCTGCTCAGGGCGCCTACAATAGCCTTTGCGTCCATTGTAAACCGATATCAGTATTTAAAATGTCCGGCTGCTCATCAGTCATTTCTCCAAAACACCCTTTTGTAACAACAAATGAAATTGTCTAAATTCAAAGAAAGAACAGTCCAGTCCATATATATGTAGGGGTTAAGGGTTAATGAACAAAGCAATGCACTTGAAGCAAATCAAATCTTTCCATATCATGTGTACTTGTGTTTCCCTACACATGTTACAAAATACTGGTCATTCATGTTTTATTCTTATAAAATTAATACAGTGACCTTTTACTTGTTTCATTTATTCAGTGATATTCTTTGGTTTACATACCCACAGATCAATAAATCAGTTGAATAAGCTGTGATGTGACCCAGATTTTGTCAATTCAGTATATACCTGTATACCTGAAAACTGGAATCCGACAGGTATACACATACTTGTTTGTATCATATATACAAGACAGTCAGATATTTTCATTTAGTGGCCTTAGCCGATGGAAGGCTGAAGCTGAACCAGACTTTCCTTCGGGTTTAGAACTGGGACTCTGCATGTCTCCCATAGTATTTGGTGCTCATTTCCTATTTTTGTGGGGGGTCATCATAAGAAACTTAAACAGTTAATCAGGTTAATACATTTTAAAAGAAACAACTATTCTAATTAAATGGACGTTAAGTAAAAACAAAAAGTCTGTATGACCTTAATATTAGACGTATACTTGGAACATTTTTCATCATGTAAATATGGAATAAACTGTTCCACATGGCAATACATACAAATATAATACTCACGATTTTTTAAATTTTAAGAGTATTTTTATTAATTCATGAATAACGATACAATTTTAAAATCAGATTTTTTTTTGTAAAAAAAGGTATGAGTAAATTAGTCATCTACAGGTCTGCAGTCTGATATATTGGACTGAAGCTTGTTGTGTAGATAGCTTATGGAAAAAACCTGGTTCTAGCCAACATACTTAACTCTTATTTTCTGGAAAGGTAAATAATTTAATTGAATTGGGGTTTTAAGCGCACCAACACATGAAAGGTTATATGGCACCTAACAGGAATGAACATGCCGGGCTCATCCTCCATGTACATCGAGATAAAGAATGGGCCTAGAACCTTCTCACCTGCAGAACTGCAGAGTTGCTGCAAATTCTATTGTAGTCACTCCATTTATGCTGGAGCCACATTTATAGTTTTTCTGCCACTGCTCTAGTGATTTAAGTGAGATTGCACCTGAAACAATGCAGGGGTCATGATAAAGACCTTTAATGAGCATGAACAAAAAATTACAAAATGATGTGGGGGCTTCTACCCCTCTGCATACCCCTCCAACGGGATCTGCAGTGGCCCTATTCCTTGCCCCTGGAACCACACAGGGATGGACACGTAAATAACCAGAAGACTGTATATACTAGTATTTTAAAGAGTAGGGTAATAATCCCACATTCCTCAGCTTTGTGGGAGCAGCTCTAAACAACCCAAAATTTGTTGAATTAGAAGGGAATCATTTTTGTGATGCCTGCGTAGCATGGCAGACACTTAGGGATCACTTTGTCCATCGTCGTCCATCCGTCTCACTTTAACCTTTTGACCTATGTTCATGAAACTTCACACACATATTCATCTTACCACACAGAATATTGTTACAAATGACAGATAACTCTGACTTTCTTTTCAGCAGAGTTATGCCCCTTTTCATAAAACTTTAACCTGCAGCCTAACCAAGCTCATAGCTGGCCATGACTTGAAAAGTATTTCACCTATGTTCATGCAACTTCACACATTTATTCTCCTTTGAATGTCATTAAACATGTCCAATAACTCTGACTTTCATTTTGGCAGAGTTATGCCCCTTTTCCTGCAACCTTACCTAGTTCATAACTTGGCAAAATATTGACCTATGGTCATGCAACTATATACAGTTTTTCTTTATCAATTTTCCAATGCAGATTTATGCCTCTTTTCATAAAGTTTAGTGCTTTTAACAAAAAAACTGCTCCATAACTCATAGAGGAGTGCACCCGCTGTCTTCAGACTTTAAACTTTATAGAGTGTACTTGCTGAAATAAGCACACGGCAGGAGACACACCTATTCCGGGGAACACCCTTCAAGTTTAAGGACAATTTAATTATCACAGAGAGATGTTTTCTTATAGTATGAAAAATAAAGTTATGTGCTGAAAACATAGGGTTTTCTGCTTATCAATTTGTTTTTCTCAAAAAGTTAAGCACCTGTCCCCAAAATCTAAAATCCTGAAACCAGCCCTGATATCCTTTCTCTTAATTCTTCAAATGTTTCAACGTTTTCATACAGTAGGCCTACATTGTGTGATTTTATGTATTTTTTTGACATCAATTTCAATGACAATAATCAGGGGATGAGCCTTTGTGGACACCACTATGTCTCATCGGCTAATCTCACATTTTAGACTTGCTGGTATTGATTTTGCTTCTAGTCAGTTTTGAGTTCCTACCGAGACTGAACAGTTATACATGAGTAACCATGGCAACCTGCCAGTGCATATATTGGCTTATTTTGATTGGTTGGAGATATAGAAAAAAAGTATTACTGAAGCTTCTATGTAATTATTGACATATTCTACAGAGATATATAGATGAGAATGCAGAGATTTTAATTGGGAAATTCGCAGATTGTGATGATATTATAGATCAGGAAACTGTGTTTTAAATTGGGAAACTGTTTAAATTGGGAGAAGACCCAGACAGGAGTATTATTAGACATGTAGGTGATCACACAGTGATGTTCAAGTTAGAGAATCGGTAAGGAAGCATGCATATATACGGCTTTTGTAAACAAATTATCATTTACATAATTGTTCTGTGAAGAAGAGATTTCTGGATTGACTCATAATACTGCTGCTGGATTGTGATAAAGGGTTCAGTCTTTGTTATGGTAGTCTAGACAAAGGTGAAGGTTTTGTATTTTAGTGCCAGACAAGTCGGTCTAGGGCATTACACTGGAGTGGATCACATATTTTGTGGTCTGTCCATGTAGTGAGCCAGAGCAGATTCTGTCTCCGTATACTACATGTTCTGAGCCAGAACAGATTATGTTTCCCTGTACTTAGCCAGGGCAGATTCTGTCTCTGTGTACTGAGCAAGAGCAGATTATTTCTTCGTGTACTGAGCCAGAACAGATTCTATCTCCGTGTTCTGAGCCAGAACAGATTCTGTCTCTGTGTACTGAGCCAGAGCAGATTTTTTCTTCGTGTACTGAGCCAGAACAGATTCTATCTCCATGTTCTGAGCCAGAACAGATTCAGTCTCCGTGTACTGAGCCAGAACAGATTCTGTCTCCGTGTACTAAGCCAGAGCAGATTCCATCTCCGTGTTCTGAGCCAGAACATATTTTGTCTTTGTGTACTGAGCCAGAGCAGATTCTGTCTCCATTTACTGGGCCAGAGCATATTCTGTCTCCATTTACTGAGCCAGAACAGATTCTGTCTCTGTGTGCCGGGAACAGATTCTGTCTCCTTGTACTTTGCCACAGCTGATTCTGTCCGTTTACTGAGTCGGAGCAGATTCTCTCTTGTGTACTGAGCCAGAACAGATTCTGTCTCCTTGTACTGAGCCAGAGCAGATTCTGTCTCTGTGTACTGAGCCAGGGCAGATTCTGTGTCCGTGTACTTAGCCAGAGCAAATTCTGTCTCTCTGTACTGAGCCAGAGCAGCTTCTGTCTTCATATACTGAGCCAGGGCAGATTCTGTCTCCGTGTACTGAGCCAGGGCAGATTCTTCTCCCTGTACTGAGCCAGAGCAGATTTTGTTTCCGTGTGTACTGAGCCAGAGCAGATTCTGTCTCCGTGTACTGAGCCAGAGCAGATTCTGTCTTTGTGTACTGAGCCAGGGCAGATTCTGTGTCAGTGTACTTAGCCGGGGAAGATTCTGTCTCCATGTACTGAGCCAGAGCAGATTTTGTCTTCTTGTTTACTGAGCCAGAGCAGATTCTGTCTCCGTATACTTAGCCAGTGCAGATTCTGTCTCCGTGTACTGAGCCAGAGCAGATTCTGTCCCCATGTACTGGGCCAGAGCAGATTATGTCCCCATGTACTGGGCCAGAGCAGATTCTGTCCCCATGTACTGGGCCAGAGCAGATGCTATCCCCGTGTACTGGGCCAGAGCAGATTCTGTCTCCATGTACTGAGCCAGAGCAGATTCTGTCCCCATGTACTGGGCCAGAGCAGATTCTGTCCCCATGTACTGGGCCAGAGCAGATTCTGTCCCCATGTACTGGACCAGAGCAGATTCTATCCCCGTGTACTGGGCCAGAGCAGATTCTGTCCCCGTGTACTGGGCCAGAACAGATTCTGTCCCCATGTACTGTCCCAGAGCAGATTCTGTCCCCATGTACTGGGCCAGAGCATATTCTGTCCCCATGTACTAGGCCAGAGCAGATTCTGTCCCCATGTATTAGGCCAGAGCAGATTCTGTTCCCATGTACTGAGGACAGCAGATTATGTCCCCATGTACTGGGCCACAGCAGATTCTGTCCCCATGTGCTGGGCCACAGCAGATTCTGTCCCCATGTACTGAGCAGGAGTAGATCCAGGACGAGTACATTGTGGTTGGTCTCAGTAAATCTTGTATCTTGTGTTCTGATAGTGGTAATTAATATTATTACAAAGTAATATTTTATCCGGTATTTTGTGTATTTGTTGGTTTCTCAGTGCATTTTTCACCAGATTTGTTCATTTTACAACAGTAAAATCTTCTACAAAATAGTCTGTGCTAATTGTGCTTTGCTGGTGGAGTTTTACTGCCTCTTGAGTACCCACTTGCTTCATTCACACACTAATGAACCTGGAACCTGGAAGATATAATTTTGTAAATATTCCAGAGCATTTGAATAGGAGTTGTAGAATTTTTAGATGAGCACAGACAGATGAGAATGGTGGCTTCAGGCCTAAAAAAAAAATTTGTGTGGTTCGGGTCACCTGACCCTACCTACGAATACCCGCCGACCCTGACGTTTTTTTGGTCCATTTTGAAAAAAATAAAATAAAAAAAAAAGTAAAAAAAATAAAAGTAAAAAAATAACAATATAAAGTCACAGTAATTATAGTACATAATTCAGTGCATCTTCTTTGCGTTCATAAAAAAAAAAAAGTAAAAAAAAAATCCGACCTACCCTACCTACCAATTTTGGAACATGTTACCCGAACCACACAATTTTTTTTGTTAGGCTTCATGAAAGTGAGCACTTGCTACCATGTTTAATAACTAGAATTATATCATGTATATGCACATGTCATGTATATGTATGCCAATTGTAACCAACTTCCTATTCCTTTATAAATTAACCTACCGATAGTAAGTCCTCAATATTTTGATAATTACTGTGTACAAACAGGGGTTTTTTTTTGGCTGTTTTTATAGCCAAAATTCGGTCATATTCCCAATGCCAAAACATATCTTTCTTTCCCAATTAAGAGGAAAAAAATCTCAATTTAAAAAAAAACAAAACATTTTTTAAGTGTGCCAATCAAATGATTGGGGTTCAAAAGCTTAAATAATGCTTCTGTTTATTAAAAACAGTATTAAAGATATAATTATGAAAGGAATGCTTTACTTTATATTTTTCCGAATTTTATTAAAAATCGCGCTAAAATTCCCAATTTTATGAAAAATCGCGCTAAAATTCCCAATTCCAGGGGTACGGGTCATGTTCCCAAAATCATGAAAAAAGCCCTGGTCAGAGATTTAGATTTGGAAGGATCGCAAGATATCACAGAAAAGGATTCTTTTAAATGTATTGGTATTTGTTAGCAGACGTCAACTTTAATGGGGTCTTTCTGTACAACTTCAGATGGTAGAGTAGTTGAATCAAGGTGCACCGTAGAGATGGCAAAGCGGAAGCTGGAAGACAGTGATGCATTTCTGTCGGAGAATGACGACGACAGCTGCGCTAGCTCTACAGCCACCAATAGTAGTACAGATGTGACCACAGGTATGTTCTCTGATAAATGCATTTTCACATGTGTTAAGGTATTACACAAGTTCCAAATATCGGTGGGGGACAGGGTGGCTAAGTGAGTATTTTAAGGTTTTGATAACGTTGTTGTTATTTGCTTTTTGTCACACATTTGAATGAACAAAATCGCTACTTTTTGTGTTGCCTGCACAGCATGGCAGACACAGCAATCACTTTGTCCGTCGTCGTCCGTCTGTAAAGCCTTTTTCATAAACATTTAACCTGCAACCTGACCTAGCTTATAACATTAAATAAGCACATGGCAGGTGACACAAGTGATCCATGGAACACCCTTCTGGTCTATGTTATTAAGTTTATGCCCTCTGACAGTAACATTTCTGGAAACACAAACACATTTTTGGGGTGTCAAAATCGTAATTTTGTAAAACATACTTGGCTCATATACAGTTGGTGCCACGGGGATTACGACTTTTTCGCAGCATGCCTGCGGCCGTTTTTCAATCGAAGTCACAAATCCCCGCGATTGTACTGTGTATAGTCACCCAAAATCCCGCGACTGTAAAAATTGCTGCGATTGCAAAATCCAGTCTCGAAAGAAAGCAATCACCACCATTCTCTGTGATAGGTTTGCGGGGAAATGCGGGGCAAATTAGAGCAGGGATAAATAAAAAATGTAATAAAATTGATAAATACAATGAATCAATTTCGAAAGCAATACGTATTTCAAACTTTTAATGCATTTAATATCATGTGTTTTTTGAGGGGTTTTGTACAAAAGTCGCATTTCTCTTCAACGGACATAAATTGGCTACCCACAATCCTTTGCGATGTGTGACAGTGTACCTGTTATTAACAAGGCGGCACTAATAACGGGTTTCCGGAATTCTTAACAATTTTTTCGATTATTTCTGACTAAAGAACCCATTGATGTATTAATAATCAACAGCAGAATAGTAAAATTATTTACAAATTTAATTCTAATTTCCAGTATAAGAATTACTAATTGAATTTCATGTTCAGTCACGGCGAAGTCGGTAATAGGAACCGCCATATCTATATTGACCAAGTATACATTATCTGGGCATTTGAATTTTCCCAAAACAAAACTAAAATTGTCTTCTGCTTCAATTTTTTAACAGTTATTGAATAATAATGCATTAAATTGACTGCAAAATTGTACATTGATAATGAAGGTATATCGCGGTGATGGCCTGCGATATCACACCGGGTTACGCGGTGTGTGAATCAATACAGATCACGGCGAATCGCGGTGATTGTGTCGCGGTGGTCAAAAGTTATTATCCCCGCGTTGAGTGGACTGTCCGCCGATCACGGGGTCAAAATCAGTGTGTCCGCGTTGAGATAAAATCCCCGAGTTGAGTGTGATTAGTCGTAATCCGCGTGGCACCAACTGTATAGTGTAATAGTACTGACATGTTTCAGTTTGCATGTTCTTGGGTACTAATGTGTAAGTCTTCATTTACTTGTGTTAATGCATCCGTGGCCAGGAAAGTAAAGACACTGCATCTAAAACTTTCTCGCCCCTCACCACTGCTGGTTCAAAACTCACTGAGAGCTTTTTTGTTAAGTGAGGTGTCAATTCTTACAGATGGCGGGAGGTATACAGTACTGGTTCTGCCCAGGAGAAATGGGGTTGTCTGTCTGCCTCTATCACAAAAATCGACCGTCATATGGCCTAGCATGTGCTAAAAATTACGTAAATCACCATTCAAACATGCAAATTCATTTACTTATACAAACTCACATGTAGATTTGAGTGAGCATGTGTATACACTTATATTTAGGTACTTATGGTTGTGCTGTTTACAGGTGAACCCAGGTACTCGTACTGAGTTATTCATAGTTAGGTATGTATTCACATTTGAATTCTACTTGATTCTTTTACGTTTTCAGAAGGATCTTCCAAGAGACGGAAAACAAAGTCTGTCAAGTTTAAAGGTGTGAATGTGTACTACTTCCCCCGTGCACAGGGCTTCATGTGTATTCCCAGTGAGGGCGGATCCACGCTAGGTAAGTCTGCTGTGATTGGTCGATCTTGAAACAACTAAAATAATGCTTGGAAATAACATTTTGGTGTTTAATACTGATGAAAATCAGCAGAAACACTACACATGCGTTACAATATTAAGAAAAATAAGAAAATTTTAGCTTGTTGACACAAATACTTCAGAAAATCTTGACAAATTTGGTAAAAAAAAATACCGTGGCAAGGTGTAATAACAGTAATTGTAGAGTGTCCACAGTAGCAAGGTGTAATTGTAGAGTGTCCACAGTAGCAAGGTGTAATTGTAGAGTGTCCACAGTAGCAAGGTGTAATTGTAGAGTGTCCACAGTAGCAAGGTGTAATTGTAGAGCATCCACCTCGCATATGGGAGGTCATGAGTTCAATTCCCGGCCAGGTTATAACAAAGCCTTTATAAAAAATGGTACTAGTAGCTCGCTTGCTTGACGCTCAGCATATAAGGGGTAGTTCTAGGACTAGTTGGCCTGGTGTCAGTATAATGTGACGACGTGTGATGCATGTTTCTATGGCGTGGTATTCCAATGTGGCAGCACTATAAAGTTGAGCATGGCGCTCACTGCTTCAGGTAGACGCTCTCATGATATGACTGAAAGATGGTTAAATAGTGACGTTAAACCCCGTACATACAAACATTGGTCATCTTGAATGTTTGAACCATTAAGATGTTGGATGAATTGAACAGTAAGCATAACGAGCCTACATTTCAGTGTTGTGCCGTTGATTACATGTATGTCAGAATAAACAAAATTCATTCTAAGGTAACAGATATTGGATTATTGCCAAATTTGGTTTGAATGTTTGTTTCCGTAAGGTTTTGGATGTTATACAAAGTCAAATTCGGGCATTAATTACTCCACCACAGAGAAGTAGAATTTAAGCAAAATGTCCGCTTGTTTAAAGCAGTAACTTCATTAAATGGCATCAGGCTGTCGACAAACTTGGTAAGAATGTTTGTACAATTTATATTTTGGATGAGAATGAACAATAATTCACAACTCAACTAAGTGGTTTTGGCCTTTGACCAAAGGGAGGATATTGAAAACAGTAAGTAAAATGGATGTATGCGTTAATGAATAGTTGCCTGTGATTGAGTGAAATAAATGAATTTGAGCTTGTTTACGCAATAACTTTAGTAAATGGTATCCATTTTCACTAAATTTGTTAACTACCAAGTATGATGGAAAACCTAAGGTTGAAAATCATTATTGGACTCGCAAACCATCCCTGATTGAGACTTGACATTTATTAGTAAATATTACTGGATTTTGAGAAAGTGAAAAATCATCACTAATTTATATGTTGAAAACCGGTAGAATGTCCTTAGTCATCTTGTTGTTTATTATTTATCAGGGGTCATCTTCCTTGTCCCAAGGGCAATGTGTTACCGGTAGGTCTTTTCCAAGGCATTATTTAAGGGAGTTTTTTTACATTTAATTTTGGACATATTTGCAGCTTGTTTGTAGGTTTGTCTTTTAAACAATATTTCTGTCTTCTGTTGCAGTGAGAAGAAACTTTCACTTAGCAATTTTTTTTAGTTCAGAGTTTTATCCCCTTTCAGTGCTAAATTTCCTTATAAATCTGAAAGACACAATTCGCATTCTAAAAGATATAAATTACACACTATGATTTTAAATTACCGGTATGCTAATGTGATGTATGACAAGCTAGCATTTCAACATTTGCCTTAAACTGCTTCACGTCTCATCTTTCTGGAGCTTGTAATTATCGTATAGCCTTGTTTTTGTCTCCCCAGCCACCAACCCACCAGTTTACATTAGGAATAGTATTGAATTGTACAATTCTGTATTTGTATTTCAATCAGGTATGACTGACAAACATATCTTCCACGAGACATTCACCCTGGCCGAGTACGCTCGTGAGCAGAGACGTATCCACCGACAACTCCTTGAGGAACAGCGACGTGAGGGAAATCTCATGGAGGGCCTTGAGGCTCGTCTGGCTGAAATGGATGACGATGACAATAGTTGCCATAGTGACGACGACAGCGACTGGGAGTTTGACGATCTCGATGATTACTACTTTCTTCAGCCGGTGTCGATACGCCAGAGACGTATAATGTTACGCAACAGTGGGGTCAAGAAGATTGACAACACTGAAAAAGACGCGTGTAAGGAGATTCGCGTATCCCGCGAGAGTTGCGGCTGCGACTGTAAACTGTACTGTGACCCGGAAACATGCGCTTGTAGCTTGGCAGGAATTAAGTGTCAGGTTGATCGTTTATCATTCCCATGTGGGTGCTCCAAGGATGGCTGTGCCAATCCTGCTGGGCGGGTGGAGTTCAACCCCATCCGTGTACGCACTCATTTCATTCACACACTAATGCGCTTGGAATTGGACCCAAAACGGGAAGAAAAGGAAGAAGGGAAAGACTCTGAGAGTTCCGATAAGGAAAACAATAAAGATATCGTGGATGTGTCTCAGTTTAACAGTAATGAGAGAGGCTCATGTCGTGACTGTCAGAATACCGATGTCTGTAACGCCATGATGCAGGAGGTCAAATACGCGGCTCTAGCCAGCGAGCAGCAGCACGCGTCATCAAACTTCTTGTCAAACTCGTACTCAAATATAGCGATTAACCAAAGCACAAATTTGAATAGCATGTATAAGACAAACACTGCAACGCATTCTTATACAGATTTAACCAATAGCCCTGTTGCTACTATGTATGGCGCATCAACGGCATTTTACAACGCAGAAAATACGACCAGTATGTACGAATTCCACAAAGAGGAATCATCTTATTCGGAAATGAGTGAAAGTTCAAGTGAAGAGGGATCAAGCTATCCAAAATCTTACGAAAACTTGTCAAACTTCCAGATAACGCAAATGGCAGATTCTAAATTCTGTGTTAAGGATAGTTCAAGTTTTGTAGTAGCGAGTAACGATAATCAAAAATACGCCAATATTGTAGGTACAGCAGAGAACTCATTGTTTAAACTTCAGCCCATCTCCACCATTCTAAGTTCTGTGAACGACACTCTGTCGGTGAACAGTTCAACAAACATTTGGAATTTGAATACCAAATCTATGGACGTTTCAAAAAGTTCTGCCATATCAAATATGCTGTCGTCATGTAGTTATACGACAATGAATAACACAACTTCAGACAAAATCGCAGAAACTTGCCCCGGCATATCGTCTCATATGAACAAAGACACAAATGGTAATGACCTTAACGGTTATATAAACTCCGCAAGCGAGACAGACAATTTGTCAGTGAGTAGCTTTTATGATTCGGATTCCTCCAGTCACGGCGTAAGTCCTAGTTACGAAGGTGACTCAAACGAAAGTGACAAAAAGTGTAGGGAACTTATCGAAGTAACGGCGTCTTGCGACGACTCGGTTGAATCAAACTTTGGCGAGATCATCAAGGAGTCTATTTTTGAGATTGTGTCTGCTTGAATTTTGTGACCAACTCAGTTGAATCAAACGTAGGCCAGATCATCAGTCCATTTTGAGATTGTGTCTGCTTAAAATTCGTCTCTATTTTACTGGGAGTTACCTAAGTACTTCTATTGCTTAGCCCATTTAAGGGGTTCTTAAGGAAGTTTTTCTCCATTGCAATTTTTGACAAATTAAAAAAAATGTGTAAAGTCACTAAACTGCCAAAGTGGAGAGTGGTTTATGATCCAGTGGAAGAGCGTCCGACTCCAAATCGAGAGGTCATGGGTTTGATCTTCGTCGTGGCCATCTAATTATCCTTGAGTGTGATCATTTATTTAAGAACTTTTTTCGCAATCAATGTCATGTAAAAAAAAAAATGTGTTTAAACTGTAAAATTACAGATTTTATCAATGGATATCCTTTATATTACATATGTGCTAATATTAAAAACATAAATATACTAAAAACAATACTAAAACATCGTTATATGAATATTCAAATGATTTTTGAGTTGGTAACGCCATTACACTTCTTCAAAAAATGGCGGTAAGGAAGAATATAACAAATCGGGCTATGTAATATAAGTTTGTAGAAGCATGTATTATCTTCACATGCAATTTACATGAATTCCTGATGATTTACACAGGGTGACAAGATGATGTTAAACCTGCGTTATTTGGCAGTTTAGAAACTTTAATGGAAGTTGCCAAATCATATTTGTATTTATCTTTATATCATTATCAGTCTGGATAGAAAAAACATTGAAAAATGGTAGAAAAATTTAGAGAAAATGACAAGGACCCTGCATTTTTGAGGGTGTTGTACTTTTGACCTTTCCCTAGTGTTTTCTTCATAGTCATATTTAAACATTCATGTATTTCTACCTAAACGAAACTCCTCCGAGAAATTTGAAGGGTTACTGTTTACTAAACAACACTCCTAGTGGGGTCGTATAAGTTATTCTAGTATAGATATATTTGTTGTCTGTCGTCAAATCGTATTATTGTTTTGGAAAATCTCCGAAATAATAAGATTTATTTCTACGCATGTTCGAATGAGGCTTTAGAATTTTGAACCCTATTGGCAACACCAAAATATTTTAAAATACATTGTCGTCTCTTTTTATATATACGTAGTATAGTAGTCTGATGATGGAAACGTCTCGTACTTTGGTTGTCTAAGACTAGGCTTGCAGTAAGCGTCAGCAAAAGAGTCGGTGACTGAAGAAAATTAAATTGTTTCAGCTAAAACTTGCATTTATAGACAAATTGCAATGTATTTATAGACCAAGAAATTGCAATATTTATTGGAATTTGCAAGTAATAGCTTAATTTTAATGGTTCAAAAATGGATGCATATTGTTTTAAATATGCAAATTTTTGTGAACAATTTACATCATTGTCAAAATTATGTACTTGTTTTAGGATGAAAACACTATTGTGCAATAGGCTTAGATTAAAACGGTCCTAATTTAAATAAGTGTGAAAACCAGGAGTCTGGCTAAAATCTTCCAAACTTCCATTGTTTAAGACAAACTGAATGACTGGAGTGCATGCCTAGTAAGATTTAAAGGGGGGACACACGGCAATCTTGATTTGTTTTAACTTGCCGCGTCCAAGGATCCTTTAGTTTTTCTGCATTACTTGCATATTTGATTAATTTAAAGAAAACTGTTTTTGTATATGACTAATTGTTGGTTATATTTCACCATTAACATATTTAAACCTATGGACATGATGGAGGAATACCACATAACTGATGACAATACAACTTTTTAGTAGCTTTTATTTTAAATCTATGCAGTAGATTTAAAGTCAGAATGATACTGGATTAATAAACCAAGGTGTTAATAAACCAAGATGTTAATTTTAATATTTGACAACTACCGAACTTCATGATTGACATGTGTGTCTCTTTAAAGGGACATACCGCAATCGAGCATTAACATTAGCACCCTTGATTTATTGATCCTGTTTCATGCTGACTTTAAAACTGCTTGCATAGAATTAAATAAAATTTGAGGTTTCAGTTTTCTTCAATATTTTACCAAATTTTCAAATAAATTATTGGTGAAATATTAATATCAAAAGTTAGTAATATGTAAAAACAATTTACACCGTGAGTTTTGAAAAACTCAAGATTGCCGTGTGTCACTTTAATATCACAAATAGAAAGGAAGTGACAAGTTTACACTCAGTCTATGTACTGTCTTTTCTTATTCATATTTACTGCTTTTTCTCGCAAGAATCTCTCTAATCATGATCTGCATTTGTTGATTTGAAGATGTTTTATATATATTTAAAAGAATAGCGAAGAAAGGTGGGGTATCTGTGAGGGTGACTGGAAATGTTTTTTGCCAGTCAAAAGCTGCAAAGACGATATTAGATATAAAAAAACACAAGATATAGCTCTTTCAGTCAGAACCAAATGGCAAAACTAAAAAAAAAAAAAAAAAATCTAAAATCGTGGAAATTTACTCGTATTCATTATAATTTAGTTTTTGATTTGACCAATAAGGGCACAAAAATTCCATTTGTCTGCTCGCCATGAGTGCTCATTGATGCAAGATGAGTAAACATTCAGATAAATTATTTAACATAGGACGAGTAACTCCGAAACAAATGTTCCTGTCTGGCCAATATTCTATTCCAGCTGTTGAAATAAAACACCTTCTACTTACGCAGCTTTAATTCAAATATGACAAAAGACGAAAACAGTTCCCTTGTAGATGTACCTCATCATTCGATGCTAAATATTTATTATGGTACATTTATATATATTTTAATTTTTTAGATGTACATGTTTTTTACAGCATATTTATGACTTCTCATCTACATTTGATATATATTTTTGGAATATTTGCAGAAATAATGACTTGTCCATGAAATAGTTGTTGTCTTTAAAGGTATCGTTTGTTTCGTTTTGCAATTTTTGCACCATATACATGTGCAATTTATTATGTGAGTTTCGTGTAAAGAAAATTATCCTATGAACCTATTATTTCAGAATCACATCTCAAATGTTTTATTTTCGAATCATCTTTAAAAAAAAAAAAGAAAGAAAAAATGCATGGCTTGTCTGCATGCAGAATACCTACCAAAATGTAATTTAAAGAAACACGTGTTTGTCGTCAGACCTTAGTTTTGTCGAACAATTTTGGATTTTATATACTTTTATACTGATTCGACAACTAGTGTTCGAACTCACTCTAATTCTAGCTCGGAACTTTAGGTCTGCATCTTCCCGAGTATTCTTTAGATGATTTAAACATAATAGGAATAGGAAATTATTGGTCTACATGGTTGCATTAAAGTCGGTACACTTCAAAATGTTTTTTTAACTAAAAATCCATTCCAGAGTAGAAGAATTAATGGAATGTAAACCTGGACCACATACGTATGAATGTCTGTACATTTGAGGTGTGATGGAAAAGAAAATAGATGTTTATGATGCTGTGAAACACTTTCTACATTTTTCTACTTAAGAGTCCTAATTTAGACCTGGAAAGTAGGACTCTATTATAAATACATTTGAGGTGTGATGGAGGGGGGGATACTGTCAACATACATTTGAGGTGTGATGGAGGGGGATACTGTCAACAAACTTTCTACATGGTTGTAAGTCTGATCAGTTTTTGTATTTTTTCGAGGTTTCACAATTTAAGACTAAACGGATTTGTTTTGTAAAGCTGTCTTTCTTCTTGCAAATAACTTCTAGTGCCTCCGTGGCCAGGATAGTAAAGACGCTATGTCTTAAAACTTCTCGTCTCACACCGTTACGGGTTCAAATTCCACTGGGAGCTCGACTTGTCAAGTGAGAATGTGTCGATTCTTACGGATGGTTGGAGGTATATAGTACTGGCTCTACCCAGGGGAAAATATGGTTGTCTGCCCATACCACAAAATGAATTACCGTCATATTCGGCGCAACATGTGCTAACAATAACGTTAAACCCCATTCAAACAAACAAAGCAAAAAACTTCTGCATCTTTCTTATAATTATAACCTTCTCGAATCCACCATTGAAATAGTTTATTCCAGCTGGTTTATACAATAATGTTTTATTAAAATGATGCTATAAAAAAAACAGAACATAGAAATACTTTGGCATAGTATTTAAACTGTATGTTTAAACAAATCCTGTTTAAAAAGTCTTGATATAGCAAACTTAATTTCCCAGTGTCAGAAAGAGTTTTGTTTTACAGTCTTAGTTAAATAATAGAAACTCTTTTTTTTTTAAACTTGTTTAGTAAATTTTATTAAGGGATTACAAAATCATTGTAAAAACTCACACAAAATGTTGATGTACATGTAAGTCAAGGTGACATATTTTGATTAAATTAACAATTAAAATTTGTGTAACCTATTTATGGTCCTTGAACTTGCACGTGTTGTGACAGATGGTCACGTGCAAGTTTTGCTGTCGTAACATCTGTCTGTCATTTGTTAACTTGTCATTAGTAATCGTAAAATATTTAATATTGTTCAAATTATTATGATGTCCTTTTGTTGTTACAAACTCAGATTTTTCTGCGACTATCTGACTTTTGCATTTATGAATATGTACTTGGCTTCCTTTATTTAAAAGAGACTACAATCACCTGAGTACCTTTGCTCTTAGTCCCCTTGTAATGCTTGCTTGGCGTCGCTAACCTTTAGGGATTACAGTTGCTTTTGATTTCAAGTCGCGATTTTAAAAATCTTGACTCTGCAACTGATGTTATTTGTTTAGAACCTGATGATTTAAAATCAAAATGTGTGTTGATGTAAATGGAGGATAGGGTCTGTAATGTCATACAGCCTTCTTGTGCTGGTGTGCCATAAAACCCCATTCAACCATTCAAAATATTTTGTTTCGGTGCACAAATTGTTTTGATTCGCACAAGGTTGTTTTTGAGGCATTTGTACAAGAATAATAGTATTAATTTGTTACTAGGTATTTACAAATCGAGGACTCGACTCGAATCTGACGTAGCTTGTTCTGTATTTTTATTTAGTTACAATGGAGGATGAGCCTGGCACGTTCATTCCTGTTAGGCGCCATATAACCTTTCATGTGTTGGTGCGCCTTAAAACCCAATTCAATTTATTTAGTTACAATAGTTTCGCGTTGACCACTCAAGACAGAATTATCTCATGCAACTTACACATATAACGCAACTTTAAAATTAAAGTTAACATTTTTCCATGTTGTCTGTTAAACTAACCTTTATTTTATAGTTCAAGAACTTGCAATACCGTACTTTAAGATGTTACATTCACCTTCATTGTAAGCATTTTGTTAACTTTGTCCGTGGGGAGGTTTCTAATGAAATTAGAAAAAGCCTTCTTTAGCATTTTCGATGTTTTGTACGCTCGTTTCGAATAAACGGCCGGTTACGCTGATTGAGAATGATACTCCAACCGGTCATTCCAAATATGGAATTCATGAATTCTCAAACCTGCTGGCAGTTGTGCATTTGTTAATCGTTCACTATTTGTTGATTCTTTCAGTTTGAGCTTTTATTTGCTAGAAAATGTTTATATAAATATTGAACATAAGCATTTCCATATCTGCATTTATTTCTTTGTTATGTTTTCTATGATTATTTGGTGCTTTTACCTGCAAAACTTACCATACAATTATTTATTTAAAAGAAGAGAAAAACTTAATTGATCATTGCACAAATTTGTTGTCAAATTGTGTTTTGTGCTGTTAAACGGAATATTTTATGTCATTTAACAGGTTAATGTGCCCATGTACGTATTCGTGTATTGCAAAGGGTAAGACGTGTTTTATCATGCTCATTCAAGGTTTTCTTCATGACACCGCATATGCAAATGTGGAAATGTGGCTCCCACGTAAATCGTACAATAGAATTTGCAGCAACTCTGCAGTTCTGCAGGTTAGAAGTTTCTAAGCCCATTCTCCATATTTTATCCATAATGGAGGATGAGCCTGGCATGTTCATCCCTGTTTGGCGCCATATAACCTTTCTTGTGTTGGTGTGCTGTAAAAACCCCAATTCAATAATCTAGATAAGAATTAGATAGATCCTCTTGCTGGTCAAAATAATTGAGATGCGACTACCACACGATGAGACGACAGTTTAAGCAGAGTGATGGACACACCAAAACACGTCTACCCATCGTACACATTATTAACATTATGTTGTGATGACAGTAAAGACATTAGCTTGAAAGATCTGAATTTTATTTTAGTGTAATTTCTATGTTTTTTAAATGTGTTTTAAACATTTAATATCTGTTTGTTCTTTTCACAAGTGTAGAGCACTTTTGTGTTTAAAGCCAGTTTTAGTATTTGGCCTAATTGTTCAATCGCAATGAGGTCGGTCGGTTCTTGTAATGATTTATTACGCACTCTGGCAATGACGTTAGTTGGATTGCCATAGCAATATTTAGTTAATGAAGGGAGAGAATTATGTCTGACAACTGAAATATGTGATATTAAGAGTTGTCTCCCTTCCAATAATCTACGCAAGTTTAATTTTGATAAAGGGAGAATTTTGTCTGACAACTGAAATTAGAGTTGTCTCCCTGGCAGTAATCTACTACGTGTGCTTAATCTGAAATATTTCAATGGTTCGTAATTAGGGGACCAATATGATGACGATAATGTGCAAATATTTGGTGTTAAATTATGATATGATCTCAGTTTCTGTAAATGCATCAAGAAATTGTTTTAACTATTTTGTTTTCTAGATACTTACTGTTATGTGAGACGTCTACCCACCAACCTAATAACAAATAGATAGTCTGCCAAAATTTCACGAGGCATAATGCAGAGATTTTACGAAATATTGCCCCACTCTAAACACACATATCATAAAGAGTTTTATGCCTACATGTTTCGTACGTGTCGAAACTTTTTTTTTTTACCAAATTTCTTTTTTAGAAAGGTGAATTTATAATATAATCCCATTTGTCATCATTAAACATGTTTTAAATGGCTACTCTTCTCATCAAAATGTGCTAAAAATGACAAAAAAACACCATTCTAACAATAACGAAAATCATCAAAATTAATGTTTGAGAGAGAAGAACAAGCAGAAGACAAGTGCCCCGTGTTATTTTGGCTACTTCTGTGATTCAGTTAAGAAGTTTTTTATCTATTTATTATTAGATCTGTGATCTACCAATTACTGCATACATGAGCATTAAAGAACAAAGTCTCTCTTGTTAGTAAACTTACCAAAGATGATTTTTCACACACATATGAATCATATCACAGTGTTACAAAAGTTGTGCCATGGTAAAATGTTGTGGACAAAAAACGTGAAGTTTCTGCGAAAACTTTTAATAAATTAGGTAGATATATTTGAGAACGATTATTGTGAATTTTGTGAATATGTTGTCGAAGTGCGTTTATGTTTTTAGTAATGTGAAATTTTTGTCAAGAACTGTAAGCTCATTATTTTAAAATGTGATTTCTAGCCTTTTGAGCCAGTGTAGGTAGATTAGACCCAGTGTATAACAACTACAGACACCACATGAGTTTAGATTTTTTTTTTAAATGGCTTAAATATAAGTTGGGAGGGAATGGGCAGTGGTGTGCAAAATAATTCTTCCCATAAATGAATCGAAGCAAATCTGCAAATTTATTCTCTTTGTTCGGTTTGGCAATTGTCAAGGATATATTATTTATAGATGTGCATCTGAAAGCAAGTTATATACATGCCAATGTGAGTACTGGTACAGTAAAAAAACAACAGTTTATAAGTTGCATTTTCCAATCGTTGGATTCAGTCCTGCGTACACCTTTCTGGGGTGCCACTACAGTGATGGGGTCACTGAAGGCAGAGTTGGAGTCACTGGTGGCATGTTAGCCAATGTGACTCCTGCATGTCTTATTAGGGTAAAGAGGCATGGATCTGGAATGCTGATTCCTGTTGGCAGCAAATATAACCTTTTTGTCCTAGTACTCTATAAAACCCAGTGCAACTTTTTGGGTTCATGTCCAACAACAGCTCAAATCAAAGGCTTTACAATCACATTTTCAAATAGTCGAGCTCTGATTATTTTTTAAAAGCCAAAGCATGACTACATTGTTAGATATTGTGATGATTTTACCAAAGTATCAAAGATAGGTTAGAATTACTGGTAATCGACCATAGATGTTCATGTTGTATTTCATCTTAATGCGTGTACTTGTAACAATGATGTGCATATATACTATGTGGTGTTTGATGAATTCAATTCATAATAATACTGTGGGGATTATGTAACCCTTAACCCGCTAAGCAGGACTATAATAGCCTTTGCGTCCATTGTAAACTCAGCACTCGCAGGCTGATCAGGGTTTACAATGTCTGGCTGCTGTCAGTCATTTTCCCCAAAACACCCCTTTGTCACATATATGGAATTGTCTTAATTCAAAGAAATAACAGACCATTATATATATGTAGAGGGTTAATGTTTAACTTACGAGTTTGATTATAAGGAGTACAGTACATCACAAGTTGGGAGCACGTTTGTTCATGAGTGAGCGGATGCGAACGAGTAAAACATAAAACATGCCTCCCATCAAGTAAAAGAATTTCTGACACTTAATAATGCATGTATTAAAATGTTGCGTCTACTTAATATTCATTTCGTGATTAAAATCGTTGTTCCCACCAAATTTGAGTACCATTCTTATGGTCGGACAACATTCTGGTGTTCCGACATACTTCGATTGAATTTCGCTGGGGGGGGAAAAAAGAGTAAAATATTAGCTGTTTCGGATACCGCGCACCCCTCTCCAAGCCCAAAATCTTGGGTGGAAAAAATGTGTGATATCCGCCGACAAATACGGTAGATGAAAACTCTTCCAGAGTTAATTAAACAAAATTATATGTGATTTAAATTTTCTTTCTTCAAGATAAAGCGAGTTAAGTTAATTTCTTCCAGTGGTATTTAAAAATTATACCACAGTCAGTTATAAGTTATGTGACTTTAAATTGCAAGAAATACTAATCTTCTGTCTATTAAAATAAATGTAGTAAAAACGGTTACTTTTACCAAATATAGCTTTTATACATTCCACCAAGTTTGTAACTTATCTCACAGAGTATTGAAACGAGATTGAATTTAAACAAAGATCTGTTATATGTGAAAATGACATAATAATTGTTTGCAGCGTTGAATATCTATGGTCGATTTGCAGTGCCTGTATTTAGGCATAGTTATAGATAGATTTATATTGTACACTAAGTCAATGGTGCAATAAAAAAAATCAATGTGAAGAAGATTTGTATTTGTCTTTTTTGTTATCTTCAAGTTGCCATTACCACCAGTGTCACTTGTCCCAATACAAGCCAGTATTATGAAGACATGTTGTCATTTTGACAAGCAGACGGCATGTTTCTCAGTCTCATTGCTATTTAAGAAATAAAACATCATTTACGGTGAATTATCGTGTAATATATCACGGTTTGGAGTTCAGTTGTAAACAATAATTTCACTCGATGTTCTATTTCTATTCTAATACCGCTAATATTTCAGTAAACAATAATTTCACGAGCCCGAAAAACAATAATTTCACGAGCCCGAAGATAGAGTGAAATTATTGTTTACAATTGAACGACAAACCGTGATATATTACAAGATAATTCACTGTAAACTATGTTCTATTTCTATTCTAATACCCCTAAAATGTGAAAATAACGCACACATCTGAAATATTTCGCATTGCTTTGCTTACTCCTAACGTTTCAAACGTTACAGTGATACCTTTTGGCATTGCCTTGCTTATTCTCCTAGCGTTGCAAACGTTACAGTGATATATCGTTGAATATAACGAGATATTTTAAACTAAGCTATAGAGTGCGGGTGCATTAGAATTTAGCATTATATCAAAGTACTGGTATATATAATTTACATGATGTGCATAAAAAACCGCTTGTTTTGGGTGCATTCAAGTACTTTCAGATTAAAAAAAAACGCAAATTTTACTGCAGGCTAAGCATTATTTACTAAAATGAAATGAGGTCTAGAGACTTCCTCCCCAGTCACATCTGGCTCACACATTTCGGTTATCGATCAGAATCTGGTCACCTTGACCTACTGACCCCAATATATGTGAAGAACATATCAAAATTGCATGTCTAATAGTTTATAAACAAAATCGGTTGCCCTTGGCCTTTGCACAGAGAGCATTAAATGATTTTATATATGCCCGTTTGAATAACGTTATGGTATGGGGTTGTCCGTATGTCCGTAAAAAATCACATTCCACACAATAACTCCGAAAGTATGAGACTCACTCTCATGAAACATCATAGGTACATTGCCCTATGTGAGAGGAGGAACCCTCTTGTTTCTAGGGCTAGTATGGGAAAGGTCGAGGTCACTGGCCTTATATGGAAATATGCATTCGTACAATAACTTTAAAACCATAACACCTCTACTCATAAAACTTTATAGGTACATCGCCCAAGATGAGAGCAGGATTCTTATTGTTTTTGGGGCCGGTAGGTCAAAGGGTCAAGGTCACAGTGATCTTATCTGAAAATATGCATTCCCATAATAACTTTTAAACCATGACCCATACACTGATAAAACTTCATAAGAACACTGCCCTTGGTGAGAAGAAAGGTCAGTAGGTCAAAGTCACCATCATATTATATAGAAAAGTTCATTCCTCATGATATCAAAATTGAAACATCAACATTTACATTGTCCTTGGTGGAAGGAGAAACCCTATTATGTTTGGGGTCAGTAGGTCGAAGTCAAGGTCACCTTGACCTTAAACAGAAATATGAATCCTGCATGATAACTTCAAAACCGTTACGCCTACACTCATGAAACTTCCTTGGTTCATCGTCCTAGTGGAAAGCATGAACCCTACTGCTTTTGGGGTCAGTAGGTCAAAGGTCAATGTCACAGTACCTTATATGGAAATATACCTTCCGCACAATAACTTCAAAACCGTCACAGTTACACTAATAAAACATAGGTACATTGCCTTAGTTAAGAGAAGGGACCCTATTGTTTTTTGGGCCAGTAGCTCAAAGGTCACAGTGACCTTATGTGGAAATATGCATTCTACACAATAACTTCAAAACCACAACTATTCCTAAAACTTCCTATGTGAGAGGAACTATTGTTTTAAGGACCATTAGGCCAAATGTCTAGGTCACACAGTGATCTTATATGGCAATATTCATTCTGCACAATAACTTCAAAACCACAACTATTCCTAAAACTTCCTATGTGAGAGGAACTATTGTTTTAAGGACCATTAGGCCAAATGTCTAGGTCACACAGTGATCTTATATGGCAATATTCATTCTGCACAATAACTTCAAAACCGGAAAATCTACTCATACAACTACATAGTTGCATTGCCCAAGGTGAGAGGAGGAACCCTACATCCATGTTAAAACAACACCTATTCATGTATGCTTAGTAGGTCAAAAGTCAAGGTCACCGTGACCTGATCATGACAAATTTGTACCGGCTGTTATTCATAAACTATTTGACCTACAATCTTGAAACTTTATACAAACATGGCTCTTGGTTAAACATCATCCCTTACCATTTTTTTCTTAAAAACTTCCCATTTGAAATACTGGCCCCACAATAGACGGATTGTTGTATGACCGAGGGGAGTTTCAATAGTTGTCACACAGGAAGTAGTTTTCATTATTGGTGTACATGACCTTGATTTACTATTAACCCCAAAATTAATTGTCATCTTACCATGGGGTAACCTTGACCATTGACATGGTGACCCCAACATTTAAAAGACCCTTATCCGATCAAGCTGACCTCACCAAAATGAGTATTTGTATAACTTATAATCCTATTTTTTTAAGAAAGCAGACCTTTATAGAGACTGTCTTTTAACTTTAAAATGTTTTAAGGTTTTAGGTCTTTTTCACTCAGAAAACGTTTACCCTTGTTCATTTCATCATCAGGTCTCTTCCTTATGGTGGCTGATTTCTGCCTTGTCGTCTTGGCGGGTCGCATTTTCGAACAGCATTTTGTTGACAAGACGACAAAACGACGGATTTCACACGCCAAGACGACAAATAAATGTGGCCAGTTGTCGTCTTTTCACGTGGCGACTTTTTTTTATCGTCTGTCATTTTGGCGCCCGCCGAACGACAAAACGAAAAAATGACAAAAGACTGTATTTGTCGTCTTGCCGTCTTGGCGCCCGCCAGAACGACAAAACGAAAAGATGACAAATACAGCATTTTGTCGTCTTGTCGTACAATGTTGTTTTGTTGTCTTTTCGAGTGGCGTCTTGTCAAGACGGCGTCTTGCCATGGCAGAAATCGGCCACCATACCTCCTCCTTATCCCTCAAACTCATTATCGACATCAGTGTCTTCCTTGCCGTAACATAATCTTCATCATCACGATCATATCAAAGTAACGTTCACTCTTGACCTATTGCTCCTAAAATCAACAGCAGTCGTAAACTTACCAAAGTATGGGTATGAATGTTTAAGATTGTAGGTCTAGTATTACCAAAGTATGTGTATGAATGTTCAAGATTGTAGGTCTAGTATTACCAAAGTATGTGTATGAATGTTCAAGATTGTATGTCTAGTATTACCAAAGTATGTGTATGAATGTTCAAGATTGTAGGTCTAGTATGTAACTGATGAGTTGTTATAAGGTAGAAGGCAGTTTTCATGGTCGGGGTACAGTGACCTGACTATAGGCCCCAAAATCAAGATGGGTCAATGTCTGACCAAGTGTGGGTATTTATAAAGTTTCAAAATTGTATGTCAAACAGTTTGAGTTGACGCGCAGAACGCGCTTTTTTATAATCGGTTCACAGTGACCTCGACCTTTGAACTAATGACCACACTATCAATAGATGTCCTAGTCTGACCAGGGGAAATATTTGTACAACCTTTCCAGATGTTATGACCCAGGGCTTTTTTACCTTATATAACAGAGGCCTGTAAAGGGCCTCTTCCCAATAGAAAATTGCACTGTTTTTTCCCAACTGTGGCAGAAATATTTCCCAATCGGAAAACAGCAGTCTCTCAGAATTTGAGAAAAAGCATGAATTCTGCAGTGTGTTTTTGTCTGCTAAGTAAATTCCGACTTGGAAAAGTTAATAATTATGGTAAATAATGGATGACAATATAAATAAAGTATATTAATGTCATATTTACTGAATTTATGAAACCTTGTATTTTTCCCAAAATGAGAAATAAGCGCGTTCTTTTTTCCCAAAATGGACAGGCCTGGGTCTCTTCCCAATTTTGTGGAAAAAAGCCCTGTGACCAATTCTCAGTAAAACGTGCCCATTGCTGTCCGAGGTCTTTAAAGCTCTGTATCAAAGGTATGGAAACATAGAGAGTGTTTGAATAGGCTTTTATAACTTTATCAATATACCTCTAAAAAAATTAAAAAATTAAAATAAAAAATGGCTGATAAGAAAATACAAGTTTGTATAAAACTCGTTTTTATGTTCTACATTTTTATTTTATTTTATCAACATTTTTACTTTTATTTTATTATTTTGTCTCAATTTTAGCTTCGTTTTACATTATTCTCTTACAACGCTACATTTGCTATCGTGGTGTTGTATTCATACGTTATCTATTGCTAAATATCCTGGGCTTGATTTATCTTGATTGTAAGTAAATTAATATATTAGGTCAATTATTCGTTCTAGGATTACTTGTATACAAATATTATATCGACGTTATCTTATCAATGTCTCATAATCTTGATTTTATTACCCAGTTATTATATACTTGTATTGATCGTTGTACGGGTTACATAATAACGTTATGTTATCTATATATTTATCATTCTTATACATGTGATTTTTCATTCATTTCACTATTTATTGAGTGTATTGCTTCATTTATGCTTTGCTTACCTATTGATTTTTTATTAATTATTGATTTAGCGTTGTGTACCTGCATTGTTTATTTACTGTATTTTACTATGGGCTTTTGTTTCATTTTTCTTTTTACAATGCTTTCCTTTTACCTTTGATCCTTATCTTGGTTTCTTTTATCTTTAGATACACTTTGGATACTCTTTGGTTTCATTTAGCTTTGGTTTCTCTTATCTTTGGTTTTACTTATCTTTGATTCTGCTTATACTTGTACACTTTGAAAAGTTTACTTTACACCCTATCCTCTCTATCAAAGGACAGTCCCTTAATGATTCTACCTATTGAAAAACAAATGACAACATGTTATTGGCAATGGAATGATAAAAACTTTGGTACCAAACATGGCATATTCATTTTGGAATTTGTCAATTTAATTCTAAAAAAACTTTGTACAATTAAATCTAAACAATGCTCAGTTACTCTTTCTTTTGCAACTGAGTATATTAGTAATTATCAAAGTATTGGGACCCATTATTAGCAAATTTAATACTCAGATCTCATAAAGTAATATCGCTATGGGGTTTTTACTACATTGTTTTGCTTATAAATCGCTATCGTTTTCACGTATCGCTTCTCTTTATCACATGCTTATAGTGTATAACGTACACATATTGATTATCCAATACATAAGAACGTTGTTTCGGTAATTCTCCTATCTGATAATTGACTAAAATTGTAACTAATTATAACAAAGTTATTGTAATTTAGTGAAACACGCATATGCATAGCTTTTATGAATCATGTTCTATTTTCCTTATTTTCCCGTAGTTTCGATTGTTATAGCTTAGTATCAGTCTTTCCATTATATTAAACAGGTTTTAAAAAGCACTATCCTATACACTTTAGAGAAGTAAAAAAAGCAACCGTAATTTAAAGTTATTGTAATCTCCATTGGTTCAGATTGATGGATCGACATTCGACCAACCTTCCAAACCTTTCAAACCTTCTGGACTCTTCGGCAACCATAACCTTCTTTGAAACGCTCGCCAAATGCCTAGATGCAATACGGCGAGGGTAAATAAAAACTTCGACTACAAGATATGTCATTTTGGAGGCTTTACCTATACTTGCTGACATATTTTCAATAAGGTCAATATAACGTAACAATAGGCTTAACTGTTAACACTGTTCTATATATATGTGACCATGTTTTAAATCAATTTTAAATTTGCTCGAATGCTTTACTTTTCTAACAGACAGTTCAGAATTAAAATTTACAACAAAAAAACGCACATCATTTACGAGTCATCATTTACGAGACAAATGTTGAATATTCCTGCCAGTAACTACCCGGCTGTAAAAAAGTTAAACTAAATTCCATTTTGTTTATTTCGCTCTTCGGGGCATAGTATTTTGTTAGATACTGGGACCATACGCCGCTGGTCTAGTCTTTCTCACCATTCTCACTATTCTATCCTCTCTCTTTCTCTATTATGTTTTCTCTTTATATTTTATTTACTTATTCAGCTTTATTCTATATCAATGTATTTGCCATTGTATTTTATTTCATTACTCTCGGCCATATACATTCGCAATTTCAAAATGCTAACTGGGAAGGGTTTAATCTAATGTTGGTAGAACTTGTTACCCAACCCATTTGTCATTATAATATGTCTATCGTATATATGTTTATATCGTATATATGTTTATATTTGCTCTGTTTGTAAAATATTGGCAATAAAATATGTTTAAATCATACGCCGCTGGACATGGGGGAGGAAAATCTCTATGTCCACCGCCAAATGCATGCCATCTTCGGGATGTACTATTGATTTTATTAATATTGAGTTCTGCTCCACCCGGGGCTAGAGGGCGTGAGCGGTATCTAGCATATTTCACTACCGTTCAAGAACAGCCTCAATCAAACCGAGACTGCAATATTTTGTATGTGTCGTGTTCGGCCGTTTCCAAAGGTCCATTATCATACTCTTTTTTTTTTAAACCGAAAAAGTTACGCGTGTAATTTGGGTGAGTATTAAAGTGTTATTCTTTCATGAGACGTTTGCAATGTAGCATAATAAAAAAAGCATTGTTCCACGTGTACGAAACCCCATTCTAGTTCGCTGACAATATATTTATATTGTGTCGAGGAAAAATTTGTTGATATGCATGTCCCGTAAATGATGTATTTGTATGGGAAGCCAAAACCGTCAAAATGTGGATATTTACAAACCATTCAATGACAGGCCATTTAATTCAACATGAAGTCATTTGATGACGTACATATTGATTCGATGCGACGTGTAAACTCGGTTCATTCGTTACAAATTGAATTGATACGGTTCAAAGTGAAATGATACGATGTAAAATATCAAAACATACGACGCAAAGTCATTTGATGACGTACATATTGATCCGATGCGACGTGTAAACTCGGTTCATTCGTTACAAAGTGAATTGATACGATGTAAAATTTCAAACCATACGACGCAAAGTCATTTGATGACGTACATATTGATTCGATGCGACGTGTAAACTCTGTTCATTCGTTACAAAGTGAATTGATACGGTTCGAAGTGAAATGATACGGTATAAACTCGGTTCATTCGTTACAAAGTGAATTGATACGGTTCGAAGTGAAATGATACGATGTAAAATTTCAAACCATACGACGCAAAGTCATTTGATGACGTACATATTGATTCGATGCGACGTGTAAACTCGGTTAATTCGTTACAAAGTGAATTGATACTGTTCGAAGTGAAATGATACGATGTAAAATTTCAAACCATACGACGCAAAGTCATTTGATGACGTACATATTGATTCGATGCGACGTGTAAACTCGGTTCATTCCTTACAAAGTGAACTGATACGGTTCGAAGTGAAATGATCGGTCGAAAACACAGTCGGTGCGATGCAAACGCAATCCGTTCGACAGAAACTGATTTCATTACGTGCAAAGAGAAACGGTGCGACATCTGGCGGCGTTATTTGCCACATCACTTGCAGGGTTATTTCCCCTACATAATATATGATAAGTCAAAGTACTAAAAGTACTGAGAATGCAAGGTTTGATATGAAAGACTGTATGGATGTTTGCACGATCAAATTTCCATAAATTTTACATAGTTTTAGCCAACTTGGCGATCTTTGGCGACCTACCAAAATCTTAGAGGGTCAATCTATTCCAAATATGTTTCAAATCTAGACTAGAATATTATTTTATGAAATTGCTGATGGATAGACAGATTTGTTATTTGTGTTCATGGCCAAACTGTCACTCAAGATGACTTTCATGTCTAAAATTATGTCATTTACAGAGTGGCGTGTACTAAGTAGTCTTCCGGGAACAAGATGCACAAGAGAGCCTGTATCACTCTACTGGCTTGAATAGTCTAAGGCCGGAAAACAGTTTTTGTCTCGCCTATTCGAAGAAAAAAAGAGACATAGGTGTTGCTTCTCCGGCGGCGGCGGAGGCGTCAACATTCAAGTTTTACGTTTAGGTCATTTTCTCACAAAATGTATGCACTAGACCTTTCAAACTTTGCTTGTAGTTGTATCTTGGGTGGTACATTGCAACGTGACAAGGCAAATGTGGAAGTGACCTTGACCCTCCAAGCAAAGGGCAGATAACTTAATAATTTTTAGGTTCAACTTTTGCGTTTAGGTCACTTTTTCACAAACTGTATGCACTAGTCCTTTCAAACTTTGCTTATAGTTGTATCTTGGGTGGTACATCGCAACGTGATAAAGCAAAAGTGGAAGTGACCTTGACCCTCCAAGCAAAGGGCAGATAACTTAATAATTTTTAGGTTCAACTTTTGCATTTAGGTCACTTTTTCACAAACTGTATGCACTAGACCTTTAAAACTTTGCTTATAGTTGTATCTTGAGTGGTACATCACAACGTGACAAAGCAAATGTGAAAGTGACCTTGACCCTCCAAGCAAAGGGCAGATAACTTAATTGTTACCTTCAACTTTTGCGTTTAGGTCACTTCTTCACAAACTGTATGCACTCTTTGCTTATAGTTGTATCTTGAGTGGTACATTGCAATGTGACAAAGCAAATGTGGATGTGACCTTCACCATCCAAGCAAAGGGCAGATAACTTTAATTGTTACATTTACATCACTCTCTCATGAACTATAATTATGCACTAGATGTTTTAAACCTAATTTATAGCTTAATCTTTGGAAGAAAACATATTCTACTTTAATTTAGTTGTGTCTTGGGTAGTGCATCTTTTTGGATCCATGGATTTCATCTATGACCTTGACCTACTTTCTGGAGCTGATGATTTTTAGCTCTACTGGCCAAGGGCCTTCATTTTTCATCCGATCTTTACAAAACTTTAACATATTGTTAATATCAATTAAAGCTCGCACAAGTTCGAAAACCAGCCAGATCGGACTAGTAACAGCGGAGTTATGGCCCTTGATTTAGTTACAAATGCTATATTTTGCCTCGTTAATACGACAGGACTTTCATTTTTCATCTGATCTTTACCAAACTTTACCAGATGTTTTGCCTTTTTTTATTATTATTAGTATATTTTCTTTTATTACTTGTACATTTTTTTTTGTTTAAATTTGTTTTAAATATATATTTTTTTTTATTTTTTTTTGTATTTTTATTTTTTTATTTTTTTATTTTTTTTTTTGTATTTGATATATTTATTGGTTTATTGTTTTAATTTTATTTTTGTTTATTTTTTTGTTGTTGTTTTTAAAAAAAAACATATATATATATATTTTTTTTTTTTTTTATTTCACTATTTTTTTTCGGTTCGTTGATTTTTGATGGAAGTACGGCCCCTTGACATTTTTACTTTTAAATTTCTTGTCGGCTCTACTCCTCCTAAATCCTTGTTTGATTTCGACGAAACTTGGCAGGAAGCATCGGTAAGATGTCTAGTTGTGCACATCGCGCTTTTTCCCAGTTCGCTGATTTATGACGGAGTTATGGCACTTTCACATTTAAATTTCTTGTCGGCGCTACTCCTCCTAAACTTTCTACAAAATTTGACAGGAAGCCTCAGTATGATGTCTAGTTGTGCAAATCGCGGTATATCAATGAAATCTCGGACAAGTTCGAAAACCAGCTAGATCTTGTTAGTAACGACAGGTTATGGCCCTTGATTTGCTGAAAAATGCTATATTGTATTTCCTTTGTTAAATCTGTAGTTACTGTTACTTCATTTTTTATCTGATCTTTACCATATTTGTTTAGAATGTTAAAATAACCCGTCCCCCACCACCCCGCCCCATTTTTATAAAATTTCATTCATAGAAGTGGGACAAATTAAAAAATACCCATGTTTGTTTAGAATGTTAAAATAACCCGTCCCCCACCACCCCGCCCCATTTTTATAAAATTTCATTCATAGAAGTGGGACAAATTAAAAAATACCCATGCCAGACTAGACACAGCAGACTTATTTCCCATGATTACCAGGTGAGCGATCTAAGGCCATCCTATCCCTGTTGTTTTTGCAATGTTTGAAAAAAAATACTGATGGGAATTTTATGTCGACAACCCTTGATGTTAGAGCCGTTTCAGCCAGTAGAGCATCCACAGGCCGTCTTGGGCCTCTTGTTTTTAATAGAATGGCATTTTACTTTTAAACAAATGCACTTAAATGTCATCTCAGCAAACGGTAAACTCCATTGTTTTTAGTTACTAAAATGTTTACAACCTCATTTAAGCATCATTGACCGTTTTATTTTTAAGTCCAGCCCCCGTTAGGCGAGACATGTGAATCCACGGATTTCTTGTTTAAAAAATCAAAGGCTATAACTCTGATGTGTCTAGTCTGATGCAACTGGTTTTGAACTTGTCCAAGTTCAGTGGCGTAACCTAGAAAACGTCTTCTGCTGCAGGGACAAATAACTTAGCAAGAGGCACTACCCGTTGATTCAACTTCTCTATGTCTGTCCCACACATTGAAAAGAAACTTTACTGTAGTATTAACTAAAAAAAATAAAATACAAATCTAGCTACCTAGCTACCGTATTTTGCCTTGTATTTAACGCAGTTTTTTTAATTCTTTTAAGGTTTCCGAAAGTGGGGTGCGTACAAATTATAATACAAGGAAACAATACAATAAGCTTTTTTTCTTGCATTTTATATGCAGAAAATCGATGTTAGACTGGAGAAAATCGCCGATGAAAACATCGGGGACGAAAGACAGACATTTGTGAATGCCGATAGTACTTTATTTTTCGTGACTTACTCGCTTTATACAAGTAATTAATTGACTTAAATCGACTTAGAAATGAACAAAGTTTATTATAAAGCTTGTTTTTATATAAATTTGTTGTAGAATTTCAATAAATGCTAGCTCGAAGAACAGTGACAAGGTTTAATTGTTTAATTAACCAACATCAAGAAATATTGTATGCTTAAATACTTTACAAACACATGCATGAAATATTGTATGCTTAAATACTTTGCAAACACATTACCATTTATACATTCTCTTGTAGTATTTAATTACCCTCCCGTTAAAGCATATAGTTAATCTCTTTTTTTTGTTAAAAGTTTCACTCAAAAATATTCAAAAAAATTGGGAAAAACTTACTTTTTGCCAAATTGGGAATGGTACCATTTTTCGGTACAACTTATATAAGGAAAAAACTCACTGACCAATCAAGATTTTGCAATGATATAATTTTGAATACCTGTACCTATGATTGGCCTTTCATAGATGGTATTTTTAGAATTCCTGAACAAATTTCGGATGTCAATGGATTTAAAATGGGCCATGTTTGGGCCCTTGTAATGTAATCAGATACCATTTTGCAATAAATTGCTTAGAGTTTGTTTTTTTAAATCTATGATGCTTTCCCAATTATTTGCAACAATTTCCATCAGAATTTTTAATGCTGTGAATTGCCAAATCCTTTTCACAATATATTTGGAATGGATTGACCCTCTAAGATTTTGGTAGGTCGCCAAAGATCGCCAATTGGCTAAAACTATGTAAAATTTATGGAAATTTGATCGTGCAAATATCCATACAGTCTTTCCTATCAAACCTTGCATTCTCAGTACTTTTAGTACTTTGATTTATCATATATTATGTAGGGGAAATAACCCTGCAAGTGATGTGGCAAATATCGCTACCAGATGTCGCACCGTTTCACTTTGCACGTAATGAAATCAGTTTCTGTCGAACGGATTGCGTTTGCATCGCACCGACTGTGTTTTCGCCCGATCATTTCACTTCGAACCGTATCAGTTCACTTTGTAACGAATGAACAGAGTTTACACGCCGCATCGAATCAATATGTACGTCATCAAATGACTTTGCGTCGTATGGTTTGAAATTTTATATCGTATCATTTCACTTCGAACCGTATCAATTCACTTTGTAACGAATGAACCGAGTTTACACGTCGCATCGAATCAATATGTACGTCATCAAATGACTTTGCGTCGTATGGTTTGAAATTTTACATCGTATCATTTCACTTTGAACCGTATCAATTCACTTTGTAACGAATGAACCGAGTTTACACGTCGCATCGAATCAATATGTACGTCATCAAATGACTTCATGTTGAATTAAATGGCCTGTCATTGAATGGTTTGTAAATATCCACATTTTGACGGTTATGGCTTCCCATATATTTGTCCCGTAAATGACTGCTATAACACATCATCTAAATTCTTTATGGTAATTGGAAACACAATCTATATTTTTAATTTAATGCTTTACAAAACGTTTATAAAGTGTTAATACATATATTAATAACATGCAAACAAATAAACAGGAAATAACATGTTGTATACAAATGCTAGTAATTTGTCACAAGTCACATTCTCTGACAAAACGAGCTTGGAGTGAAACTAAAAATCAATGATTGAAGATGTATCTGAAACATATCTATAACATAGCAATATTCTTTGTACAGAGTAGTGTCTGTCCTTTCAAAACCACACTCCTTTGTGAATGTGACCATAACAATGATTAAAACAGTAGTATCAGAAAGGTTGTCCCGTAAATGATCATAGTGTATCCCGTATTGATTACTTCTACACGTTTATAGCCACATTCAATGTTCAGTTTATAATCGATACGAATAATTCATGTTCCTTTATTAAGAAGCGCTTCCCTTTTAAAGGTTAAATACCATCTAATGACAAAGAGTTGTAGATATTTCATATGACCATATACAACTAGCAGTTGTCAGTCTCTACCCAGAGTACACTCGTTCCTCACTTGACTCTGTCAACGTCAAAGGAAGTAGGGCGAACGGTTAGGTCACGTGATTATTCAAGGTGATTATTCAAAAAAGTTATGACGATGTTTATAATAAATCCTTTTGCGTGATCTGCAAAGATAAAATATAGACCTATATTAAATAATTTTAATTTTTAATTTTTATGAGTTAATTTTTTTTAGTAATTTTCTGCTATCGAGCTTTGAAATGTTTACATATGCGTTTCGATCGATTTTTGTAGTATTAAAAATAGTCCGGATTAAAACTAAATTGTTTTTACTGCATTATTTCAAATCTTGCAACATCTAATTTGCAGATATTCTGAAAATTATATTTACACCAGAAATAAATAAATGTCAGGCAAACATATTCCAATTTAACAGGTTTTACCAAAATCTTGTAATTTAGTAGTTAGCAGAGATATATTGAGTGCAAGGAACGATAACTCTGCGTGGAGATTGAGCAGTTGTATGTATTGAATTGAACTGAGTTTTAAGGCGCACCAACACATGAAAGGTTATATGGCGCCTAACAGGCATGAACATGCCATGCTCATCCTCCATGTACATCGAGATACAATATGGAGAATGGGCCTAGGACCTTCTCACCCTGAACTGCAGAGTTACTGCAAATTCTATTGTAGACACTCCATTTACGCTGGAGCCACATTTATTGTTTTTCTGCCACTGCTCTTAGTGATGCGAGCGAGATGGCACCTGAAACAATGAAGGGTCCATGATGAAGACCTTTAATGAGCATGAACAAAAAATGACAATATGAATGGGGTTGGGGGCGATGTTCTACCCCTCTGCATGTGACGGTGTGTTTGCAGTGGTTGCATTCTATCCCGGCAATGTGAATAGTGAACCTGCTGAATTTATATTTTCGTATAAAGTGTACATCGTAGGATGGCGAAATAATTTGACCAATCAGTGATCAATAAAATAAAAGACCTCCACATTCTGGTAGGGGGTAAACTCGGTGTTTATCGTTGGTGCTCAACTGACTTTAGCCCTTCAAAAACTAGTTTGTAGTAATAATTATATTAAAAGCTTTATATTTTGTGTACATTTATGTATCTTCTTTTGGTGTTGTCTGATTTTAAAACACCAATATGGATACATTTAATTTAAATCATGGTCTAATATTTTCGTTTTTCATATAGAGATTGAGAATAAAGTCCGAGTAAACCCTTTTATCTTCACCTACTGAATATCTCAACCTACCGAAAGTTGACAGGATGTGAAAGTTATGTGAAAGAGCCCGGAAGAAGACTGAATTAGGCTATGAATGGCTCAGAAGTCAATATTGGAGAGTAAAAAGTTACTTTGCTTCTATTGCGGAGTTTAGCGGTGACACACAAATGAAAACTCATGACATGAATAAGAGAGATGCAACACAATACAGAAGGAAATGCAAATTAAACAATCAGTCAAACAAGAAATGAAACAATCAGTCAAACAAGAAATCAGAAACTATCAATAACACTGAACAGAATAATATCCATCTACATAGAGCGTCTCCGTGGCCGAGTGGTTAACGCCGTTGCGTTGTAAACCTTCGCCTATCACCGCTGCGGGTTCAAATACCACTGGGAGCTCGACTTGTAAGTGAGGAAGTGTCGATTCTTACGGATGGCGGGAGGTGTACAGTACTGGTTCTACCCAGGAAAAGTGTGTGTGGTCTGCCTCCACCACAAAAACAATCGACCTTATATATAACCTAACATGTGTTGAAAATGACGTAAAACACCTTACACACAAACAAAACCATCTACATAGGCAGTGATAACGGAATAAGTAGTACTATCAATGAAAAACAAGATACACTGAAAATTAAACTTCCATTCATGGGATCAAGAAACCCATCTGTGTGCATCGACTCCTAAAACTTCCTAGGTGAAGGAAAGGAACTATTGTTTTAGGGGTCAGTAGGTCAAAGGTCAAGGTCACGGTGACCTTATTACGCATTATCATTATGCACAATAACTTACACATTTTAATACTTATTATCACTTGTTTTATCAGTAGCGTCGGAGATTTTAGTTTTACCTGACTATTAGCACTGGGCATTTTTATCCTTTTTTATAACTCTTTAAATGCAACATATTTTAAACATTTCAATAAATGATATAACGGGAGCAACGATCAGACAAAACATGGATAATGCACATATGTTAATAAATATTTAGAAAAAATATAACTTTCTAGAGAGATGTGACTAATTTATATGTCATAATAGCTTGCTCGCCCCGGTCGCGGTAACAGACAGTATCACAACGGTTGGTGTCCTCGGTCGATCAAAATTACAATAACCAGTTGTGGCTACAATTATACATGTATGTAGAACTACTCTGTTAGTTCAAACACCCCTGATCCATGCTGGTACCCTTTTCTCGATGACCTTGCAATATGGTGAAACGTATTTTAAAAACCTCAGGTGCACCCCATCATCTTCTTTGGGCAGACATAAAAGCTTTGTTCTTGCCATTGCTTGAAAGATGATTATGATAAAATAATCTACTTAGCATAATTACAGTTATTGGAAAAAAAACTACATAGAAATGCTCGCCAAAAGGCCTTGTGTCATAGGGCGAGCAAAAATAAAAACTTTAAGTAGTAGCAAAATAACTTCAAAACCATAACACGTACACTCATGAAACTTCATAGGTGTCCTTGTTGAGAGGAGAAATTCTATTAAGTTTGGGGTCAGAATGCGCTTTTTCACAGTCGGTTCACACTGACCTTGACCTTTGACCTTATGACCACAATATCAAGGTGTCCTAGTCTGATCATGGGAAATATTGTTATAACCTTTCCAGATGTTATGTCATTAGTTTAAAGGTACTGCGGAGAAACAGAAGGATCAGCCAAATCCGGTATGCCTCACTATCCCCCTCAATCATTTGTTTGACAGCGTACAAGTTGTCATTATATATACTTTAAATAACACCAATACAGTTGATGAAAAAAAAAGTTTTCTCACAAGACGAGGTCCCAGTGGGATTCAAATCCATAGCTGAGAGAGCCAAGAAAGTTTCAAACGCAGTGTCTTTGCTCTGTCAACCACGGAGGCGCTAGGTGTATTTGAAAGTTACTAATAAATCAATAGCAAAATCAAGTTAAGATAAACCTAAAAAGATTTTATGTCGAAGTTGTTGATGCAAACTTGTATAATAACATCACATTAACGGTACATTTTAAGTAATTGTATTTTATTCTAATAGTGGTACATAATTTACAAAATATTTTTGTTTGTTTTGTCCACCAGTTCCGACTTTGCCGCAGTTAAACTGGAGTATTTTTTCTTTCTATTAATCAATTATTCAAAAAAATAATTTGGTCTCCCTTTTTTCCCCGCACGGATGATCTTAGGACGTGTATTACACACACGAGGATACGAGTTCTTGTTTTCCAAAATACAATCTTCTTCACGCTCTTCAGCATACGGATCGCACTTCCCAACATTTTTTAATTCGTGCTCAGAATAATGGCTCTTTCCTACCGAAAAACTACCATCTTCATGCTCTATATTATATTGATCGCACTTCCTAGCATTTGAAAATCCGTGCTCAGAATACCCGCTATTTGTGTTATCTTTACAATTGTCACGCTCTTTATCATAAGGATCGCATTTCTTAGCACGTGTATCACGCACACCAGCAAATCCTTGTGCAGTATACAAATCCTCAGATTCAGTCTTTATACTTCTGTCTGAATTGCTATGATGTGCTTCATTCTCCACGGGTGTCATCGCTTCTTCGCCATATTTCCATTTACGATCTACGTTATCATCTTGCGTGGATGACGAGATCTTGTACGATTGTTCAGATACATTCATTTGATGTGTACCTGATTTCAGCAGGGACAATTTGCCGATTGCCTGGTGATTGATAATCATGTTTTGTATCTGTTTGTCCGGCTCAAACTTGTATTCTCTTACACTGTTCTCACGCTTTATACTGACAAGACTGTCTTGCAGGGTTTTTACTCGAATGTATGCTGCTTCCATTGCACTAAAAAGTTTTGTGTTTTGTTTGGTGTTGTGTAATGTTTCCAGTTCGCTGGTCATACTATTGACTTCGTTTATTGTAGAGTCACATTTATTTTCAATATTGCTTACACTTCTCTGATCTTCGTCTCTTATACCGTTGGCTGTATTTTTCATTTCGCTTTCAAGCTTGTCAAAAAAGTTATTTATTTCAGTCCTAAATTTATTCAAATCGTCGATAGCTGCAGAACAATATGTTTTACAGTTTGAGCCATTTTGCTGTGCCGTTTCTTTACTGCTACCCGCATCACGTTCTATGATGTCAAGTTTCTGTTTCAAATCCTCATATTCTTCTTCTATATAGATGACGTCATCGCATTTTCTGTGACCTGTACCAATACATGTGCCGCATCCAAACTGGGCATGCGATCTGCAGTGAAACTTTATTATCTCCCCATGTTGCGGACAGTTTTCAGTGTTACTGCCTTTTCCGCTGTTCGTCTGAACATCACGTGCTGGCATTGATGATTTATCTTGTAAAACATGATCCCTGTAAGCTCGGGCCCTATGGTGGTGCGTGTAGCACGTGTCGCACAGATATTCCTGGCAATCTGCGCAGTAACCCTTGACAGGAAGGGTGTGTCCTTCATCACTACACGGTTCACAATACACGTCTAGTAATGCTTCTGACTCCGTGACACAAACGACTGGCCTATTGTTTCCAGAAGCGCCAACAGCGGCTACTGCCTTCCTTCCAGGCACCGACATGTTTTAACCACAAAATTAGCGTTAATGTAAAGAACAATTAAAGATCATCAGACCTCAGATAATTCCAACATTTGCTTTCGGTGCGCACTTTCGTTTTCATAAAGACCCGGATGTTGCCTAAACTTGTTTTAGTCTGGGCTTGTCTAAAGGTAGATAACTAAACATTCTTAAATATTCATTAATGTAGGAGTGCGTTTTCTTAGGTCGACTCACAAGTTTACCTAAATAGTAATTCTGCTGTCGACGTGTGTGTTCATATACATACATAGACTTGTACAGCCATGATATATACAAGAGGTTTAACTTATAACGTAACACTTTCATATATTGACCTTTACCCCGAATATGTTCATTAAATGGCATAAACACTATTGTGCTTCATTATTTTTGAAAAAGAGGAGAGAATGCGATTTGAAGCAAATTTATTCAATTATGAAAATAACCGCAATAATATATATATTAAGGAAAGACTTGTAAATTGTCGTTTAAAGTTATAGTATTCACATATGTCCCTGTTGTTTTTTTGTGATAGTTTTTTTCGGTTTTCGCGATTTCAATGCTTTGAAAGTGATAACATTTGTAAATATCTAGTTCAAAACATCAACTGCAGGTATTGTTAAGATCTTCTCATCCATAACATTAAATGTTAATACTTTATTACCAGAATACATTTTAAAAACTATATTACTTAAGATTTGGGAGCAAAACACACACATTTGCAAACAATCACTAAAAACACATACATTTTGATCAAAGATACCTTTATATGGTATGTGATATTCAGTAACAATAACTATTCATCTTTTTGTCTTACAAAATATGAATACTCGTACAATGCTGTTTTGGTGGGTAATTTATAAAATCGTCGCCTAAATATGAGCAAACTGTTCTATTATCTGTCAATTTAATAATATTCTGATAAAATTAACACTTTTATTCAACATTTATATTTTTTGTCTTAAAATTAAACAATCGATCATATTTACATTACAAACACAGTTTTTAACACTTATTGTCAGTATTTTCTGGAATTATTTTCGTTTTAGGTAAAACTGTACGGCAATAGAAACATATACATGAAGGTTTAACTTTTGAAAATAGCATGCAACTAATTAAAACTATTATTTAAAGCGAACCGCGTGAAATCGGACATTATTTTTAAATGCTACATATCTAAAAGACAGTCTCACATAATTAAATCACGTATTTTATTGACATTAAGTTCGGCTGAAGAAAAAATCTTAAACAAAAGTGTTACGCTATATGTTGAACACCTCTTGTATTTAAGAGATCTTAAGAGGGTCTACCTATATCGTTATGTCCACCAGATATGATATATAAAGGTTACATAGGCATAAAGAGCACTATGAAAAATGTAAAAGGCAACTGTGTTCCCCTCATGTAATACTCGTTATTGCGGAAAAGATTTTTGCAGCTGTATTCGAAATTGTTTTATAACATGTGGACTTTCCTGATGTTTGTTGGGAGTTATCTTTTCTTCTGCGTAATATCTTTATTAGATACGGTAAAACAATTTACCTCCATGGGTACTAATTATACTACTCAAAATTTGCTACGGATCACTTTTATGTTTCCATATAATTTTATTAGAAATTAATTCACAATAACGATATTAATTTCATTGATACTTCAACAGTTCCAGTCATGAGATCACATGACCATACACTGCCCTAAATAAGTTTATGTAAAATAGAAATAATGCTATTTATTTCAGCAAGAAATTTAGACAGCAATAAGCGATCCTTAGCAATTTTGAATAGTATATTTATAGACGGTTATGATTTGTTTGTATGGTGTTTTACGTCATTTTCAACACATGTAAGGTTATATATGACGGTCGATTTTTTTGTGGTGGAGGCAGACCACCCACTTTTCCTTGGTAGAACCAGTACTGTACATATCTCCCGCCATCCGTAAGAATCGACACTTACTCACTTACAGAGATTTAGTGTTTAGTGAAATTTTAACAAAATAGAAACCCAAAAGAGCGACCATAGGGGGCGAATGTTTTTTTATTTTATTTATTTATATACAAATTGTATTCTGTTTATTTTAAAAATCGTGCCATTCACGCTGGTGGTAAAACTTGACTACCAAGAGGGATTGTTTATCATAATTAACACACATCTATAATTTGACCATCATTTGCTCATCTGGTGAGACTTTTCCGGTCAATTTATTTAAATATAATTACATATAATCAGATAGTTACGCGCATTTGTGTTGTATATATATATCAGCTTCGGATAACGTGTGTGTGTGCGTGCGTGCGTGCGTGCGTGCGTTCCTAACATTTTAAATAATACAAATTATATATGTATAATATGCATCAATCACAAAACATGTACAAGTATTTCTCAAACACATGATACAGACGAAACAAATCCACCCCATGCTATATATCGTTGAAGCTGGAGATTTCTGGGTGTCACCCACTCATCATAATGTGTTTCACTGGCATATGTAATTTGGTAGGCGCCATAACCCTGGGATGTAAATTGAAATAACCTGCATAACCTGACCGATTAGTGTTAACGAAATAATCTGGTCTGAAAAACTCGACAATATGGCTAGTTTAGTAAAACTCATTACTATCAATGCATGTGATGGTTTAAGGCTGAAATAAATGTGTTTTGTGAATGACGTAAATTTGAACTGAATTGAATACGCATCTGCTAGCAAAATATCAACCAATTTAAATGACTATGTATGATTTAAAAACAAAACTCCGCTGAGTCGGCGAGTTTTCCAGACATTACTAATCCGAAGATAACAATGCATTTGCACATTTAACCTTTAACCCGCTACATAGATATACGTAATGGACTGTTCTTTTCTTTGAATTAAGACCATTCCATTTATGTGACAAAGGGGTGTTTGGGGGAGATGACTGATCAGCAGCCGGACATTGTGCTTAGCGGGTTAAGTTTAAATGAAACGTTGGAGAGGCACCAGTCACTTTTCTAGTCGCCTCTAGACCCCACATATATTATTATATTAAACATTTTTACCACATACTTTATTAATTTAAAATACACAATATTAATGTAAAGAAAAACAATTTGACGTAGCACTCAGATTGTTAAGTAGGCATACAGTTAATGTGTGTTAATGGTATAAATATGTCCAAATAGTAACAACGGTAAAGCTAGTTAATACGGCAAAGTTGACACAGGTCCTTCTGGAACCGCTTCCCAGGTTTTCGATTAAAGACATGGTCATTGTGGTCGTTGAAGTTCTGGGCGTGGTCCCGGCATCACGTGCCTCTATCACCAGCTTGTAGAGAGACTGAGTGTCGTACTTCAGGGAAAACATGGAGTAGAGCACGCCGCTACTGGAGTCAACACCAAACGCGTTGTTTGCGTTCCCACCTGAAGTGAACAAAATGAAGATATTTAAAAATATATATGAAGAAGTTTTCCAAGTTATTATGTATTTATGCTCTACCTTTGGTGTATACCCCACATCCCCACAACCCACCAATTAAAAAAGGTAAGCCTTATTACGTTCTTTGTTAAAAGGTATTCCGTTGCTTTCATCTAACTGCCTCGGGCTTTCCAACATGCACACGCAATGTTAGGCGGTGCCTAGTTTCTCCATAAATTGAACACTTACCGAAAGCACTTAACCCTTAACCCGCTACATATATATAATGGAATGTTCTTTCTTTGAATTAAGACCATTCCATTTATGTGACAAATGGATGTTTGGGGGATGATCTGACTGATCTTTGATCAGACTGTAAACCTTGATCAGACTGCGAGCTCTGGGTTTACAATGAACGCAAAGGCTATTATAGTCGTGCGGGTTAAGGGTTAATATATATTGAACATTTTGTTCCGATATGAAAATAAGACAAATTTGAAAATCTCGATACGCATTGCATGTAAGGTTTGGTTGATCTATAAATAATATTCTGGAAATAACTAACTCACCTCTGACAAGTTCGGATACATCTGTCCATGCTAATGATTTCGAAAATGTACGTATGTTTATATACTAAAGGAAAAAAGAAACGCAACTCGGGAATTACCGCTATATAATGTTTAAATCTACGTAACATTTCAAAGAAAGTTGTTTTGTAAAGATAAAAAAAATGCAGCTAGACAGAGAAATGACAACACTGTGCTGTTATTGAGTGTTTCATCACATTACACTTTGTAACATGAAATTCATAAATGTTGAAGTTCCGCTTAGAAAAATTGAGCCATTTCAGTACTGTATTTTGCAAAATTCTACCTTAGTGTGCTCACCTGCTTGAGCCAAGTCAGTAATGAAACTTTGAAGGGATAACATCTGGTACGTTATGTGTTGTTTCAGACTCTCTTTTTTTCAAAATGAAAGGTCTTATGAAGCCATGTACCATTCGATTAACAGCAGCATAATATATATACTATATATAACCGAGTTGCGTTTTTTTTTGTTCCGTTAGTATGCAATTGCAAGTATACGGTTTTAAATCGGACTGTACCTGTTATTTTGTATGTGACCATGCCGTTTTGTCCGGAATCTGCATCTTCTGCTCGGACCATGGCTATAATCATTCCTAGTAATATAAATGATAATTTCTGGATAATATAAACGATAGCTGCTTGTCAATATGAATGGTAATTCCTAGTAAATATAAAGGATCATGTCAAGAAAAGATGCCCATTGAAGAGTTCAAATTATACGTGATGAGACCCGCCAGCTGACTTTATTTGTTGTGTAGCATGTCTATTTCATCTGTCTGCCATACTCTAACTTCCAATATCTGGTAATTATTGTACACCAGTATTCTGACAGGTGTTATTTTCAATTAAATGGTTTACGCCTAAGATCGCTCACATGGCAAATTATCGGAACCAATCAGATTGCAGATCGTGGCATTTGTTATATACTATTTAATACAGCACCAAAACAACTGTTTGAGCGTCGTCTGCTATGTGTCTACTGAACCGAAGGTTCAGGGTTCGAGCCTTATATAAGGCAAAACATTTTAAACCATACAATGTTAAGATATTTAAAAAAATATTATACGAAACTACTACGGAATAAAGCTGATTGGTAACTTCAGCGACCATGCTACAATAAGTGATAGCGTGCACCTTCAGAACGTAAGGCTTGAGCGGAAGGTTGCCGATTTTCGGTAACACGTTTTACCCGATCAAGCAATATCTAATAACCACAATTATTAAAGCTACACAATCTTGATTCACCACAGTATGAAATATGCATAATGGCTGACGGATGAGGTCACATTATTTCGCCGAACATATTATGATTTACGGAGCGTTTGAAATTAATGACTTCCAAATCAGTTAAACCATCTACAACAAATGGAAAGCTTTAAGTATTTAAGGGTTGAGAGGATGAACTATTTCTCTCTTCTTTCTTGATTACTTGTCAATATACATACACTCATTCAACGCAATAGTCTGTTCATAATTCTCTTTTAACATTTCATATTCAGTCCATTTATTTGTATAGGTGTCTGTGTGCGTTTCTTTTTTATGATTTTCTATTTTCCGTAACAAACCTGGTTTTGTGTTTTCCCTGATCACGTAATAGTTGCTGAATGCCGGGCTATTGTCATTTTCGTCAATTATTTGTAAGATCATGGTGGTTTCTATATTGCTGGTCCCATCTGTCACCCTGCAAAAGTTTGACAATGTCATGACCAATAAGTCCTAGCTGAGGTAAGCACATGTGTTTGACTATGTAATCATATATGGGGTGTGGGTAGGGAAATCCTTGCAATTTACTCATCATTCCTTTCCTCAATGCAACCTTATTCGTTATCATCAAATCTGCGGTTATTATAATAATAAATGGACTAAATCAATCAAGGGTCATTTAAGAAAGTTGAAGATACAAGTTTACGTTCTGCTCTTCCAATAATTTAAAGGGACACACGGCAATCTTGAAGTGTTTTAAATGGGTGGCTTGACTTATATATCCAGGATCATGTTTATTTTTAACCTGGTTACATTTACATAAATAAAAATTGAAGTATTCACTTTTTCGTCATATTTTACTTTAAGTTTTATTATATTAGTGATGTAATAATATCAAAATTGAATAAAATTCATATACAATTTGCTTATTCCTCATTATTATAATTAATATTAATGATTGAACAAATGTAAGTTATCCAGAAAAACTAGCGGGACGGCGTGAGTTTTAAAAAAATCAAGATTGCCGTGTGTCCCTTTAAAATCGTAACTTCGGTAGGCCTACAGAGTTCGCACACAGGTGCCCAATGAATGGATGGTAGATCTATCGAAGAAGTGTTATTAATAATCATAATAATCAATAAAAAAAAAATAGAAACGAGATCACCTGCCTCACAAGACCAAGTACACATGCATTGATACTGAATATAAAGCCCCATTCAATAGACGCTAAACTCGGAAAGGTGCCCCACTACATAACTATCACCGCAACGGCTACACGTATGTGATCTGAACGCCAGTTGTTATACTTTATGTCTTAATTTAGTATCACATAAATAGAGGATCTTACACGAGTACTCATACATAATTGAATTTATTAAACAAGTTTGCAAAATGATATAATCTGAGGCTCTTGCCGAGCATTATATCATTTTTGCTAACGAGTTTAATAAATTCAATAATGAATGAGAACGAATGTTATATTCTATTTATTACATCTCAAATATCGACTTTTATTGCATTTTGCCTGTCGCTTTAACACGCGAAACCGACATAAACCGTGGGAATTGGATCATAGTCATTATCGTGCTTTTTGACAGCGCATACTAGGCTTATTTGCATACTTATATAACTAATGGTATATCAAAAATATAGAATGGTGTTATTCCACTCCCAAACCGTAAGTTATATGATAAATGTTGATATTAACCGTTTTAATACATATTTATTCCAAATAACCCTATAATTCAAGTACAATATAGTTAAAGCTACTATAGCTGTTTATAAGGCGTGTACAAAAGTGAAGCAAATGGGAAGGGATTAACACTTTAACAGATACCTAAGTACATTCAAAGCAGTTATAAAAGTCGAACAGGAAATGTCAACCACAAACACGCACAGAAACAAACAACAACTACAAAGATGAATAAAAGGCAAGACATATCATTACAAACATCACAAACATAAACACAAACACCAAGCTTGTGAAACATGGCTTGAAATTTCTGTAACTGCAATCGACGAAGCAACATCAAACATGCACACCCATTCACTGAATATATTATGACCGTTACGAGATTCGAACCGCTGACCTTCAGATTGAAAATACACATGCTTTACCACAGGCTATACATTCAGTTGAGTTATGTTTAACATATCAATACAGTGTTAGCATTCAAGTTCAATATATTTTCTTCAATATTGTGATTCAATGCGTTTATAAATGCATACGTACATGAAAGGCGTTTACAAATAACTACAGAAAATATTGATTACATATATATTGATGCACGTTCTAACATTATTATGGTATAAACTGGAAATACTGCGTATATGTTGGTTAAAATCAACAGTAGGTTATTGGATGGTTCTATAGCCTAATGTTAATGCATACAAATATTCTCAATCCGGAGGACTCGAGTTCGAATCCCATGTTAACTTATTTTCAATGATTAAAGCGGTGAAGTTTTAATTAGTTCCTACATTGAACCACCTATTAAACATTATGTCCTGTTATCTTACGGGTTTGCGGCCATGTTACGGAAGAATAAGACTAAGATAAATCACGCCCCACAACACGCCTACTGTTTCCTTATATATGATGCTCCTTATGTAGCTATAGCAGCTTTAAACAATCAAGTTTCATGATATTGTCATAAAAAATACCCATTCTCAAATATATGACTTTTCCCTAATAAGTATACCTGACAGAGACTTGAAACTGGTCGATGGCATCCTCTGCGTCAACATCAAATTCCGCCATGGTAGAAATGACACCGGACGACGAGCTGATGCTGAATTTTTGCGGAGAGGGCGGAGTCTGTGACGTCAGTGAGTAAATGAGCACATCGTTGTCGGCATCAATGGCGACGACTCTGTAGACAGACCGCCCAGGGGGCGTGGTCTCCGAGACTGGTATAGTGCGGCCTGGTTCCCCGGGAGTGGTAAATATCGGCGTTGCTGAAGATGAAGTATACATTGGCAAACGAAAATAAAGGTTAGTCTGTACGGATGTGTTTCATTTTGTGATGACATTATTCATTTTATTACTTAAAGGGAATGTATTGAGAGTACTGAAGTACTTGAATAAGGGTGAACGAATTATCAAAATCGGATGATAAACAAAGAAGATATGATCATTTGAAGTTTCTGTTGAAACGGATATGGAAGCGGCCATTTTGAGAGCTATGACATCACGGTTCTAAATGACCATATATGGAATATTTATAAATATGAACGTTTACTGATTTATAGGGAAAAAATGACAACAAATGTATGAAAAATATGTAATACTTAATGGCAGTAATGCTTTATATGACCAGTAAAAAGAATCATTCATTTGCAGTGATTTTCTTCGTTTTAAATGATATTTATCAATATTCCATATATGATAATATGGAACTATGACGTCATAGTTCTAAAAATGGCAGCTCCCATATTCGTTTTAGAACAACCTTTAAATGGTCATATCTTTTTTGTTTATCATCCGATTTTGATAATTCTTTCACCCTTTTCCACGTTTTTCAGAACTCTCAATAACAGAGCTGTTTGGCTGTGTCGCTACATTTCCTTTCAGTCACCATTGCGAATGATATGAAACAAAAGCATATATGTTTTTGTTACCATGCTTACATTCGTAAGACGCTTGACAAACTGGTGAATTGAGCTGGTTGTACATAAATAAACGGCTGCCTATTGTATATGGGACAACCGAACATTTTGGTCATCTAGCGTCACGCTAGTTTGTTTTTTTACACAATTTAAATCTTTTGAAAATCATATTTAAAAATGTACACACACACTATACGTTAAGAAATATAAACAGATCGGACATGGAAAGTAGCATTCAAGGAGGACAGTCAACCACAAAACACAGAAACAAACATGCAAACAGACAAACAAGAAGGCAAAAATAATAATAAAAGCAAACGACATCACAAACACAAAAGGGTTGACAATAGGGCTACCACCTTGGAACGGTCAGTCGCAGAGTAGGCCACTGGGGGTTTAAACCGGTTCTAGGGTGCACCAAACCTCAGTCGCATGTTACCTTTGGTTTAATTAGAGTAATGAGAGTTTTTTTGGGGGTTTCGTAAATTTGATAAAGCATCATCAAAATAAACTGACCAATCATGATCAGTGAGCAGAACTTTGACACATTTCTAAATTCTGGTAGGTGATAGACTCGGTCTTTATCCTAGCTGTGCAACCAAGTTTACCTTAAAATTAAAAATATTTACAGTGTGATTATTTTGAAACCCTGCGTATTTCATACACATTTATGCAAATGGATGTAATATGCATGTATCTTTCAAAATCGAATCTTTCAAATTATCATCTGTTTACTCTGCCGAAGATTTTTAGTATGAACCTAAGGATAAAAACCGAGTAATTCAAATTGTATCACCTAGTGAAAATCAGGTAAAATCTCAACATTTTGGCAATGGAAAATTATGGACACCAATAACTCTCCAGATCGCCTGTAGTCCTTTTAAACCATGCTGTGAATTCATATTAATGAATTAGCGGTGTCGTCGAGTTTTTCAGACCAATATGTTTTAGTAACATTGATTAAATCGGGCGGATCACGGGATCTAATTTAGTTAAGTACAAATACACTAAGACTATGCAACTGAGGCAGATTATGTCACCTGTCCCTTCAAAAATCTTGTTTCTGAGCGTATGATTTCCTTCAAATGAAAAAGCCAAGTTTAAAACATATTAAACAGTTTTGATGAATACAATTTTTTTTTTAAACAATAAACAAACACACAAAACAAACCGCCTGCATGTCCCGACCTATAACTTCAGCTTATTTGTGTAGGTTTGAATAAAGATATTTCAAATCTTTTCTTTTTGTTCTTCTGTTTTCTTACTTTCTTACTTTCATATCCCAAAAAAAAAAATCCACTATGAGGGACAAATGAAGAAGAAAATGCCCACATATAAAATATTTCATTCTGGTGAAAACTATATTTTGAGATAACATATTCTCTTTGCTGTTGACTTTGTGTAGTTTGTGACCTACAGTGTAAACATGTTACACATATACAGTTATATATGAACTCTTCGTAAACATTTTATTTGCTGTTGTTTTTTGAAAAGTATTTAAATTTGAACCAGTTGTTTTCAATTTCCAGCTCTGAGCCCTTTTTACTTTTGTTGCAGTTTTTACATCTTATTTGTTTTTGTTTTTGAAAAGTATTTAAATTTGAACCAGTTGTTTTCAATTTCCAGTTCTGAGCCCTTTTTACTTTTGTTGCAGTATATGTGTAAACCTTATAAATGTAATCCTTGTTTTTCGTTTCGGCAAGAAACACGCGGTATTGTATTACTTAAATCATCTATTTACCACCATTTATTTATTTACATTTGCTGATATACATGATATATGACAAAAATTAATCTTTGTTGTATGCTTGTCAGTTACATGTTTGGAGGTGGAAAAAAATAAATATCTGTTTTATATTGACAATACCGCTGACAAGTGTGATATGTATTTGAGGCCAATGGCCTTTCATAAATATATGAATACATCTGAGTTCTTAAAAAATCAAACCAAACAAAACTATTTAAAAGTATTTCAAAACAGTTGGTTCAAACTTATTTATTTTTCATCGATTGTAACGAAAGCTCTATGCACTTCAATCTCATTAAAATCATATCGATACTGTCCGTTATAGGTAGAGTAGCATAGCGTGATAAAGGGTCTGATTTTAATGAGATTGTATGCACTTATTTTAATCACTCTCGATGTCTTCCTGTGTAGAACCAGTTCTAAGCAAATGCCGATAAAGTGTCTTGCTCAGGGACACATCACGTATGACCATGGCGAGGATCGAACCGACTGTTTGGGTCATGGGTCCAACGCTCTACCACTAGACCACAGCACTCCACAAATCCGTGTTTGGCATGTCTATGCATGTTATGACTAATTTTGTATTCTTGCCCATTTATAATTTGCGGATAGTCCAAAGAACTGCGACACAGTCATATGCTGTCAAATTCACTTCAATGTATAAAAACTATTTTATGTTTGTATACTTAGTTTTTCGTTCGTATTTTGTTTTATGAACTTACTCCTGTATAATTACCTGAAAAAAGAAAATTGAATGTGGAAAACCAATTTCGCCATTTTGACTATTAATTCGGACACTATCAACTGAACTATTTAAATACTGACGTAAAAAAAGCAACACCACTGTATTAACTTGTTGTATATAAACCGAGGCCCGGTCCAGCTGTACATTATCCAAACCCTGTGAGATATATATGATTTACAAGTGTAATGTCCAAAGAGTACTATCTTACCTGATTTTGAAAGACCAATAAGCGGCAGAATAATTAGTATGTCGTACAACATTTTATCTTTCGTCAATCCAGCTTTCAAATGCTTTAATTTAGAATCCGTTTAGATGTTTTCCAAAATGACCACTGTTTCTACACTTCTACGCCGTTCTTTATATCCCACTGTTCATGGTAAATAAATGTTACTATTGACAACACAAAATAGGGGAATTTTCTCTCAAATGTTCGGCACAAGGGTTATAGAAAAAATAAAAACCACCACAAATAATCTTGCATGAGAACCTGTTGATTCTTAATATAGCGAAGGGTATACAGTACTGGTTATACCCAGGAATACGTGGGAGATCTGCCATAAAAAAAAAGAAGAAAAAAAACAATCATCGACCGTTATACATCGCCTTAAATGTAATGGAAAATGACGTTTAACACCAAACAAATCCATTTACTACCGAGATATTGCACTTCAGAAATTGCCAAGTTAACTTTTGCCACTTTTTTCACCGCGATCTCATGGTTGCATCTGAGAACAACACAAATATATAAAAATATTGGTTCTAGTAGCTGATTATTTTAACCCGCTAGCATAAGACTATAACAGCCTTTACGTCCATCGTAAACCAAGATCAGCCTGCGAGTTACAGGCTGATCGGGGTTTACAATGTCCGGCTGCTGATCAGTCATTTCCCACAACACACCCCACTGTCACATATATGTAGCGGGTTAATGGCTAATGGTTGTATTTCATTATATTCCAATGCAGGGAACTTATGTAAGTAATTTAACGAAAACAACTCTGTTTTTCGAATTTTCTGCTATGATAAGAGTAAATAAATTTGTCTGCTGCAGAAGGTCATGCCGAAAAGTTGAAAAATACAGTTGTGTTCGTTAATTGTTTACATTATACTTTACATGTATGTAACAACGGAAAGAATAGGTCATGAAGATTGATTGCGTGCAACGATGACGTCAAAACAAGCCCAATGCCAATACCATCTTCTATAAAATCCCAAACACTTACTAATTATTGTCTTTACCGTGTTTAATGGTGTTATCCGGGTACTGTTGTTGTTTGGTTTCCTGGTTTCTTTCTTTTTGATTGCCTGGTTACTTAGTAAACGGATTTTCAACGGACGGCGGACGAGCTGCGACAGCTTTTGGTTTAGAGGTTTGTCCGAGTTTCTCCAAAACATCTTAAATACTATCCAGCGGATTAATTTGATATTTGAATAGTTGTTACATAAGATATGATCATTTACTGGTCAGTGTTTTCATGACTTTGACCTTCAGTTAAAGGTTACACTTTTTCGTGCAATTACCACGTGCAATTACCACGTTTCCTTTGACTGTTGTTCGGTTGCCTGATTCGGTTGCCTGATTTATGTTGATTGAGCGGTTGGTTGCTCGGTTACTGTTGTTTAGGTGTTCCCGATTATTGTTGTTTTTGTGGGTTGCCAAGTTATTGTTTTGCTCGGGTGCCTTTGTTGTTGAGTTGCCTGGTTACTGTTGATTTTGAGTTGTTGCTGTTGGTGTTGTTTGGTTGACTGGTCAATGTTGTTGTTGTTGTACTGTTCGGTTATGGTTGTTGTTGGGTTGCCTGGTTACGGTTTTTGTTTAGTTGCCCGGTTACAGGTGGTGTTAGTGGCTGGTTACGGTTGCTGCTGGGTTATCCTAGTTACGGTTTTTGTTGGATTGTCTGATTATTGTCGTTGTTGGTTGCGTGGTTACGTTTGTTTTTGTGCTGCCTGGTTGCATTTGTTGTTGCCTGTTTACGGTCGCTGTTGGGTGGCCTGGTTACGTTGTTGTTGGGTTGCCCAGTTAATGTTGTTTTTGGGTTGCCCGTCTTGTTACTTTTTTTGTCAGTTTGAATTTAGGTAACCCCTGTCCAGAACTTAATTTCTAACTCTTAGCAGGATTAGAGAAACATGTGTTTAGTAACAGTTTAATGTAATTAATTTTAGTCATTTACTAAACATTCATTTAAAACACACTAAAATCCGTTAATGACAACCCAGTGACTACGTTAATTACCTATAACTTTACTACTTGCACTCATTTGGGCGTTGATGGCGTTAAAACGGAAGTGTTAAATGAAAATGGCAGTTACACACGCGATATGCGTAGGTACAATACGAGGATGACTTCAGCCAAAACAAGAATATTTCCTTGCAACCACGACAACGACTTAACACTACATAAACTCGGCAACTCATAAACTCGACAACTCATAAACTCGACAACTCATTTTTTTCGTGTTTTTTGTGTGTTTTTTGTGTGTGTGTGTGTGTGCGTGTGTGCGTGCGTGCGTGCGTGCGTGTGTGTGTCTTTGTTTGTTTGTGTGTTTGTTTGGATTTTTGTTTGTTTGTGTGTTTGATGTTGTTAGTTACGTTAGGTTATGCCTCCAGATGTATTGTTCTTAACACATTGTCTCATCTTAGATCTTGGGCGTCGTGAGAGAAAACATAAATTGTTTAGGTTTATTTAGTAGTATTATCAATACAGAAGCTGTAACGAAGTCGCAATGCCGTTGTGATGACACTCGGTTGGTTGCAAATGGGTAATGACTCCGAGAATCTAACGAAACCTTTACAAACCATTTTGGTAAAATATCATTTATAATGTATCAAGTATACGAGTTGTATGATAACTGAATTATATATAAGTTATCATGTAGCATGGTCATTGACATTTCCTGTGTATTTGCACAGTTGTAAATCAGTTAACTAAAAATAACCCCAGTTTTGGAATAGTAAACAACGATACATTGATTCATTCTGGGGGCAAACATGTTCAAAACTGCAAATGTAAAATAATAGTAAACAATATTTCTAGTCTAATTATACGACGCACGCTCATTAGTTGTTAAATGGTCATTATTCGTCAATAAAACTATCCAGGTTATGGTTTGAAGGTGAGCAATGTTGATGCGTGTTTTATTACTGAAAACAAGTTAAAACTGTTCAGTGAAACATGGATATGTGTATGCCCGCTCAGCTCTTAATATCGAATGTTATAGACTATTGCACTAAAAGTACATTCAGTTTCAGTTTATAAATAAACTGCCTTGTGTTTCCATTTTGAGGGTCGTGTGTGTGTGTGTAGTGGTGGTGGTGGGGGTGGGGGTGGGGGCGTTCGTCCGCGCGTCCGTCCGTCTGTGTGTACTTGACACTGTGTAATCTCCTCCTACACCGTTACAGGTAAAAACACGTGAAAATTTGATATATGATTGAAATATACGTGTAGATGTGCAAGGGGTTATTAAAATGTTTGTACCTTCCCCGGAGGCGGGGCTAGGGTGTGGAGACGGGCCGCAAGCTTTGCACACAACAACTACCTGCACAAGACCCCGGGATGTATCACGAGGATGGTAGAGGACCTAGGTTGAGATACACTAGCCAACAGACGGCGAACCCACCGACGTTCAATGCTGTTTAAAGTCCAGCATGGTACGTGTTGTAGCGTTAGATGTCAGCCAGATCTTGCGTCCCAACGATAGGCGCACCCGAGGAAACCATCGTCTACACCAGCCGGTAGCAATACAGAGAGTATAAAAAAACTCCTTATACCCACGGATCATCATTGCGTGGAACAATCCACACGTACAATGTTCGTACACCATGCTTGTGTTATTAGGAATGTGACCAGATATTGCCGATCATTCCCGATCATTGCCTGCCGATCATTCCCGATATTATTAAAAACTTATGCATACACTCATGACTATGCACATCTCAAAATCTGGCATCGAACTCATCGTAGGTTTAGAAACTGAAGTGGAGGATAGGCGGCCCCCACATACCCCCCCCCACACCCCACCCCACACACTCCCCACCCGCCACTCACATCATTATTTTGCCAAATTATGTGTTGTCACCCCCCCCCCACCCCCCACCCCCCCCCACCCCCCCACCACCACCACCCCTCCCCACCACACACACCACCCCATAATTGGACAAGAGGTGGGAGGGGTGTGCATAGTAGGTATACCCCAACCCCAATTATTTTGCTAATTATGTGTCCCCACCCCATATCTTACAGGGGTGGGTGTGTGTGTTGGGGGGGGGGGGGGGGGGGGGCGAGCAGAGTATGTACCGCCCCGACCAATTATATTGTCAAATTATGTGTTCCCCAACCCACTCACCACACACAAACACATACACTACGTACACACCCTCCCTGACACAGGGGATCAGAGTATGTTTTTCATCCTGATCCTCCATTATTTTGACAAACCCCCTTATTTTGCCAAAGTATGTGTTCCCCACTCCACCTCCCCGTACAATCCCCATCCCCTCCCCACCCCACCAACATCCACCCACACAAACACATACACTACGTACACTCCCACCCCCACACAGGGGGTCAGAGTAAGTTTTGCTGTTCCCCATTATTTTGACAAAATATTTGTTGTTCCTCCACCCCCATCCCTCACCACCACCCTATAATCACCACATCCCACACATTTATGGCATTATTTTGTCAAATTATGTGACCCCATCCCACTCCATGATCTGACAGGATACGCCCACCCCACCCCCTCATTAGCCAATGGACGTCTACACTAGCTAGCTAAAAAAATATGTTTGCAAACAATTAAATAATTGAAAATATTCCTTGGCAACCCCACCGCAACCCCACAAGCAAAATGCGATTGTCACAATATGTAAGTCACACGACACACCGTATCGATAATTTTGGTGTAAACAGAATTTATTTATTTATTTAGGCTGATTTAGGCGGACCACTTGCTAAAACTTGTCGTTGTTTTTAGATTCCTTTTATAGGATAACACAGGTATTATCAAATACAATGCGTTATTAATTGTGTAAAGCTACATGTATTGCATTTTCTTTCGATATATTGTTGTTGTTCCATTTTTTTTTTCAAGATAATTTAGATCACCAAATAATTTGGCAAATAAGCTTTTTGTGGGCGTGGTTACATTTTGAAATACCAGTTTTATGTCCGTAACAATTGTGAAATACTATCTGTAATAAGTTGGAGTGTATTCCATTACCTTAAGAGCGGAGACTTGGATAATATGTATGTGTATATTTCTAATTTTGTATTGCAGAGCTGTTGAGATTTCAGTAGGTGATAACATTTGTGTTACTCGGTTTTATCCTTAGGTTCTATAATAAAATAATCTTTGCAGAGTAAAAAGACGATAATTTTCAAGAATTTGATTTCAAAAGATACATAATTTTATATTGAATCAATGAGCATGAAATATGCAGTGTTTTAAACAAATCGTATGACAGTAAACTTGGTTGAACATCAAGGAAAAAAAACGAGTTTATCACCTACCAGAATGTATTGGTATGTCTTATTTCTGGTCACAGATTGGTCAGTTTATTTTGATGATGCTCTATCAAAATTATGAATTAACCAGAGATTTAAGAAGTGGTTTATTATGTCTCTGAATTAACCTATACATGCAATCGGCACATATACTGTTCAGTGTTCCCATTCACGCACATATGTGCGTGAATCACGCATGAAAACAAAAAATCACGCACAGAAAACTCACCTCGTACGTGCATGCACGCACAGAAAAAAAAAATGTTGTCAACTTGAATATAACACTGTGCTGTGTATTGTAATGCCTTCAGTAGCAAATAAAGTATGTTGAAAGGTTTAAAAATCTTAAAAATTCATAGTGTACCCCCTAAATTTGTAGTGTACCCCCACAATTTAACAGTAGGGGTACCCCCGAATGAAAAAGTCAGTGGGAACACTGCTGTTCATACTGTCTTCGAGGCCATTGCAAACCGTTGGTTTCTTGGGCCCTTTTGGAAATGTTTTTGATAGTCTTTTAAATTTGACTTGCGGTTCCGATTCGTCGTCCACTCATTCGGAACATTTTGGTCATTAACGTTCACTTAAGCCACCATGTTTTAAAATGTAGAATGTGATTTCGCTCATTTTATGGTTGAAGACATTACAAACAAAATGGGTTAGTTGCTGCAAAACGTATTTGTTCCTGTTTTTAGCAAGTTTTCAATTGTTTTTTTTTGTGTTTTGTTCTCAAACCAGGAAGCTTGAAATTGCGATGAAAAAAGATGGCTGACGTTCATGCAGTCTTTTGTTTTATACGCCTTTCACGCTTTTTATATATATGTCGATCTTTGTTCATCATACAAAACATATGCACTTTGTGTTTGGTGTAGTTTTTAAGTGGGTTATGACTTTGATTTCAACCAAAAAAAAAAAATTTTTTTTTTTTTTAACTTGGCCATTTTGAACGTTTTTTTCTCTCCTGGATTAGCATGTATATTTTATGGATGGGTAAACTTTTTTTTCTCAATTAAACCTTACCTGTTGATGATTGCAAGTAATAACATACATATTGAAATGAAGTTTTTAGTTTTTGGATTATGATTTTGATTTTAGCAATTTTAACTTTGCCATTTTTAAAAAAAACAAATTCTCTTGGATCAACATCTATATTTTATGGCACTTTTTTGTCTCACTTACAAAGTACCTGTTGATTGCAAGTAATAACAGGCATAATGGAATAGTGTTTAGGGTAGTTTTATGTGGTTTGTGACTTTGGTTTTAACAAAAAACTTTTCCATTTTGATTTTTTTCTTTTCTTGGATCAACATGTATATTTTATTGAAGGTAAACTTTTTTGTCTCATTGACACAGTACCTGTTGATGATTGCAAGTAATAACATACATATTGAAATTGTGTTTAGGGTAATTTTTAAGTGGATTATGATTTTGATTTTAGCATAAAGATTTACTTTACCATTTAAAAAAAAAATCTCTTTCATGGAAGGGTAAACTGTTTTTCTCACTTAGTTACACAGTACCTGTTGATGATTGCAAGTAATACTGTACATATTGAAATTGTACTTAGGTAGTTTTTAAGCACAAACGTTGGTCATCTTTTTTCATTGCAATTTCACACCTCTTGGTTTGAGAACAAAACACTAAAAAAATCAATTAAAATTTGCTAAAAACACAAAAAAAACACGCAAATCGTTAAAAGGGTACTTTACAGTTAACGTTTTGCAGCAACTAACTTGGAAATGAGAGCATTTTACGATCATTGCATTTCAATTTTGTCAACAATTTTAACTGATTAAAAGCCTAAATCAGCCGACCTTCTCAACCGAGAAGAAAACAATCAAACACTAATAATGTGTTGTTCGAATTATCATTACCACGTTTGCCAGTGTTTTTTGTTTTTTTATTGATACATGCATGATTGTTAATTAATCGATCGTTATGCCAATAGAATACATTAATCACACGATTCTTAATCGTTGGAAATTGTTGGAAATAACATCAATCAATAGAAAGGTTATTTATTTGGCTTTCTAACCATGCATCTTATGTAAGTATTCATTAAACAATACATGACAGGTAATGAATATAACACATTTTTTCTTTTCTTAAAGTGTTTACGCACATCCCCTTGTGTTTATTGTTTTGGTCATTAAACATATACATGTTATATTTATATAACCGTTATTTGGAATAAAATTACACTATTAGAAAGGTTATATATTTGGCTTTTTAGCCATGCATATTTTTTCAATATTTATTAAACAATAAATGTTGATGACCAAAACAATAAACACATGAGTGTAAATGTGTTAAAAAAAGAAAAAATGCAATACATTACCGTTCTAGCTTGAGATTTTGTCTATTTATTTAACCGTTATTTGGAATAAAATTACAACATTAGAAAGGTTATTTATTTGGCTTTCTGGCAATGCAAAATATGTAAAAAAAATCGTTAAAACAAGGATATATAATGTCTGTTTGCAATGTAGATGGGTGTGTTGTACATTGAGGCCTCACATAACGCCACGATAAGCGCAAAAAAAATCAATAAATGCAGCATATAATCGATAAACTTACCTGGACGACAAGTGTTTTCAGTTGAATACAGTGTTTGTAGTGCCGTGTCATATCCCCGTCATATAAAGCCATGATTAGATGCATTGAATGCATTAGAAGAGAAACAAGTAAACAGCCATCCAATGTTGAAAATGGTCTATACACCCGAACAAAACAAAACAAAACAGTTCACTATTTTGACAAAAATGAACAGGTAGTGGCCATCCTGAATGTTTGTTGATAGAATATATTATAGATGCTTATTGATATACATTATTATATGGTCTGAACACCTGGATAGAGTTAAAGATATCCCCCTCCCCTCAGCCCCCCACCCCCCACTCGCTAGAGGCAGAGGGCTCGGACCCCCCTTCATGATCATTTTTTATCATGCTCATTTAAGGTCCCCCCACCCCACTCCCACGCTAGAGGCAGAGGGGTAGGACTCGCACTTCATTTTCATTTTATAGTTTTTTACCATGCTCATTTAAGGTTTTCATCATGGCACCGTGTATTACATGCAAATGTGGAAACGTGGCTCCATCGTAAATGGGGTGTCTACTATAGAATTTGCTGCAGGTTAGAAGGTTCTAGGCCATTCTCCATAGTTTATCTTGATGTAAATGGAGGATGAGCCTGGCATGTGTTGGTGTGCCGTAAAACCCCATTCAATTCATCGTACTGTTTCATTCAATCAGGGTCACGAAAAATCCACTCGTCCGCTCCCTATGACGAGTGCTCATTGATGCAGGACGAGTAGAAATTCAGATAACTTCTTTAACAATTTGGCCATTCAGATATTGCGTAGGACGTGTAACGAGTAAAAAAAATATTGGCCTAACAATCCCCCCACCCCGGGCCCCCAGGCAGATGGTCCTAGTTCGAAATAATAAAATGGTTTGATATGCTGTTTATCTTTCATAGATGTTTACATGCACCAAGTTTTTTGCAAGAATATGGAAAAACTAGAACGAATTTGGCGGCACGGCTGTCGTAAAATACCCACGTTTTATTCACACAGGTCACTTCCCCCTGCCCACCCTACCCCACCCCCACACACAGCCCCACAGTATATACAATGTAATCCCTTCATCAAAACGTTCATTTGAGAAACAATTTTTAAATAAATTGACCCCCTGTTACCCTCCACTCACCCTCTCCAACCCGAACCCCAGGGAAGACGTCCGAGTTTTAAATAATAAATCATTTGACATGCTGCGTATCTCTTTATTAGATAACTATTACGGTATACAAATTAATGTGCAAAAGTATGAAAAAATGACACCGTAATTGCATTATTAGTATATTTGAAGCCCCTTCCTCCAGGCCCAACTATAACATAGGAGGAAACAAATGTATGCAGTGTAATCCCATCATCATGTTTCAAATAAAACCCAAATCCTCCACCCACGCAACCCTCCCCCTAGGCCCCCGGGCAGATGGTCCGAGTTCGATATAATAAAAGTAATATGTTGCTTATCTTTTATAGACGTTTACATACACCAAGTTATGTGCAAGAATATGGAAAAATGGCAGTGTAATTGAATTTTTAGTGTATTGACCTTTTGATCCCCCTGAGGGACCCTGGGTGCAGACCCATCATCATAATGTTTCATTTGAGACATAATTACAAAAGAAATGATCTCAAATTACGCCCGCCCTACCCACCCTTGGCCTCAGGGCAAAATTCGAGTTTGCGAAATATAAAAATCGTTTGATATGTTGTTTATCTTTTATAAACGATTACATATACTAAGTTATATGCAAAAATATGAAAAAATGACATTGTAATTGAATTTTTGTTTTTTTGACCTTTTTACCCCCACTGAGGGTCCCTGGGCTCGGAGCCAAAAATAATAGTGCTCTTGCACGCCGTCATCATATGGTGATGTCATACCCTAAGTTTGGTTGAATTCCGTACAGCGGTTTAGGAGGTGATGCGGTGACGGACGGACAGACAAACGGAGGCGATTTTAATATACCCTTTTTTTTTCTTCAAAAACATGGGTATAATGATAGTGTGAATTTTTTAGTGTATTTGATCTTTTGACCCCCACCACCCCACCAACCCACCCACCCTTAGGGCCACTGGGCTGGGAGCCACAAATAATTTGCTCTTGCATGTCGTCATTATATGATGAAGTCATACCCTAAGTTTGGTTGAATTCGTTCAGCGGTTTAAGGGGAGATGCGGTAACGGATGGACGGACAGAGGTGATTTTAATATATCCTGTTTTTTCCAAAAACGTGGGTATAATTTGATTTTCTCTAATCAAGAACAATAAATTAATTTAAGCTGGCCAACCAACCGTTCTATATTTATGAAAAGCATATCATTATACTAAATTGTCCAATTGTATGCAAAAATTATCATTATTTATTATTTATATAATGACACATTTTAACATTATTTATTATTTATATAATCTTAAGAAAGTTGAGAGGTAACATGCTTTGTATGACATGTTTTATATTTTTTAAAAATATTTCAGGTTTCATCGACAGTTTGCCAGGAACGACCTTAACTAATAAAAATGGCAAATCCAAAAGTAGTTGCTGGTCTGGTAGCAGCGGGTATCGTTGTGGCATTGATCATAGGTCTTGTGGCCACATCATTGAAAAAATTGGCATCTGATCAAGGTAGGTACTTGCTGTAAATGATTGCAGTGTTCTCCCCAGGAATTTCTCAAGGCATGTCGCTTTTATCAGAGAAAATATGCTTCAGCGTGTATTCTTATACCTGACCCCGATATGTACATGTATGGGTAGTTTGTCAGAAAGACACTTGATCTATCTAAGAAATAGGCTAGTGATTCTATATATTGTGTTTTAAACTTATATTAGCTAAACAAAAATTAAATAATTAAAAAGTGTTACATGTTTTTTCAAAGCCTGGGGAGAACACTGGATTGGCAAACTATGGTGGCTAGTTGGGGCCAAATCTGTCACATCGCTTCTCTTAGCCTCTTTGTGTATGGACTAAGGAGCGAAAGACGTATTTTGCGCTTTTGTTTCTTCTCTTTCGTTTTTCTTTATTCAATTCAAATGGATATTTGATTAAATAAGTTGAGTAGCTAATTTTAATGATTGTTAAATACTTCAAGATTGCTGTGTGTCCCTTTAAAGGGGTTGATGCACTATTTTCGAACAAGGTTTATTTTAAACGGCTCTGAACAATTTGTAAAATGCTGAAAAAAATTGCAAATGGAAGCGGCCATCTTGGAACGATGACATCACGCCTTTTTACCATATATGGCATATTGACAAAATGTCTTTAAAAGCAAAGAAAATCACTGCAAACTGATTAAAAATAAATATACAGATGTAAAATGTCTAAATTGTATGCTTGTTTTTCATTTGCTGTGATTTTCTTTGCTTTAAAAGACATTTTGTCAGTTTGCCATATATGGTAAAAAGGACGTCATCGTTTCAGTATACTGGATGTGGGTCTAATTTATCGGTTCTGAATACCAGGGAAGTACACTCGAAAGTCTTCTTTTTTTTTTCTTTCTTTTTTTTTTTTACATAATTCTGTTGTGGTAAATGTTTACACATGTAGTTATGTTTCCCCCACACACCCCATCCTACCAAAGGTACACCCCATCCTACCAAAGGTATGTTACCCCCACACACCCCATCCTATCCATCCCCACCACCCCATCATCACCACCACCCAAATGTATTTTTTTTCTTACATATGTCTGTGTGGTTTTGTTTGATCAGATCTACACCTATATGAATGATGCACCCACCCTGCCCCCTCCCTCACCCACCTCCCCTCCCCCATTGGTTTTGGGGCTCCCCTCACATGTAGGACAGTGGGAGGGGAATTGTTTTCATTAGTCCCCCACCGGTCACTTCATTGATGTTATAAGAGCCATATTAGCCAGTAGAGCGTCCACAGTCCCTCTTGGGCCTCTTGTTTATATTCATTATTATATTTTATTTTCTCAACAGTGGGGTTAGTGTACGACACAATCAACAAAGACTTGGCAACTGAGGTGAAGACGGAGGGCTTACATAATGGACCGCCAGGTTTCGAGTTCATCATATTTCCCAGCGTTTATAAGACTCTCACATTCGACAAGTTGGCGGTAAGTTTACCTAACAGGATTTGAGTAAGGCCTCAGTTAAAATACTGTTTGTTTGCCCTTTACCTACCAAGCAAAATATCACTGGGTAGGTAGGTAGGAAAATTATTTTATTTTATGTGATAAAACTATATTTTCTTGCATGATTTTCAAAATGATATATTTTATTAAACATGTATCTATTCTACAATGTATGTTACATGTGTCTGTAATTAATATTTAATGTGTGCTATTATAATACATAACATTGTATGGTTGACTGCTTCTACAACTACCAACGTTGTACACTTTTGTATTCCTTATTGCGATCATCGAAGAAAGTAAAAAAATTAAAAATTAAAAGAATTTGGAAACGCAATAAAATATTTTGTGTCGGGGTTAAAATTTCGGGTCGGTAGGTAAAGGGCAAACAAACAGTATTTTTTTAGGCCTTATCATACTAGGTTTGCGTAATTATTATGAACTATTTCTGTACGATTCCTTATAAATCAGTATAAAATGACCTATCAGCCCTTTAATCTACGATTCTTCAATCTGACTAACATAATCGCAAAACCATTGCCACCTGGCCTGTTACTGCTACAAAGTCTATAAAAACATATTACCATTACTTTTCGTAGGGAAATATCAAATTGTGCTGGAGTACGTATTCTGTTTATGGGTCCAGGATAAAAATGTATGTGCATGTATCACCTCTGATTGGTGCCTGAATCGCGGAATGTGAAAAGCTTCCATCTGAAATCGTCCCATGCATATTTAAATACAACACTACCCCAAAAAGTAATAACATTTGGATATTTGGTAGGAATTTCAAATTAAGCTATTCAACCAAAATAAAACCCAATAAGCCCAACAAACTGTTAACTCCCTACCCTGGTAGTAAGAGTAACTGTTGTCATTTGAACGCTTCTATACTGAACCAAACAGCTAACGCACCAGTAGACAATACCTTTAATGTATGAACTTATTATATACCAACTGGTACGGTTGGAGACAGGTGCTTTGAAGGATTTTTTTTAAATTTACATTGTTATGGACAAGATATTTGTTTCGTTCAGAATGAAATTTGTTTTTGATTTATTGTTTGTTATTATTGAGATATTAAAGGTATTGTCTACTGGTGTGTTAGCTGTTTGGTTCAGTATATATAGTGTACTGCTTTTGCCTTTCTACGTCTTAGTGCCTGAACAAGGACGGAGTGATCATAACCCTGGATGTCACATACCAGTATAAGGCACAGCCAGCCAAGCTGTATGACATTGTGAAGAACTTCAAAGATTTCGATGGCTACAAGACAGTCCTGCAGTATACAGGTAGGTTATGTTTCAGTCCTACAGTAGAAGTTTTGAAAATAATTTATCGGACAATGAGAAGGTTCTATGCCCATTTTGCATATTTTTATCCAGATGTATATGGAGGATGGGCCTGGACTGTTCTTTCCTGTTAGCGTCATATAACCTTTTTGTGTTGGTGCGCCATAAAACCTCAATTCAACGAAAAAATTCCAGGGCTCAAATTTAAGCTGGCGTACTGGCAAAATGCAAGTGACATTTTCAGAATGCCAGTAAACTTTTCAAGTACTGGCAAAAATTTGCAAGTGCGTCAAAATACGTGTTTAATTTACAATACCATGCATGTCTGCTTTTTTAGCTCGACTGATCAGAGATCAGCAGAGCTTAAGCCGTCGTCCGTCTGTCCGTCCGTCTGTCCGTAAACTTTTATTTGTAACAACTACTCCTCTGAAACTACTGGATGGATATTCATGAAACTTTACAGAAATGTTGCCCATGAAGTCTAGTTGATCCTAGCAAAAATTCATGATGATGTGAAATCCAAGATGGCCACCAAAGCTAAAAATAGATTTTTAAAATACAAGTTTGTAGCGACTACTTCTTGAAAACTTTAAGTGATATTGATATGGGACTTTTTTTTAAAATGATCAGCGTGACATGATGTTGGTCCTTGTCGAAAATCGTTTTGATTCGACGTTAAACATGGCTGCCAGCGGCCATCTTTGTTTACATAGAGTTATATAATGAAAACTTGTAGCGACTACTCCTCTGAAACTACTTGACAGATTTTCATGAAACTTCACAGGAATGTTGCTCTTGATGTCTAATTGATCCTAGCAAAGTTTCAGGTCGGCCGGAATTTCAAGATGGCCGCCACGGCTTAAAAAATTAAAATACAAGTTTGTAGCGACTACTTCTTGAAAACTATAAATGATATTGATATGGGACTTTTTCTAAAATGATCAGCATGACATGATGTTGGTCCTTATCAAAAATCGTTTTGATTCGATGTTAAACATGGATCTTTGTTTACATAGATTATATAGTAAAAACTTGTAGCGACTACTCCTCTGAAACTACTTGGCGGATTTTCATGAAACTTACAGGAATGTTGCTCTTAATGTCTAATTGATCCTAGCAAAATTTCAGGTCGGCCGGAAATTCAAGATGGCCGCCATGGCTAAAAATAGATTTTCAAAATACAAGTTTGTAGCGACTACTTCTTGAAAACTATAAGTGATATTGATATGGGACTTTTTCTAAAATAATCAGCATGACATGATGTTGGTCCTTGTCAAAAATCGTTTTGATTTAATGTTAAAAATGGCTGTCAGCGGCCATCTTTGTTTACATAGAGTTATATAATGAAAACTTGTAGCGACTACTCCTCTGAAACTACTTTACGGATTTTCATGAAACTTCACAGGAATGTTGCTCTTGATGTTTAATTGATCCTAGCAATATTTCAGGTCGGCCGGAAATTCAAGATGGCCACCACTGCTAAAAATAAATTTTCAAAAAACAAGTTTGTAGCGACTACTTCCTGAAATCAAAATCAATCAGTAGAGCTTCAAGGTCATTGACCTTTTGTTTTTGAAACATGTGCTTTCATATCAATGGTGTTTTAATATTTTTAAGTTTTCCTGATATGTCTTTGTATTTGTATGACACATATGGAATCTAGCATGTTTGCAAATGATGAATCATCTTGTGTTTTTTACTTATTTGTTACATATTTGTACTTACACACACAACTTTAGAAATTGCAAGTAACTTTTTCATTTTGCCAGTTACAAAAATTGCTACTGGCGAAATGTTGCCAGTCCAAAATTAAGTCCTGAAGTTCAGGGTGAGAAGGTTCTAGGCCCGTTCTCCATATTTTATCTCGATGTACATGGAGGATGAGCCTGGCATGTTCATTCCTGTAGGTGCCATATAACCTTTCATGTGTTGGTGCGCCTTAAAACCCCAATTCAATTCTTCTCAGACCATTTTAAAGCAACGCATGGCAATTATGAAGTCTTTATCAGGTATTAAAATCAGCGTCTCAATTATTTATCCAGTATCATTTCGACCTTTAACCTGTTTGCATGCAATTAAATAAAATGTTGAGTCATAATTTTTTCGTCTTATTTTATCATAGGTTTAAACATATTATTGGTGCTATGTAATCAAAAGTTAATAATATACTAACACAATTTTCTTTATACATCCTTATAATTAATACTAATGATTGAACAAATGCAAGTAGAAAAAAAGGGAACTTGGTGACTTTTAAAAAAAAAAATCAAGATTGCCATGTGTCCCTTTAAACATTTATTTTACTATTGCAAAATGTTTTTACTATTGCAAAATCTTATACCACACACTGAAATGATTAGGTTTAGGAAATAAATACTTGAAATTGATTTGTGTTTTTACTTAAAATTAAACTATTGCAATCCATCAACCATGAAATTTGAAAAAAATAAATGTAATGATCTATGATAGGTTTATATGTGTATATACATGATATCAGGAGGATGTTTCACATGATTGTTTGCAAAAAAAAGAGGAAATTTCATAGAAATCAGATTGAGATCTACCTTTGCTTGTTTACATGCCCTTATATACATGAATCTTGTTTACCTGCATGGATGTTGCATGTTTTCATGACCCTGAAACTGAAAACAGAGCAGGTACTTTACAGTGTATCGATAGAGGACGTGGTGTGAAATTTCTAATTGTATGTTATCTCTCAAGTGTAATATCCTGGTTTGAGGTTTAGATTGTTTGTTATACAGCGTAATTTATCAGTTGCAACATCCTGTTTTGTGGTTTATATTTTTTTTATGTACATCAAATCAATCAGTTGTAACATCCTGTTTTGGGGTTACTTTTAATATCGGTTTCTTTTTAGTCAGTTACCACCGGAGGGGACTATAGGTTTACCTCCCGTCAGTCCGTAAGGAAAACTGGATCCTGCAATAACTTAAAAAGTTTAACAGATATTTTCATGAAACTTTTTGCATATGGTAGAGATAAGGAGATTATGCACGTTATTTAATTTTGTTGATATGGCCAAAATTGTGGTTGGTATGGCAACAAAATAGTAAAAATAAAAATGCACACAAAATAGGATCATGCTATAACTTGATAACTATAAAAGATATTGTAATAAAACTTGGTACATAGGAAGGCATATCGAGGGTTCATTGCAAAACTATTGTATCTCCTTCTTTATTCATATGTAGTTACAATAGTTTTGCGCTGACCCCTCGATATGGAGATTTTGCACACAATTTTATTTTGGTGATACGTCAGCCACTTAAACAACAAGATGGATTTTACTTAAAATTGGTATTTCTGTGATTTTTCTTGAACAAGAACAAGTGTTGGAAAATTTGAAGAAGAGTTGCAATTTATTTAATATATAATTGCATACACTGAATATATCACATGATAATTGTTTATAGCTCCTGAAGAAAATGTTATTTTATGACCTACTTGTATTTTTGTACCTCCATTATAGGAGAGTCAGCTCTTCATGAGTCTTGCAGTTTCTTTAACACGTCACAGTTCCAGGCAGAAAGAGGAGCCTTCCAGGAAAAAGTGCGAGAGAGAATCATCCAGAAATACGAAATTCTGCACTGCGATATCACAGATCTGCAGGTACCCAATAAAGTTACAGAATAGTGAAGATTATGATAACACGTTAAATCTGACATATTTGGTATTGATTATGGCATGATAAAACATAATTTAAAACTTATTTTGAATCAACTAAACTTGTAAGTAAAATTTTAAAATTTTAGTTTAAGATTCACTATTAAAGGCAGAGAGAGTATGCTTATTAAAGCCTAAAATGAAACAGTTTACAAAATATGCGAAAGCATTGCAACATCAGGAATTAGGGAATTCAGTTATCAAATCAACAGAAGTATTTTTAACTTGACAAATTACACCTAATAAATAGTTTCAATACCTGATGTGTAAACTGATGTACTGTTACGCTGAAACCTGAACGTTGTGCTAAGCGTAACACAGGTAGTGTACTTTGCACATGTATTGTTATGTAAACACAAAGTTTAAATAAGTTCGCGTAACTTTTAACCGAAGGTTGTGTTTCAGCTTGTTTCACTTCGGGTGATTTAAAGAAAATATGACGGTAATATTTGACACAAAAGCTGTATCAATTCTGAAAATAAGCAAACTGCGGCTTTAAATAATAGATTCAGAGTTTAATAACTTTGACCTCCCACTGAATTTTTATTAATAAACTTTATTTATTTTATATCGATTAGTTAAACTAACTTGCCAAATAACTGCAGAATTACACTACAAAACTCTGTCCAGGTGTTCAGGTCATATAATAATGTATATTTGTCAATTAAAAGTATAGGTTTGTTCACTGGCTCTTAAACCCCCCGTGATTCAATATGCAGCAGCGTAAAATGAATTATGATTTGGTAACTCTTAATTCGACACTCCCGTTTGGATTTCAAAATATGTAAGTTATATATATGTTCGTCTAGTCATCAGCAGGTGTAGAAACAGTGTACATCTGTTGTAAAATATAACTTTGATGGCGGGACAGTGTTTTTATTAAGCTGCACAAATCACTCTTAATGACACAGATGACGGCATTTGTGTGTAATCTGATATTTGATGAAACGCTTTCCAATTGGGTCGACCGCTGTTCACTCTAAATTATAAGGCTGCGATAGGGAATCAATTGAATTGAATGTTGTTTAACGGCTCATCAACACAGTACAGGTTATTTAGAGCCGCCCCAGAGAGAGGGGAAGGATACATAGGAATCTGGGAACCTGCCCTACTCTTATTATTGAATAGCTTCCTATGGTTCTTTAACGTGCTCGGAGGATAGACCGATACACGGGACCACCAGGTTTACGTCCCCGTCCGACGGACGAGGCTACGGGAAAGTGTCTTGCCCAAGAACACACCGACGGAACTCAGGTTGCGTCAGTGAGAAACAAAAGCACAAGGATCTACCCAAAGTGATAGTTGATCAATTACTGTATAACTGTCTGTTTACTGTTTGACAGGTGAGCAACATCGCCCGCCCGTCCGAGTACGAGTCGGCCATCAGAAGTAAGGAGAGGGCCAGGGAAGACATCGAGGTTTGTATTCTGTGTTTTCCTCAGTTCCGGTGTTTTAAGTTATCCTTTAGTAGTTTGAAGAAAAGTTTTATGATACGTCACATGTTGTTTTGTATTTAAAACAGTTTCACATCTTAGAGTTACAATGGTCTGCCAGTCATACCTGTTAGTTAACCAGGCACTAAAAAGGTGTGGGCATGTCAATAGGTGTTTTGGCAGAAAACGCTAATGTCATTGACTGTTAATCGAGGGTTCAGTGCAATACTATTGTATCTCCTTCTTTATTCGTATGTAGTTACAATAGTTTTGCACTGACCCCTCGGTTTAGCAATACCATTATAAGCTGTAAACCAGTATCAGGCCTTGAATTCACCAGACGTTCTTGAGAATATTCTTAGACTTAAGCCCAAGTATGCAAATTTCAATCACAAATATTTTTATAAGTTTACAAAATAAACGTTCATAACAAGCTGCTGTGTATAAATATGATGCATACTAATAAATAGCCACTACTTGCGATTGTTTATCTTTGAAGGTCATGGAAATATTTGTGAATGAATTTTCAGTAGTTGAGCTCTTGTCTTAAGAATAATTTGAAGAATGGTTGGTGAATTCAAGGCCAGAGCTTTTTCTATGTGTTCAGTGGGGTCCAATATGGGCCCCATTCCCAGTGCATATTTATTTAAAACCTTACAGAATTACCAATTTGTTGCAATTTCTACTGAAATTTTCTTTCCCAAATGCCCATAGTTTTAACCCAAATTTAGGTTTGAAAGGCCCCTTCCCAAAATACTTGGAAAACCCTGAATATTCAGTTATATATCCTTCTTCATTTTCATTTCAAGTCATTTTGAAACCAAGATTTGAACTAACTTTTAAAACTTATAAATTACCTGTTGATATCTGTACAAGTCTAATTGAACACTTGGGCTGTTATATGTGTCATTAATTTGTGACAACCCAGGTTGCCAAGAATGAGCGCCCACGACTGCTGACAGAGGCTGAGACACAGAGACGTGAGGCAAACACGACGGCACAAATCATCTTGGACAAGGCCAACTCTGACGCCAGAATTCTACAGGGAAGGTAAGTACAGCCAATTAAACTTGTACATCTGTACATCTGTAAGATAGACCATGGGCTACTCAACTTTTCGTACCAACTCAGCTGGCAAATTTTAAATGCTACCATCATTTAGATATATCTTAGTAAAAAAGAAATAGCCGGGATAGTTTTTCTGAAATACATACAATGAAACGCATACATAAGGTAGCTTAACACATTATTTTTGGGCAAAAACATCCAAAATCCAAAAAACTGGAATAATTTTTTAAATATTATTATCATTGCAATATTAGGGAACTGAAGCTTCTGAAAGTTGCCTGTTATATTCATACTAAATAAAAATGATATTTGAAATGAACAAAATGTATACAGCTTGCCATTTGGGGGAAAATCAGCAAAAAAAGGCGTACAAATTGCTGATTTTTGGAATAATTATTAAAAAAACTATTGACACTTCCAGTTAAACAAAATAGAAGGTTTAAAGTGTTTTCATTTATCTAAAGATGTCCTGAGATATAGGTAAAATTCTAAAGGATCAGAGATTTGGAAAAACTGGGATATTTTGGACCAAAAGTTGCAAATTTGAACCAAAATCACTAAAAACGGGATTACTTCTAAAAATATAATTCTCATTACAATATAAGGAGATTGAAAGTCCTTAAAGTTATCTGTTATATACAAGTTAATGAAAACAAATACTTGGAATGAATAAAATATATAAATCTTGAAATTTTGGGGGGGAATGAAAGGGAGCTGAAGGTCTTAACCCTTTTCTTATTATGTAGATAAAGAGGCACCCATTACATTTTGACTTAAATATACCAGTTTTGAATTATATCTTTCCTCTTGTTTTGATCTCGCAGGGAAAGATATGATCGACAGAAAGGTATCTAGAAGATATTTGACTCAAATAAGTCAATAATATCTTACTAATTAGAATGATCGAGGAATGGTATTTTTGTTTGATTGATTAACATTTAATCTTATTATTTACCATATCATATGAGTGATGTATTTTAGATATAAGTACACAAATTCACACTGTCCACTATGATCGAGAAACGATTTTTTTTTTTAATGTTTATGTATTTTACTGATTTGCTTAAGGGTCTTCTTAGACTTGTTGCAATATTGTTATATGCACATTTGTATGGAGGATTGCCTCGAACCTCCATAGACCTATGACGAGGCAAATTAAATTTCTTCTTCTTCTTCTTCTTCTTCTATGTTCTTGTATATGGGAGAAAAAAATGGGCGAACACACACACAAAAAAAAAAAAAAGCCTAAAAAAAAGAATTGCATGAATGTCATGTAACTATTTGTAATCAATGAATTGAAGACATTTTGATAATTAAACTCAAACTCACAAATTGCATACGTTAATTCCATTGTAGTATTTCTTTTATTAAATTATTGCAAACAAAAAATATGCTAATTAACAGAACGGAGAAAAGTGATGTTTCAGTTTTGGGTTGAGAAAAATAAGTAAACGTAGTTTTAAAGAAAACTCAGCCTGGAAAATAATATACGTCTCAAAGCTACAGAAAGAGACAATCATGATATAAACATCTTTAACAAAATACTACGTTTTCATCTGCCGAATGTTGGCGCATGTTAACATTCTGAATCTGGTATGCATGCTACAACTGGTATGCATGCTACAACTAACTCCCCTGCATTCACACCATGTTACATGTTACACATGTACCAAATACAGGGAAGTCTATGCTTTCTGCAAGTACAGCAGGCGCGTATCCAGGCATACGCACGTACGCCAATGCGTACAATTCGTCAGCAAAAGTGAAAAAATAAAAGTTCCAAAAGTTCCAAATATGCAATAAAAACTAAAGGCTGAGTGGGGTATGGGCTAGTGTCAAACAAAATGCCTTATTAATGCTGAAATATAGCTTGAGAACGCATCATTTGCCTCCTAATTTTCAAAAAATTCTTGGGGGACGCCAAACCCCCACCGGCGGGAGTGGGAAACCCCGTCCCACACCTACCCCTCACTCGCAGCGTCGCTGCTCGGTTCGCAGCTACGCTTCTCATATCTAGCGTACATTTCAAAATGCTCCAGGTACGCCCCTGTACAGTGTAAAGTAAGTTTCGTAAGATACTTTAATAAAATTCCGAAATTATAAAGAAACAGATGGGTCATCTGTTGTAATTCAAGGTGTACCATCCCTATTCTAAAGCTATGTAAGACTTTCCGAGGTCCTTGTTTGCACGTGATGGTATGCACGCAAATGTTGTACTGCTGCTGCTGCATATGTATGGGGAATACTGCTCATCAAGAGCTGACCAGTTGAATCCAAAACGCTATAGGATGGACATACAACAAGCTGTTGTAATGAGACACTGGATTATTATTAACTGATATCCAATCTATAATTATTCCAGGGTCTCATTACAAGCCATTATATGCCCATCCTACTGAGTTGTGGATTGGATTGGAAAATCTCACCATCAGTTTTTACTATATAATAGACTGTGTCCATTTAGACAACCTGCTGTTTAAAATAATATTTAACTACGGTCTTTCAAAACATGTCTTTCAGGATGCTCTGTCCTATTGCCTTAGCGGTATCAAGATTATACTTTTCTTTCAGCAGTCATATATTCAAACTACTTTGTAAATCAGTTGTTTCGTTTAAGAACGATTTCCTACTCCCAAAAAATGAAGCAAAGACTGCTGTGCTAGTCTTTCAAATCTCTTTGCAACGTTGCCTTTGTATCTATCCTGTGTTAACTTGCATCACGTGCAACACCCGTTAGCTGCTGAATATTTAAGGACTATTGATCTGCCATCTTTTTATAAAAACAACCTCCAAAATGGATGGGTTATGGTCAAGTGAAAATTTCAACCAATGACAGTATTAAAATTCAATATATTTACGTGAACATAATATCAGAAATATCAGAAATACTTATATGGCTGAAATTGTGCCCTTTTTATCCGAAATGTATGACGCAATTCTATTCAAAGTTTTTTGTTTTGTTTTTAAATGTCAAATAAATGGTACCATTTATTCAGCGAGAGTAGACGAGACATCATTTCTAAATAAAATCACATCATCCAAATTTCAGAATGCACCTTTGGAACCCAAATTCTGATAGCCTTTAAATTGTGTCTGTTTCACATCAAATTTTGTGTGTAAGCTGTGTTTACAGGTCTATATCTCTTACATTTCTTGTCCTAGCTGAACTAAATTTTGGAATTGGTTTCCTTATAGTATGTTGTAAACGGTTGGATAAGTAATTTTGTCTTCTGCAAATTCTGGGCTCCCATGAAACTCAAATTGTGATGGCCCATAAAATGTGCAATAAAGGCAGATCTAGGTTTGCATGTAAGCATGTATATATCTATAATTTTGGTTTGGGATTTCTTATAGCATTATGCATCTTATTCATACTTCACCCATATTGGGGCATGGGCTCCCTCCTCCCCCTCCTCCTCCCCCACTCCCAACCACGCTCTACACTTTTCTTTTTTTTTTACATATTTCTGTGTTGTTTTAGTCAATTCTTACACATATATGTTTATATGTTGCCACCGCCGCCCCCCCAACCCCCCCCCCCCCCCCTCCCTCTGCCCCGCCACCACACACCCAACATGAAAATATATATATATATTTTTTTACATATTTCTGTGTTGTTTTAGTCAATTCTTACACATATATGTTGCCCCCTCCCCCCAACCCCACTTCCGTCTCTCTCCCCCCCCCCCCCCCCCCCCCCCCCCACTTGAAACTATATAAAAAAAAATTACATATTTCTGTGTTGCTTTTGTCAATTCTTACACCTGTTGCCCCCTCACCCCCCGCCTCCCCTCCCCCGCCACTCCCAAACCCCCCGCCACTCCCAACCCCCCGCCCCCACCACACACTCGAAACTAGATTTTTTTTTTTTACATATTTCTGTGTTTTTTGGTCAATTTGTACACAGAATCAAGGGATGATAAGCACATGCATGTGGGCATTTGCATGTGTTAAATTAATAACTAGAAGGGTGTTCCACAGAAAACTTCTTTAGACTGTCATGTGCTTATTTAACGTTGTGAGCTAGGTCAGGTTGCAGGTAAAGATTTAATGGAAAGGGGCATAACTTCGCCGAAATAAAAGACAACCTTAATAGACATGTGTAACGACTTTCCTTGGGGTGAGATGAAGATAGGTCATAAACATAGGTTATATACTTTTTAAGCTATGACCAAGTTCAGGTTGCAGGTTAAAACGTGACGGACAGACGGACATAGACGAACAATGAAGACAGACTACAGACAAAGCGATCCCTACCTGTCTGCCATTCTACGAAGGCGACACAAAGACAAATAAAGTGAAACTTCGAATTGTAACATTTTTATGAATCATTTTTAGCTCGACTGATCGCTTATGAATTGATGTGGCTTACGTCGTCCGTCCGTCCGTCTGCCCGTAAACTTTTATTTGTAGCGACTACTCCTCCGAAACTACTGGATGGATATTCATGAAACTTTACAGAAATGTTGCCGATGAAGTCTTGTTGATCCTAGCAAAAATTCATGTTGATGTGAAATCCAAGATGGCCGCCAGATCTAAATATAGGTTTTTAAAAAACAAGTTTGTAGCGACTTCTTCATGAAAACTATAAGTGATATTGATATGGGACTTTTTCTAAAATGATCAGCATGACATGATGTTGGTCCTTGTCAAAAATTGTTTTGATTCGACTTTAAACATGGCTGCCAGTGGCCATCTTTGTTTACATAGAGTTATATAGTATAAACTTGTAGCGACTACTCCTCTGAAACTACTTGGCGGATTTTCATGTAAAGGAATGTTGCTCTTGATGTCTAATTGATCCTAGCAAAATTTCAGGTCGGCCAGAAATTCCAGATGGCCGCAACAGCTAAAAATAGATTTTTAAAAAATAAGTTTGTAGCGACTACTTCTTGAAAACTGTAAGTGATATTGATATGGGACTTTTTCTAAAATGATCAGCATGACATGATGTTGATCCTAGTCGAACATTATTTTGATTCGACGTTAAACATGGCTGCCAGTGGCCATCTTTGTTTACAAAGAGTTATATAGTAAAAACTTGTAGCGACTACTCCTCTGAAACTACTTGACGGATGTTCATGAAACTTCACAGGAATGTTGCTCTTGATGTCTAGTTGATCCTAGAAAAATGGACGCCACAGCTAAAAATAGATTTTTAGCTCTACTGATCAGAGATCAGCAGAGCTTATGCCTAGTGCGGCGTCCGTCGTCCGTCTGTCTGTCTGTCCGTCTGTCCGTAAACTTTTTTTTGTAGCGACCTCCTCTGAAACTACTGAATGGATTTTCATGAAACTTTACAGAAATGTTGCCCATGAAGTCTAGTTGATCCTAGCAAAAATTCATGTTGATGTGAAATCCAAGATGGCCGCCAGATCTAAAAATAGGTTTTTAAAAAACAAGTTTGTAGCGACTTCTTCATGAAAACTATAAGTGATATTGATATGGGACTTTTTCTAATATGATCAGCATGACATGATGTTGGTCCTTGTCGAAAATCGTTTTGATTCGACGTTAAACATGGCTGCCAGCGGCCATCTTTGTTTACATACAGTTATATAGTAAAAACTTGTAGCGACTACTCCTTTGAAATTACTTGACAGATTTTCATGAAACTTTACAGGAATATTGCTCTTAATGTCTAATTGATCCTAGCAAAATATTAGATCTGCCAGAAATTCAAGATGGCCGCCAAAGCTAAAAATAGATTTTTAAAAAAGAAGTTCGTAGCGACTACGTCTTGAAAACTATAAGTGATATTGATATGAGACTTTTTGTAAAATGATCAGTATGACATGATGGTTATAAGAGTCAAACATTATTTTGATTCGACGTTAAACATGGCTGCCAGTGGCCGTCTTTGTTTACATAGAGTTATATGATGAAAACTTGTAGCGACTACTTCTCTGAAACTACTTGACGGATTTTCATGAAACTTCACAGGAATGTTGCTCTTGATGTCTAATTGATCCTAGCAAAATTGCAGGTCGCCCGGAAATTCAAGATGGCTGCCATGGCTAAAAATAGATTTTCAAAATACAAGTTTGTAGCGACTACTACTTGAAAACTATAAGTGATATTGATATTGGACTTTTTGTAAAATGATCAGCATGACATGATGTTGGTCCTTGTCAAAAATTGTTTTGATTCAACGTTAAACATGGCTGCCAGCAGCCATCTTTGTTTACATAGAGTTATATAGTAAAAACTTGTAGCGACAACTCCTCTGAAACTACTGGATGGATATTCATGAAACTTTACAGAAATGTTGCCCATAAAGTCTAGTTGATCCTAGCAAAAATTCATGTTGATGTGAAATTCACAATGGCCCCCAAAGCTAAAAATAGAGTTTTAAAATGCAAGTTTGTAGCGACTATTTCTTGAAAACTATAAGTGATATTGATATGGGACTTTTTCTAACATGATCAGCATGACATGATGTTAATCCTTGTCAAAAATCGTTTTGATTCAACGTTAAACATGGCTGCCAGCGGCCATCTTTGTTTTCATAGAGTTATATAGTAAAAACTTGTAGCGACTACTCCTCTGAAACTACTTGGCAGATTGTCATGAAACTTTACAGGAATGTTGCTCTTGATGTCTAATTGATCCTAGCAAAATTTCAGATCTGCCAGAAATTCAAGATGGCCGTCACAGCTAAAAATAGATTTTTAAAAAATAAGTTTGTAGCGACTGCTTCTTGAAAACTATAAGTGATATTTATATGGGACTTTTTCTAAAATGATCAGCATGACATGATGTTGATCCTTGTGGAAAATTATTTTGATTCGACGTTAAACATGGCTGCCAGTGGCCATCTTTGGTTACATAGAGTTATATAGTAAAAACTTGTAGAGACTACTTCTCTGAAACTACTTGACGGATGTTCATGAAACTTCACAGGAATGTTGCTCTTGATGTCTCGTTGATCCTAGAAAAATTTCAAGATGGCCGTCACAGCTAAAAATAGATTTAAAATAAACAAGTTTGTAGCGACTACTTCTTGAAAACTGTAAGTGATATTGATATGGGACTTTTTCTAAAATGATCAGCATGACATGATGTTGATCCTTGTGGAAAATTATTTTGATTCGACGTTAAACATGGCTGCCAGTGGCCATCTTTGGTTACATAGAGTTATATAGTAAAAACTTGTAGCGACTACTTCTCTGAAACTACTTGACGGATGTTCATGAAACTGCACAGGAATGTTGCTCTTGATGTCTCGTTGATCCTAGAAAATTTCAGGTCGGCCAGAAATTCAAGATGGCCGTCACAGCTAAAAATAGATTTAAAATAATTAAGTTTGTAGCGACTACTTCTTCAAAACTATAAGAGATATTGATATGGGACTTTTTCTAAAATGATCAGTATGACATGATGTTGGTCCTTGTCGAAAATCCTTTTGATTTGACGTTAAACATGGCTGCCAGCGGCCATCTTTGTTTACATAGAGTTATATAATGAAAACTTGTAGCGACTACTCCTCTGAAACTACTTGACGGATTTTCATGAAACTTCACAGAAATGTTGCTCTTAATGTCTTATTGATCCTAGCAAAATTTCAGGTCGGCCGGAAATTCAAGATGGCCACCACGGTTAAAAATAGATTTTCAAAAAACAAGTCTGTAGCGACTACTTCCTGAAATCAAAATCAATCAGTAGAGCTTCAAGGTCATTGACCTCTTGTTAAAAAAAGTTTGTAGCGACTACTTCTTGAAAACTGTAAGTGATATTGATATGGGACTTTCTCTAAAATGATCAGCATGACATGATGTTGATCCTTGTCGAAAATTATTTTGAATCGACATTAAACATGGGCGCCAGTGGCCATCTTTGTTTACATAGAGTTTGTATAGTAACAATTTGTAGCGACTACTCCTCTGAAACTACTTGACGGATTTTCATGAAACTTCACAGGAATGTTGCTCTTGATGTCTAGTTGATCCTAGCGCAATTTCAGGTCGGCCGGAAATTCATGATGGCCACCACGGCTAAACATAGATTTTTAAAAACAAGTTTGTAGCGACTGCTACTTGAAAACTGTAAGTGATATTGATATGGGACTTTTTCTGAAATGATCAGCATGACAAGATGTTGATCCTTATCGAAAATTATTTTGATTCGACATTAAACATGGCTGCCAGTGGCCATCTTTGTTTACCTAGAGTTATATAGTAAAAAGTTCAACTTGTAGCGACTACTCCTCTAAAACTACTTGACAGATTTTTATGAAACTTTACAGGAATGCTGATCTAGCTATCAAAATCTATCAGTAGAGCTTCAAGGTCATTGACCTCTTGTTTAATGTTAGCTCAATGTTTTTAATTAAAATCTTAAAAGTGTGCTTCATTATCTCCCTTTACAGCAACACCTTTATTACAGAGAGGTCACACATTTATATTATTTTGTATTGTTTCGTATATATAGAATGTAAAAAAACTATTCGCGTGCAATTTGCTTAAAAATGATAAATATATTCTAATTTGTTTGGTTATACCTTCTTTCGATAGAATGTGTGTTTAATGATTACAATGGTTAAATGGTTGCTTCCATATGTTTTTATACGTTTTTAAGGGTTGACCTATTGAACTATTATATGTTTACATGACTTACGTAACCATTTTGAATGCAATCAAATACACACACAAACAATTGGTGGATCTAATCCATGCCAAATATCCATTTTTATATCAATTTAGAACATTTTCTTAAAAATTACCTCCCTTTATTTACCTGCTATTCCTTGTCCCTCTCTGCTATTTCTTGTCTTTCCCTGCTATGCCTTTTTCTTCACTGCTACTCTTGTTGTCCATCCCTGCTATTCATTGTCCTTATATGCTAATTCTTGTCCATCCATGCCATATATTGTCCTTTCCTTCAATTACTTGTCGTTTCCTGCTAGTATGTGTCTTACCTTGATACTATTTCTCCATTACTGCTGTGCCTTGCCTGTCCCAGCTATTCCTTGTTCTTACCCTGATGATCTTTGTCCTATACTTCTATTCATTGTCTTTCTTTGCTATTCAAATTCCATCACAACAACGAACAACGAACAAACATTCATATTATTAGGCCTAATGTGACAGTTTTTTTAAATGTTACCTCTGTATGCTACACATAGGGTAAAAGTGCTGGAACCAATCTTGGTTTTGTAATGAATTTTAAGCTTTATTCAAAATGGGGTTTTAAATTGGAGAGCAGTATCTGATGTCTAAAATCTTGTTCTAGTCTTGTCTTTTTTCTTTCGATTTTTTAAAGCAAAATGGATTAAATTGTTGAAATCTGTGTTTTAAGAGATTCAGAAAAGTTAACAGTACATACAATTTTTGCAAGTATCTTAAAAGTCTGTTTCTTATGTGTTTATTTCAGAGCGACTGCTGAGGCAGAGGCCATCATCCAGCAGTACGAGAAGGAATCCGAGGCTTACGTGGAGATCCTCAGTTCCACCGGCCTCGGGTTTACTGTAGAGGGCTTCATCTCTTACATGGGCGTCAGGGTCATCTCCTCGGCCCAGAACCCAGTCTACATTGGTCTGCAGAGCCCGGCCAAATCTTCCTACACCACTCCTTAGATGTTGGCTTGAACGTTATTGAAGTATGGGAAAGATGCCGATTTACATTTGATATGAAACAAGTGCCTTTAACATTGATACAAGCAGCTCGGTTTTCCATATTTGTTTCACATACTTATCATATTACATTTAATCGGGCTGCAAACAACATATTTGACTTATAAGGCCTAATATGACAGTTCAGACTTAATAGGCCTTATATTATTAATTAACTTAACTATTTTAGCCTTGTTTTACTAGAAACTCTACACACAATACGACACAAACTCAGCCAATATGAACCGGAAGTCGGCCAATATGAAAAAACAAGGCCAATATGAAGAAACTCGCCAATACGAGATTTAAGTGACGTCATTCACGTTAAGTAACGTCATTCGCGCTCGCTTTTTGCCATATAAATGAAATTAATGCTACTATAAATAAACGCAAAATATATCGAAATAATTGGATTAAAAACAAATTATACTAATGTGGCTGTTAATTAAATTGTCATTAAATGTTTGCGTATTGTCCGAGTTATTGTCCTCGGCAGTCTTCGGCTTTGGGCCAATATGACAGTCCTTGGACCAATAACTGGGCCAATATGAAACCACTTAATTAATAACATCATATTACAGGTCAGACTTACTTGGCCTATTATGTCAGACTTATTTATTGGGCCTAATATGATTGATCAGACTTAGTAGGCCTAATATGACAGATCTGGTTTATTAGTGTAGGGCCTTATGTTGATGAACTGACTTTTTATGCCTAAACATAGCCACCTTATATTAGTAGGTCTTATATAATTGATATGACTTTTTAGACCTAGTTTGACAGATTCAGCTTTACAATCAATTTGCTTTATTTTTTATAGAATTTGCAGGAACTCTGCAGGTGAGAAGGTTCTAGGCCCATTCTGTATAATTTTATCTAGATGTAAATGGAGAGTGGACCTGGAATGTTCCTGTTGGCACCATATAACCTTTTTTAATTTGTGAGCCGTAAAACCCCAAATTCAATTAATTGTTGTATGGACATCTTTCTCATTAACAACTGACCAAATTCTTTCAAGTTGCACTTATCTCAGTACTCGATATAATGTTATAAATTGTAAATAGTACCCCTACCTCGCAATCATTTGCACATAAAAATAAAAGAATAAAAAAATCAATTCAATAATTCAACACCACCACCACCACCACCACCACCCACCCAAGTAAAAAAAATAAAAAATTCAATAATATAAAAAAAAAAAAAAAATCAATCAGTTTTACATTTTATAAGAGTGGCCCCTTGCTATTTTTTGTAGCGTCCATGCTCTTCTATTAGGGGAAATATGTAATGTAAAATTATTGGTATACCTCTGTTGTTAACTTGCCAAAGTCATTGTAGTAAAAAATATGTAACGTTTTTTTCATAGCAAACAGAATTCATTTGTTAATTTTATGTCAAATGTTATCTACAATTTTAAGCTTTTTGTGAAAAAATCAATTCAAATCTACTTAACTTTGGGTTACCGGTACTTCAAAGAAGAAAGGAAAACAACCAATAATTGAAGACTGATTGCATTTACATGTTATTTACATATACTCCGTTAGACATGGAAAAAGTTGGACAAATGTCGTGTGTGCTCATAATTATGTTTTTACGTCTGTTTTTATACCGCGGTATCCAATTGCAGCAATACTCATCCGTTCTCCTGCAACATTTTGAATTTGGTCTGTGGTATCAAATTGTTCAGGGAAATTGTGTATACGTTATCTTCGTTTGAATGACTTTTATAAAGTCTATACAGCTTCGATTTGAAGTGTGTTTCTTTTTATTGTAAAAAAGGGCGATAAAAGTTAGTATGTTAAGCTTCAGGGTATTAAAAGGACACATGGCAGTCTTGATTTTTTTTGTCAAGAATTAAAATTAACCTCTCGATTTATTGATCATGTACATTTTTGACTTTAACCCTATTGAGTATTTGTAAATAAAAAAAATTGAGATTTAAATTTTCTTCAATATTCTACCATTGTTTAAATATATTATAATATATTATTGGTGCATTATTATCAAAAGTTAGTATATGTAAGAAAAATAATGCTTTGACCATTTCAAATAATTAAGATTGCCATGTGTCCCTTTTAATGTTAATTTGCATGATAAATGTTAATTTATGCTATAAATGTTAATTTGCATAAAGTTCATTTCCAAGATAAAAGAGCATTTTTATGTAGAGATTAAATTTTTAAAATTAATCAGAAAACTATTCTCTTTTCTGAGTTGCCTGAGGCTTTAATAAAAAAAGTGTTTTACATCTCAGAATTTTCTTTACTTTCCCATTTACCCTATTTTTTTGATTGTTATTTTTACATTTTAATTGTCTTGAACTTGTGACATTTAATACGCATATATTTTATACACGGTATTTTACATGATACTCTTTTCTTTCTGTTTATTTTAGGAACATATTTGTTTACGTAACGCCACCTGGTCTGTCGTCTCTTCTATTCCGATCTTTGTAATTGACGTCTTGGTTAAAGGGACACACAGCAATCTTTAGGTATTCATCAAGTGCTTAATTGACAACCTTGATTTATGAACCACCCATTACGTGGTCCCACCTTAATTCCATTGAGCGATGGGAAAGCTTTTATTACCAGAATTTTATAACGAAAACATGTTTAAAAACATTTTTTACTGACAAAAATGCCATAACCTGTTTAAAATCACCTATTAAATGTTTTATTTGTACAATATGCAAACTTTTTAAGCTGAAATTAAGGTTGTATTTCATACCCCAGCCAACCCCGTTTTCGCTTCTTGTAGAAAAAATATTGAAGAAAACAAAAATATATTCACATGCAGCTTTGAAGTAAACCAGACCTTTTATAAATAGTTCAAGATTGACATTTTAACTTTTGATAAATACTTCAAGATTGCCTTGTCTCCCTTTAATTTATTTTTAAAAAAAGTTTTAATTAACTTGGAAATGATAATAAAGTAACTGTTCATGTTGTTTGAATCTTACCTCAGTTGATCTTTGTATTATGTTTCCTTGTCTTTGTATATATATCTTGTATCACTTGCCCCTCACCGCTGAAGGTTCGATCCCTCAGGGGCCTAGGAATCTTTATGTGAGGAAGCTATCCAGCTGGCTTGCGGAACGTTAGTGGTTCTACCCAGGTGCCCGCCTGTGCACGAAAATTGCCCGGAGGGGCACCTGGGGTCTTCCACCACCAGTGGAAGCTGGAAAGTCGCCATATGACCTTAGCTGTTTGTGCGACTATAAAATCCAATTCAATTCAATTAACAAATGGGGTAAACTTTACTGTATCATATGTTTTCTAGTGGTCACTTTCAACATAATTTTGCTCAATAACCAGGCCTTGACCAATCAGATGATACCTTTTCCTTCAATTTATCGAAATGAGTTGTAGAGATTTACTCTATAAAAAGTTTGATTCACAATTCAAGGATCCTTGTGGTTAAAACAGTATTCTAAGAAAAAAAGTAATGAGGAAACTCCCAAGTAGATGAATATTTACACAGGCCCTTGTGGGTTCTTCCGAAGTTTACACCTTAGCTTCTTTTTACTTATTGAATATAGTGTAACAAAATCAGCATATCAAAACATGTAGTTATTTGTGATGTTAATTTTTCCATTATTGAATATTATGTACCCAAACATTTTGTATTTTTTAATATTTTATTATAATTTGTGTATACATGTAGTAGAGTTTTCAAAAATAATTTTAAAAAATTATATAAATCATGTTATTATATAAAACCTGGTACTTTAATATCCAAATATTTAGAATATTATTGATTATTCTTCGATAACATTTTCATATTGAATACTATGTCACAATAACAGCATATCCAAATATTTAGAATATTTAACGATAATTTCTCTATTCTTGAATGTTATGTCACAATATCAGGATATCTTTTTCCAACAATTAAGTAGACAAAGTTTATATTAAAAATCATGGGTATTAGACTTAAGTTTATATTATATTTCATAAATATTAGACATTATTAATTAACTACTTAATATCTGCCGTGGTTTGCACGAAACTGCACACATCATATGGTAAAAACAAGGCCAATATGGAGAGAAACTCGGCCGATATGAGAAAACTCGGCCAATATGAAATTCAAGCAATCTGATTGGATAAGCCAACATGGCCAATATGACTAAGGGTTTGTTTTCTTTAAGGACGCCATTTTGAAAAAAAACACACAATGTCGAAGCTATGTTCGCCTATGTAATGTAGCCTATGTAATGTAAACAATCAAAATAATTAAGGTTTGGTTATTTGTAAATTCGGTTACATCGCCTTCGCTGAAATATAGCTATTATCACGTTCGTGTGTGATTTTCCCATGCGCCAGTGGACAATTTATTTGAATCAGATACTTGTTATTAAATGTTATATTGAACATATATCTCTTGTTCTTTCTTACCTGTTAATGATATTTAAAACATAGGAATAAAGATAGATATTAAGTAGTTAATTAATAAAAATGTCATTAATTAAGTGTTTTCATATTGGCCTTGTTATTGGTCCTCGGACTGTCATATTGGCCTTCGGCCTTGGGCCAATATGACAGTCCTTGGACCAATAATTGGGCCAATATGAAAACACTTAATTAATAACATCATAGTGTTGATATAAGAAATTGTGATTATTAGACCAAGTTTTACCAGATAAAATTTATATTGTATTTACGTAGCTGTACGCATGTAATTATAGAGACATGTTTAGATGAGACGGTCTAAATAACTGCTTCTTCCTAAAATCACGGACCCAGTGTAGCTGGCAGTAAAAACTGCAATCTGCGAACAGCACACACTGCAAATGTTGCACACTGCAAAGGTGGCAAGGTACAAAGGTAGCACACTGCATAGGTCGCAACGTACAAAGGTAGCACACTGCAAATGTTGCACACTGTAAAGGTAGCCCACTGCGCAGGTTGCAATGCAAAGGTTGCATACGGCAAAGTGGCATAAAGCAGCATTCGCATACAGCAAAGACCACACACTGCTAAGGTCACACTGTAAAAGTTGCACACAGTAAAGGTCAGATTACAAAGGTTGCACACTGCAACAATTGCTCAATGCAGTGCAAAGGTCGCTCAGCAAAAGTAGCATACTAAACACTTTGTAGTGTGCTGCTTTTGCAGTGCGACCTTTGCAGTTGCAGTGTGCAAACTTTGAAGTGTGCAACCTTTAAAAGATTGCACGCTGCAAGGGTTGCAATGCAAAGGTTGAACTGCAAAAGTAGCTAGGTTGCACCCTGCAAAGGTCGCAATACAATGGTCGCTCACTGCAACTTTTAACAATACACTTATATGTGCATAATATTCTTTTATCCAGAAACCTTGCTCACTATTCCAGGGTTATTTATACATCGTAATATTTGTCACAGTATTATATTTTATACATTTATCAGGGCTTGAAAATTCTTCACATGTCCACCTTGTTCTTTAGAGCAAGTAACGTTTAAAGTAGCTATCCTGCCAACAACAGCCACATTTTACAAAATATGTACATCAATTCTAAACCTACTGACAACAATTAATTTATAATTTACATATTTTGAGAATCCAAACTATATACACACAACATAAGCGGCTTTAACCAGCCAAGCTAAACACCAAAACTGCATTGTCTTAAATTAAGATTTAACTCATAAATTTTACGCATATCCAATCACGGGTATTTTATGATCCCGTTAATAAATCTTTACTTTTAAGTGCAACATATATATTATTATATGATCTAAACACCTGGATAGAGTTTTGATAAACGGTTTTGTAGTTTACGTTGTAATTGTATCATTATTTGGCGGGATAGCTACTTGAGGTTTTTTGTCCTGCCCAGAATATACCTGCCCTGGATTGATTTGGTGAAAGTTTGAAGATTGTTGTAGGAAAATCAATCGTCACTCAAAAAATCACTCCACTTTCCTTAACCCGTTAAGCACGAGTATATTAGCCTTTGTGTCCATTGTTATAGAGACATGTTTAGATGAGAGTAACTCTTTCTCACATAAATGGAATGGGTTCAAAGAAATGCACTTGTTGATAAGAGGAGAGGTGAGGATTTTTTAAGCCCTGTCTTTTATATATAACACGTATGTCTTTATTCATCAGTGTTTGAGCATTTCCAAAACTGTAAAGGCACGTTTTGTTTTATACACAATTTATATAATGTGCAAGCTTATGCTTCACTGGATCCTGAACTATGGTATTTTAGTTTTCAGTTATATACGGTCAGAATAAAGAAATGCATAATGGGAATTTCTGCTATATACTGTATGTATCATATGCTGCTGTTAATTGAATAGTACATGGCTACATTAGGCCTTTCCCTTCACACAATACAACAAATTTTACCACTTCCGAGTTTCATTATTGGTATACTGGGGTTTGGCCCAAGCAGATGAGCAAACTTAGGCTATAAAATATTGAAATCTTTTTGCAATCCTGAAATGGCTCAATTTACAAAGCAGAAATTACACATATGTATTTCGTGTTACAAGGTGTAATGATCAAGACATTTACTAAACCAGTTTTGTCTTTTCTCTAACAGCTATAGCAGCCCTTACAAACATCTAGGAATTTCTCTGGAATATTATGTAGAATTATTATATAAATTATATAGGCAAATTTGTGACTATGCGTTTTTTTTCAGTATATAGTTCAGCGGTCACCTATCAATTTTGTACTTACAAACCACAAAACTTACTTAATCAAGTACGATTGGATTTTAAATGGACGAACGGCAATCAAACAATTAGTTGAGTATTAAAATGAGTGCCTCGATCAAGCTTAAACCAGCTTGCAAGGTTAAATATTGGTGAAATGTAATCAACAATATTACAAAGAATGATTTATGTAGAAAAAAATACAGGTTACTGCAAGTTTTGAAGAAAAAAAAAAGATTGCCGTATGTCCCTTTATTGACACCTGGTGAAGTAGTTATATCAGATGAAAGGAGAAACGTGATCAGATTATAAGAATTGTTCATGGGTATCCGATAAAGATCGGGAATTCTAACACAAGGTATAATTGTTTTTATCGGAACCAAGGGTCTGCCGAGGTTCCTATTCAAACAGCTATACCGAGTGTTGGAATTCCCTATCTGGACTGGATACTCATGATCGATTGATTCTTTTTCTTGCATATCGTGGACAGTTTGTGCATTGAATTCCCCAATTATTGACAATTTGGCATGTTTTTTACAAAATGACATCCAGCAACTGTTTATGTTATTCGTTGATCCCCTATGTGTAAGATCAGGCTTTCCATCACCGATGCAAAATGCAGATAACCTTACCCGATATGCAAGAAGCAAATCTTCTGTTCTCTTCATTTGGTGTAGTATCTATAAATTTATTTATTGTTATGTTATAATTACCCTGTGCGTTTAGATAATTTTTATACTTTTTTGTTGTAATAAACGACTTAATCCATCTGACTCGTGTTTTAATTTTTACGATGTACCACTTTAGAGATATCAAACATTTTATGAAATTCATGCTCGCAATAAAATTTGTTAACTCTTAAATTCTTGATGATATTAAAAATAAATACATAAAACAGATGTAAAACATATTTCAAGGACACGTGAAAAACACTTATCCCTTCATGTCCGACACTAGAATGCAATAATAATGGACGAACATGTAAACAAAGATATGTATTCATCATGTTTTATCAATTGACGCTTTCTTTTTTCTTGCTGTTGTTATATTTTACTCCCGTGTATCGGTCTATCCTCCGAGCACGTTAAAGAACCATATGAATCTATTTGATAACAAGAGTAGGGCACTGTTCCCGGATTCCTATGTATCCTTCCCCTCTATCCTTCCCCTCTCTCTGGGGCGGCTCTAAATAACCTATACTGTGTTGATGAGCCATTAAACAACATTCAATTCCATTTATGGAGAACCGAAGGGGTACATATAGTAGCTGCACCGTCAGTCCGTCGGTCCGTCGGTCCGTCAGGATCTTCGTTCGTCTGTACAATCGTGTCCGGTTAATAACTCAGACAATAATGGACGGATTTTCAAATAACTTGGCACAATTGCTCACCACAACAAGACAACGCGTCACGCACAAAATCCAGGACCGTGGCTCCAAGGTCAAGGTCACACTTAGAGGTCAAAGGTCAAAATAAACTGCTTTAGTGTCCGGTTAATAACTCCGACATTCATGGACAGATTTTCAAATAACTTGGCACAAGTGCTCACCACACAAGATGACATGTCGCACACAAAATCCAGGTCTGTGGCACCAAGGTCATCACACTTAAGAGGTCAAAGGCCAAATCGTGTCCGGTCAATAACTCTGGCATTCCTGGACGGATTTTCAAAAAACTTGGCAAAAGTGCTCACCACAACAACACGTGTTGCGCACAAAACCCAGGTCCGTGGCTCTAAGGTCAAGGTCACACTTAGAGGTCAAATGTCAATCGTGTCCGGTCAATAACTCGGGCATTCCTTGACGGATTTTGAAATAACTTGGCACAATTGCTCACCACAACAAGACAACGCGTCGCGCACAAAATCCAGGTCCGTGGCTCCAAGGTCAAGGTCACAGGTCAAAGATCAAAATAAACTGCTTTCGTGTCCGGTTAATAACTCCGACATTCATGGACAGATTTTCAAATAACTTGGCACAAGTGCTCACCACACAAGATGACATGTCGCACACAAAACCCAGGTCTGTGGCACCAAGGTCGTCACACTTAGAGGTCAAAGGTCAAATCGTGTCCGGTCAATAACTCTGGCATTCCTGGACGGATTTTCAAATAACTTGGCAAAAGTGCTCATCACAACAACACAACGTGTCAGGCACAAAACCCAGGTGCGTGGCTCTAAGGTCAAGGTCACACTTAGAGGTCAAATGTCAATCGTGTCCGGTCAATAACTCTGGCATTCCTTGACGGAATTTGAAATAACTTGGCACAAGTGCGCGCCACAACAACATGATGTGTCGCGCACAAAATCCAGGTCCGTGGCTCCAAGGTCAAGGTCACACATAGGTCAAAGGTCAAATTGTGTCCGGTCAGTAACTCTGGCATTCCTGGACGAATTTTCAAATTACTTGGCACAAGTGCTCACCACAATGAGACGATGTGTCGAGCACAAAATCCAGGTCTGTGGCCCCAAGGTCAAGGTCACACATAGAGGTCAAAGGTCAAATTGTGTCTGGTCAATAACTCTGGCATTCCTGGACAGATTTTCAAATAACTTGGCACAAGTGCTCACCGCAATAAGACGTGTCATGCTCAAAAACCAGGTCCGTGGCTATAAGGTCAAGGTCACACTTAGAGGTCAAAGGTCAAATTGTGTCCTGTCAATAACTCTGGCATTCCTGGACGGATTTTCAAATAACTTGGCACAAGTGCTCACCACAACAAGACGACGTGTCGCGCACAAAATCCAGGTCCGTGGCTTCATGGTCAAGGTCACACTTAGAGGTCAAAAGTCAAATCATGTCCGGTCAATAACTCTGGCATTCCTGAACGGATTTTAAAATAACTTGGCAGTGCTCACCACAACAAGACGATGTATCGCGCACAAAATCCAGGTCTGGCCCCAAGGTCAAGGTCACACTTAGAGGTCAAAGGTCAAATCGTGTCCGGTCAATAACTCTGGCATTCCTGGACGGATTTTCAAATAACTTAGTGCAAGTCCACACCACAACCAGACGACGTGTCGAGCACAAAATCCAGGTCCGTGGCTCCAAGGTCAAGGTCACACTTAGAGGTCAAAGGTCACTTGGGGGGGGCATTTGTCACTTACTGTGACATTTCTTGTATTTCTTAATTATTGATGACAAGTGGTCAATTGGGTATTGAGGTGAAGTATATAGTTACTATGATAATAGAGTAGGTAAGCAACTTTGTATTTTACATTGGCAAAGGTTTCGGAACCGAAAATAGAAAACATGACATGTTTACATTTTATTGTATTTACATATATGTTTGTTATTTGAAGTTTACATGAAACAAGATACATAACGCGAATAAAAACGCATAAGCATACATAGAAAATCTAGTACACAAATGTGAAGGCAGATAAAAGAACAACATTATGAAAACAAATAAAAATGACAAACTTGAATGCCACAAGTATAAAGACAACAAATTATGAATGATGTACATGATGTATGAGAAGATAAAGTTTTCAAACACGAATATCTATCATAATCTCTGTGTCCAGATTAAACTCATCCTCCCCAAGCTCTAGCTCGTGTATTCCACTGTCCATATCTACATCTACAGGTGATTCTTGTGTTACCCTGTCAACATTTTTACAACCAACACTTGTACTAGAATTAATCTCATCTAGAATATCAGTTTCAGTTTCAGTTAATATTTCTATTACACTATTCCAGTTTTTTTGCACTTGATCACTGGACTCATTGAAATCATCATCAACTTCACCGATATTACCTTTGGGTTTTTTATTAACATTTTTGCGAATTTTATTGTTTTTAGAATTATTTCTTTCCACATTTTTTGAGTCTGCTTGAAATTCATCAGTTATTATGCTTACATCTTCCTTGTCTTTGTGTACATCAGCATCTTTATTGTTATGTCTTACATTTAAATCATCATGACCTTCACTTATTTCGTTATCAACTTGGAATGTATCAGTAATTCTTTCTATATCATCTTTGACACTGATGTGGTCTTGCATGTCAGTATTTTTGTCAAGATTCACGTCACCTTGACTGAGGATAGAGGGGTCACCTAATGCCTCATACAGCCTTGTCCAGAAGTGGGGCTGGACACTGGGGTCTGTCCAGTCCAGGAAAGTCTTGCCCATCAGTTTCGCTGGAACCTTACACGCATCATACTTTATCAGGACTAGGACGTCTTGTCTCTGTGAAAATAAATAAAGATATATACAATTAAGTGTAAAAGTCCCTAATAGTCTATCCTGCCATCAAAACGCACATTTTACAACAGATTTACACTGTTTTTAAACCTACTGAAGACAAGGTATATATAACTTGCATATTTTGAGAATCCAAACTCTATATATAGATACAATATAAATGTCTTTAACCAGCCAGGCCAAACCCAAAAACTGGAGTGTCGAATTGAGAGTTATTTATTTTATGATATTCAATCACGGGTATTTTTTAGAAACTAAACCTATACTTTAATGGGCACATATACATTACATGTATTATATGACCTGACCACCTTTATAGAGTTTTGACTATCAGTTGTGTAGTGTAATTGTGGCTATTTTCTTTAATGACAGATATTATTTCACTTCAAGGGAAAACATAATTATGCAGTTTGTGTGCATTTTGCTAGTTTTAGAAAAATGCTAAAAAAAAATAAAAAAATCATAGGCTGAAGGTTTATAAACACAAGAGCCCCGTGTGTTTGGTTACGGGGCAAATAATAGGGCCACTGCAGATCCCGTTGGAGGGAAAGGCAGAGGGGTAGAACTCCCCCAAATTCATGTTCATTTTATCATTTTTTGTTCATGCTCATCATGACCTCTGCATTGTTTCAGGTGCCATCTCGCTCAAATCACTAGAGCAGTGGCAGAAAAACAATAAACGTGGCTCCAGCATAAATGGAGTGTCTACAATAGAATTTGCAGAAACTCTGCAGTTTTGCAGCTGAGAAGGTTCTAGGCCCATTCTCCATATTTTATCTCGATGTACATGGAGGATGAGCCTGGCATGTTCATTCCTGTTAGGCGCCATATAACCTGTCGTGTTCGTGCGCCTTGAAACCCCAATTCAGTTCAATTATAAACACAAGAATGCTGACCTGTGTTACCGCTCTGTTGTGGGCCTGCTGTAGCTCAAACTGTCCCCACATGGACTTGAGGAAGTTTCCTGACATCAGCACAATCGTCTTCCTGCTCTTGTAGATGGCATCCATAATATTTTCCGACACTGCCATACCTGAAAATGCATGCCAAGAATGGAAATCTTTTTATTTTTTAAATGCATCGCTTGAGAAATATGTATGAGAGAGAAAAAATGATTTTAAACCCTTATGCTGCAAATCTTTTATATTTTCTAGAAAATTATTAAAATGCCCTTTGTCTGAAATCTTACAAAAATGTAAGTTTGTTTTATACTGAAAATGGACTCCTGCCACCCTGCCCTTCCCAAAAATACCCACCCACCCCTAATGTCTGAAAATTTATGAAAATGTATATTTGCTTTATATTGAAAAATTGACTACTTAAAAAATGCAACTGTATATCAGTAATCTGTCGAAACACCTGTAAATTCAGACGCATTTGTTGATGTTATGTTCAATGTCATTTTATTGGCATGACTTTAATACATTTTGTCATGTAAATTTCGCATTACAAAAGGTGAACAATACCCATTCCAACCCTGACATTTGTACAATACGTTGCTAGAAATTTTGATCGAATGTATCTGCAACATACCTGGAGTAAAGTCCTTGAAATCGATACAGACTTGATACCTCTGGTCACCAAGCCACTGGAAGAGAGCGTCCTTTACCCAGGGGAGGTCGTCACTACTGTACGAGATGAACACGTCGTACTCGGGTGTATGGACCGGCACTGGAAAAGGGAATATGACGATAAATTCAATAAGAAAGTGTTGACTGGCACTAAGGTAACTCGGAGATGATAATCCAGAACACCATTGCGTTATCACATAGAATGACAACTGCTTCATTTACAATTGTTATATAAAGTTGTCATTAAACAATAAACATTTATAGATCCCTTGTTAGCAATCACCGTAATTTGTTTCTGTATTCTTATAGTATGAATAAAAATGGTTGCTATGGCTGGATCATAGCAATGGTTGCTATGGCTGGATCATAGCAATGGTTGCTATGGCTGGATAATTGCAACACTCAATATTTTTCTTTTTCAGCAGAACCTGTTTTGACAGGCCGCTGTCATGAAGGACTAACATTATTCTTTCACTTAAGATCAATTTTTATATGCAGTCAGAGACTACATAGAAATAATCTACCTCTTTTTCTATTGACTCCCGTCTCTTGCGAGACCCATCTATTGCTATAATAATGTGGTGGTCTTTTAATACAGGTTATAGTGCATACTCACCGTCGTACTTGGTAACATCTGGCTCCTCCCACTCCAGTTTCTCGTAGTTCTGTCGCACAGAGATTCTGTGTCGTACTAGTATCGCTATGGTAACAATGGTTGCTATGACAACAAACCCTCCTACACTTCCACCAATTATGAAAGACAATGGAAGGTTTTCTGAAAACAACAAGTATATGATATAGAGCTTAATCAATGTATACTGAATTGTGACTGACCTCATTTCTGGGGGTGTAACCACCATTTTCCAGAGGGAATACTCCATAAATTAAGACTTGCATCTGGCATACAAAACTCTTAAATGGGCGAGTATCCGGCATACAAAAAGGATGTAAATCCAACCACCAGCCAGTCTAGGCATAGGAAATAACTCTTTTAAAAAAGTCATAAAACAGGCATACCCTCATTAAGATTTTTTCATTTATCATTTTGGTGAAATGATCCTGGCGACAAATTATGATATATTTTTTAGCCTAGAACTTGCAGCATAACTTAAACATTCTCAAAACAATTGTAGCCATGGAAACCCACTCTCCTTATTTGGGTCGCTGTGAATATGTATTTCTGTAGTATTTAAATCGCTACTTACTGTTCACAGGTTCGGGAGGACTTATTGTGATGAGCCTGGAGTCATTTCCCTTCATGTTTATCCCCAAACATTCATACACACCGTAATCTGATGCCTACATAAAGAAAGAAAACAAGATGCAAGATTATAATTATTTTATAGATAGATAGAACAGACTGTTTAAAAGTGACATAGTAAGGACATGTACATGTTATTCTTGGACAAGGTTTCACATATATGGAATACACACGTATAATTCCTTACCCAAATAAAACACATTACCAAATAAAACGCCATGCCAATTAACATACCCTGACAAATAAAAATGCTTTGTCGAACAAAATGCCTTGCCAAACAAAATGCCTTGCCAAATAAAATGCATTGCCAAGCAAAATGCCTTATCAAATAAAATGTCTGGCCTGATAAAATACTTGAACCAAAAAAAAAAGGGCTCACCAAATAAATTGCCTTACCAAATAAAAGACATTGCCGAACAAAATACCTTGCCATATAAAAATACGCCTTGCCAAATAATAGTTTATCTATACTGAGTGAGAAATGAATTCATACCTGTAGTTTGTCAATGCTGAGTGAGACATGCATTCTTACCTGTAGTTTATCTATACTGCGTGAGAAATGAATTCATACCTGTAGTTTGTCTATACTGAGTAAGGAATGAATTCATACCTGTAGTTTGTCTATGCTGCGTGAGGAATGAATTCTTACCTGTAGTTTGACTATACTGAGCAAGGAATGAATTCATACCTGTAGTTTGTCAATGCTGAGTGAGACATGCATTCTTACCTGTAGTTTATCTATACTGAGTGAGGAATGAATTATTACCTGTAGTTTGTCAATACTGAGTAAGGAATGAATTCATACCTGTAGTTTGTCTATACTGAGTAAGGAATGAATTCTTACCTGTAGTTTGTCTATACTGAGTAAGATATGAATTCATACCTGTAGTTTGTCTATACTGAGTAAGGAATGAATTTATACCTGCAGTTTGTCTATGCTGCGTGAGGAATGAATACTTACCTGTAGTTTGACTATACTGAGCAAGGAATGAATTCTTACCTGTAGTTTGTCTATACTGAGTAAGGAATGAATTCATACCTGTAGTTTGTCTATACTGAGTAAGGAATGAATTCATACCTGTAGTTTGACTATACTGAGCAAGGAATGAATTCTTACCTGTAGTTTGTCTATACTGAGTAAGGTATGAATTCATACCTGTAGTTTGTCTATACTGAGTAAGGAATGAATTCATACCTGCAGTTTGTCTATGCTGCGTGAGGAATGAATTCTTACCTGTAGTTTGTCTATACTGAGTAAGGAATGAATTCTTACCTGTAGTTTGTCTATACTGAGTAAGGAATGAATTCATACCTGTAGTTTGTCTATACTGAGTGAGAACTGAATTCTTACATGTAGTTTGTCTATGTTGAGTAAGGAATGAATTCTTACCTGTAGTTTGTCTATACTGAGTAAGGAATGAATTCAAACCTGTAGTTTGTCTATGCTGCGTGAGGAATGAATTCTTACCTGTAGTTTGACTATACTGTGCAAGGAATGAATTCAAACCTGTAGTTTGTCAATGCTGAGTGAGACATGCATTCATACCTGTAGTTTGTCTATACTGAGTAAAGAATGAATTCTTACCCGTAGTTTGTCTATACTGAGCAAGGAATGAATTCATACCTGTAGTTTGTCAATTCTGAGTGAGACATGCATTCTTACCTGTAGTTTATCTATACTGAGTGAGAACTGAATTCTTACATGTAGTTTGTCTATGTTGAGTAAGGAATGAATTCTTACCTGTAGTTTGTCAATGTTGAGTGAGGAATGAATTCATAGCTGTAGTTTGTCAATCCTGAGTGAGAAATGAATTCTTACCTGTAGTTTGTCTATACTGAGAGAGGAATGAATTCATACCTGTAGTTTGTATATACTGAGTGAGGAATGAATTCATACCTGTAGTTTGTCTATACCGAGTGAGGAATGAATTCATATCTGTAGTTTGTCAATGCTGAGTGAGGAATGAATTCATACCTGTAGTTTGTCAATGCTGAGTTAGACATGCATTCTTACCTGTAGTTTATCTATACTGAGTGAGAACTGAATTCTTACCTGTAGTTTGTCTATAATGAGTAAGGTATGAATTCATACCTGTAGTTTGTCTATACTGAGTAAGGAATGAATTCTTACCTGTAGTTTGTCTATACTGAGTAAGGAATGAATTCATACTTGTAGTTTGTCTATGCTGCATGAGGAATGAATTCTTACCTGTAGTTTGACTATACTGAGCAAGGAATGAATTCATACCTGTAGTTTGTCAATGCTGAGTGAGACATGCATTCTTACCTGTAGTTTATCTATACTGAGTGAGGAATGAATTCTTACCCGTAGTTTGTCTATACTGAATAAGGAATGAATTCATACCTGTAGTTTGTCTATACTGAGTAAGGAATGAATTCTTACCTGTAGTTTGTCTATGTTAAGTAAGGAATGAATTCTTACCTGTAGTTTGTCTATACTGAGTAAGGAATGAATTCTTACCTGTAGTTTGTCTATACTGAGTAAGGAATAAATTCATACCTGTAGTTTGTCAATGCTGAGTGAGACATGCATTCTTACCTGTAGTTTATCTACACTGAGTGAGGAATGAATTCTTACCCATAGTTTGTCTATACTGAGTAAGGAATGAATTCATACCTGTAGTTTGTCTATACTGAGTAAGGAATGAATTCTTACCTGTAGTTTGTCTATACTGAGTGAGAACTGAATTCTTACATGTAGTTTGTCTATGTTGAGTAAGGAATGAATTCTTACCTGTAGTTTGTCTATACTGAGTAAGGAATGAATTCATACCTGTAGTTTGTCTATGCTGCATGAGGAATGAATTCTTACCTGTAGTTTGACTATACTGAGCAAGGAATGAATTCATACCTGTAGTTTGTCAATGCTGAGTGAGACATGCATTCATACCTGTAGTTTGTCTATACTGAGTAAGGAATGAATTCTTACCTGTAGTTTGTCTATACTGAGTAAGGAATGAATTCTTACCGGTAGTTTGGCTATACTGAGTAAGGAATGAATTCATACCTGCAGTTTGTCTATGCTGCGTGAGGAATGAATTCTTACCTGTAGTTTGACTATACTGAGCAAGGAATGAATTCATACCTGTAGTTTGTCAATGCTGAGTGAGACATGCATTCTTACCTGTAGTTTATCTATACTGAGTGAGGAATGAATTATTACCTGTAGTTTGTCAATACTGAGTAAGGAATGAATTCATACCTGTAGTTTGTCTATACTGGGTAAGGAATGAATTCTTACCTGTAGTTTGTCTATACTGAGTAAGGAATGAATTCATACCTGTAGTTTGTCTATACTGAGTAAGGAATGAATTCTTACCTGTAGTTTGTCTATACTGAGTAAGGAATGAATTCATACCTGTAGTTTGTCTATACTGAGAGAGAAGACTTGGTTATTATCCTGGGTTGTGTTGATTCCATGTGTGGTGTGGTTTGTATCATCTACCTCCATCTCACCCTTCATCCACAGCATTGTCAACTGGAAAACATTAAACAAAATGGACGTACAATCATTTGATAGAAGTTAAAAGCAGCTGCTGACAGTCTTTACTGGGATACTTTAATTGCTTCAGTAGGATTCACTTACCTTTTTCAAGGTTACACAATAATTAACAAAATTTATTATTATACCTCACGTTTACACTCCTGTATAAATTGCCCATGCCCTTAGCGTGAAGCAATTTTTACTGTTACATGATTGTGACGTCACGGGAAGTATAAAAATAGGTTTTGGGTTTTTCCAATAACGACACGCTTTGGCAATTGGAAATCAGTGGACGCTTATTAAAATACAGTTGAAGTTATGTCAATCGTAAGACGCTTGGTTTACCAAATGACAATAAAAAAAAATGGCGAGCAGATTTGTTACTTTAAATCAAATCTGGTATACAAATATAAATTAAAAAAAAATATATATTGGGATTTTTTCCCCCTCGTATATTTAAATTTGAATCAAAACATTTGTTCGGTATAATAAAATAAATATTGCATCCCAGTGAGGGTGACAGTGGATATTGTCAACCTGAGGAAAATAATGTCAACCGAGGCGAAGACGAGGTTGACATTATTTTTCCGAAGGTTGACAATATCCACTGTCACCCTCACTGGGATGCAATATTGCTGTATTAAACTGGGTTATCATGTTTCATTACCCAGTGCTTGAAGAGATGAAAGGGAATCAGAAAAGATTACATAGAGGATATTTTACGAGTGGCGTATGGTCATCATCAGATTCCTGAATATAATTTAAGGCAAGTTCAATTGCCGATAGTTTTTTTAAGTTTCATTATCATTACACAAGGAAATGAATTAAATGTGGCTTTATGTCCTCTAAGGTAATATTGGATTTCAGATCAGAGTTACATGAGCTGAAGGATGAAGTTTCTCATTTAACATGCCTCCTCAAGGGAGTAAACTCACGCAGTACAGAGGTCTGCAGCTCTAAAGTGCAATACATTAATACACATAGGCTTTCATGTCAATGGTATTTTACTCCCAAAATAAACTTGCAATGATGATTTTGATTAAATTTCATAGTTTGGTTGCTTTTTACTCAAACATAGGCCTTTGTTATACTAAAGTTGTACATGTGCAATGCTGATTTTTACTCATAATTTGTTTTTTCAATGAAGATTTATTACATTTTAATGCTGAAATATCACCCGAAATTGCTTACTGTATCTGGAGCTCTGGCCTGATTATTACCTGAGCTGACAAGGCCACTATGAATGTTTTATCATCATTATCTAGGTTACTGTATCTGGAGCTCTGGCCTGATTATTACCTGAGCTGACAAGGCCACTATGAATGTTTTATTATCATTATCTAGGTTACTGTATGTGGAGCTCTGGCCTGATTATTACCTGAGCTGACAAGGCCACTATGAATGTTTTATCATCATTATCTAGGTTACTGTATCTGGAGCTCTGGCCTGATTATTACCTGAGCTGACAAGGCCACTAGGAATGTTTTATCATCATTACATATGCATGTTAAACATGACATAACGTTAGTTTCAGAAAAATTCTCCAACTTTTACAATGTTATTCGTAATACTTACATCAAGTAGAGCGGTACTTGACCCACCCACATCAAACACACAACTGATGTTGACAGAATTGCCTATAACTGCATGCTTCACTGGACTTGCCGGAATCGTCATGGTTACCCGTGGACGAGTCTCTTGTTTTCTGGCTATGGATGAAAAAAGGCAGTGTGGCTTGAGACAGACAGCAGAGTGGTTTACAGAGTTTCAAAGGAATAGATATTTCAGCGGTGTACCGTGACCAATATTTGAGAGACTCACGGGGTGTAGGTGTGGGAGGGGGTCCTCTCGCTGGTGGGGTTCTGGGGGATTTTTGAAATAAAAACAATGATTTGCGCAATCTGGTGCATTTTAAGAATGAAATATCATGCACTAATTTTGGTTAAGTTTACCCCATATCCCACTTGATCATCATTTTTAATGCAGATTTCGACTTTTAAGACTTTTTTGTTTTTTCAAGTTCTGATTCCAATGTTACTCAAGCGAGTACTGGAGTATGCCACGGTACGCCACTGTATTTCCATTTTTCAAAATTGTTTTATTATAAATTTCAGCATTATTTCCAAAATGTATTATATCAATGAACTTTTGTTTGTTATTGATGAAATGCACTGTCAAATTGGAGGTGTTTAACGTTGCACGTTAACACTGCTATCATATCGAGCTGTTCTCTCAGCTGTAAATACGGTGAGAATTTTAACTAAACATGATTTCTAAAATCAACCATATACGAAACTGAACAATAAAACTCATATATTTTTCATCTTACGCCAAAGTCAGGTTGCAGGTTAAAGGGTGATGGATGGATGATGGACGATGACAGACGACGGACAAAGTGATCCCTAAATGTCTGCCATGCTATGCAGGCAGCACAAAAACATTAGGATTGGCATCAATCTATTTTGATCTTTCATCGAGGTATGAATTAAAAGTTCATGAATACATAATTTTCAGAAGAAATGAATTAATTCAATGCTACAAAATACCTGCAATGAGAATATATCCAGAATGGCTGACATTGCCGGCCATGTTGTAGGCCAGACACGTGTAGTTGCCGGTCTGGTTTGGGGTGGGACTCACCAGCGTTGCAGTCTCATTGTGGTCACTGATAACCAGTCTGAGGTCATGGTTAAGGTTCATGAAGTCAAGTTACCAACTCTGCTCTTACCTCATTTATGGATCTACATAGCAGTGAATTGTTGTGGAGCCTTAATTAAAGGGAATGTAGCGACACAGCCAAACAACTCTATTACTGAGAGTTCTGAAAAACTTGGGAAAAGGTGAAAGAATTATCAAAATCGGATGATAAACAAAAAAGATATGACCATTTAAAGGTTGTTCTAAAACAAATATGGGAGCTGCCATTTTTAGAACTATGATGTCATAGTTCCATATTACCATATATGGAATATTGATAAATATCATTTAAAACGAAGAAAATCACTGCAAATGAATGAATTTTTTTTACTGGTGATATAAATCATTATTGCCATTAAGTATTACATATTTTTCATACAGTTGCTGTCATTTTTTCCCTATAAATCAGTAAATTTTCATATTTATAAATATTCCATATATGGTCATTTAGAACCGTGATGTCATAGCTCTCAAAATGGCCGCTTCCATATCCGTTTTAACAGAAACTTCAAATGATCATATCTTCTTTGTTTATCATCGGATTTTGATAATTCTTTCACCCTTATTCAAGTATTTCAGAACTCTAAATAATAAAGATGGTTTGGCTGTGGCGCTACATTCCCTTTAAGTTCCTTTATAAACTGCACTACATGGGATCGCCCAGTTAATCCAAAAGACAAGCAGTGAAAGTAAGTGACTTGCTTAAGGTCACATGACCAGTGCTCCTCAGAGTTGTTTCAAACCTTCACACTTTCCACTATAACGAAAACCCCTAGACCATAGTCCCACCTGTGGGTCTTGGTCACTCCTAGATCATTTCTTGGTCACCCCTAGACTATAGTTCCACCTGGGGGTCTTGGTCATCCCTAGACCATAGTCCCACCTAGGGGTCTTAGTCACCCTTAGACCATAGTCCCATCTGATGGTCACCCTTAGACCATAGTTCCACCTGGGGGGTCTTGGTCACCCTTAGACCATGGTCCCACCTGGGAGTCTTGGTCACTTTTAGACCATAGTCCCACCTGGGGGTCTTGGTCACCCCTAGACCATAGTCCCACCTGGGAGTCTTGGCCACCCTTAGACTATAGTCTGATCTGGGGGTCTCGGTCACCCTTGGACCATAGTCACACATGTGGTCTTAGTCACCCTTAGTTCATAGTCACACTTGGGGTCTTGGTCACCCTTAGACCATAGTCCCACCTGGGGGTCTTGGTCACCCTTACGACCACAGTCCCACCTGATGGTCACCCTAGACCATAGTCCCACCTGGGAGTCTTGGTCACCCCTAGACCATAGTCCCACCTGGGAGACTTGGTCACCCCTAGACCATAGTCTCACCTGGGAGTCTTGGTCACCCCTAGACCATAGTCCCACCTGGGAGTCTTGGCCACCCTTAGACTATAGTCTGATCTGGGGGTCTTGGTCACCCTTGGACCATAGTCACACATGTGGTCTTAGTCACCCTTAGTTCATAGTCACACTTGGGGTCTTGGTCACCCTTAGACCATAGTCCCACCTGGGGGTCTTGGTCACCCTTACGACCATAGTCCCACCTGATGGTCACCCTAGACCATAGTCCCACCTGGGAGTCTTGGTCACCCTTAGACCATAGTCCCACCTGGGGGTCTTGGTCACCCTTACGACCATAGTCCCACCTGATGGTCACCCTAGACCATAGTCCCACCTGGGAGTCTTGGTCACCCCTAGACCATAGTCTCACCTGGGAGTCTTGGTCACCCTTGGACCATAGTCACACATGTGGTCTTAGTCACCCTTAGTTCATAGTCACACTTGGGGTCTTGGTCACCCTTAGACCATAGTCCCACCTGGGGGTCTTGGTCACCCTTACGACCATAGTCCCACCTGATGGTCACCCTAGACCATAGTCCCACCTGGGAGTCTTGGTCACCCGAGACCATAGTCCCACCTGGGAGTCTTGGTCACCCCTAGACCATAGTCTCACCTGGGGTCTAATAACTAATAATAAATGATACAGAACAAAACCAATGAAGGTCACAAGGACTTAAAGATGATGTGAGATACTGATAAAGTGTTAAAACATTTAAAGTCTGGATAAGCCATTTAATAATAATTACTCCATGCTTTAAAAACAAGTTTATATTTTCAAATAAATCCATGAAAATAAATGTGCTATAAAGTTAACCAACTTTTTTTTTTTTTTTTCATGGAATTTGTTTCAGAATAGAGGAATTGTAACAGCTTATACATAAAGCATATCTGTTACTGTTAAATTATTTTGTAAATCTTCACACGAAAGGATACATCCCAGGGATGGAGTGCAAGGTATCCCCATTCTTGTACCAGAGTAGTGTGACCTCTGCCCCCTTGGTGACCCTGCATTCCAGGGTTATCGGGGGTCCATCTTCATCGTAGTAGTTCCTGTCTGGCCAACGCGGTTGGTCCGTGAATTGTGGTGGCAATATGGCGTCTGCTGCAACTAGAATTATGTTGATCGTAAGTTAACATTTGAGATGCACATATCATTGCACACAAAAAAAATGGTTACCTGAGATAACTTGAATTGCTGATTTATAAGAAAACTGCCCAGAGAAGTGCTGATTTTGTGTGCCCATGTTGAGTTTGGGCCACGAACCATTCATAAAATCCAAGAAATACCACCCCCTCCCCTAGTGCATAGATATATTCTCTGATTGTATTTTTTCATATCTAAGAAACGAAACATTTCTTCACAAAATATGTTATCTATATGCAAGTTGAACACTCATATTTGCATGACATCTGAAAACCTGACTCTTAAATAAACCAATTTATCTTTGTAGTTGCATGATGTTAATCAGCAGTGACTACACACGCTACCGATAAGGAAAAACAGGTAATTATCGTTTAATGTTAAGATAATTTATTTCTTAAAACGTCTTGAATGTTGTTTTGTTTCTAAGATATCAACTGAAATTAACCCTTAATCCGCTAAGCACGACTATAATAGCCTTTGTGTCCATCGTAAACCCAGATCAACCTGCGAGTAAGTCGCAGGCTGATCTGGGTTTACAATGTCCGGCTGCTCATCAGTCGTTTCCCCAAAACACCCCTTTGTCACATAAATGGAATGGTCTTAATTCAAAGAAAGAACAGTCCATTTTATATATGTAGCAGGTTAAGGGTTAATAGGGTGCCAGTTTCTGACATGTCAAGGTAGGCAGATTGGTCTCACAAAGAGAACTCTCACATGCAGAATAGAATGAACCAATGAGATTGCAGATTGTAACATTAATTATGTTATACAAGTATACTATTTAATACGAATCTGTGGTGGAACCAACCAACTGCCAAAGGCCTTTGGTGCAGTTGGTTAGGGTGCCGTCTATTATTTGTCTACTGACATGAAGGTTTAGGGTTCTAGACCCATATAAGGCAACATTTTTTAAAAGAGTATTATGTAAATATATTTCACAAATATTATACGAAACTAAGGTATAAATCTGACGGGTTCTTACCATTCTGGATGTGAGTACGCTGCACATAGGGAGATCTTGTTTACTGACTAATTTTCGCATTACTTACCCTAGGCCTTTTTTGCCCCATAAAATCGCTGTATATTTCAATTATTGAAGAACTTAAGATGTAAATGTATTTTTCATTTTTTTTTATTGGCATTCTTAGTATAATTCATTTTCTAAAAACCAAAAAAAGAAAGAGCCCTACTTTTCTCCCACTTTTGGGTTTTCATTTTTTTTTTTTTTTCAAGGGAGTCTTGACAGTGTACCTGCAGCTCTTTGAAGTATTATGGGCAAAATATTATTGATAAATACAATTTGTAAAGCACAACAATAAACAGTTATTATCTGAATACATTTGTTTGGCAAATAAACTTGCAATTTAGGTACCCTTATTCATCTGAATGCCTCTGTTTGATGTCATATAAACCACAGTTTACTTTAACCACTGGGCTTTCTTAAAGCACCATTTAAGTTTGTATCGAACTTTAATGTTACAATATAAACGAATAAACATTCACTGGGGCTCTATATACATTTCTAAAGCATGCCTTTGAGGTGTAGTTTTCTTCAAATAATCTTACACTTGACTGCATTATGACATAATAGTTTGTGCGCTGTTACGCGATACACCCCGGGACCAAATGATCCAGCAAGTAATTTAAACTGACTGTTAGCTATTATTATAGAATTATGTTAGTAATTTTCTGTAAATTCGAAAACGTTACAAATAAGCCTCTTTTCTAGAAATCGTCAACATAAGTTGGTTGTCAACAAAATAGAGGATATGGGTAGCTCCGAGTAGAATTTATCCTTTTGCTTTAAAAATAAGATTTTTGTTTTCAATTTTGGAATAGATACATCTATATAAAAGTAAATAAAGTAGATATTCGATCCTTATGCCAAAATTGTGTGTACAGTATTTTACTCCAATATGTGTGTAATTTATCGAAACTGTAATAAAAAATCATTAGAAGTTTCATGACCTATATATATAGTTTTACTAGTTTTAAAAGAAATGTCACACGACCTTGTCAGAAATGTCACGGGACCTTGTCAGAAATGCCATGGGACCATGTCATATGTCATGGGACATTGTCATATGTCATGGGACCTTGTCATATGTCATGGGACCTTGTCAGAAATGTCATGGGACCTTGTCATATACAAGTTTTTAAAAAAGTTGAGCATTATAACATGTTTGTTTTTTATCTTGAATTATTTGTTTACGTCCTTGCCCAGCCAACCTCCTTAAAATATCAAACTGTATAATTGAGAATATTGCACTCATCTTCTTTTTTACGTAAAAAAAGGATCGAGATTCACATGCACGTTGTTCTGGTATGAAAATTGAAATAAAGATTCCTGATTTCAGCTAAGTTTACAATCAATCGAGATGGAAGGTGCATGAACGTAGGTAATCGGATGCAATTGTCAGATTAATAAGATATCACAACATGCGAAGTGATATATGTAATGCCTATTAACATTAACATAGATAACAGACAAAAAGAAAAGCCCAAGGTTTTATGGTTTTATTCCGTTTTTTTTTTTTACTTTATTGTGTACGAAACAACAGTTCTAATACACCCACACCAACGTCTAGTTTGTAATTATCTCCAATAAGTATATGCGCATGACCTGAGAAAGATTGATTGACATCGTACAATGATGTATTAGAATTTCTAAGAACACCCTAGACTTTTGTTAAGTACTTTAGTACTTTCAATTAGTGCAGCTTTTGATGTTCCTAATTCTAAAATATGCCAACTAAAGTTATTTCGGCATCATATTTTACTAGCATTACCACCACAAACATCACCACAAATGCTTTTGCAAAAGACATTTTCGAAATATTTAATGTTAACGCTAGTGATGTACCGATTAATCGATTGTTTTAAACCCATCATCGGTTAGTCAGGCATCCGATTATGATGATCGATTATGAAAGTCTATACTCGATCATCGGTTAAATGTATAAGTGCACTTTAAACATTCAAAATAGAAATAAACATGATTATCCAGGAGACAACAGTAAGGACGTTATTTATAATCTTGTGAAAATGAGTATGATACACAAATAAACATATTTATATCAGTTAGAATAAGTTTGCAGAAAAGAATACAGACTTCCATGGCATCATAACTCAGATTAACATACACATGGTATACTTCGTATTTCATGCAAACAAGTATTTAAAGCATAATTCTGCATCTTGATCGCGGGAAAGAGGTAACTGGTAGATTTAAATAATCTAGAAGATAAGCACACATATAGAATATATGCATGCTTAAACTGTCCATGACTCAAACCCGTGGAAAGCACAAAATTAATAATGTGACATAAAAACTATGGTTGTAATTTATTGGATAAATCTGAATTAAAACACTCTGCGTTTGTTTACAGTGCAAAATGTTACGTTTAACTGAAATAAATAAATATTAAACTTGCACGTGAAAAAAAGTGTTTCGGTTGTAAAATATGTATTGCTCAACTAATTTTCTATTTAATCATTAAGTTTTATTCAGATAATTCCAATGGGTCATAAGACCCGTGAGGATACAACAAATACATATAAACTTGACAGCGATAGTGAAATATATATACAACATTATACCAACAATTAACATAATTAACAGAAAAGTATTCATACGTATAAGGTAACAATTAATACTTTAGCAGTTAATGTTGTTGATATTTTCCTTTTACCGCAAAATATGCAGAGAAGGTGACTGAACCATCACATTGAATCGCTAATATGTTAATGCACATAGTTATATTTATATTTATAAACGGTGTTTTACATTCTTATTTAGTTAAAAAAACAAAAACAACTCTTATATAATGTACTATTATTGTATTGTCAAAATTATTCATGGAAATGCTGGAAACTGGAATTAGGAAGTTTGTTCTTGGTTGATATTTGACCCAGATTCATTCCAGAATATTCCTTAAATGAATATTCAATTTATTATTTTATTCCTTAAAAAGAAGTTTTTTAATTATTACAGATACAAAAAAACAATTTGAACAAAAAATCGGCGAGTAGAACTCCAATCTCCTGCTTTACAGGCCAGCGCGCTTTCCACTATTAAATAGTATATAATTTAATGTGATAGTCTGTTTCCACGACTCGTGATACGCAAGATCTGAGTAGTAGAGTAAAGAGAGGTTTTTAAAACCAAAATCAATTGAAATGTTTCTGTTTAGTCATATATATCGATTATTGGTAACTGGCGAGACAATTGGCCAGTACTGATTCATCCTCTCCAATTGCGGAAATTAACGAGAGTTCCGATGTCATTGATCGTACGTAGTCGGCCAATTCCGTCATTGTTCGGTGATAGCAAGATGCTGCGAATGGCAGCGGACAAGGGACATCGCCGAGGAGGCCCGAACACAAATTACCTTGTCGATCAGCGGAAGTAGCTTCTAGTTCCCTTTCCGTATGTTTAACTCTCATATAGTCTGCCAAAATCGGAAACCAAAGGGATAATTTTTTTCAAACTCAAAAAGTTGATACCGTTAAGGGGATTTTCATCCCTGGTGGTTTGCGCCATGGATAAATTCCCTATTATGTTGCAATACCATAATTTAGAAACCCTGAATATTTTACTGAAATATATCAATTCGAACATAAGAGATATGAGAGTTTGGCCCCTTAAGCCTTGCCATATAAACACGACGCTATGAAATGAGCACCAAAAACACACACTCCGAGTATCTTAACACAAAGGATGAAGAGATAACAAAACTGCTTCATAATAGTTTTGCTCCACAAACAACAACAACAACTCTGGAACAGTACATACAAGTCTTTAGTTCTGACAGTGGGTAAATGAATGTTTAAGGCAAGCGTTTAAATTGTCCGGAAGGTCCACTGCATTTGGCAAGTATATTGTCGAGGTATTTGTCAAACCTCTGCAATATTTTTGAAAAACAATTTCGTTTCTAAATCTCGTCACAGTATTGCTTGATACCTTGTGGTGATGTGATTTAAAAAAAAAATGCAATGCAAACACAGGCATTTAGGTGTAAAATAAACCTTTTACAAAACTTCTACCTGCTATCAATTTTATCACTCACCTGTCATTGTCTGCAGCGATATGTGCATCATAGCAACTACGAGAACCAAATTCTGTAATGACATTTTTTCACCCTTTACCTGCAATTTCATAGAAGTTGAACACAATTATTGCCATTCCCATATTATTTGTTACAAGAGTTTAAGAACATAACTATATTTTGTTAAAAGGGACATATGGCAATCTTGATTTTTTAAAAACTCACAGTGTACCGTTAGTTTTCCTAAATGACGTACATTTGTTTAATCATTAATATTAATTATAAGAAATTGGTTTTGCAGATTACTAACAGTTGATTATATTCCACCAAAATATATGTAAACCTATGGTAGAATAAGAAGAAACGAAAACTCAACATTTCATTTCATTATGCAAGCATTTTTAAAGTCTAAATGATACTCAATTAATAAACTGAGATGCTAATTTTAATGCATGATAACAACTTCAAGATTGCCCTCTGTCCCTTTAAGTTTCAAATGTTTAAATAACGATTCAAATTGTATATTACAGGGAATAAATTACTCGCTATCTTGATGCGTTTTTTACCAAAAATTTTTTTTACTCACTTAGGAAAACTTCAATTTTCCGTGCTAGTTAAACTCATTATTATATCTGCAAATTTATAAAGAATCTATCACTTTAAAAATTATTGAATTTTTGGGAAAAATAAAACAAATCTATCTTTCTGCATATTTTGTCCTAGCAATATCTACAAAATGTTTCAGTAAATTGTCTTAATCAATTTTCAAACATTTTTTTTATTTAAAACGGACAACACCACAAGTTTAATATTAAACAAACAAAATTCGCGGAGTTGTATTTTGTGGTTTAAATGGACATGCAGCAATCTTATGTTTACCCCATTGTCAAGCAGCAAAACCAAACCAGTTGTAGTTCAGAGAGTAATTAATAATTTTAATTGCATAATAAGGTTTTCTCCTATAATAAAATTACCTTTAAATAATATTGAAAAATGGCATATGCCATACATTTAAAAAAAAAAAGTGAATCATTTAGTTTTGGCTAGACCTATTTCCATATAGGCATATATATTAAATTAAAGTCCCCATACCGTCATCAACAGGCAAATTTAACAACAGATGTACACCGTTTCTAAACCTACTGATGATGAGGTACAATTATATATAACTTCATATTTTAAGAATCCACAATGTCACTTTAAACTGCTTTAACCAGCTCCTAATTTATTTTACGCATATTCAATCATGGGTATTTTAAGAACCCATGAATAAACCTTTACCATTGGCACATATCCATTATTATATGACCTGAGCACCTGGATAGCTTTAATAAACTGTTTTGTAGTGTTATTTTGCCATTATTTGGCAGACTAGTTTTAAATAAATTGCTTAGTAACAGTATTTCAATTAAAGGTCATTCTTTCAAAAACAACTTTGCTGAAAAATATGATAAAACAAGATTGTCATGTGTCCCTTTAAATGAAGATAAACAAAATATGTCAAGCTTGTGTTGATGCTTGAAAAAACAACTCATATCACAGGTAGCTGTATCAGTGTTAGGAACTAAAGAAAAAGATATAAAATAAAAAAATAAAAAATAATAATAAAAAAACCCCAAAAAAACCCAACATATACTGAAAGGAATATGAAACGCGACACGGGAATTTCCGTTATATATTGTATATACTGCACACTTAATTCCATATATATTTCAAGGAAATCCCAAGATGTTTTGTAAAACAAAAAGTTGCCATTCAATTAACAGCAGCAAATTGTACATACGGGAATTTCCGCTATATATTGTATGTACTGCACAATTAATCCCATATTTATTTCAAGGAAATCCCAAATGTTTTGTAAAACAAAAAGTTGCCATCCGATTAACAGCAGCATATTGTACATACAATATAAAGCGGGAATTCCCATTTATTTTTCCTTTAAGTATATTTAAAGTTTTCCTGAAAAATTAGAACAGAGTACTGTAGTTGTCTATATTTAAAGTTTTCCTGAAAAATAATCAAATTAGCACATGTAGTTGTCTATAACTACAATACTCTGGATAAATGTTTTTCAGGAAAAACATTAAATATGTTTGTTTTCAACAAATAACATGTTAATTATTTATTTTTTTATATTTTTTTTTCATTTTATATGTTTTTGTTTAGTTTCAAACACTGATACAGCTGCCTGTGCATCATATCAATGGTGTGTGTCACTTTAAACAATTCAGCTGAGACATTTTCATTCACGAATTCAAATCAATGACCATCAACAAATCTGTATGCACATCTAAAGTTCATATTAATGACCTCAACAAACTTTTGCAGTATTTCAATACATGCATATAGAAAGATTATCTTCTGAATATTTGTGAAACAATCTTACCTGCTGTCGTATCCAAATGTGTGATACGAATAACTTCAATTTTGATATTAAGTAAGTTCACGTCTTCAAATTTTAACAGTTTAATCAAACAAAGCAAACACCGTGGTCTATGTCCTTAGCATTGTGGTTTTGATAAAGTCAATCTATTTATAGCTGATCTGGTCTACTTACTAAAAATTGCTAAAGTGAAACCAGATTATTGGAAATATCTTGACACACATTTTAACTATTTTGAGTTCGCAATTGACATTTAATCTGCTTTTCTTTGATCATGGTCTAGTATATTTATTCACATTATTTATCAGAATACTTTATAGAATGTTGTTAGTCAGATGTAAGATGTGTAAGATGTGTATATTCATCTCCTACTTTCTATTCATTTGACCCAGTTTAAAGGGACACATCCCGTTAGTTTTTCTCTTAACTTGAATTTGTTTAATCATTAATATTAATTGTTAGAATAGTTCAAAGCAAATTGTTTTTACATATTATTTACTTCTGATAATATTGCACCAATAATATATTTAAACAAGAGGTCAATGACCTTGAAGCTCTACTGATTGATTCTGATTTCAGGAAGTAGTCGTTATTTTTAGCCGTGGCGGCCATCTTGAATTTCCGGCCGACCTGAAATTTTGCTAGGATCAATTAGACGTCAACAGCAACATTCCTGTGAAGTTTCATGAACATCCGTCAAGTAGTTTCAGAGGAGTAGTCGCTACAAGTTTTCATTATATAACTCTATGTAAACAAAGATGGCCGCTGGTAGCCATGTTTAACATCGAATCAAAACGAATTTTGACAAGGGCCAACATCATGTCATGCTGATCATTTTACAAAAAGTCCCATATCAATATCACTTATAGTTTTCAAGAAGTAGTCGCTACAAATTTGTATTCTGAAAATCTATTTTTAGCCATGGAGGCCATCTTGAATTTCCAGCCGACCTGAAATTTTGCTAGGATCAATAAGACATCAAGAGCAACATTCATGTGAAGTTTCATGAAAATCCGTAAAGTAGTTTCAGAGGAGTAATCGCTACAAGTTTTCATTATATAACTCTATGTAAACAAAGATGGCCACTGGCAGCCATGTTTAACGTCGAATCAAAATAATGTTCGACTCAGATAACCATCATGTCATGCTGATCATTTTAGAAAAAGTCCCATATCAATATCACTTATAGTTTTCAAGAAGTAGTCGCTACAATCTTATTTTTTAAATATCTATTTTTAGCTGTGGCGGCCATCTTGAATTTCTGGCCGATCTGAAATTTTGCTAGGATCAATAAGACATTAAAAGCAACATTCCTGTAAAGTTTCATGAAAATCCGCAAAGTAGTTTCAGAGGAGTAGTCGCTACAAGTTTTTACTATATAACTCTATGTAAAAAAAGATGGTCGCTGGCAGCCATGTTTAACGTTGAATCAAAACGATTTTTGACAAGGACCAACATCATGTCATGCTGATCATTTTAGAAAAAGTCCCATATCAATATCACTTATAGTTTTCAAGAAGTAGTCGCTATAAATTTGTATTTTGAAAATTTATTTTTAGCCGTGGCGGCCATCTTGAATTTTCGGCCGACCTGAAATTTTGCTAGGATCAATTAGACATAAGAGCAACATTCCTGTGAAGTTTCATGAAAATCCATCAAGTAGTTTCAGAGGAGTAGTCGCTACAAGTTTTCATTATATAACTCTATGTAAACAAAGATGGCCGCTAGCAGCCATGTTTAACGTCAAATCAAAACGATTTTCGGCAAGGACCAACATCATGTCATGCTGATCATTTTAGAAAAAGTCCCATATCAATATCACTTAGAGTTTTCAAGAAGTAGTCGCTACAAACTTTTTTTTTAAAAACTTATTTTTAGATTTGGCGGCCATCTTGGATTTCACATCAACATGAATTTTTGCTAGGATCAACTAGACTTTATGGGCAACATTTCTGTAAAGTTTCATGAATATCCATCCAGTAGTTTCAGAGGAGTAGTCGCTACAAAAAAAAGTTTATGGACAGACAGACGGATAGACAGACGGACGGACGACGGACACCGCACCACGGCATAAGCTCTGCTGATCTCTGATCAGTAGAGCTAAAAATGTGTAGAATAATGAAGGAAATAGAATTCTCAATTTTGTATTTGGTCATATGCAAGCAGTTTTAAAGTCAAAATGATACACAATTAATAAATCGCTGTACTAATTTTTAAAGCCAGATATAAAACTCAAGGTTGCCATGTGTCCCAGTTTAATGTCACAATAGAGGAAAACTGTTATTTTTTGTAAATACCAGTATTCAATTCAGTAGTTGGAAACCTGAGAACTTTGTTGTTATCTCAAGAAGTCCATGAACCTTGAAGTGCTCAACTGTAATACAATGAATGGATTTAATCGCAGTACAAGCTACGAATGAGAAAACTAAAGGTACATCAGGACCCGAGGAATTTTTAATGGTTAACAATAACAAATAGAATTGAATTGTGTTTTACGGGACACCAACACATGAAAGGTTATATGGCGCCTAACAGGAATGAACATGCCAGGCTCATCCTCAGTTAACATCAAGATAAAATATGGAGAATGGGCCTCCAACCTTCTAACCTGCAAAACTGCAGAGTTGCTGCAAATTCTATAGTAAACACTCCATTTACGATGGAGCCACGTATCCACGTTTGCATACGCGGTGCCATGATGAAGACCTTAAATGAGCATGATAAAATGAACATGAAGTGGGGGCATGACCAGTAAACTCCATGACCAGTAGTTTAGGACCATCTAGACATCTCATGCAATGGTCCAGTGAAATTCCATGAAGATCTGTCCAGTAGATTAGGACCATCTAGACATTTTATGCGATGTCCCTGTTAAGTTCCATGAAAATCTGACCAAAAGTTAAGCACCATCTAGACATGCAATGTTCCTGTGAAGTTTGATGAAGGCGTTTGGATCTGGTGAGCTAACAAATAAGAAAATAAAAAGTTGTTTCTTTGCATGTTTTTCAATAGGTGCCTCCTTTGCAAACTGCATAGCGCCCGGGCGCTACATTTAGGGGAATACGGTAGGCATCACATTGGTGATCTCTAATTAATGCATAGATACACTGATGATAGCCGAATAAGGCAAAGGCAGATAAACATCATACTGGATGGAAGCCACTGATAGACATTACTTTTTAACTGGAATTCTGAAAAAATTCATTTGCTAAAATATGAATTCTTGCACTAATTTGTATTTATTTAAACATTTATTTTACATCGATTGCGAAACAAGTTCTTGCAACTTAGATTAATCACTCTCGATGGCTTCCTGGGTAGAACCGGTACTAAGCAATGTGGATTAATTATCTTGCTCAAGGATAAATAACGTGGCCGCGACGGAGGATCGAACCCACGACCTCTTGATCAGGAGTTCGGCGCTCTACCACTGGACCACGCACTCCACCAATTTGTACATGGTTGATAATACAGCAACTTCATATCAATGGTGTGTGTCATTTTAAGCAATTCACAAACAATACGAATAAAACGAAATTCATGGATGCATGATATATTACAAAACAAGCATCTGTAATCAAGGTAATTTTATTTGGCGAATATGAAATATATTACACAATCGAAACATGATATAAAACATAACATCAACAGTTTATATGAACACAGTGTACATACAAAGAATGCAGCTTTCAACAGCTTCAATAACATAATTTTGATATTTTGAAAATTCATAATTGGAATTTTTTAATGAAACTTGGCAGCATATAATTTCTTTTTGCAATAGTTCAATGGCTGAGGTGGGTTGAAGGGCTGTGGAGTTGGAGTGAATATTTTTAAGTAAAATAAACTGGGGTAAATCTTTTCTTTTCTTTTTTAATTTAGGGCAGACATTCAATCTATTGAAACACATATAGGATCATAACTTTTCTGAATTTGTCAGTAATTATTAATTAGGAAATATTGTTTTCTGTACAAAATGATCTAAAACAAATCTTTGTTTTACAAATTTTAACTGAAATAGTTCAATAAAATTATTATATTTATTATTATTAAATTATTATATTTATTATTATTAACAATGAAGTTTGTTTTTTAATCATATTTCATGTGTTTATCATAGTACATGTATTATCATATTCTCTAAATTTCAGTCTAAATATGAATTTACGCTTTTTCATATTTATGATTTTCCTATGTGTCAAGATTGTAAAACTGTTTACTAATAATCTTGTCTATCAAAAATGTATTTAAATGCAATCAGATCAATGGGAGTTTGCAATGGCAAGTCACCACAAGTGCATAGGAGTTTTGGCAAGAATCTCTTTTTTTCTACATGTAGATTTGGTGTTTCGGAAATCATTTCCAACAAGCACCAAGGTACCAGTACATATTATACGGAAGTGAGAACACATGGCAACAATAACAATTATTAAATAGGTTTGCGCTGATCTCAGTATTATAAATACACAATAGATTACAGAGATCTAAAATATCAAAAACCTTATTTAAATATATAAGAATACTGACAAACTAAATACCATACTTCAATGATGTGGTAATTATTGTTTTGAAGTCAAAATGTGCTTTTTTTTTCAGCCTATTTTCAACATCAATAGTCAACAAATAGATTTTATGATGAAAATAAAATCTTATATTAAAATGGACTTTTCATTCATCGTGCAACCTAATGACTCTAAAATCGCCCATCCTAAAATGTTGGTGTTCATTAGAGAAATACGGTACCGAATGGACATGGCTAGCATTTGGAGCTGTCACGGACCAAGGTCAATAATGGTGGTCTACTTTCTCAATATTTTGAATAGTCTCTTAACCCTTAACCCGCTACATATATATAATGGAATGTTCTTTCTTTGAATTAACACCATTCCATTTATGTGACAAAGGGGTGTTTTGGGGAAAATGACTGATCAGCAGCCAGACATTGTAAACCCTGATCAGCCTGCAAGTTACTCGCAGGCTGATCTGGTTTACAATGGACGCAAAGGCTATTATAGTCGTGCTTAGCGAGTTAAGGGTAAGACATGTTAGCCATGTTTTACAATTTCAGATACACTTATTCACAAACAGGAGTGACCATTGCCAATTCCATGTTGCGCTTTTACTAAATTGAATTGAATTGGGTTTTACGGCGCACCAACACATGAAGGTTATATGGCGCCTAACAGGAATGAACATGTCGGGCTCATCCTCCATTTACATTGAGATAAAATATGGAGAATGGGCCTAGAACATTATAACTATCTATATAACAGATCTAAATATGAATACAAATAAAACGATAATGAAATAAAAGGAAAACATACTACTTAACTCAAACCAATTTTACAAAGGAACTATTATCAAACTTAATTAAAGGAACACACAGCAATCATTATTCTCAATGGAACACACAGCAATCTTTATTCTCAATGAAACACATAACAATCTGTATTCTCAATGGAACACACAGCAAACTTTATTCTCAATGAAACACATAACAATCTTTATTCTCAATGGAACACACAGCAAACTTTATTCTCAATGAAACACATAACAATCTGTATTCTCAATGGAACACACTGCAATCTTTATTCTCAATGAAACACATAACAATCCTTATTCTCAATGGAACACACAGCAATCTTTATTCTCAATGGAACACATATCAATCTGTATTCTCAATGGAATTGAATTTAATTGAATTGGATTTTATAGTCGCACCAACAGCTAAGGTCATATGGCGACTTTCCAGCTTCCATTGGTGGAGGAAGACTCCAGGTGCCCCTCCGGGCAATTTTCGTGCACGGGCGGGCACCTGGGTAGAACCACCGACGTTCCGCAAGCCAGCTGGATAGCTTCCTCACATAAAGATTCCTAGGCCCCTGAGGGATCGAACCTACAGCGGTGAGGGGCAAGTGATTTCAAGTCAGAGACGTTAACCACTCGGCCACGGACGCCCCGTATTCTCAATGGAACACATAGCAATCTTTATTCTCAATGGAACACACAGCAATCTTTATTCTCAATGGATTGATTGATTGATTGAATTGGGGTTTTAAGGCGCACCAACACATGAAAAGGTTATATGGCGCCTAACAGGCATGAACATGCCAGGCTCATCTTCCATGTACATCGAGATAAAATATGGAAAATGGGCCTAGAACCTTCACAGCAATCTTTATTCTCAATGGAACACATAACAATCTTTATTCTCAATGGAACACACAGCAATCTTTATTCTCAATGGAACACATAACAATCTTTATTCTCAATGGAACACATAGCAATCTTTATTCTCAATGGAACATATAGCAATCTTTATTCTCAATGGAACACACAGCAATCTTTATTCTCAGTGGAACACATAGCAATCTTTATTCTCAATGCAACACACAGCAATCATTATTCTCAATGGAACACATAGCAATCTTTATTCTCAATGGAACATATAGCAATCTTTATTCTCAATGGAACACACAGCAATCTTTATTCTCAATGGAACACATAGCAATCTTTATTCTCAATGGAACACATAGCAATCTTTATTCTCAATGGAACACATAGCAGTCTTTATTCTCAATGGAACACATAGCAATCTTTATTCTCAATGGAACACATAACAATCTTTATTCTCAATGGAACACACAGCAATCTGTATTCTCAATGGAACACACAGCAATCTTTATTCTCAATGGAACACATAGCAATCTTTATTCTCAATGGAACATATAGCAATCTTTATTCTCAATGGAACACACAGCAATCTTTATTCTCAATGGAACACATAGCAATATTTATTCTCAATGGAACACATAACAATCTTTATTCTCAATGGAACACATAACAATCTTTATTCTCAATGGAACACACAGCAATCCGTATTCTCAATGGAACACACAGCAATCTTTATTCTCAATGGAACACACATCAATCTGTATTCTCAATGGAACACATAACAATCTTTATTCTCAATGGAACACACAGCAATCTGTATTCTCAATGAAACACACATCAATCTTTACTCTCAATGGAAGACACATCAATCTGTATTCTCAATGGAACACACATCAATCTTAATTCTCAATGGAACACACATCAATCTGTATTCTCAATGGAACACATAACAATCTTTATTCTCAATGGAACACACAGCAATCTGTATTCTCAATGGAACACACAGCAATCTGTATTCTCAATGGAACACTCAGCAATCTGTATTCTCAATGGAACACACAGCAATCTGTATTCTCAATGGAACACACAGCAATCTGTATTCTCAATGGAACACACAGCAATCTGTATTCTCAATGGAACACACAGCAATCTGTATTCTCAATGGAACACAAAGCAATCTTTATTCTCAATGGAACACACAGCAATCTTTATTCTCAATGGAACACAAAGCAATCTTTATTCTCAATGGAACACAAAGCAATCTTTATTCTCAATTGAACACATAGCAATCTTTATTCTTAAATGAACTGAATTGGGTTTTAAGGCGCACCAACACATGAAAGGTTATATGGCGCCTAACAGGAATGAACGTGCCAGGCTCAACCTCCATTTACATCGAGATAAAATATGGAGAATGGGCCTAGAACCTTCTTACCTGCAGAACTGCAGAATTCTACAGTACACTCAATTTACGATGGAGGCATGTTTGCATATGCGGTGTCATGATAAAGACCTTGGTCCTACCCCTCTGCATGTGACAATGTGTTTATGTGTTTGCGAGATTGCAGTGGTTGTATTCTACCCCGGCAACCACACGGGTTATTCTTAAGTAAACACAGAGCAATCTTTATTTTCAGTGGAACACATAACAATCTTTATTCTTAATAAAACACCCAGCAATCTTAACAGAACACGGAGCAATCTTTATTAAAAAACACACTTTATTACAATAGACATATTGAATATTTGCAACTCATACTTTGTAATTTATCAAAAAAGTCTGAACAAATTATTTGTGCAAATTCTGATTTGTTGAAAACAATACCTCATTGTTTTAGTAAAACACATGGTGAGATAACTAAGAAAAAATTACTATAATCCAAGCTTTATTTACCCAATAGTTAAATGCAGTTTTGAAGTAAAAATATCATTGTATAAATAAACCAAGGTACAATTTAAATGCCTAATAAAATAGGTATGTGTCCCTTTAAAACTCTGATTTTACGAAGCAGAAAAGCTAACTACCCTACCTGTTTCTTGGTATTGCAAAAAAAAGTGTGATAACAACTTTAAAGTCGACCAGAGCAGAACTAATGATATTCTATGTTCACTGGAGCATCACAAAAATAAGCCCAATACACAACATCAGGTATCTGAACACGCAAGATTTTTAAAGGTAGTTACCCTAGCCCAATGAAAGTTTGGTGATAGCTTGTATTTTTGAGGTTTAAGTCCCGTGGCTACAATATAACCTGGACTATAAGGTGATAGCGTGTGATTCGGAGATTTATATGTCTGTGGCCCGTAACAGCACAATAGAGTCTGGACTATAAGGTGATAGTGTGTAATTCTGAAGAGTATGGTCCCTTGGCCCGTAAGAGCACAATACAGTCTGGACTATAAGATGATAATGTGATTCTGAAGATCAAGCTATGTGGTGATGGCATGTACAGATATAGAACAATAACCAAGAATACAAATGAATTGAATTGAATTGGGTTTTAAGGCGCACCAACACATGAAAAGGTTATATGGCGCCTAACAGGCATGACATGCCAGGCTCATCTTCCATGTACATTGAGATAAAATATGGAAAATGGGCCTAGAACCTTCTCATCCTGAACTGCAGAGTTGCTGCAAATTTTATCGTAGAAACTCCATTTATGCTGGAGCCACGTTTATTGTTTTTCTGCCACTGCTCTTTTGATACGAGCGAGATAGCACTTGAAACAATGCAGAGATCATGATGAATACCTTTAATGAACATGAACAAATAATGATAAAATGAACATGAATTTGGGGGGATTCTACCCCTCTGCCTACCTCCAAAGGGATCTGCAGTGGCCCTATTTTTTGCCCCGTGACCAAACGGGGCACCCGGGAACCACACGGGACGAGAATACAAATGAAGTATCAACAACAAATGAAGTTACAAATTTGAACAAAGAGTAATTATAATAACATGAATAAGCACATGTTCATTTACAACATCTTATCTAAGACATTTTAATATATTAACTCAGTTACTTTGAAAATCATAAATGTGCCGTCTTTACAGCACCAGGAATAGCAATTTACACAGAATGGCACACAAAGTCATGTTTTACAAAATACATAAACATAAACCAGATATCAAGTAGCAGTGATAATGACTAGCAAGTAGCAGTGATGTTGACTAGCAAGTAGCAGTGATGTTGACTAGCAAGTAGCAGTGATATTGACTAGCAAGTAGCAGTGATACTGACTAGCAAGTAGCAGTGATACTGGCTAGCAAGTAGCAGTGATGTTGACTTGAACACTCATTATAGCTATGAACATGTATATAAACCTGATTTTGTGTGGTTTATTCAAAAGATACCCAAAACTACCCCTTATTTTAATAATTCTTAAGCTGCAGCATGACAGTTTTATGCACAGTCTGTAAACATCTCGAGTTAGTTTTCTGGATGTTTCACGACCAATAGATGATGAGGTAATAATCACTATTGTCCAGCGTCCGGGGTGATAATGTTTCCACCGAAGGTTTTTCAGCAATAACAAATGTAATTTTAACAATACATACATAAATTATATATCACTGGAACTGACATTTTTTAGTAGTAAATAAAAATACCTTAGTTTTGAAAATCCATTGAGAAGTAAAAAAAACTTCCATGTAAATTCCTTGTTGCTGGGACAGCAGAAAATTAAGAAATTGCCAATAATGTCAGCTTGCCTTTATATTTTGCTTTAAAACTTTCAGTGTCTTTTATCATTTATCCAATATACTAGAACCATTTTTGGATATATTGTTGATGCAGCAGAATTTTGCATTGAAAATGCTCTATCAAAAACATCTTCCACATGTGAAATTTTTATTCCTGAACCGATTTTGAAAAGTAATGTATTTTATTTACCACAACTGCAGTACCAAGCCAAGTTGAGCATATGGTCACCATGTTCCGGTTGAGTGATTTTTGGCCTAGCTCTCCTGACCCCTTGGCCAGATTTCAACGAAACTTCGCAAGGATGATCTGTACCAAGCCTAGTTGTGCATATCTTGCCGTGTTCCAGTTAAATAATTTTTGGTGGAGTTATGGCCCTTTAAAGGTTTTAATAAACCAAATTTGTCCGGACTAGTTCTCCTGAACCCATAGCCGGATTTCAAAGAAACTTGGCAAGGATGTTCAGTACCAAGCCTAGTTGCGCATATTATCTTTGTGTTCCACGTGAATGATTTTTTGCGGATGTATGGCCTTTTCCCCAGTGGGAGAGACATAAGTTTTTACTAAAAACAACCTCTAGATTCTATTTGTTTTCATAAAAGATAGGTAGGACTACTCAGCTTGGACGTCTAGGTCCTGGTGGTCTCGGACTGCCGGACTACGGTTAGTGTCAAACCCTGTCAGGAGTATTATAGTTTATTACTGTCCTGTGGAACAGTTTATTCCATATTTATATGCTGAAAATTGTTCCATGCATGTGTCTAATATTAAGGTCATACAGTGTTTCCTTTGTTTTTACTTAACTTCAATTTAATCAGAATAGTTCTTTTAAAATATATTAATTAATTCACATCCATTTTGAAAGCATGAACTATTTAAAGAAATGGTTTACTCTGAGCGACATCCTTGTAACTCATTCATTTTGAATCTGTGAGCAAATACTCACTACAATCAAAAATTATCTACAGCTCTGAGTTTTTTTACAAAGGAATTAAGAGGAGGATTTTTCTAAAAATTTTGCTAATAATCTTGGTATGTTACTTCTCTTGACACTTGGTAAGTTACTTCCCTTGACAATCAAGTTTTATTTATCATTCTTTAAAGGGACACTGTCCATAAGTAAGCAGATATTAAGCATAGCCAAATAATTGTCAGATTTTTATTCAATGAAATGTATACATGAAAACATGAGCATAGAACCAGATAAATCGGCAGTAATACATTAATTTTGTGAGTTTGAAAAAAAAGTTTTATTTTTTATTTGTAAACAATGTTGGACCCACAATATTTACAGTTTGTGCTGATCACGTGACATCCATCAGTTCATTAAGTTTTCTATACAGTATGTTTCACGTAATACATCTAGCCCGTTTAGCTCAGTTGGGAGCGAGCTTGATTATTGCGATGTTCAACTATTGTTACCCGCGAGTTTAATTTTAGTGTGGGTTAGGAGTTCAACCCCACGAAGCGGTTCTTCTTTTTTTTGTACCGCTATTGAATTCCGTCGATCTTGGTTCATTTAGTAAATATTCAATAATGGTTCGTGTGTTATGTTTGTTAATGTAATTATTGTGTTTTATAAGCTAAACGTTCCGGACATTGTCTCTTTCAAATAATCCCAGACAGATCACATTTTGATAATCAGCAGTTCAGAAGTATTATATTTGCACAGGAGTTAATTAAAGGTTGAACAGGAAAGACAGTTTATGCATAAAACATGTATCACAGGTGTGCTATTTTACCTGCAAATTAAAAATATTACAAATGGTAAAATTTCTAAAAACATGCTATATCCAAAACAAACAAGGTTTATATACATAAAAAATCAGCTTAAAATGTTTTTATATTCTCCTTTAATCATCTTTAAACAACTAACAAAAACAACAAAATATGAGTTATCATTCATGTATAAATGGTATTATCCACTGAGCTACCAAAGTGGCCGTATATTTTGTATTATTTAAACAAAAATTGACAGTTTATAAGATTATATTATCTTTTTTATTTTGGCAAGTTGTATATGGGATGTCCATGGGACATATGCCCCTACTCTGCACTCAGTATTTCAAAAATTGCCAAATGAGGAAACTACATACAACATGTGGCAACATACACAACATATAAAACAAGATGCATTTAAAAAAACACACATCTGACTTTGGCAATCGGTTAAAAATTATGATGGCTTCGTCCTTGGCAAGACAGTTCAAAACTTATGATGGCTTTGACTTTGGCAATCAGTTAAAAACTTTTAAAATACTTGTCTTTGGCAATCGGTTAACAATTATGGTGACGCTGACTTTGGCAATCGGTTAAAAATTATGGTGGCTTCAACCTTGGCAATCAGTTCAAAACTTATGATGGCTTTGACCTTGGCAATCAGTTAAACACTTATGGTGGCTTTGACCTTGGCAATCAGTTAAACACTTATGGTGGCTTTGACCTTGGCAATCAGTTAAATACTTATGGTGGTTTTGACCTTGGCAATCAGTTAAAAACTTATGGTGGCTTTAACTTTGGCAATCAGTTAAAAACTTATGGTGGCTTTGACCTTGGCAATCAGTTAAAAACTTATGGTGGCTTTGACCTTGGCAATCAGTTAAATACTTATGGTGGCTTTAACTTTGGCAATCAGTTAAAAACTTACGGTGGCTTTGACCTTGGCAATCAGTTAAATACTTATGATGGCTTTGACCTTGGCAATCAGTCAAAAATTTATGGTGACGGTGCAGTTTGAAAGGAATGTTATGAAATAACAACCCGTAAATGCCTTTTACACAATATAAAGAAAATTAACTAAGTTGAATGACATATCAATTATTTAAAGACAAAATTAAGTTTTGATTTTGCAAAACTTATAGTTACAGTGTGAGAAGTAACTTAATGTTCATTATGTCATTAACCTTTAACCCGCTACATATATACCATGGACTGTTCTTTCCTTGAATTAAGACCATTCCATTTATGTAACAAAGGGGTGTTTTGGGGGAAATGACTGATCAGCAGCTGGACATTGTAAAACCTGAGCAGCCTGTGAGTTACTCGCAGGCTTAGCTGAGTTTACAATGGACGCAAAGGCTATTATAGTCGTGCTTAGCGGGTTAAAGTTCACCGGCCATGTTTTGTTCATGAACATGTTTCTGTTTATTTAAATCGAAATCAATACACAACAATAGATATTTACAATTCACACATTGCAATATATGTGAAAAGCAAGAATAAGATTTTATTTGATGACGTAGAAAACTTTGAACAGGTAAACTAATCCACAGGTAAATGTATTTATCAATTATCTGGCAATAGTTGTGCAGCTATACAATACAGATTTACCTCATTTCACCATGCAGTCACGCAGTGGTAAAAGTAGTATCTACGTCATGCAAATAATACTTATTTTTACATACAACTTAGTAGCGGTTTTCAATATATGTTTCTCGCCGAGGCTATCAAGAAATGTTCATAGCATGTTTAATAATTAAAGGACAAGGTATGATAAGGGGGTATTTTGGCCCCCAATATATTCAAAATCAAAAAGATAATATTTACATATAATCTGTTGTGCATGATGAAGTAAATTGATCATATTCTATCTTCAAAATATATTTTTATTTATTTTATTTATCTTTAAGAATTAATAGGGTCTCAAAAAATGGCATTTTGGGTAATTTTGTTATATTTTGTAGATTCGGACCTTTCTGGGCAAGATTAGGACCCTAAAAATATAGAGCGCACCTCCGAGCACACACAGTTTTTTGGCTGATGATGCATCCCTATCAAGTACCTGTTTCAACAAAAAATCAGCTGTGCTCGAGGGTGCGCTCTGTATTTCCAAGGCGAAAAACTGATCGAAAACTGCTGAAAATTAACAAAAATGTAATTTTTTGAAAGAAAAGGCCTTGTTTGGGAGTCTCTTAAACCCATTTAGAGCCTTCAAACGTACTTGTAATGAGTTTTAATATTGATTCAGTTCATTTGTAGCTAAACAAGATATTCAAAACTTGTGCATTAAAACTTTCAATATTGGGGGCCAATTTTGTCCCTTATCATACCTAGTCCTTTGTTAATTCATAATACTACAAAAAGGGTGACCATTCATCTTTAAATGAAATCCTATTAAAACAAATAAGGAAATCATTTAAAGGCACACACTGCAATCTAAAATGTGTCACCCAATATTACACTGAAACTGAATTTTCATTTTTAGACAATCTAAATTTTACAAATATTTAAAACGAAACCAAGATTTAGATTTTAGTATTTTAAAAGACCAAAACAATGATTTTTTAAAGACATTTGGTCAGTTTTTTAAAAATGTCCAACAGTGACAAGTCAGAATCATTTATGAAATAGAAATAACAACATCAGGCTTTTCATGGGGGTCTAGGTGTCCGACTTAAAATTGACAAATATTAATATTTTCTATTCTACATGGCCGAAACATAATGAATGTGCCTAAAAATTATCCCTTATTTGCAAAGAAATTCATTCTGGACAGTAATACATGCTATCCTAGGTGACGCACCAGGGTTAATATCAGCATTTTACGTTCGATTCTGTCCTAGCTATATGGTGTTTTCCAAGTTTAGACGTTATCAAAATGGTTCTAACATCATATTTTGATTGATATAAGTGTTTTATCATGAACTTGAACAATTTTATAATTTAAGATGTTTCTAAAAAAATCCTGATGTACCCCCTTTAAAGGGACACATAGTAACCAAAGTGTATATCAACCATAGCAAAATAAGCAGCAATATTTATTAACCAAGTATCATTTTCACTTAATACATGTTATAACTGTTAAATATATTTAAATAAAAGAACATTTTAATTTGTAGTTTTCTTTACATTTTACTGGTTATTAAAAATTTACTGTAACTATTTTTCCTCTATGTCAAGTACTAGAAACATTTTCTGAATATTTCCATCCCAAGCCAGGTAAGTCTCTACGGTAAAACATAAGGTGTGAACATCTAAAGGGCAAGCTGGTTTGGGAATGAAATACCATGCTACAACAGTAAACATACGAAAGAAATTGATAAAAATACATAATTACTGTATAATCCTTAATAAATGACCCCTGGGGACGTAATATTTTTGAAAGGGGGGCGTTTATTTGAGACCAAAAATACATCATTTAACTTTTAAAGCAGACATCATTTAATGATTTTATTTATCAAGAAAACCAAAGTCTGCATGTCAATCAATCAATGCATCGGATTTTAAGTTTTCTAGCGATTTTGTGCGTTCTATTATGAATGAAACAGATTAACTTGCATCTTTTGGCAAGGGAGGGGCATTTTATTAGGGATTATACGGTAATACAAAATCAAACATAACAAATGCATTCTTATTTTGAAGTTCAAAAATATAAAATATTACATAAAAGATGATGAAAAAAAGTAACATTTGATTGTCTGACAACTATTTGATTTAATTGAATTTGGCATAATAAAATAAGTTTTATAATTCTGAAATATGTATTCTTTCTGATCAAGTTAGTTTGACTAGATTATAAGTTAGTTTGACCAGACAATAAGGGCCACAAATGGCAGTGACTCTGCTCTGTAGAAAGAGGCATCAAAGAGATTAACCACCATGTACACTGTAATTATATATATTTAGCAATGTTACAGTTCACCGGTAAGTACTCTATTGTTGTGAGAAAAAGTCAGACAGCACCATTTATTTATAGCATTGAACACTGCTATAAAGCAGCTAATTCACTTATTGCACATATGTTAAATCATCCATATCGCTCTAACAAACTGTTCAAACTACTTTTGAATATAGCTGCGACCTTTGACTTTCAGATTCTGCAAACCTCTACCCAAACAAACAAAACTTGTCTGTAAGTTCATCCACTAAGCGAAGAACCTTTTTTTTTTAATTCTTAAATAATCCACCCAAGGAGACATAATTTACGAGAAATCCTCCCACACAAGGGGACATGATTTAAGAGAAAACCTCCGACACAAGTGGACATAATTTACAAGCAAAACCTCAACCAAAGCGGACATAATTTGAGCGCAAATCTCTCACTCAATAGGTCATAATTTAAGGGCACAATCTATCCAATCATCTGCGAGCAAAATCTCCCGTCCAAAAGGTAACATTTTGAGTGAAAAAATACTTCAACCCAAGGGATGCAATATGAGTCCAAAATCTCCCACCCCATCATACTACGAGTGATAAGCGTGAAAAATCTATGTTTCATGAATCAACATTTAAACAGAAACATATCGAGACCTCAGATTCCTGCCAATTTGGCCGGAGGAGTATTGTGTGTCTGCTGGGAGTGTAAACAACTGCAAAGCATGTCTCATTCTGTCTGTCTACACCACTGTTAAGCCTTTGACACGACTTCATGATGACATGTCCTGCAGAGAGAGTATCTCAAACAAATTAATACTTAATTTTGAATTATGACACCACTTCGGTGAATTGATTCAAGATTTGCTTTCAGAGAGTTTTGAATCTTTTGGCCACTGAGCGAGCTTTGCGGGGTGTTCGAGCGACAGTATCGCGAGTAACATCCAAGTTCACGCTCAAGGACAAGAATTGTGCGTCTTATCTTGTATAACTGACATATTCAGCAATATGAGTGTGTCAACATTAACACATACATTATAAAACTTAACAAGAAAGTCTGCCTGTCTGCAAAAAACGTCTTGCCTACAAGGACTAACATTTTGTTATTAACCAATGCTGAAGATATTAGAATGTAAATGAACTGCTGGTCGAAACAACGGCCACAATTTTGATTAAATATGATACAGAGTTATGGAACCTGTGTGACAGTGGCCTTGATGACACTGACGACATACGCAAAATTTAAAGGACTTTGAATGAGCAATGTAGAACACATTAGAATGTGAAAGACTTCAATGTAAAATTTTAACAATAATAATATGTCCCGCCACCTTTCTTCACAGGCAAGACTACAATCTTCACATATATCTTTACATAAAGTCAACAAGTGGAACAACAACAACTATCACATATTTCAGTAACAGAGGGATGTATATTGTATATGCCATGTCAATATATGGCCGATTCTAGAACTGCTCTGTGCAAAATAAGAATTTTTAAAATGGCTGGCGATTTCAGAATTGCGCAAGACTTTTCCAGAATTGTGCCAGGGGTTAAAAGATATTTGCATGTTTTAATCGTATTTATTAAAGTAATATACTGATAAGGTATATACATGTATTTAATGTCAAATTGTTCAACCTGCCATCTTCCAAAAGCACTAAAAACAATCATTTCCACTGACCGTTTAATGACCAGTTTATGGTTTTGCTAGTAATGGCATTTGCATATTTGAATGATACTTAATAAATAGTTGACATTTTTATACATCTGGTAGAAAATGAGGAGATGCACACAAGTTGCATCACAACATATACTTTCACTATAAACATAACTTATTTCTGTATTTTTATATACGAGCAAAAGCTTTGAGTCACAAGTTATTCCAGCATTAATGAAGGCCCTTCCCGTCAGTATTTTAACAACCAGAAACCAAAATATTCCTACTTTTTCTCAGTTCCTGCTTTGTGTACGGACGGAACAAAAATGTTCCTACTCTGTCCAAATCTTTGTGCACGGACGACTCCGGAATTGAACCACAAATTTTGAGAATACCAATAATGCCTAGCGTTTTAAAAATTCTTACTTTGCGCAGAGAATTGACCATATTTCCAGTTTGCGCATAACATATTATATCACAATCACATACATCAATTAAGTAACATATATATTTGTATATAACTTGATCACATATCCGAGAGCTTTTGTAACAGAAAAACCTCTATATATTAATTAGTTAAAGTCATATTAATTAACAAAGGGCAGATAACTCTCATTTACTCACATCCATTACAAAGGGCAGTCTGACCTTTAATATAATTACGACAAGGACAGAGACGACGTAAATTTTCCTGTCTACCGACACAGCTGAACAACAGCTCCTCCTGTTGGAGGATGCAGTCGTTGGTTTTCGTGTCCAGAGCCGGGTAGAAGATATCCACCAAGGTTTTATTGGCTGCGCACGCAGCGCCGTGAGATCTCAGTGCAACATGAGAGTTTGTTGCCAGAAAGTGGCTTGGCTCACAGATGAGATCTGGAATAAAAGAAGAACTATAAGAGACCAGAAAATAAGTGAAAACTTAGGTCCTCAGAGGTCTAGGGTAAAACAACCATTAATTTTCTGCTTATAAACTTTCCCGATCTGTTCAGAATTGAATTGAATTGAATGATGTTTAACGCCTCATCAACACAGTATAGGTTATTTAGAGTTGCCCCAGAGAGAGGGGAAGGATACATAGAAATCTAGGAACCGTGTCCTACTCTTATCGAATAGATTCCTAATGTGCTCGGAGGATAGACCGATACACGGGACCGCCCGGTTTACGTCCCCATCCGACGGACGAGGCTAAGGGAAAGTGTCTTGCCCAAGAACACACCGACGAAACTCAGTGGCACCACGGAGGATTGAACCTGGGGCCTCCGGTTACAAATCCGCCGCGCTACCGACTGCGCCACGCCTGTTCAGAGGTTCTTGAAAAGAAGATTTTTAAGGTTTCACCTATTTTTAGTAACAGTGGCCATCTTGGATGTTGTGATGACTAAATTTAACAGAACTGAAAGCCATTGCTCTAAAGATAAAGATCATCCGTATGATATTTCAAATTTTGGTCTAGTTGTTAAGGAGAATTTGTTTATAAAAATGTTGATGGATGACGATAGTGATTAACAATGAACGAAGAGGAATCGCAATATTTCAACGATGAGCTTTCGGCTCGCGTGAGCTAAATATGCTGTTAAAAAACAAACATATCCCCTTTAACAATTTTGATACCAAGTCCAACAGTCAGAAACTGTATCAGACACAACGTAAATTTATGTTCAAACCACACATGACCATTACGTAACATTGAGAGTTTAATAAATTATTTCTTTAATACAACTTTTGTCATTCAAAATAAAATATGAAAGGTAAATTCCAAAAATCCAATGCAGTAATCGAGGTCGATAAACTTTAACTATTTATTTTCACATGGATCATGAAAATGTGAGTAAATCTGTCAGATAAAAATCCAACAAATTGTTAAGGCTTATCCACTAATGTGTCACCAATAAAAAAAAAATCTGACTTAAAAGAATTATATACCCTTGTAAAATGAAGAATTTTAATACAGTTAAATAATTTATTACAAATGTTTACTATCAGTTTTTAATCCTTACTTTTTTCCCAGCATACAGCTTTACACGATTTTCCAGCCTCTCCGAATAAGATCTGGATAGCAGATTCTGGTGGCCATTTTGTGAGTTGTCGCTGGAACTGACAGAAGTTCTGGTGTTCAATATAGGCATTCATCCTCTGTATAAACCCCTCCTCCGTAAACTCATAAGGAAGGTAACCAGGAAACTGAAATGCAAGATGGTATTTTAACCCCTGTAACTGAAATGCAAGATGGTATTTTACGGCTGTGGGAGTGAAATGCCTGATGGTATTTTACAGCTGTGGAAGTGAAATGCATGATGGTATTTTACAGCTGTGGAAGTGAAATGCATGATGGTATTTTACAGCTGTGGAAGTGAAATGCATGATGGTATTTTACAGCTGTGAAAGTGAAATGCATGATGGTATTTTACAGCTGTGGAAGTGAAATGCATGATGGTATTTTACAGCTGTGGAAGTGAAATGCATGATGGTATTTTACAGCTGTGGAAGTGAAATGCATGATGGTATTTTACAGCTGTGAAAGTGAAATGCATGATGGTATTTTACAGCTGTGGAAGTGAAATGCATGATGGTATTTTACAGCTGTGGAAGTGAAATTCATGATGGTATTTTACAGCTGTGGAAGTGAAATGCATGATGGTATTTTACAACTGTGGAAGTGAAATGCATGATGGTATTTTACAACTGTGGAAGTGGAATGCATGATGGTATTGTACCTAGATATCTCCGCCCTATTGTTGATGTCGGAGTATATTGACAATAGTTTAAATAACATAGTTGCACATGCTTTATACATGTGCTGTTGTTTGTCGGAGCTATCGTTCTGGTTTGATTGGTTGAAATGGATAAATGATTGACAACTGGCGACATGTTAATTAATTAGTGAAATGCAAGTTATAGGGCAACACAAAGAAAACATATGCATACCTGATCAGCATCGAGTATTTTCTGTATTGTGGTGCGGATCTCCTCGGCGTCGCCAATATTCAGTGTGTACACATAAGGCTCTCCAATAAACTGTTCTGCATATGGATGCTGACTCGTCAACTGATAATTTAAGGATATTAAACATTTAAATATTAAACTTCCAGAATTTAACCACCTATAAGGAGACAGGAGGTACATTATGCTTTTATATTTTTACATTTATTAATAATTCGTAACAAAGAGCAAAAGTATCATACAGTTTTGAGTAGAAATACATGCTTGCTAGATGACCTTGGTAAGGAGAAACTACTTTTACAGGATTTTATGAAACCTGCTCAAGGAACCACCTCTATTATGAGACCTTCATTATGAGAACACTGTGTTACCAATGGTATTGTTGATGTATTAAAATGCACCTGTATTTAGAGACCACCTGTGTTAAGAGACCAGTTTTTCTCCAGGCAAAAATAGGACCACTGCTTACCCAGACAGAGGGGTAAAATCACACCGAATTCATGTTCATTTTTGCGATGTTCATTAAAAGGTCTTCTTCATCATCCATGTATTGTTTCAGGTGATACTATAGTGGTGGCAGAAAACAATGATCGTGGCTCCAGCGAAAAATGGAGTGTTTACGATAGAAGGTTCTAGGCTCATTCTGCATATTTTTATCTAGATATAAATAGAGAATGAGCCTGGAATGTTCATTCCTGTTTGCGCCATAAAACCTTTTTGGGTTGGTGCATCATAAACCCCAATTCTAATTCAACACTTCCCTTTAGTGATCTCTTAACACGGGTTCGACTGTAAAAACAGGTATTTAATTAAACCTCAATTCTAATTCAACTCTTCTCTTTAGTGATCTCTTAACAGAGGTTGCGACTGTAAAAACAGGTATTTAATTAGTCTCTATCATCCAGACACACTCAAGCTGACTGCGAGCGCTAGGTTCATTAAAATGTTTGACCGATAGACGGCGCCAAACGTCAAAACTGACCGCAACATCAAAGTGCACGTTGTATTATGCGCAACATTAGTTCCAATGGGATGTATTTACATCCTTATTAAATATACAAAAAACTTCGCTTTTTTGTAGTATGTTTTAAAAACATTACATAATCTATATTACAAAATGATGTTCGAAATTAAATTTTTAGAATTAATCGTGATCCGCTGACTTTCTTTGGGGGCAATTTTATTACACAACATTGCGCGTAACGTCACGTAATTTTTGACGCCGCCGTGACGTAAGGGGTGATTCCCATAACAAACTGAAGTTGACCAATCAGCGGATCATGACTGTTTTTTGTCCACACATGGTTTTGATGTCACAAATTTTAAAGAATCTTTACTCCAGACCATCGTATGGACTTCTTTGAGAAAAGTCTCGCGAGAGGTCTGCACAATCGAGACTATTATTCAATCCATTAATGCAACATTCCAAGCTCTTCGTAAACCCATTACCTCTCTTTCAGTTGGCTTTCCCTTGAAGAAAGGATCAGTATTTCTGTTATGGGGTTGATCAAATTTAGGGTTTAGATAAACAGCACCATTGGCTATAGCTTCCAGTGGGGCAGGTCCCTCGTAAGGGAACCCTAGACCTATAAATATCTGCAATGAAAAATACAACAATGCAAATACATGTTCAATGGGAAAAAAGCAAAATGTAAAAACATTTCCAATGGATAATTTACAAACGCAAATACAGTTCCAATGGAAAATACAAATAAAATGTAAATACATGTTCAATGTGGAAAATATGTAAATGTAAATACATACGGTATCCAAAATGTAAAAACATGTTGAATGGAAAAATGGAAAATATCCAAAATGTAAATACATAGTCAATGGAAAACACCTCAATGAAACTAGAACTATCACTGAAGGTGATGAACATTCCCGCTTAAATTCTAAGTCAAACAAAGGGCCATAATTCTGTAATAAATAAGACAATCAACAATGGGTGATGAAGAGGGATATAAGGTCATCAGTTGTTATGTGTATATGAAGTTTGGGAACAACCCATTCTAAACTGTTTGAGGAATGGAAGTAATAAAAATGTGTTAAATGACAGGACATGATGTGACACGACGGGACAAAATTTGTCACGTGATGGAACACAGCATGATTCCTACATAGCCCCCTCTACACTTTGTGAAAGCGGGAGTATCAATACATGTCCAATGAAAAATGTTCACAGGTAAATACATTTCCACTGAAAAATACCTAAATAATTATCCAATGGCAAACAAATAAAACACCTTCACATTCTGGTAGGGTGTAAACTCGGTGTTTATCGTTGATGCTCAGTTGACTTTAGCCCTTAATAAAAGTAATTTGTAGTGATACTTAGATTAAAATCTTTAGTTTTTGTGTATAACTATGCATCTTCTTTTGATGTCGTCTGATTTTAAAACACTAATATGGATATATTTATTTTAAATTTTTAAATTTTGGTGAAATATTTTTATTTTTCATGTAGAGATTGTGTATTTTCACCTACTGAATATCTCAACCTACCGGAAGTTGACCGAATGTGAAAGTTATGAATAACAGATTTCACCTCTATACAAATCCAAAATATTTTCTTTTCTCTCTCCTCCCGGCAAATTCAAATTGTCTGACCGTTGGTTTAAATTATTTTTTGAAACTATACTTTGCAAAAAATAATTACACCAATTGATTTAACATGTTTAAATGTGTATTTGTGCAACTTTTCATAATTTATTTTACAGTAGTTTATTCAAAATTTTGAAAAAGGGACCTCTGATGTGAAGCATTCCTAATTTATATAGAAACCTGCCCCAGTGCGATATTCTGGCTTTTATATGGAAGTTGGGGCTTTAAACAATAAAATATGTCATGTAAATACACTAAACATTGCTCTATATGGATATATTAAAACAATTAAAAATGTATATATTTTTTATACTTTCCAGAACAAAATTATTATCCCTAATGATCAAATTTTGAATTTTGGTCATCTATTAATAGCTGTACCTGTAAAAATAAGATCAGTGATTGGTCAGAATGCTGAAACTCTTATTTTGAAATAGACGAAATACTAGCTAACTGCAGTTTATATCAAAAACACTAATGTGTAGCATCTACCGCCCGCTGGGGTTTAAGGGGAATATGACAAAATGGATGTACTTATAGGATCCTGTGCATGCTTACTTTACAGTGCCTCTTCAGAAGTTTTAATTTGAGATTTGATACTTCAAGAGTAAAACAAATACCTTAGATTGGCGTAGCAACAAATGGAGGTCCTCCCCATTCAGTATACCATGGTTTATCACATACTCTGGAATGTTTTCTAGCTTGTCTGACTCGTTTCCCACGTACACTGTACCATGTATAGCTATACCAGACTTGTTCACTACGCTGAGGTAATCTCCTTTGCCCTGAAACAAGGGTTTCTTTATATAAACACCATAATGATGATGCTGAGGGTTTTGATAATGATTTTGATAGTGATGTTGATGGTGTTGATGGTGATGGTGACGATGATAATTTGGAAGACGACTTTGAAGACGATGATGATGATAGCGATGATGATGATGATTTTGAAGACGATTTTCAAGATGATGGTGACGATGAAGATGAGGGTGAGGGTGATGACGAAAGTAATAATGACAATGATAACACAGAAAATGGAGGTAAACGGCAATATAATAATAATAATGATTGTAATGATAATGAAAAACATGTCACTCAAATGAATCAGTGGATGATGCAAACAATAATAATGACAGTGATGACTCTGATGGTGATGATAATAATTATGATGATGGTGATGACTACGATGCTGATGATGATGATAATTTACGATGATGGTGACTATGATGATGATAATTCAGATAATAATGAGCGTGCAGATGGCAATTTGCATGTGCATACTGATGATGATGATAATAGCGATGATATTGACGGTGATCTTGTGGTGATGAAATGGTCTGTAGCCTTCTTTTCTGCTACCCATTTTATTCCGACAAATATTAAAGTGATTAAACAACGAAACAGATTCATTTTCTGTAAAGTTTAAATGTACACATACCTGCCACATGTAAGTGTTTTTGCCGTAGACCACGGCCATGTTTTTTCTCTCGATATATTTTGTATTAGATTCATTAAGATGTTGTTCCACCACGAACCCCATGAAGGAATTATCTGGACTATGAGCTGAAATAAATCAGTTAAAAAGTTAAAGTCATAGCTTAGGTTCTCAGACATACTGGCCTTTGAACAAAACCTGCGATGCCATCTGAGGTAAGAAGCTGTCAAATCACATAAAGTAGCTACCCCGCCAACAACAGCCAAATTTTACAACATATATTCACCGTTTCTAAACCTACTGATGACGTGGTATATATATATATATATATATATATATATATATATATATATATATAACTTACATATTTTCAGAATCCAAACTCAATAGACACACTATGAACGGCTTTAAACTGCCAGGCCAAACCTGGAGCGTCGAATTAAGATATATCAACTCACAACTCCTTTTACGCATATACAATCGCATGTGTTTTAAAAACCCGTGAATAAACCTATGCTTTTAATCGGCATATATTATATGACCTGGACACCTAGCATGAGGTTTGATAAATGTTGCAGTTATCTGGAAGGTTAGTTTCATTAAGCCTGTAAAACAGGTTCTGATTTTTGATGGATACAATAGTTCATTCCTGTTGATTCCAAATCTAATTCTAAGACTTGATAAAGTTTAGTCCAGGCTCCCTCTGGATGTGCGTTTCTTACTATGTAGGCGAAGTGTAAGCAAATGAAAAATCATTACTACTTACGGAACATTGTAAAGAACTGCTGTACTTGTAAATCCTGGCCGCCCCAGGATGTGAGTTTCTTACGCTGCTTGGCAAAACTACGTAGGTTAAACCCAGGCTCAGTGCCGAAGGAATCGACTATTCTTAGAAGGCAACTAAAATACCAATTTCATTGGATTAGAAATCAAATATAGTCTGAACTGAATTACACATGTATTTGGTTTTATACTTACGAAATTACAATTATTGAGAAATAAATATTTTACAGTCAAACTACTTTTTTTATAGTTTTTTTCCCCGATGTAAATCTCGAATAACTTCAGACTGCATGGTATCGTAACTTGGATTGTCAATTAATCAAACACATTAAAACCATTTTTAGATAGAAAATTAAAATCTAATTTTTGAGGGAGCAAAATTTCGCTTTGAAAATATCCTATCTAAAACATAATTCATAATTCTTTTATCAGGACTAAACATTTAAATTACCTGAATTTTCCATATCCATTTTTAACATATTTCTTGAACTGTTTCAGGCCTACAATATCGGTGTATATGATATGCACGGGCAGTTCCTTCCGACTCTGGCAAGGGGAGTTGGCAGCGGGCAGTTGAGACAGAATACTGAAGAAAAACAAGAGATGCATGAGAGAACTGCAGTAGTGATGGGCTGTTACTGAGTGGTATGGCAATCACACTGGATGTACAATTCCACAGTCCAATGTCTCCGAGACTTCAATTCGTTGGTCTTAAAATAACCTAAAATGGTTATACAAAATACGAGAAACCAATGCATCATCCGACAAAGGATTTAGTGTTAGTTAATAAGGGAAATATAATTATGTTTCATTACCCAAGAGTCATAACTCTATTGTTTAATATCCTAAATAGGTGGTTTTGGAAGTCGTCCAAGCTTTTATTGATATAAAGATCCTGACAAAGTTTGGTAAAGACTGATGGCAAAATGAAGGTTCTAGAGTGTTAACAAGGTAGAATATATACTTTTTTGTTAAAACAAGGGCCATAACTCTGTTGTTTAATATCTGATAGTCAGGTTTCTCAAACTTATCTAAGCTTTAATTGAATAAGATCAAATGCAAAATGAATGTGCTAGAGAGCTAACAACAAAATGTTAATAGACAGATGACGGACTACGGACTGACAGTGAACGATGACGGACAACGTGCCATAAGACAAGCTCGTCTGGTCAGAGGCCATAGAGCTGCGGTAAATACCAAATTTCAACATAGAAACATTTTAAGTCGTCTCAAAGTTCAACTGCAAAATAATTTAAACAATGAAAAAAATGAACAAGAAACGTGAAATTTCACGAAAACCAGGTTTTCCATTTCAAATACTATTACACTATTGGCAAGATGAAAATGAAGAAACAAAAGCTTTTTTTCTACAAAAAAACCCAGCAAACTACATAAATGAATTAGTTAAAGTTCTTTTATTAAAGTGATATAAACAGTGTACAATACAGAATAAATAGAATGACATGTGAATCACAAACATAAATGTATACACAGTAAATGAGGACTGTAAAGAAAGAAAAGATTTGTTATTAAGGCAAATATAAGCTACATGCACAGCAAGTTTCATTGAAATATCTCATTCCGAAGTTAAGTAAATGAGCGAAAATTGTTTTTCTATTTTTAGTAATGGTGACCTTGACTCCAGTGACCCCAATGCAATCCCAAGCTTCCTTTCCATATAAAATACATACACAGAAAGTTTCGTTCCCAAATCTCATTCTCAACTGAAGTTGTTGAATGGAAAATGTTTTTTTCTATTGTTAGTAACAATGACCTTGACCCCAGTGACCCCAAGTGCAATCCCAAACTTCCCTTTGATATAAGCTACCTACACAGGAATTTAAATTCTAATATCTCATTCCTTACTTATTTAGTTATGGAGCAGAAACCGTTTTTCTACTTGACCTTGACCTCAAATGTAATCCCGAGCTTCCTTTCCATATATACCCTGCAAGTTTCATCACAATACCTCATTCCTAACAGAAGTTATTGAGCGGAAACCATTTTTCTATTTTTAGTAACAGTGACCTTGATCCCAGTGACCCCAAATGCAATCCCAAGCTTCCTTTCCATATAAGCTACCCACCCTGCAAGTTTCATCATAATACCTCATTCCTAACAAAAGTTATTAAGTGGAAACTAGGAGTTTGACGCCGCCCGCCCGCCCACCAAACGACATACCCCAATCTAATAACCAGAGTTTTCCAACAAAAATAAAGAACTGTCCACTTCCTAAATAAAGCCGTTATGACAGATTTAACACGTGTTGAGTTTATATAGAGAATATTAAGTCAGTGCCTCTACATCAAGGTTATTAAGCTCTACCAAGCCATTCTGCGTTTTTGTGCCAAGCCTAATAAGCTTGATAGTCAAAGCCACTGACATAATATTCTGTTTATCATGTAGACTATCCACATTGTCTGTATGTTTATAGTTTTATCTATTGAACAGAATGTTACGCTAGTCATTGACACCGCCATATTGTTCAGGTATTCCATATCCTTTTGATTTATCAGTCACTGCCTGATAAAGGTGTGTGTGTGTGTGTGGTGGGGTGAGGTGGGTTGGGGTGGTTCGTGTGCGTGTGTGTGTTTCTAAGGATTATAGTCCCTCCACCTTATAACCAATAGGACATCCTAAAGGTATACACACAACAGAGTCTGGACTTTATTTAGATCACCCTTTTATCAGGCAGAAAAGAACATCTGCATTTCAAAGGACAATGACTCTAATTTAAATGAACTCAAAGTTACGTTTTTTGCACTCTGCACTTCCTCTCATTGTGTGAAATTTCATTGCAGTCCCTCTAGTAGTTTTTGAGTTATTGAGCGGACACAAATTATAAGTATAACATTACAAAAGGCAAAATTTCTAATTTAAACAAAGACATAGTTATGTTTCTTCCATTCATTGTCCTCTATCTCATTGCAGTCCCTCTAGTAGTTTTTGAGTTATAGAGCAGACACAAAATGGGATGGACAGTAAGTATAAAATTACAAAGGACAATAACTCAATTTTAGATAAAGACAGAGTTATGGTTCTTGCGCTCTGCACTTCCTCTCATCGTCCTCTATCATTGTGTGAAATTTCACTGCAGTCCATCAGTGGGGGATAAAAACTGACCCATTGCATAAGAGCAGTTAATCATAGGACACAAAGTAAATGTGCTCTATGAAGTTTCAGGGATGATTATTTGGTGTCTTTTGCTCAGTATTGTTACATTCTATTTAATGGTATTTGTGAATTTGTAATGTTTTGATGTAATTGAAATAACTGAGAAACCAAGTAAGCATATTAATGGAACAATGTGGAGTAAATTGTAGCATTGTATTTGTAATATTTAGAGATAAATAACAAAGTTAGCAAGTAAAGTCAAATAGTAATTTATATTACAGTAACTGAAAGTTGTATAGAAAAGTGAAAAATTAAATCGTGAATTTTTATATTTGAAATACAAAAATACAGAAATTCCTTTAAAATAGACAGAAAAGGAAAAGAAGTGTTTCGTATGTGTTGTGCTCGGCCGTTTCCAAAGGTCCATTATCATACTCTTTTTTATAGCACAGTGGCGTTGCCTGTGCAGTGTGGCGGCAGTAAAATGTCTCCCCGCCCGTGCTTGCAATCAGTACTGTTATTCATTCGATCTTTGGAGATCGCTGAGCCCGATACTTATATTTAGTTTCGGTGGTACATTTTCAATTTCTTTTGTTTTCTTAATTTTTGATTCGGTGGTTAAAATTTTGTGCTGTTGATTTTATGAATATTGAGTTCTGCTCAACCCGGGGCTAGAGGGCGTGAGCCGTAGCTAGCATATTTCACTACCGCTCATGAACAGTCTCAATCAAACCGAGACTGCAATATTTCGTATGTGTCGTGCTCGGCCGTTTCCAAAGGTCCATTATCATACTCTTTTTTTCTATTTGTTTATGTTGATTAGGCTTTAAACTGACTTGAGAGAAATTTGAAGTTATAAATTCTGATATGACAAGATTCACTGTATCTTTTCTCAATACAATATTATATACAGTTTGTACATGAAAAGTATAGCTTTCAGATATCATCACTTGCCACTTGCTATAATAGAACAAAGCATGAAATACTTACTTACATTTTCGTTGATCTGAAATATTTCTGTTATATTTACTTAATACACTTACTTTCATTAAAATAAAAACTTGAGTTATTGAACTGTGCTCTATGTTGTTTAATGATTCCAAATATATGTGTGAAGTTTCAATAAATTTTCTAAGTATAAAAGGAGCTAAAACTTTGTTAAAATAAAGAGTTACAGAACCTGGCTCTGTGGTGTTGTCTAATTATGCCGAATATATGTGTAAAGTTTCAATCCATTACGTAAAGTAATTTGATAGATACTAGCTTACATACAAACTTTAACCAAGCTTGCATACAAACTTTAACCAAGCTTGCATACAAACTTTAACCAAATTTTCTAAGTACAAAAGGGGCCATAATCTTGTTAAAATAAAATCAAGAGTTATAGAACCTGGCTCTGTGGCGTCGTCTAATGATGCATGTTTAAAGTTTCAATCCATTACTTAAAGTAGTTTAAGAGATATAAGCTTACATACAAACTTTAACCCGGAGCAGACGCAGACAACGATCAAGTGATGACAATAGCTCTTTTTTTTCTTCGAAAAACTCGAGTTAACAACTAAACTAGATTTTGGTAATCAAGATTGCCATGTGTCCCTTTAACAATAGTTGTCCTGAATCAAGGACCCTGTCCTACTCTTAACTATTACAAGAAGCAGTCTGAGAGGCAGCCATATTTTTCGCTATGTATGGCCTTGACTTTGATATTTTAGACATGGGTTTGGTGTGGTGTGTGCATGTAAGATTTATGTACACTACCAATTATATATAATTCTCGTATGATACCTATGATACTACATGTAATAGATAGAGGTGTTTAAATTAACCAATGAGATGAGACTATACTCTATTTGTTTTGTAGCATGTCCATTTCAGCTCCCTGCCATACTCTAACTTCCAACAACTGGTAGTTGTAGTACACCATTTATTCTGACAGGGGTTATTTTCAATTAAACGAATTACACCTGTGCTATTACAAAGGGAATTTCAGTGACCATGCTACAAATAGCTTTTGAGTTATAGAGTGGACAAAGGGCAATTACTTTTAATTTAAATGAAGAAAGAGTTATGGTTCTTGCACCACTCTACACTTTCTCTCATTGCCCTCTATTATTATGTGAAATTTGATTGCAGTCCCTCTAGTAGTTTTTGAGTTACAGAGCGGACCTGAATTATAAGTATAAAATTACAAAGGGCAATGACTCTAATTTAAATGAAGACAGAGTAATGGTTCATGTGCTCTGAACTTCCTCTCATTGCCCTCTATCATTGTGTGCAATTTCGTTGCTGTCCCTATAGTAGTTTTTGTGTTATAAAGCGGACACAAATTACAAGTATAAAACTACAAAGGGCAATAACTCTAATTTAAATGAAGACAGAGTTATGGTTCTTGCACTCTTCCTCTCACTGCCCTCTATCATTATGTCAAATGTCACTGCAGTCCCTGTAGTAGTTTTTGAGTTATAGAGCAGACACGAAAATTACCAAGGGCAATAACTCAATTTTAAATGAAGACAGAGTTACGGTTCTTGCATTCTGCATTTCTTCTCATTGCCCTCTATCATTGTGTGAAATTTCATTGCAGTACATCGGTGGGGGATAAAAACTGACCCATTGCATAAGAGCAGTTACTTATATGACATAAGGCAAATGTGCTCTAAGGAGTTTCAGTCATACAAAATTGAAATGATTAATTTGGTGTATTTTGCTAAGTATTGTTGCATTCTATTCATTTGATTGCATAATCTCCTAAGTTATAAGACTTCTATAGACTATGTTAATGGTTTTATTTTAAATAAACATAGTCCGGCTTTAACTGAACTGAATGTTGTTTAACAGCTCATCAACACAATATATGTTATTCAGAGCCACCCTAGAGAGAGGGGAAGGATACACATGAATCTGGGAACCTGCCCTACTCTTACTAACAACCAGATTCCTATGGCTGGGAACCTGCCCTACTCTTACTAACAACCAGATTCCTATGGCTGGGAACCTGCCCTACTCTTACTAACAACCAGATTCCTATGGCTGGGAACCTGCCCTACTCTTACTAACAACCAGATTCCTATGGCTGGGAACCTGCCCTACTCTTACTAACAACCAGATTCCTATGGCTGGGAACCTGCCCTACTCTTACTAACAACCAGATTCCTATGGCTGGGAACCTGCCCTACTCTTACTAACTGCCAGATTCCTACGGCTGGGAACCTGCCCTACTCTTACTAACAACCAGATTCCTATGGCTGGAAACCTGTCCTACTCTTACTAACAACCAGATTCCTATGGCTGGGAACCTGCCCTACTCTTACTAACAACCAGATTCCTATGGCTGGGAACCAGCCCTACTCTTACTAACAACCAGATTCCTATGGCTGGGAACCTGCCCTACTCTTACTAACAACCAGATTCCTATGGCTGGGAACCTGCCCTACTCTTACTAACTGACAGATTCCTATGGCTGGGAACCTGCCCTACTCTTACTAACAACCAGATTCCTATGGCTGGGAACCTGCCCTACTCTTACTAACAACCAGATTCCTATGGCTGGGAACCTGCCCTACTCTTACTAACAACCAGATTCCTATGGCTGGGAACCTGCCCTACTCTTACTAACTGACAGATTCCTACGGCTGGGAACCTGCCCTACTCTTACTAACAACCAGATTCCTATGGCTGGGAACCTGTCCTACTCTTACTAACAACCAGATTCCTATGGCTGGGAACCTGCCCTACTCTTACTAACAACCAGATTCCTATGGCTGGGAACCTGCCCTACTCTTACTAACAACCAGATTCCTATGGCTGGGAACCTGCCCTACTCTTACTAACTGACAGATTCCTACGGCTGGGAACCTGTCCTACTCTTACTAACAACCAGATTCCTATGGCTGGGAACCTGTCCTACTCTTACTAACTGACAGATTCCTATGGCTGGGAACCTGCCCTACTCTTATTAACAACCAGATTCCTATGGCTGGGAACCTGTCCTACTCTTACTAACAACCAGATTCCTATGGCTGGGAACCTGCCCTACTCTTACTAACAACCAGATTCCTATGGCTGGGAACCTGTCCTACTCTTACTAACAACCAGATTCCTATTGCTGGGAACCTGCCCTACTCTTACTAACAACCAGATTCCTACGGCTGGGAACCTGCCCTACTCTTACTGACAACCAGATTCCTACAGTCCTGTTACATGCTTGGAGGATAAAACTCCGATACATGGGACCACCCTGTTTACATCCAGGATAAGGGAACATGTCTTGACCTAGAACACACCAATAAAACTCAGTGGTGCGGATGAGGCATGGACCCTGGTCATCCAGTTCCGAAGTCCACTGTACTATGTTAACACCTTCTCAATTACACATGATTGCATAATGGCTTGTGAAAGTTATATTGTGATATAATATATACTTACCGTTTTCATATATATATATACATGTAAATGTACTAATTACTGCACTGCTACCATGTTTTACTTTGTATTTGTATCCTCACGGGCTTTATAGTCTATTGGAAATTTGAAATAAAAGTATCTATCTACTATCCACTGGGCCAGGCCAGCCCCCTGGCTTTAACAAATGAAGAGGTTTAATTTGGTACTATTCAGGCTTGAACAAAACAGTCAACACACTTACCAACAACTCGTTATCTCCCAATCTGTACTAACAAACAAAACAGTCAACACACTTACCAACAACGCGTTATCTCCCAATCTGTACTAACAAACAAAACAGTCAACACACTTACCAACAACTCGTTATCTCCCAATCTGTACTAACAAACAAAACAGTCAACACACTTACCAACAACTCATTATCTCCTAATCTGTACTAACAAACAAAACAGTCAACACACTTACCAACAACTCGTTATCTCCCAATCTGTACTAACAAACAAAACAGTCAACACACTTACCAACAACTCGTTATCTCCCAATCTGTACTAACAAACAAAACAGTCAACACACTTACCAACAACTCGTTATCCCCCAATCTGTATTAACAAACAAAACAGTCAACACACTTACCAACAACTCATTATCTCCCAATCTGTACTATCATATCTGTTAGCAATGTATTACAAAATCACACACACACACAAAAGTATGTAATATATAATATGAACTGAATTGGATTTTATAGTCGCACCAACAGCTAAGGTCATATGGCGATTTTGCAGCTTACATTGGTGGAGGAAGATCCTTCAGGGCAATTTTCGTGCACTGGCTGGCACCTGGATAGTATCTCCGACGTTCCATAAGCCAGCTGGATAGCTTCCTCACATAAAGATTCCTGGTCTGATGAGAGCTTGACCCACAGCAGTGAGAGGCAAATGAACTACTATGACCATGAATGCACCCCACTCTCTCCATCCCCAATATAATATGAAGGTGATATATTAAAATTACATATATTCTTACTGCAAATTGAATATATTTTGTTGGAGAGTCAAATCAGAATTCAAATTGTTTCATGAATACTTCTTTCTTCTTTCTGCTTTAACTTTTGCTTATAGCAAATCCAAACTAAAAATACGTGTTCCTTAAACATGTGTGAGGTCTGTGACCTCATTAACACTGAATGTGAGCAAACCGGGAAGTAAGAAACTGAGTCAAACACAAAAACTGTCACCGGATGATGAAGTAGTGATCATGGGAAAGTTTGCAGATAGTTATTTGTGATAAGGTTTTAAGATACTGTCATAGTCCAAGTAGGAAGGCAGAAGTCGAGTAAAACACATAAACATAGCAGAAAACTGACAATGTCACTGTTGCAAGCATATATAACGCGCACCCTGATTTTGGGCCTGAAATCCTTGGAAAAAAACTTTTTGTTATGTATTGTAGCGTAAACCGCGCATAAAAAACATGTGTTTTCAATTTCAGGACAGCAGAGCGCCATTTTGAATCACTGATCAAAGAGGAAATGTAAAACGAATTTTGATTGGTTAAAACAAGCTGCTTGTTAGACTGTGATTTTTTAGTTCATTACAAATGCATTACTTAACTGAAATGTGATAAAAACTCACAGGAGCATATAAAGTTGGTCACACAAAATAAATAAATAAAGGTGATCTGTGGTAAAGGTGCCTGAATGAAAAAGTAATCCAAGTCTGGTAGCGTCCAGTGCCATTAGAAAGCCAGAAACTGACTTTTAACATATTATTAGCTTTTAACATAATAAGTGTGACAATGGACACACAGCGATCCATGCTACCCAGGCAACACAAATATCATACTCCCATAAAGTTGTTCATTATAGAGAAACTGAGACACCAGTCATCAGAGTGATTAACATAGCACACAGAAGTATGAGTTTTATGTCACGAGTGATTGACATAGTACACAGAAGTACGAGTTTGACATCACGAGTGATTAACATAGTACACAGAAGTACGAGTTTGACATCACGAGTGATTAACATAGTACACAGAAGTATGAGTTTGATGTCACGAGTGATTGACATAGCACACAGTAGTACGAGTTTGACGTCACGAGTGATTAACAAAGCACACAGTAGTAGGAGTTTGATGTCACAAGTGATTAACATAGTACACAGAAGTACGAGTTTGACGTCACGAGTAATTATCATAGCACACAGTAGTATGAGTTTGACGTCACGAGTGATTAACATAACACACAGAAGTACGAGTTTGATGTCACGAGTGATTGACGATAGTACACAGTACCTATTTATAGATCTCCAGTAGGGAAACTTTAGAGTAAAACTGGAGTAAAATATAGACTTTATAAAATAGATCTTAAAGTATAAGAGGCTGTAGATGAAACTAATGATAGATCATTATGTTCTAATTCAGTCATATACACAAGTGGGTGTAAGGTTTGCGATGCTACTTTTTAATTAAAGAGCCTATTGAGCCACAGAATGTTACAGTACAATGAACCTGGGACACTTTCATGGATATGTAAAATCAAATAAAGTGCCCTGGGACCACTTTCATGGATATGTAAAATCAATAAAGTGCCCTAGGACCACTTTCATGGATATGTAAAATCAAATAAAGTGCCCTGGGACCACTTTCATGGATATGTAAAATCAATAAAGTGCCCTGGGACCACTTTCATGGATATGTACAATCAGTTAAAAAGTAGAAAGAATCAACGCGTTTAAACCACTTGTCTTCAGTGACGTCTATTTCTGTCGCAAAGGCATTGTCCTTCAGTGAGGTTCCTCCACTTCTTTAATTAATTGCTATGGCACTCACCTGGAGAGTTGTTCCGCTTCACTGGTCACAGTAATCTGGTGTCCCAGGACATACAGAGCAGTGATGAGATCTGACCACTGAACTAGCTCCCCTAGTGGGCCTCCTGAATTGAAAGAAATGTTACAGAAATCTGGTGTCCCAGGACATACAGCACAGCTATGAGATCTGTACTTACTTCCCAAGTGGGCCTCCTGAATTTAATTTAATGTAACAAGCATTTATTTATTTCCAAATAAGACTTCTTGGGAAGGGAAATAACTCCAGTCAAAATACATTTATTCAAATTGTACACAGTGATACATGCCATACCTCAAAGAGAGCGATCAAATCTCATGGAATTCTAACCTAACTTATAGTCTCTTAAAAAAAAAATCATGCAAATATGCCTCTGCCCATATATGCCCACTTTTCCTGAATGGTGCAAAAAACTTTACCTTTGAACTGCATCTCAGCAAATTTCCAGCCAGACTGTTTGGACAGCAATCCAAGATGGACCAGTATCTGTAAAAGGTAACATTTGAATTGAACTGAACTGAATGTTGTTTAACGGCTCATCAACACAGTATAGGTTATTTAGAGCCGCCCCAGAGAGAGGGTAAGGATACATAGGAATCCGAGAACCTGCCCTACTCTTATTATCGAATAGATTCATATGGTTCTTTAACGTGCTCGGAGGATAGACCGATACACGGGACTGCCCGGTTTACGTCCCCATCCGACGGACGAGGCTAAGGGAACGTGTCTTGCCCAAGAACACACCGACGATACTCAGTGGCACCACGAGGATTGAACCCGGGGCCTCCGGTTACAAATCCGCCACGCTACCGACTATTTAGCTATGTTTTACTGCAATGGCTAGTGTCAGCAAATATTTAAATTTCATCATCATTCCACAGATTATCTACTCCTGTTTGTAGCATATCATATATATTAATCTTACACATATATCACATACTGTGGAATCATTTTATTTCGTCGGCATAAAATTGAGAGGTTCTTTCCAAAAAGACAATTTCAAGGGGACATAAATTCATGCATTTCTGATGTCTGAAGAAGAAAACAAGAGGTCAATGACCTTGAAGCTCTACTGATAGATTTTGATAGCTAGGTGAAGTGAAGTTTCATAAAAACTGTCAAGTAGTTTCAGAGGAGTAGTCGCTACAAGTTGAAGTTTTTACTATATAACTCTAGGTAAACAAAGATGGCCACTGGCAGCCATGTTTAATGTCGAATCAAAATAATTTTTGACAAGAATCAACATCTTGTCATGCTGATCATTTCAGAAAAAGTCCCATATCAATATCACTTACAGTGTTCAAGAAGTAGTCGCTACAAACTTGTTTTTAAAAATCTATGTTTAGCTGTGGTGGCCATCTTGAATTTCCAGCCGACCTGAAATTGTGCTAGGATCAACTAGACATCAAGAGCAACATTCCTGTGAAGTTTCATGAAAATCCGTCTTGTGGTTTCAGAGGAGTAGTCACTACACATTTTTACTATACAAACTCTTATGTAAACAAAGATGGCCACTGGCAGCCATGTTTAACGTCGAATCAAAATAATGTTTGACTAGGACCAACATCATGTCATGCTGATCATTTTAGAAAAAGTCCCATATCAATATCACTTATAGTTTTCAAGGAGTAGTCGCTACAAACTTGTATTTTAAAAATCTATTTTTAGCTTTGGCGGCCATCTTGGATTTTGCATCAACATGAATTTTTGCTAGGATCAACTAGACTTCATGGGCAACATTTCTGTAAAGTTTCATGAATATCCATCCAGTAGTTTCAGAGGGGTAGTCGCTACAAGTTTTTACTATATAAATCTATGTAAACAAAGATGGCCGCTAGCGGCCATGTTTAAAGTCGCATCGAAATAAATTTCGACAAGGATCAACATCATGTCATGCTGATCATTTTAGAAAATGTCCCATATCAATATCACTTACAGTTTTCAAGAAGTAGTCGCAACAAATTTATTTATTTTAAATCTATTTTTAGCCGTGGTGGCCATCTTGAATTTCCGGCCAGCCTGAAATTTTTCTAGGATCAACTAGACATCAAGAGCAACATTCCTGTGAAGTTTCATGGACATCCGTCAAGTAGTTTCAGAGGAGTAGTCGCTACAAGTTTTTACTATATAACTCTATGTAAACAAAGATGGCCACTGGCAGCCATGTTTAACGTCGAATCAAAACGATTTTTGACAAGGACCAACATCATGTCATGCTGATCATTTTAGAAAAAGTCCCATATCAATATCACTTATAGTTTTCAAGGAGTAGTCGCTACAAACTTGTATTTTAAAAAATCTATTTTTAGCTTTGGCGGCCATCTTGGATTGTGCATCAACATGAATTTTTGCTAGGATCAACTAGACTTCATGGGCAACATTTCTGTAAAGTTTCATGAATATCCATCCAGTAGTTTCAGAGAAAATCCGTCAAGTAGTTTCAGAGGAGTAGTCGCTACAAGTTTTCATTATATAACTCTATGTAAACAAAGATGGCCGCTGACAGCCATGTTTAACGTCGAATCAAAATAATGTTCGACTCGGATAACCATCATGTCATGCTGATCATTTTAGAAAAAGTCCCATATCAATATCACTTATAGTTTTCAAGAAGTAGTCGCTACAAACTTATTTTTTAAAAACCTATTTTTACATTTGGCGGCCATCTTGAATTTCCGGCCGACCTGAAATTTTGCTAGGATCAATTAGACATCAAGAGCTACATTCCTGTGAAGTTTCATGAAAATCCGTCAAGTAGTTTCAGAGGAGTAGTCGCTACAAGTTTTCATTATATAACTCTATGTAAACAAAGATGGCCGCTGGCAGCCATGTTTAACGTCGAATCAAAACGATTTTCGACAAGGACCAACATCATGTCATCCTGATCATTTTAGAAAAAGTCCCATATCAATATCTCTTATAGTTTTCAAGAAGTAGTCGCTACAAACTTATTTTTTAAAAATCTATTTTTAGCCGTGGCGGCCATCTTGAATTTCCGGCCGACCTGAAATTTTGCTAGGATCAATTAGACATCAAGAGCAACATTCCTGTGAAGTTTCATGAAAATCCGTCGATTAGTTTCAGAGGAGTAGTCGCTACAAGTTTTCATTATATAACTCTATGTAAACAAAGATGGCCGCTGGCAGCCATGTTTAACGTCGAATCAAAACGATTTTCGACAAGGACCAACATCATGTCATGCTGATCATTTTAGAAAAAGTCCCATAGCAATATCCCTTAGAGTTTTCAAGAAGTAGTCGCTACAAACTTGTTTTTTAAAAACCTATTTTTAGATTTGGCGGCCATCTTGGATTTCACATCTACATGAATTTTTGCTAGGATCAACTAGACTTCATGGGCAACATTTCTGTAAAGTTTCATGAAAATCCATTCAGTAGTTTCAGAGGAGTAGTCGCTACAAAAAAAAAGTTAACGGACAGACGGACGGACAGACGGACGACGGACACCGCACCACGGCACAAGCTCTGCTGATCTCTGATCAGTAGAGCTAAAAAGCATTATCCGTAAATTTGTTCCTGGTAGCCTAGGGAGAAAATGCCTGGCAGACCTGTCTGGCAATTACGCATACATTTCCTCTCGCATGTAATATTTCCCAATTAACCATGGGTCTTTAAACGTTAAACACATCAAACTGGCGGAGATTAATGTCTGACACCATTGCTCAACCTTGCTAATTATTTCCCGTTTATTCCAGTAATCGGTCATGCGTACAACTCATGTTTGACTGGTTATTGATGTGTTACTCCGTTTTTATGTCCTCTTTGGTAATAGCGCTATAACCGTTATTATCACGGCCAAAACCGCTTCAGTCATTGTATGGCTTGGGTATTTTTTAATTTGTCCCACTTTCTTCTATGCATGAAATTTCATCATAAAAATGGGGTGGGGGGGTATATTAACAAAACAAGATCAGTTAATTTTTCAACAAATCAAGGGCCATAACTCTGTCATTACTAACAAGATCTAGCTGGTTTTCGAACTATCCATAGATTTCATTGATACACCATGCTTTGCTCAACTAGACATCATACTGAGGCTTCCTGCCAAATTTTGTAGAAATCCAACAAGCCGTGTAGGAGGAGTAGCGCCGACAAGAAATTTAAAGTAAAAATGCCAAAAGGCCATAACTCCGTCACAAATCAGCAAACTGGAACAAAAGCGCAATATGCACAACTAGACATCTTGCCGAGGCTTCCTGCCAAGTTTCATCGAAATCCAACGAGGCGTTTAGGAGGAGTAGAGCCGACAAGAAATTTAAAAAGTAAAAATGTCAAATGTCAAGGGGCCGTAACTCTATCAAAAATCAACGAACCGGAGAAAATGCAATAGGCACAACTAGAAATCATAGCAATGCTTCCTGCTACCACAGCGTTAACACCAAAAAAATTATAAAAAAAAAGTAATTAAAAAAACAAAATATGAAATAAAAAAAATATTTAAACAAGAGGGCCTGTGGACGCTCTACTGCCTAAAACAGCTCTTATATGGTAAAGATCAGATAAAAAATGAAGTAACTACAGATTTAACAAAGGAAAATACAATATAGCATTTTTCAACAAATCAAGGGCCATAACCTGTCGTTACTAACTAGATCTAGCTGGTTTTCGAACTTGTCCAAAATTTCATTGATATACCATGCTTTGCACAACTAGACATCATACTGACGCTTCCTGCCAAATTTTGTAGAAATCCAACAAGCCTTTTAGGAGGAGTAGCGCCGACAAGAAATTTAAAGTAAAAATGTCAAAGTGCCATAACTCCGTCATAAATCAGCAAACCGGAAAAAAAATGCAATAGGCACAGCAATGCTTCCTGCTAACACGGCATTAACACCAAAAAAAAAAATGAAAACAAAAAAATAAAAAAAAATAAAAAATAAAAAAAAATATTAATATATTATAAAAAAAATATATCTATTAAAAAAAAAAAATATACTAATAATAAAAAAAAAGGCAAAACATCCAGTAAAGTTGGGTAAAGATCAGATGAAAAATGAAAGCACTATCGTATTAACGAGGCAAAATATAGCATTTTTAACTAAATCAAGGGCCACAACTCCGCTGTTATTGGTCCGATCTGGCTGGTTTTCCAACCTGTGCGAGCTTTCATTTATATTAACAATCTGGTAAAGTTTGGTAAAGATCGGATGAAAAATGAAGGCCTTTGGCCAGTAGAGCTAAAAATGATCAGCTCTAAACAGTAGGTCAAGGTCATAGCTGAAAGCCAGGCATCAAAAAAAATCACTACCGAAGACACAACTATGTCAAAACAGAATATGTTTTCTTCCAAAGATTAAGCTATAAATTAAGTTTAAAACATCTAGTGCATAATTCTAGTTCATGAGAAAGTGATGTAAATATAACAATTAAAGTTATCTGCCCTTTGCTTGGATGGTGGAGGTCACATCCACATTTACTTTGTCACATTGAAATGTACCACTCAAGATACAACTATAAGCAAAGTTTGAAGGTCTTAGTGCATACAGTTTGTGAAAAAGTGACCTAAACGCCAAAGTTGAAGGTAAAAATTATAAGGTTATCTGCCTTTTGCTTGGAGGGTCAAGGTCACTTCCACATTTGCTTTGTCACGTTGCCATGTACCACCCAAGATACAACTATAAACAGTTTGAAAGGTGTAGTGCATACAGTTTGCGCGAAATTGACCTCAACGCAAAAGTTGAAGGTAAAATTATTAAGTTATCTGCCCTTTGCTTGGAGGGTCAAGGTCACTTCCATATTTGCTTTGTCACGTTGCGATGTACCACTCAAGATACAACTATAAGCAAAGTTTTAAAGGTCTCGTGCATACAGTTTGTGAAAAAGTGACCTAAACGCAAAAGTTGAACCTATAAATTATCAAGTTATCTGCCCGTTGCTTGGAGGGTCAAGGTCACTTCCACTTTTGCTTTGTCACGTTGTGATGTACCACCCAAGATACAACTATAAGCAAAGTTTGAAAGGTCTAGCGTATACAGTTTGTGAGAAAATTACCTAAACGCAAAACTTGAATGTTGACGCCGCCGCCGCCGGAAAAGCAACAACTATGTCTCTTTTTTCCTTCGAAAAGGCGAGACAAAAATTAAAGCCCTATCATATTAACGTTACATTTTTTGACAACGAGGCAACATAATAGCATTTTTAAGCTATAAATTAGGTTTAAAACATCTAGTGCAAAATTATAGTTCATGAGAAAGTGATATAAATGTAACAATTAAAGTTATCTGCCCTTTGCTTGGATGGTGAAGGTCACATCCACAGTTGCAATGTACAACTCAAGATACAACTATAAGCAAAGATTGAACGGTCTTAGAGCATACAGATTGTGAAAAAGTGACCTAAACGCCAAAGTTGAAGGTAAAAATTATAAGGTTATCTGCCTTTTGCTTGGAGGGTCAAAAATGTCAAAACAGAATATGTTTTCTTCCAAAGATTAAGCTATAATTTAGGTTTAAAACATCTAGTGCATAATTCTAGTTCATGAGAAAGTGATGTAAATATAACAATTAAAATTATTTGCCCTTTGCTTGCATGGTGAAGGTCACTTCCACATTTACTTTGTCACGTTGAAATGTACCACTCAAGATACAACTATAAGCAAAGTTTGAAGGTCTTAGTGCATACAGTTTCTGAAAAAGAGACCTAAACGCCAAAGTTGAAGGTAAAAATTATAAGGTTATCTGCCTTTTGCTTGGAGGGTCAAGGTCACTTCCACATTTGCTTTGTCACGTTGCCATGTACCACCCAAGATACAACTATAAACAGTTTGAAAGGTGTAGTGCATACAGTTTGCGCGAAATTGACCTCAAAGGAAAATTTGAAGGTAAAATTATAAGGTTATCTGCCTTTTGCTTGGAGGGTCAAGGTCACTTCCACATTTGCTTTGTCATGTTGCGATGTACCACTCAAGATACAACTATAAGCAAAGTTTGAAAGGTCCAGTGCATACAGTTTGTGAAAAAGTGATCTAAACGCAAAAGTTGAACCTAAAGATTATTTAGTTATCTGCCCTTTGCTTGGAGGGTCAAGGTCACTTCCACATTTGTTTTGTCACGTTGCGAACTGTAAGCAAAGTTTGAAAGGTCTAGTGTATACAGTTTGTAAGAAAATGACCTAAACGCAAAACTTCAATGTTGACGCTGCCGCCGCCGGAAAAGCAACATCTATGTCTCTTTTTTTCTTCGACAATGTTTTTTTTCTTGTTTTAAAATTATTATTTTTTTTTATTTTTTATTTGTGTTCTGTCCATTTCTAGTATGTTCTTATTATGAAATATAACAAATCTTTTTCGTGTTCATCCACTGAGAACCCACCCAGCTGTCAAACAAATAATACTAAGTATGGTGATTTTTTTTGATTTTTTTATTTGTGTTCTGTCTATTTCTAATGTGTTCTTATTATGAAATATAACAAATCATTTCCGTGTTCATTCACTGAGAACCCACCCAGCTGTCGAACAAATAATACTAAGTACGGTGATTTTTTTTGATTTTTTGATTTGTGTTCTGTCTATTTCTAGTTTGTTCTTATTATGAAATATAACAAATCATTTCCGTGTTCATTCACTGAGAACCCACCCAGCTGTCGAACAAATAATACTAAGTATGGTGATTTTTTTTGATTTTTTTATTTGTGTTCTGTCCATTTCTAGTGTGTTCTTATTATGAAATATAACAAATCATTTCCGTGTTCATTCACTGAGAACCCACCCAGCTGTCGAACAAATAATACTAAGTATGGTAATTGATTACAACGATAGCAAACACTCAAGAGTTTGTTCTTTGTTATGAAAATAAATGTTCAATAAACACAAACTTTTTTTTTGACAACATACAACCTGGTTCAATAGTTATTGACTAAATGCTGAGCTCAAAACTGCTATGCGGTACTGTACATTAAGGATTATATATCAAGGTAGTTTTCGAACACATTATTCAAACTTCTGGGCATTAAACATTCATGGGGATTTGATTTTGCACTTCGAAATCCATGAAATTTAATTCCCCACGATTATTAATAATTTCACAGTATATCAATACACTCAAGTGATATGAAAACGCAACACGGGAATTTCCGCTATATATTGTATATACTGCACACTTAATTGCACATAATATTCCAAAGAAATCCCAAGATGTTTTTTAAAAAGAAAGTTCAGTACTGTATTTAACGTAAATAGTTTGCAAAATGTTGCATCCTAAGTTTGCTCACATGATTGAGCCAAACGCGTACTCTGTGAATAATGAAACATTGAAGGAATACTATTTGCTGTATTATTTGTTGTTTTAGTATTTTTTCCAAAAGGAAAGGTCTTGCGTAGCCATGTACCATTCGATTAAAAGCAGCATATTGTACATACAATATATAGCGGAAATTCCCGTGTTGCATTTTCATATCACTTGAGTGTACTATCTGTTAGGCTGCAACTCCAAACAGTAAAGAGACTGATCACTGGTATTAAATATAACTAGAAATGTGTCCATGTCAACTCAAAACAAGCAGCAGAAAATGTACAATTTTGCTGAAACTCAGGTAATACAAGGTCGATTTTGACACATAATCAATATACACATCTTGACATCATAGGTAAGTATCCTGTAAAGTTTCGCAACAATCGGTTGAAAACTGTGGGGGGAGATAGACACACAACTTTTCAGGACGGACGGTGGTGGGGGCATAAAAAGGGCCGTAACTCCTGTAATACAAGGTCACTTTTGACGCTGAATCAATATGCACATCTTGACATCATAGGTAAGCATCATGTTAAGTTTTGAAACAATCGGCTGAAAATTGAAGGAGGAGATAGACACACAAACTTTTCGGGATGGACGGCTAACGGCATGAGATACACAAACTTTTAGAAAAGTCTAACGGAATTAGACACACAAACTTTTCGGGATGGACGGCTAACGGCATTAGACACACAAACTTTTAGAAAAGTCTAACGGAATTAGACACAAACTTTTCGAAAAGTCCTGAAAAGTTTCTGTGTCTATCTCCTCCCACAGTTCTAACGCTATATACGTGGGGGTATAATAATTGTTCTGCATGAAGTTAAATTTTTAGAACTGAACTTATGTTCACATTCATGAGACAGCTGAATCCAGGGTTCGACATTGAAGGACTGTGGCCACCTGATTTTGACAAGGACCACAATATTTCTCAAGTTCATTGGTCTTGTTTTATTTACAGGAAATTGTACAAACTTTGGTTATAACAGGTATGAAGAAGGACAACCTGTTTTTCCATTTAAACATACATGGGACCCAAGGAAGGCTTTTTGAAATAGTATACCGACCAACAGATGCAAAATTAAAAACAAATTTTGCAAAATATGGTTCACCCATAGATGTTTATTAATTTGCTTTTTCCGAGGATCCTGGGTATGTTTTAATGATATAGCCCTAAGTGTCAAAGCCTTAAATTGCAACATTAGGCCACATTTAAAAATATATATATTTGCCCTTTCCCGACCGACCCTAAAAAAAGGGCCCTACCCAAAAAAACTATTTTCATTTTTAGAACAGTTTTTTTTTAAAATTGCCAGTCGCAATCAAGATGCTACTAATAAAAGTATGTTTTTGTTACAAAAAATAAATAAATAAATAAATGTTTTGCCTACCTACTGACCCAAAATTTGAAATTATGGTCGGGAAAGGGCAAACATAAATATTTTTAAGGGTGGCCTTAGCTAAAATAGTTACGGTAAAATCTGTTCAAACAATCACTTCTTTTTAAGAGTCACCAAACTAGGCATCAAATAATGTTTGTCATACTTGTAAGCTCACGGTACACCTACCTTCTTTTGTTTTCTGTGAGATAGTTCCTGTTTTTTCGCAAGACTTGTTATGGCGGCCTTCCATCGTGGCCATATTCTCTTGATCCTCATGCGTATCCATGCGTAACCCTGACGTTCATTTGGATCGACCAGTAATTCCATGAGACCGTTGATGTCCGAGGTAGTGTTGGCCTGAAATTAAAACAAGTGAAGATCAAATCATTAAATGCACCATTGTTGTTGTTAACTGCGTGAAAAGCGCCATGTGGAAAATAGGGCATACTTTTTTGGAAAATTTTCCACATAAAGATTGACACCTCTGCTGTAAGCTGTCTTATCAAGTGTGTCGTGTAGGAAGTATGATAAGTTTCTTGAGCGTTTTTTTTATGTTAAGTCTGAACAATGAAAACTAGAAAAAAATCTAATATAAAAAATATGGTCAAATTTCAACATCGAGTTTTAGCTCTTAGGCTTTGCATTTAGACCTTTTTCCTTTTTATTTGTAATAAGTTTCATGCAGTTTTAAACGTAGGATTCCAGACAATAACAAATAATGATACAATTTTCTGTCATTTTTTGGTCAAAAATTAACACCAAGTTATGGTTCTCAGCATTTCCGTCTTTCATTGCTTTTTATATGAAGTAAGTGTGGATTCCACAATAAAAACGAAAGACAAACACTTTAATAAACAGGGACATATTAGAAAAATCAGATTTACTCACATATGAAATTTTCGATACATCTTCAGTCGGGGCTTGAGCCGAGCCGTGCCAGGCAGACCTCGGGCACCACCCTTCCACCTGGACAATGTATGACAGATTCAAGCATTTATTACACAGAGTGAATGTGACAGTATTGAAATGATTGAAGAATTCATTTGAACAGGGCAACCCATTTAGTAAAACTAATCTTCCATGAAGCCCTCTTATGACCTCCTGAAGCCCTCTTATGACCTCATGAAGCCCTCTTATGACCTCTTGAAGCCCTCTTATGACCTCATGAAACCCTCTTATGACCTAACTATTTAAATTACTTTGAGGTTGTTACACAATATTTTCTGGGTGAAGTCTCTCATTAACCCAGTGTTTCTTGATCTTGTGGAAAGTTGTACTCGAATTCGGGTTTGATTAATAGATATAAAGTTAAACTGGAATTCTAGTTCTATTAATAGACACAAAGCTGAACTAGATTTATAATTCTACTGATAGATACGCTGTACTGGAATTCTGGTTACTAGTATATTAACCCTTAACCCTCTATATATACTGAACCAAACAGCTAACGCACCAGTAGACAATACCTTTTATGTATGAACTTATTATATGCCGACTGGTACCGTTGGAGAGGTGATTTGAATGAATTTTTTTTAATTTACAGTCGTTATTGACAAGATATTAGTCTCGTTCAGAATGAAATTTGTACTGAGATATTAAAGGTATTGTCTACTGGTGCGTTAGCCGTTTGCTTCAGTATATATATAATGGACTGTTCTTTCTTTGAATTAAGACCATTCCATTTATGTGACAAAGGGCTTTTTGGTGGAAAATGACTGATCACCAGATGGACATTGTAAACCCTGATCAGCCTGATCTGGGTTTTCAATGGACGCAAAGGCTATTATAGTAGTGCTTAGCGGGTTAAGGAGTTATAGATACAAGTTGTACTGGAAGTCTGGTTCTATTTATAGATCCCAAAAATGTCAATTAATGATGTGTACCTCTTTCTGCTATGTATGCCATAATGGTGTTTATGTGGGTAGGGAATAATGCTACATACAGTCAGGGGAGTAGCCAGGCACGTACTTATCATGAAGAGTTTCTTTTTACAAAAATGAAAACTCTCTAACCCCCTTTATGGCAAAGGGTAAACTTCTTTCCCAAACACCCACATCCATCCCTTAGTCCAGCTACGTCCCTGACTGTCTCAGAATATATATTACCTCATCAGTTTGCTCCACCTGAATCAAGTATATTAGCACTACAATAAATCACATGCTATACTTGGGCAGATCATGAGTATGGGTAGAGACAACTTTTTTATTATCCCTGAAAAAGTGGGAATCATGTATTCATGTCCGTCCGTCCGTCCGTCCGTGTGTAATGTTGCGTAACTCCTCCTAAACCACTAGGCAGAATTCAACCAAATTTAGTGTATGACTTCCCCACACAAGAGCAACATTATTTTTGACTCCGCCCCAAGGTCAAAAGGTCAAATACACTTAAAATTCAACTACACTATTATTTTTTATTATTTTTACATAAAAACTGGTATTTATACCCATCTATATAAGGGGTAGGGGGCCCGCCCCAGGGGTCAAAAGGTCAAATACACTAAAAATTCAACTAATTATATATCTTGGGTAGCACATCACAATGCAACATTGCATTTGCGGGTGTGACCTTCACCCTCCAAGCAAAGGGCAGATAACTTAGTCAAATTAGGCATTCCATATATAATATATTTTGGAGATTTCCTATGATTTCTTTATACAAACATTGGACCCTGGTTTGTGTGCCGTATTCCTTCGTATGTACTTGTGTATACAAAATAGGTGAAATACTGAACATCTGCCAAATAACAAACACACAGTTGCTCAATAAATGCACCAGGTGTTATGCCACTACTACTAATAATTGCATTTGCATGTTTTAATCATATTTATTAAAGTCATATACTGATAAGGTATATAAATATAATACCAAATTGTATTATTGTCCAGAACGCCTGTCCATCTGCCAAATGTACTAAAAACGATCATTTACACAGACCGTTTGGGAATAAACCACCAGTTTATGGTATTTCTAGTAATGACATTTGCATATTTGAATGATACTTAATAAATAGTGGATATTAATATACATTTGATAAAAAATGATGAGACAAACAAACATTGCATCATGCGTATACTTGCACTTTCAACCTACGTTATCGATTTTATTTTAGGTTCGGTAAGAAGATTCGTTATATTTAAATCAAAACAAAAATATTTTTCATAAATACAGCAGTCTACATTTTTTTTATGTAAAATAATTCCAGTTTTTATTGAGTTTTCGCCCAAAATCATGTAGTAAAAAATAAAGCAATTGCTACAAATTGTTTACTATAAGAAAAAGTATTTAGAATAATTTAATATCATGAACATATTTTAAAATGCACCAAATGATTTTTTTTAAATAATCTCCAGTTTTAGAGCGATATTTGTTCAATTTTTAACTGTTGTTGCTCTCTGAAGTCTACCAGGGTGAATATATTTTGTTAGATATCATCGACTTCAAAACACCTCACTAGAATTTGCCACCAGAGATGGTCACGACCAACCTCCTGGCCTATGGACTAAATATATCATTTGTAACTAAAGTTATTGAGCGGAAACCATTTTTCTATTTTTAGTAACAGTGTATTTAGTGTATTTTTTTTACAATTTCTGTTGCCTTAGCAACCACAATTTTTGACATATAAATAAAACAAAATGATGTGCATGATCTCCTCACTACACACATTTTGATTACATTATCTTATGCATTTCTATTGTTATCAACGGATCCATATATTTTTGTGTATTTTTACTATTTCCATTGCCATAGCAAGCACATTTTCTGTCAGATCAACAAAATAAAAAAACGTGCATAGTCTCCTCATTGTCCTCTACCAACATGCAAATTTGATTAAAATATTTTAAATAATTTTCTCATTATTGCAAGATCCATATTTGTGGGACGGTTTTGTTTGTATGGTGTTTTACGTCATTTTCAACACATGTAAGGTTATATATTACGGTCGAATTTTTTGTGGTGGAGGCAGACCACCCACTTTTCCTGGGTAGAACCAGTACTGTACACCTCCCGCCATCCGTAAGAATCGACACTTCCTCACTTACAAGTCGAGCTCCCAGTAGGATTTGAACCCGCAGCGGTGAGAGGCGAAGGTTAACAACGCAACGTCGTTAACCATTCGGCCACGGAGACGCACATTTGTGGGACGGACTGACTGACAGACGGACTGACACCGGTAGGGGACTAATAAACTCAGTCAAAAGAGGAAGTGTGCACATCTATTTTTTGGAAATACTCAGGTTGTAAGGACAAATATTGCGAAACAAGTTGTAAAATACACAAAATGTATGCATTAATGAAGTAGGGATACCTTGTATGGAAAGTTACTTCACTGACACAGTTTGAGTTCCTTAAAGTCAAAAGAAAGCAAAACAAAACTTGCAAAATTGAATGTGAAAACACACAATAAGAGTCATCTTGTTAATTGCTGGTTTCCTGGAATTTCTCATAAATGTCGAACTTATCCTCAAACATAAAGCTTACATGATGTTTGAACATATTTATGACATTTAAGTTTACAGCAAGGCCTAAAAAAAAATATGTGTGTTTCCGGTTTCCCGACCGACCCTACTTTTTCACTGCCGACCCTAATTATTTTTAGCGAAAAAAAAAAAGAATAAATAAAGAAAAAAAAAAGAAAAAAAAAGATATTACAATCGAACAACAAATATTTTTATTCAAATGATAATTTTATTAGCCAGAGTTGTTAAGCATCTAATCTGGATCCAAACTGTTTGCAAAGGTTATCATGAAGTTGCCTTAGTACAAAAATGGCATAATATATGCGAACAATATATATAAAAAAAATATCTAAAAAAACAAACTTTTTCCTACGGTAGGTAGGAAAAAGGTGTTTTTTTTAGATATTTTTTTTACAGGGTGAAACCAGAAACACACATATTTTTTTTTTTGGCCCGATCTATTATCCATTATGGATAATCGATAATCCATGATGGATAATAGATTGCTGTAAACTTAAATGTCAACAGGATCTTCCACAGAAATAATTTAAGGGATAGGGGAAATTAAATTTGAATATCATGGTGTGGGTGTGGAAGGGAGTTACCCGTTGGGTGAGCAATGTTTTTAGGGATCATGATTTATTTAGATGTAATTTGAGGTATGTTTCGACTGTAGATGAAAGCATTTTAAGAAGTATAGCGTACAAGGAGCTATTTATAGACAGGTATAATGCATTTTGCAGGTTTATTGGTGTTTTTTAAGGGATAGTTTAGAGAAATCAAAGGATAGGGGTCAATTAAGGAGTAGGGGGAAATTAGATTTAGAATTAAGGGATAGGGGGAATATGCTCTTAAATGGCCTGTGGAAGAACCTGCATAAAGAGGCTGAGTTTGCAAATTTGTGTGCACACTTTCTTTTTTTGATTCAGTATAAATACTTATGATATCGTGGATATTGTTAATACAAGTCAATATCGACAAAATACAAGCCAGCCTTACCTCACTGAGGTACATAATAAAGGAACATAAAGAGCCATCTACTCCATACGCTGCGTAGCAGGGATCCGACTTCCACATTTGTTTCATCCACTGAAATGGATTATTTTTACATCTAAGGAAAAGCAACCAGGAGTATAAATAAAGCTGTGAATTTTCTGCAGGCTCATTAAGATGTATACCCCTTATCAGCATTTCCCCCAATGTCTATTTATACCCACTCTATGCACACAAATTGACCGTTGACCTCAAAATAATTAGGGAATTTCCTTATACTAAGGGCAGCCCATACGTGAAGCTACATTTTTAAATGAAGTTGGGTCATGGAAACAAAAAATGTCTATATCAAGGGCATTACCCATTTGATCAGAATGCCACTTATATTTTTTATCATGTCGATCTGCATAACTCTGCCGAGAAACATGGTGCCTGAGATAAAACCTTGTCTCAGCAGTTACGTTCCTATCCCGTCAGGTGCACTTCTTTTGGTGACCTTTTTTGATGAAGTCATACTATATTTGATGACGTCTGGGTGTTTTTGAACGGAAAAAATGGAGAAAAAATGGAAGAAAAAGGTAAATTAAACAATTTTGAACGATCAACATGATAAATAGAATATCCTGTTAGTGCCGGATCTAATCCAGTTTATCAGGTTCGGCACAAAACAAAAATGTTCATTTTTTTCTCAGCCCCACCTGATAAACTGGATGAGATCAGGCACTAACATGATATTCTCCATTTATCGGGTCTACAATAAAAACAATTCTGATATCACGCAGATACAGTAAGTTTGACAGGGCGATAATTTACTCTTCTCTTATAACACAATCAATCAAAAACAATAATATACCTCTATCTTTCCCAGGCATCGTGGGTAAAACTGCTTTTCTTTTTCTGAAAGCTGACACAAGGATTGTTCATGTTCTCCCTTGATCAGATCTGGAAAAATAAAAAATAAAAATTCAATATCAATGTTGTACTTCTATTCGCTATCCCGTCGAAAAGAGGGAAATTTTACAACAGATGTACACTGTTTCAAAGCCTACTAATGGTAAGGTACATATGTAATTTGTAGCAACAAATTGGATTCCCGCCAAATAACTTAAACTGGCTGAAAAATCTTTAACACAGACTCACTCACTTTTTGCATCAAGTCTCGGTGATAATGATTCCCTCTGCCATACCACTATCGATCAGGTTAGATGTTATGTTATTTACAGACCCACTCACCTTTTGCGTCAAGTCTCGATGATAACGATTCCCTCCGCCTGACTATCGGTCAGGTTAGATGTCATATTATTTACAGACCCACTCACCTTTTGCATCAAGCCTAGGTTGTACAATACCCTCTGGCAACCCACCGATGTTCAGGTTAGATGTGATGTTGTAATATACAAACCCACTCACCTTTTGCATCAAGCCCAGGTTGTATTGTACCCTCTGGCAACCCACCGATGATCAGGTTAGATGTGATGTAATTTACAAACCCACTCACCTTTTGCATCAAGCCTTGGTTGAATGATACCCTCTGGCAACCCACCGATGGTCCGGTTAGATGTGATGTTGAGCTTCTGTTCAAGGTTCACCAGACGTTCCATAATGTTCTCCAGAAGAACTGCCATTGTTTTCTTGAGATCTGTAATGGTGGCAGATTGTCAACACATTTCCGAAAATTTAATTTTAAAATAAATGTGTGTGTGAGTAGGGTTTATAGTTCCTCTGCAATTGTACAAAGTGACGAATCCTTCAATGTACAGCACTGTGGACTAAGACATTTCCTTCTACCAGTTTTATGAATAAGCGCAGTGTTTAATGGGGCAGAATGTAAAAAGTACATTAATTCACATGAGCTTTCTCTATATGGTATGGAAATAGTTCGCAATTCTATTCTTTAAATTGGAATACATAATTCCCTAAAAAAATACTTCCTGAAACTTTGTGCAAGTTTTCATTTTATATTCTGCCTTTAAATTTTGCTAAAACTGTAACTAACAGAAGTATGACAGTACAAACAATTAAAACGTTTATTACAAAGATTTATGTTATCACCATTTGTACAATAAATTTGTACCCTCGTGTTATAATTGTGCAGCATGTTGCTATTGTTTGGGGCGCTCGTTTCAGTCAAAGTTTTTTTTGGACTTTTTAGACAAAATTCATCTAGTACCTAAATAAGTTGTATATCAGTGAAACAGACATTTTGAGTGGTAAATAAAAATACTTTACTTTTAAAAATCAGTTGAGAAAAAAAATGCATGTGCAAATGCTGTTTGATGGGGCATTTTTAATGCAAAATTCTGCTGCATGAAAAATGCAATTTTTTTTTTTTTAGAATTTTTATCCAAAAATGGTTTTAAATTGTTGGATATTCGTAAATTAACACCCTCAAAGTTAGCAAAATATGAAGGCTAACTGAGAGTTATTTAAAATTTCTTAATTTTCTGCTGCCCCACCAAGGAATTTACATGGGGATAATAAGCTCATCAAATAATCATTTGGGCTGTAAAATATTTATTTCTCAACCGATTTTCAAAACTAAGGTATTTTTATTTACCACTAAATATACCAGTTCTAATGGTATATAATTTATGTACCTATTATTCAAATTGCTCAAGCTACTGCAGAAAAAAAATTGGCTGAAACAAGCACCCCAAACAATAGATCAAATAATTCTCCTTCATACTAACCACTCCTCCATCAAAGGAAACTAATTTATTATACAAATGGTTGTGTGTAAACTTTTAACGTTATACCAACCATAGGCTGTAAATCTGCCTGCGTAAGGTCCGTCCACCACTCCATCATTGTCTCTGGCCAGAGCACGTATATACTGCTCACTTAACTTGATAACTTCAGACTGAAAAATACAACAATGACTATTAATATCTCTGGTCAGGACATGAAATTGGATAGAAATTCAACTTTTTTGGTCCATGACCAAGACATGGTTACTCAGAGCTACAGATAAGCTTTTTGATCAACTGGATATTTACCCATCGGTATTTATTTAACTGGACATTTCATGATTTCAATTGGGTAAAATAAAACAATAAAAGTTTGCGACATTGTTTTGGGGTGGCATTCCACTAATTCTGTATACACAAAATCAATAAAATCAACTTCTTTTACAATAGGCTTTATACCAGGTTACCGGATGACCCGTCAACAACCCATATATTGGTCAATTTGCATCGGTTGTTTTATCATTCGACAACTTCGATTACTTTATTGATGCCCATGCTTTTTATTTTAATTGGGTATTTTGGCATTTTTAATTGGGTATTTAAGCAAATACCCTGCTTATCTGTAGCTCTGTACATCTTTATTATTCTCTGACCAAGGCATGAACATATAATACAAGATGCTCTGTCTCATCATTAAAGACTGAGGACAAGGAATTTGATGATCACACAGAATTTGCAAAAACGTTTAATTTATGTTTGGAAATCTTAAAGATCACATAGCACCCTCCAACTTTGATAAACTCAAAACTATCTGTGATAGTAAAATCCCTGGAGACACGTGTTTTACAATTCCAGAAATAAAGAAAAAAATCATTAGAAATACTGATATTACAAAAGCTACAGGTTGTGATAATATTGGCCCACGTTTATTAACAAGAGGTCAATGACCTTGAAACTCTACTGATAGCTTTTTGATAGCTATATGTAGATCAGCATTCCTGTGAAGTTTCATGAAAATCCGTAAAGTAGTTTTAGAGGAGTAGTCGCTACATGCTTTTACTATATAACTCTATGTAAACAAAGATGGCCACTGGCAGCCATGTTTAATGTTGAATCAAAATGATTTTCTACAATGACCAACCTCATGTCATGATGATCGTTTTAGAAAAGGTCCCATATCAATATCACTTATAGATTTCAGGAAGTAGTTGCTACAAATTTGTTTTTTAAATCTATTTCTAGCCGTGGAGGCCATCTTGAATTTCCGTCCGGTCTGAAATTTTGCTAGGATCAACTAGACATCAAGAGCAACATTCCTGTGAAGTTTCATGAAAATCCGTCATGTAGCTTCAGAGGAGTAGTCGCTACAAGTTTTTATTATATAACTCTATGTAAACAAAGAGGGGGCGGCCATGTTTAATGAAATCAAAATAATTTTCGACAAGTATCGATATCATGTCATGCTGATCATTTTAGAAAAAGTTCCATATCAATATCACTTATAGTTTTCAAGAAGTACTCGCTACAAACTTGCTTTTTTTTAATTTATTTTTAGCCATGCTGGCCAACTTGAATTTCCGGCCGACCTGAAATTTTGCTAGGATCAACTAGACATCAAGAGCAACATTCCTGTGAAGTTTCATGAAAATTCATTAGTAGTTTCAGAGGAGTAGTCGCTACAAGTTTTTACTATATAACTTTATGTAAACAAAGATGGCCATGTTTACTGTCGAATCAAAACGATTTTCGACAAGGATCAACATCATGTCATGCTGATCATTTTAGAAAAAGGCCCATATTAATATCATTTATAGTTTTCAAGAAGTAGTCGCTATAAATTTGTTTTTTAAAAATCTATTTTTAGCTGTCGTAGCCATCTTGGATTTCACATCAACGTGATTTTTGCTAGGATCAACTAGACATCATGGGCAACATTCCTGTAAATCCATCCAGTAGTTTCAGAGTAGTTGCCGCAAAAAAGGTTTACTGACAGACAGACGGACACCGCACCACAGCATAAGCTCTGCTGATCTTTGATCAGTAGATAAAAATGAAAAGAAAAAAAAACTCAATGTAACGTTAAATTATGATCTTCTTAATACTATAAAGCAAGATAAGATTCTTGGAGTTCTGGTAGACAACAATCTGACTTGGTCTGCCCATATAGATTATATCTCTAAGTAAGTATCAAGAAAAGTACCTTGATGTTTTCACTTTTTTTGGGTACAGTACTAGAGTTAATGTTCAAGATGGTTGCCCCCCACAGCAATATGACCACACCCAGTAGAACACATCCCTGACGGCGATGGAGGTTGAAGTAACGGAACCATCGTGCCATTGACATTGTATGTCAACTCTTAAATATCTGCACACTCATCTGAAACGAGAGAAGATTGACATAAAGAAACCATCGATCCAGTGACACTGTACGTTACCGGAGTGTGACTGATGCAGTGACATTGTACGTTACTGGAGTGCGACTGATTCAGTGACATTGTACGTTACGGGAGCACGACTCATCCAGTGACATTACGTTACGGGAGTGCGACTCATCCAGTGACATTGTACTTTACGGAAGTGCGACTGATCCAGTGACATTGTACTTTACGGGAGTGCGACCGATCCAGTGACATTGTACGTTAGTTACAGGAGTGTGACCGATCCAGTGACATTGTACAATATGGGAGAGCGACTGATCCAGTGACATTGTACAGTTTGGGAGTGCGACTGATCCAATGACATTGTACGTTATGGGAGTGCAACTGATCCAGTGACATTGTACGTTACAGGAGTGCGACCGATCCAGTGACATTGTACGTTAGTTACAGGAGTGCGACTCATCCAGTGACATTGTACGTTATGGGAGTGCGACTGATCCAGTGACATTGTATGTTACGGGAGTGCGACTGATCCAGTGACATTGTACGTTACGGGAGTGCAACTGATCCAGTGACATTGTACGTTATGGGAGTGCAACTGATCCAGTGACATTGTACGTTAAGGGAGTGCGACTGATCCAGTGACATTGTACGTTAAAGGGAGTGCAACTGATCCAGTGACATTGTACGTTATGGGAGTGCAACTGATCCAGTGACATTGTACGTTACGGGAGTGCGACTGATCCAGTGACATTGTACATTATGGTAGTGTGACTGATCCAGTGACATTTGTACGTTATGGGAGTGCGACTGATCCAGTGACATTGTACGTTACGAGAGTGCGACTGATCCAGTGACATTGTACGTTATGGGAGTGCGACTGATCCAATGACATTGTACATTATGGGAGTGCGACTGATACAATGACACTGTACGTTATGTGAGTGCGACTGATCCAGTGACATTGTACGTTACGGGAGTGCGACTGGGTGAAGAGTTATCATGTGAACAAGGTTATTTTTACAGGTTATAAAAGGTTGTTTTTACAGGTTGTACAAGGTTATTTTTACAGGTTATAAAAGGTTATTTTTACAGGTTATACAAAATTATTTCCATTGTCTTGATAATAAACAGCGACGTCGATCATCAACAATAGTTACTTTAGTCGGACAATAGTAGGACAAAACTCTGTATAGTGTTACCAAAGTGACGCTATATATATATATATATATATATACTATTGTTCATATATATATATACTATGGTTCAACTCATGCCATGAGCAAGGTACATGTAGCTGTAGTTTCAAAATAATGGATGCTCGATTAGATCAAGAGTGTTCAATGAGGCTTAAACTTTGTTTTGTGAAAAAATGAGTTCTGAGAACTGGTTTCATTGGTCCAATTTTTATCACTGAACCAATCAGAATGCTTCATTCATATTTTCATTTGGTTGTTTCTATAATGACATCACATCTGGTATTATGACATCACGTCATGCTATTATGATGCAACTCAGTGTGTTCTGAGAACTGAATGAGCTTTTAAAATGCTGTGAGAAACAGATTTTGACTGTTTGTATCTCTCAATGAGTAATGAGTTTCTTGAAACCAAGAATCATAAAATTCTAAATATGAAATAATTCTATGATGATTTAATAGAATGTTCTGTATGTGATTTGTTAGAACCTTCATTTAGAATCCGCGTAAAAGCGTTACCATGACAACATTCCTGTTATAGTAATACAATAATTGAGAAAATTAGGTGGTTATAAAACTAAACAGCTCCTTTGTGTTCAGTAGACAGACATTAAATACCGACCTATTGATATTTATCATAATCAATATCAATATTAGCTCAGCTCTAATGCAAGGTGTCACAGAAATAACAAGAATCATTAGTATAATTTGTCCAAGTACTCGAAAGAATAACAAACAATTGAATTGGGGTTTTAAGGCGCACCAACACATGAAAAGGCTATATGGCGCCTAACAGGCATGAACATGCCAGGCTCATCTTCCATGTACATCGAGATAAAATATGGAAAATGGGCCTAGAACCTTCTCACCCTGAACTGCAGAGTTGCTGCAAATTCTATCGTAGAAACTCCATTTACGCTGGAGCCACGTTATTGTTTTTCTGCCACTGCTCTTTTGATGCAAGCGAGATAGCACCTGAAACAATGCAGGTATCATGATGAAGACCTTTAATGAACATGAACAAAAAATGATAAAATGAACATGAATTTGTGGGGATTCTACCCCTCTGCCTATCCCTCCAAAGGGATCTGCAGTGGCCCTATTCTTTGCCCCGTGACCAAACGGGGCCCCCGAGAACCACACGGGGCTAATAACAAACAAAGCATTGTAACAATGTAAAAAGAGATAATATTGAAAGCACTATCCAAATGGTTTCAATGAACATTCCATACAAAATGCACAAAATATACAAACTCATTATACCTTATATCCCCATATAATTGCCAGCCAACCGCACCACACCATCTTTTTTCAGTTTTGTTAGTTGCCTAACTTGAGGTCTACCTCCCCACAAGCATGTTAAAGGCATGTAAAACAAGAGGGCCATGATGGCCCTATATCGCTCACCTGAGTAAATTTGAACCAATACAAGAGGGCCAAGATGGCCCTAAAGCGATCACATGAGTACTGGCACATTATCAAACTTCTTCGAAATCTTATGGTCATATACAATCTGTGCAAGTTTGGTTAAGATTGTTCAAGAAATGTGGGCTCTGTTGTATATAACAACATTGATATAGACAGTTTAAAACCCTGACAAAGTTTGGTAAAGATCAAATACAAAATGAAGGTGCTAGAGAGTAACACCTTGGGCAGAGCCAAATGTGACCCCAGGGCTACATGTAATATATGAGAGCTGTGTGCTTTGTGGTTTTAGAGAAGATTTTTTAAGTTTTTCCCTATACAAGTCTATGTAAAACGTGACCCCTGGGGCAGAACCAAATGCGAACCCAGGGTCACCATTTGAACAAACTTGGTAAAGGACCACAAGAGTATAGTAAATGCAAAATATTAAACCTCTGGCTTTTGTAGTTCCAGAGAAGAAGACTTTAATGTAAAACTGAGGGGTGGGGTCAAATTTTACCCATGGGTCACCATTTGAACAAACTTGGTAGTGGACCATAAGCTTATAGCAAATGCAAAATATTAAACATCTGGCTCTTGCAGTTCCAGAGATTTTTTTTCAGTTTTTCCCTATACAAGCCTATGTAAAACTGTGACCCCCGGGGCAGGGCCAAATGTGACCCCAGGGTCACCATTTGAACAAAATTGGTAGAGGACCATGAGCTTATAACAAATGCAAAATATTAAACCTCTGGCTCTTGCAGTTTCAGAGAAGAAGATTTTTAAAGTTTTTCCCTATACATGTCTATGTAAAACATGTGACCCTTGGGGCGGGCCAAATGTGACACGAGGGTCACCATTTGAACAAACTTGGTAAAGGACCATAAGCTTACAGTAAATGCAAAATATCAAACCTCTGGCTCTTGTAGTTTCTGAGAAGATATTTTTTTTCCTATATAAGTCTATGTAAAACTGTGACACCCGGGGTGGGGACAAATTTGACCCCTGGGTCACCATTTGAACAAACTAAGTAGAGGACCATAAGCTGATGCTACAAGTAATACATGAGAGCTCCGTGCCATGTGGTTCCAGAGAAGAAGTTTTTTTCCAGTTTTTCCCTATACAAGCCTATGTAAAACTGTGACCCCCGGGGTGGGGCCAAATGTGACCCCTGGGTCACCATTTGAACAAACTCGGTAGAGGACCATAAGCTTATAGCAAATGCAAAATATTAAACCTCTGGCTCTTGCAGTTTCAGAGAAGAAGATTTTTTAAGTTTTTCCCTATACATGTCTATGTAAAACATGTGACCCTTGGGGCGGGGCCAAATGTGACCCGAGGGTCACCATTTGAACAAAATTGGTAAAGGACCATAAGCTTATAGTAAATGCAAAATATCAAACCTCTGGCTCTTGTAGTTTCCGAAAAAAAGATTTTGTAAATTTTTTCCTATATAAGTCTATGTAAAACTGTGACCCCCGGGGCGGAGACAAATTTGACCCCAGGGTCACCATTTGAACAAACTTAGTAGAGGACCATAAGCTGATGCTACATGTAATACATGAGTCCTCTGTGCCTTGTGGTTTCAGAGAAGAAGATTTTTTAAAGTTTTTTCCTATATGTCTATATGAAAAACATGCAAAATCTCAATATACAAACTTTGGACCCCCGAGGCATGACCATTTTTGCCCGGGGACTTCATTTGAACAAACTTGATAGTCTAGGCATTGGCGATCATTTTAAAAGAAAAACTGTAGAAATCTGTCCAGCGGTTCTTGAGAAGAAGATTTTTTAAGGTTTCGACCATATATGGTAATGGTGGCCATCTTGGATGTCGCGCTGACCTAATTTTAACAAATCTAAAAAACATTCATCTAAGGATCATCCACGTGAAGTTTGGTCAAAATTGGCCACGCGGTTTCTGAGGAGGTCGTTTGAAGCAAAAGTTAACGACGACGGACGACGACGGACGAAGAGTGATCCCAATAGCTCACCTTTGAGCCTTCGGCTCAGGTGAGCTAAAAATATACCTATATAAATACATGTATGTAAACTTATACGCAGTGTGAAAATAATTAAAAACGATTCCGGAACTGCTCTGCCCAAAGAAAGAATTCTTAAAATGCCCGGCGATGCCAAAATTGCGCAGGACTATTCCTGAATTGCACAGGGGTTTAAAATATATAAAATATACACCAAGTGTCTGTATTAATAATGAAGGACCTTCCCCTCAGTATTATAATTAACAACAGAACCAAAATATTCCTAATTTGTCCCAATTCCTGCATTGTGCAAGGACTATAACGAAAATATTCCTACTTTGTCCAAATTCGTACTATGCGTACAGACGATTTTGGAATTGAACCGGGCATTTTGAGAATTCCGACAATGCCATGCAATTTAACCTTAACCCGCTAAGCATGAATATAATAGCCTTTGCTTTCTGAATAACTCACAGGCTGACCAGGGTTTACAATGTCTATCTGCTGATCAGTCATTTCCCCCAAAACACTCCTTTGTCACATAAATGGAATGGTTAGTTCAAAGAAAGAACAGTCCATTATATATATTTAGCGGGTTAAGGGTTAAACATCAGGGTTTCCCCCAGGATCATAAGGCATGTCGCATGCAACATGCCTTCCTGGAAAAGAAAGGAAAACAACATGCCTTCATCAGAGCAACATGCCTTAAGATTTTCTTAATTTTCACGAATAACAGATTTAAAAGAAGAAAAATAGAATTTCTATGGTGATTCTTGTTCCTTTTGAACCAAAATCATAGATGTATGTTATTTTGCCATTTTGTCATTAATAGGCACTATTTTTTTCAAGCCCAGTTTGGTAAATGTTATGTCAGAACAACATGCCTTCACAATTTTCTAGGGGAAACCCTGAACATTCTTACTTTGCACAGAGCAATTCCAAATTTGTTCGTTTTGCGCATAACATAATTATATATATTAATTTTTTTAAGGTCTCCAATAAACGCCCTCCTTTTCTTAAATGCAACGTCCCCGGGAACATTTGCACGGGGTATATGGTACTTTTGTGTAGTCAATGCCTTTGATGCAATTTATATTTAATCAGCCTCTTTAAACCACCACTCACCCTTAAAGGGACACTGTCCGTAAGTAAGCAGATATTGAGCATAACCAAATAACTGTCTGACTTTTATTCATTGAATTGAATTGGGGTTTTAAGGCGCACCAACACATGAAAAGGTTAAATGGCGCCTAAAAGGCATGAACATGCCAGGCTCATCGTCCATGTACATCGAGATAAAATATGGAAAATGGGCCTAGAACCTTCTCACCCTGAACTGCAGAGTTGCTGCAAATTCTACCGTAGGAACTCCATTTACGCTGGAGCCACGTTATTGTTTTTCTGCCACTGCTCTTTTGATGCGAGCGAGATTGCACCTGAAACAATGCAGGGATCATGATGAAGACCTTTAATGAACATGAACAAAAAATGATAAAATGAACATGAATTTGGGGGGATTCTACCCCTCTGCCTATCCCTCCAAAGGGATCTGCAGTGGCCCTATTCTTTGCCCCGTGACCAAACGGGGCCCCGTGACCAAACGGGGCCCCCCGAGAACCACACGGGGAATGTATACATGAAAACATGAGGATAGACCCGAAGAAGTATGTAGGAATACATTCATGAGTTTGAACAAAAAAGGTTTTAATTATTATATGTAAATAAAGTGGGACCCACAATATTTACCTTTTATGCGTTCACATGACTTCCATAGCGCACTAGGTTTTCACCATAGTATGTATTGCGTAATATGTATAGCCCGCTTAGCTCAGTCGGGAGCGAGTTCCGATAACTTTACGCTCACGCACACTTATTTTTACTGCGAGTTGGGGCTGCGAGTTCAAACCCACGAATTGGATTTGCTTTTTTTTTGTACCGCGATTGAATTCCGTTTAACAATCTTGCTTTTAATTAGTAAATATTGAATAATGTTTAGTGTATGATGTTTGCGAACATAATTATTGGGTGTTTTATAAGCTTAAAGTTACGGACAGTGTCCCTTTAATAAACAAGTCCAGGTACATACCCAGGCTCTTCTTGGCTATCATCAACACTCAGGTATTGATTTTCCTTTTTTAATTAACTGTTGGAATAAATTCTAATAGCAGATTACATGTAGATTTTTTTGCTCAGAGTTATTCAGGAGCACGAATGTTCAGATAAGAGCTGTTTAAATCTGCATATTTGCTGAAATGAAATTAATTTGTCATTTTTTTATTACCACTTTAAGGAGACCTGACACTGGAAACTATCAAATGAGAATATTCATATTGATACTGACTGACTTTAATTCGAAAGTATACACTTTAAATCAAGTTTATATGTAGGTGTGGGGTTTAATTGCCTTTAACAATCTTTCAGTAGCACTGTGATCACATTAAAGGCTACTTGTAGCATTGAACTCTGCACTGACCTTTATAGCGCTGCCACACTGGACAACCACGCTATAGACATGAAACCCCACCCAGTCACATTATACTGCCTAGTCCTATCTCTTATTTGCTGAGGGTTAAGCACTGAAACTACTAGTAGCCTTTTTATACAGTATTTGGTATAACCCGACTGTGGATTGAAGCCATGACCTCATGCATGAGATGCAGATGTTCTACCATTACCCAACTGCCATGGTCTACAATGGTCACAACTGCCATGGTCACACACACCCTATTAACCCTCCTCTACCATTCCCATTGTGCAAACTTGGGAAAAAACACACAAGCCGGTCAAAATCCAAAAATGCTTCGAATGATTGAAATGGAAGGTATAAAATGTAGCATTGTTTTGTCAAAAATTGAAGTTTCTATCAAATGATTTCAGTGACTGGAAAATAATTTGCACTAAAAACTTTAGTATTTTTTTATTTAGTATAAAAAGGTACATAAAAACTAAGGAGATGGAACTTGTTTCTCCCATTCTTTTTTTGTTATGAGGAACACCTGTATGCACTTCAATTAAAAGTCTATTAAATAATTTTAGAATTATTTTATTATTAGAATTTTGTGTTTCTGGATTTCAAGAACCTCATTACTCAATGTCGAGTAAAAACTCAATGAGTTCTGAGAATTGAGTTTTCAATTAACTTGTTTCATTGGTCCAATTTTCCCCACTGAACCAATCAGAATGCTTCATTCATCTTTTCATTTGGTTGTTTCTATCATGACATCATTTTCTGGTATTATGATGTCACAGCATGCTATTATGATGCAACTCAGTGAGTTCTGAGGACTGACTAAATGTTTAAATTGCTGTGAGAAACAGATTAAGTTTGTATCTGTCAATGAGTAATGAGTTCTTGAAACCAAAAATCATAAAATCATTCTAAAATGCTTTAATAGACTGTTTTAAATGCTTCGAGTGTTAGGAATGTTATGATCAACTTGCACCCCTCAACCCAGCCCAAGAAGACCCAAAAAAGACATGCACGACAGTTTAAATACTGATAAAATTCTTAATAAATGTACTGAATAAATCAAAATCTTACTAATTTCTAGGGAAAATCCTGATGGAAATGTATTCCAGCACATACAGAGGTAAGCGTCAATGTATGGAAAATACAATATTTATGAGAGTATCAGTGAAGGCTGTATTGATCCTGATTGAACACCTCCAGTACTCACGCAGGTGCTTAAAATGCCACTTCTGGCATTCAAGATAAACAAGCATAAATCTGATTACAGAAAGTAATGTCAAGTTTCATTAATATACTTCCTTTTTGTTTGGATGTTCACATCATCTCCTCTCTGAAAATGGGGCCGAGTGGGGTTGGGGAGGGGGTGTTCCCCATAAGGTAGCATGGTGGATTTGAAACTGGAGGACCCACGTTCAAGTCTAATCAGTTCTAAGCAACCTGTTATACCGACTGCATAAAGCAATATTCAAAACGGTCCGAAAATCAGCAAAGTTATGACAATTTTTCATGTTAGATACTGCATCCCCAACTAGATTAAAATGTCCAATTAGCTTTAATTAAAATTTGCTATTTTTGGCTTTTCAATTATTATTTTTTAAAAACTATATCCTGGATCTATCCCCACATACAGATCTATAGAACATTTAAATGCATTATTTACTCTAAGAAATGCCCAAACTTTTATACAACCTTGAAAATTTCACACTTTTTTAGTTATAGTGAAAAACATTTTATTTTCATTCTTTACATGTATATTTTTGCACTTCCACAGCGCAACAGATAAGCTTTGGAAGGAAATTGGGTATAACCCCAAAGTTTGGAAGGAAAGTTTTGACTGGATATTGGTCAAATCGAAAAGCACTGATTGAAACTGACGTCACAAAATACATGTACAATGTACAACTGTAAATTTCACGAAAATATCAATTCATATTTGTACAAGCAAAATCTATTTTTGGTAATTTTAAGCAACTATCGATCCTCGCTATTAGGATATTGACGAGAAATTTCTTAGTTGAATGGTAATTTCTCTTCAGGTTCATTTAATTCGGTATTAACCATTTCAAGCGATAGAAACATGCATTGCACAGTCAGCTGATTACACACCTGGTGTTATTATTATTTTGAACCTCTTAAAACGTATACATTTGTTTACATGATACAGCCATTTAAACGGAGTGTAGGCACACAGCCAAACAGTCTTCTTTATTGAGAGTTCTGAACAACTTTTGGAAAAGGGTGAAAGAACTGGACGATAAACAAAGAAGGTATGACCATTTGAAGGTTCTGTTCAAACGGATATGGAAGCTGGCATTTTGAAAGCTATGATGTCATAGTTTTAAATGACCATATATGGAATATTTATGAATATGAACATTTACTGATTTATAGGAATACAATAAAAGCAACTGTATGAAATATACGCATACTTCAGGGCATTAATGCATTATATGACCTGTAAAGGATTTTGCATTAATTTGCAAACAGCATATGAAATATTTTATTTGTGCTTAAATGATGTCCACCAAAGACAACACTTCATATAACGTATCAAACAAATAAAAGCGTGGTAATCATAAGAAGTTAAGATACTGAGGTTAAGTTGAACCAGTGTGTAGTTTTGTGAAAATAAAGCAAAATATGACCTTGACCTTGGTATTTTTTGTCATTCAGCGATGTCCACCAATGCCAACAATACAAATGACCAAGTATCAAAGACATAAAGTGAGACAATCACATAAAGTTAACTGAGGTGAAGTCACCTAGCCAAGGATAAGTCGTGGAAAATAACGCAGAATTTGACCTTGACCTTGGTAATTTTTGTCGTTCAGTGATGTCCACCAATGCCAACAATACATATGACCAAGTATCAAACAAAGAAATTAAAGTTATCAGAAAAAGTAAACTGAGAGTAACTTACCTAACCAAACTGATGTTTAGGGTAAATAGTGCAAAACATGACTTGACCTTAGTATTTTCTGTCGTTCGGAGATGTCAGCAAATGCAAACATTGTATGACCAAGTGCCAAAGACATAAAGTAAGGCAATCACATAAAGTTAACTGAGGTTAAGTTACCTAACCAAGGTTAAGTTTGGGGAAAATAAGCAAAATATGACCTTGACCTTGGTAATTTTTGTCGTTTAGTGAGGTCCACCAATGCCAACAATACATGACCAAGTATCAAACAAAGAAAATGAGGCAATCACATACAGTTAACTGAGGTTAAGTTACCTAATCAAGGTTAAGTTACATAACCAAGGTTAAGTTTTGGGAAAATAATGCAAAATATGACATTGACCTTGGTAATTTTGGCATTATGTCCCTTGACCCAACAAAGCATCTGACAAAGTTTCATAAAAATTTGAGCACCAGTTGTTGAGATATAGTTGATTTAAAATACAGAGGCCACCTCCGCCGGAAAAGTGACTGCTATGTCTCGCTACCCACTATCGTGGGCGAGACAGTAATGACTGTTTGGCTGTATGCCTAATGGTTTTTTCCCCAACTCAGATACATGTATCTCTGACTGCCAGTAGTGAGCCATTATTGTCCTGTTCATTCTTGCACCTAGTACAGCAATACTAAAGTGCACTCACTAACACTGGCAATTGTTCTGGAAAATGTCATCCAATATCCCCCTAAATATACTGAAAGGAAAAAGAAACACAACACGGGAATTTCAGCTATATATATTGTATGGCCAATATGCTGCTTTTAATTGAATTATATTGGGTTTTAAGGCGCACCAACACATGAAAGGTTACATGTATATGGCGCCTAACATGCCAGGCTCATCCTCCATGTACATCGAGATAAAATATGGAAAATGGGCCTAGAACCTCACCCTGAACTGCAGAGTTGCTGCAAATTCTATCGTAGAAACTCCATTTATGCTGGAGCAATGTTTATTGTTTTTCTGCCACTGCTCTTTTGATGTGAGCGAGATGGTACCTGAAACAATGCAGGGATCATGATGAAGACCTTTAATGAACAGGAACAAAAAATGATGAAATGAACATGAATTTGGGAGGATCTTACCCCTCTGCCTACCCCTCCAAAGGGATCTGCAGTGGCCCTATTCTTTGCCCCGTGACCAAACGGGGCTGCTGTAATCGAATGGTACACGGCTACGAAAGATATTTCCTTTCGGAAAAAATACTAAAACAACACGTAACACAGCATATAGTATTCCTGCAAAGTTTCATTATTGACAGAGTACGCGTTTGGCTCAAGCATGTGAGCAAACTTAGGATGCAAACTCTTTACGTTAAATACAGTACTGAACTGGCGGCTCAATTTGTCAAAGAGAAACTACAACATTTATGAATTTCTTGTTACGTGTACTGTGATTAAAACGTCTACAACATCACAGTTGTGTCCTTTCTCTAACTAACTGCAACATTTTTTTTACATCTTGGGATTTCCTTGGAATATTATGTGGAATTAAGTGTGCAGTACATGTTTATACAATATAATTATATAGCGGAAATTCCCGTGTCTTTTTCCTTTTAGTATATTTCAGTACTTGTACATGAAGGCCATCAAAATGATTTGAAACAGAATATGCCTGTTAAGCATTTTTATGTGCCACATTTTTGCTGCCATTTAGTGTTGTTATTTTGTTTTTTCAGATTTGGCATAAAATGTTTAGGGTCACCCTAAAAATAGGATCAGTCGGCAAACCAGAACCAAATAATGTTATTTTGCCTTATTTTGTTCAGAACAACCAGTATATTGATAAATTTCTTTTAAACTATCATTTCGATATTCATGGATATGGTTAGCCAGAGGCGTAGCATGGCCAGTTTTCAAAGTACTCCTAATACGAGGTGCGAAGCGCCGAATAGGGGAGGGTTTGTTAGTAGGTGCGCATGTCCCCCTTCCACAAGAGGGTTTCGGGAGGCCACTCCCAAAAATGGCAATATATTTGTTTCATCTTTGGACCAAAAGGTGCTCTTACAAGAGACATTTGTCAGGAATAAAGACACGTTATGCTCGCACAAATATAGTAATCTCCACCCCACCTCTTATGCCACCCCCACACACACCTTCTGATTTTTACTGCATTTTCAAATTCTTAGGATTTTTTTTTTTTAGTTTTAGTTTTCCAAGTTACTCACAGGAGAAAGGGAGTATGCCACACAAGGCCTTGTTATCATGAATATTCAGGGCCTTTTTACCCTTCTTTGCAGTGGCCTGTATAAGGCCCTTTCTCCACCTAAATTTCTATTAAAATTATGCAGTTTTCCCCATTTTTTAAACTAACCTCTAGAAATGTCATTCCCCATTTATGGATTTCCCCCCAAGTTTAGGCCAAAAGGCCTGTTCCCCAAAACTGGTAAAAAAGCCCTGATGTGTTATAGTCAAGACTTTATAAATTTCAGAACACACTTTCCAGTCACCAATTTTTAATTTTTAATTGTATATACTAATTATGCCCATTTTAGACATGATCTCTCGCGGCAACAGCCGTGAGAATCTGTCCAGACTGCCACATGGTTCCTTACTTATTGCCGCTAATGTGGCCAACATTCAATCTCTTGTGACACCAGTATGTGGTTCAGCTTTAGATCACACACAAATTATACTCATAAATAGCAGCCATATGGCTTATACATGACAACAGAGTCAGCGCTACCGGTCTTTTTAATGAGCTTGTTGGACATATATAAAATGATGAAATACCGACTACGACTCTGGTGTATATTCTCAGTAAACAGCACATTAGATATTAATTATATGGCTGTATTTATGTAACTGACCAACTTAAATGCACGCATGTGTCGCACAGCTGCCTCAAGCCAAGTACTGATGCTACTACCAACATTTCGGTCAACAATAAGTTTAACCGATATAATGAAACACGAAGTCTATCTTCTGTACTTTGATAGGATGCTAAATACATGTACTATATAATAAGATATTTCAATATATGATCAAAACAAATAAAACCAATAAGACTTTAAAGGGAATGTAGCGACACAGCCAAACAAGCTCTATTATTAAGAGTTCTGAAAAACTTGGAAAAAGGTGAAAGAATTATCAAAATCGGATGATAAACAAAAAAGATATACCATTTAAAGGTTGTTCTAAAACGAATATGGGAGCCGCCATTTTAAGAACTATGACGTCATAGTTTCATATTACCATATATGGAATATTGATAAATATCATTTAAAACGAAGAAAATTACTGCAAATGAATGCATTTTTTTTACTGGTCATAAAAAGCATTACTGCCATTAAGTATTACATATTTTTCATACAGTTGTTGTCATTTTCCCCAAAAAATCAGTAAATTTTCATATTTATAAATATTCCATATATGGTCATTTAGAACCGTGATGTCATAGCTCTCAAAATGGCCGCTTCCATGCCCGTTCCAACAGAAACTTCAAATGATCATATCTTCTTTGTTTATCATCCGATTTTGATAATTCTTTCACCCTTATTCCAGTTTTTCAGAACTCTCAATAATAAAGATGGTTTGGCTGTGTCGCTACATTCCCTTTAACACACTGATATCATACACGTTTCACGACTTTTATGCTGAAAAAGCAGCATGATGAGCAGATGTTCAAGGTGGATGTGCAATGCCGAATATACTGTTTGGCAAGCCCGAATGACACCTCGTTCTATGTATACTTAATCTTTGAGTTTGGTTAAATACTAACATGTATGTCCATAACACTTCAAAGCCACACAAGCCTACAGGCCTGAACACTCACTTTGCAGGTATCCCATAGGGACTCTTGTTTTTGAAAACGTTTTTTGGAAAATGTGTACGATAATAATTTAAACTAGAAATGTGCCTATCAGCTGCAACAAAGTCACCTTTAAATAAAATACAAATAATTATACTATTTTATGCAAATTTACTTACTGTTACAATGAATTTTCAGAAATGTAGGTAAACAATACTTTTGAGAAGTTGAGTAGATCGGTTAAGTTTAATTATTACAAAATCATTTAAGGCCCATATCTCCGCTGAAAATCAATGGACTGGAACAGCATGATGATATGTCCAACTAGACTCCATATTGATACTTCCGACCACTTATCGCAAAAATCTGTTGAGCAGATTAGAAGGAGTACAAACAAGATATAAAATCATGTAATACAGATAATATCTGATCTGTTTTTTCATAATCTCACTGTTATATGTACCTTGACGGTAGACCTACTGACCTCAAAAGAACATGCCCATCTATACTAATGCTTCGTACAGAGTAGAACTGACACAATTTGGACAGACGAAAACACCACATCACCAACAACTGACTCAATTCTAATATCTTAATGGGCTAGGTCAGGCAGCAGAAAGAGCACAGAACTCAAGATATTTAAAGCAACTTTTGGGGGTATTTCAGCATTAACTAGTACCATCACTGAAGGTGATAAATACCCCCGCAAACATTTTTTTAGTAAGATCAAGGGCAATAACTCTGCATGGCACTGACTGAGCCACGCCAAAATTGTGTCACGTATTGTCATGTATACAAAGTTATAATTCAATATCTTCTAAACTGTAAAAGTAGTTAACTCCGCAAGATTGCATATGCTGAATAAAGCAATGTTTACTACGTGCAAAGGCAATAACTCTGCACGGCACTGACTGAGCAAAAGAAAGATTGTGCCACGCACATATACATTTCATTTTGATCAAGTATACAAAGTTTCAATTTAATATCTTGAAAACTGTAGAAGAAGCTTGCTCCACAAGATTGCATATGACCAACATAGCAATTGAATTTTGATTAAGTTCAAGAGCAATAACTCTGCATGGAATTGACCGAGCTGAACCAAAGTTGTGTCACGCACATCATCACTTCATTTTAATCCTGTATACAAAGTTTCAATTTCATATCTTGAAAACAGTAAAAGTAGTTCGCTCCACAAGATTCAACAGACCGACTAAGTGCAAGGACAATAACTGTGCATGGAATTGAGCGAGCCACACCAAAATTGTGTTGTGCACATCTACACTTCATGTTGATCACATACGCAAAGTTTCAATTCAATATCTTGAAAATTGTAGAAAAAGTTCGCTCCACAATATTGCATATGCTAAATATAGCAATTTTGACTAATTGCAAGGGAAATAACTATGCATGGAATTTACCAAAATTGTGCCACGCACATCTACACTTCATGTCGATCATGTATACAAAGTTTCAATTCAATATCTAGAAAACTGTAAAAGTAGTTCGCTCCACAAGATTGCATATACTGACTACAGCAATTTTTACTAAGTGCAAGGGCAATAACTCTGCATGGAATTGAGCGAGTCACACCAAAATTGTGGCACGCACATCTACACGTCATGTTGATCCTGTATACAAAGTTTCAATTCAATATATTGAAAACTGTAAAACAGCGCTCCACAAGATTGCATATGCTGAACTCGGCAATTTTGACTAAGTGCAAGGGCAATAACTCTGCAATGAATTGGACAATAACTCTTCATGGAATTGAGCAAGCCACACCAAAATTGTGTCACTCACATCTACACTTCATGTTGATCCTGTATACAAAGTTTCAATTCCATATCTTTAGAACGGTAGAAGTATTTCGCTCCACAAGATTCAACAGACAGACCGACCTCCCGCCACAGTGACAGACTCCTCTCAAACTTTGTTTGCTGGGCTTCGTTTGCAGGGTTATAAAAATTAGAAAATCAGCACTGAAAAAAGAAATTATTGGTAGGAGTGCAAATCAACAATGAAAATTGATAATTATAGTATAATCTAGACGGTTTGCATTTTGAGCCCTATTATGAAGAAGTCCAACACCAATGTCAATCAAAGATATATTCGTTCCTTACATACATGTACATGTATATTAAGTATTTAATTAATGTCATCAACAGTGGGCACTGGGGGGTGCATGTCATAGCGGAGACCACAAAAAAGCAAACATACACCCGAACGACATTGTGATTGCTAAATCAAGATCTGTAAATGGGATCAACAAAAATCAGTTTAAAAAAAAATCAGTTTAAAGACTGTCCAAAGGTTTTCCTGTTTATTGAGAACCTCTATAATTCATCCATGTAATCAACTGACCGCAGAGCAATAAAATACCCATTTTCGCACAGCAGGGCATCAATTATCTGACTGCAGATAGGCACATTTAAAAAATTAGAAATAAGTTGGTGTAACTAAATGCTATCTGCAAATAGAGATGAGGGAGTGATATATACTTCTAACATTTAATTCTGCATGGACAAATTTTAGCTCATTAGCTGGCATGTTAGGTGATTTATTGCCATTTTATTGACCTCATGCTGGGTATGCCAACCACCAAGCTGATTATCATGTAACTTGAGCTGAGTAGAAACTATTAGAGGTTTTCGGGAGAGTCTATAAACAGAAATGGGTGAAAGAAAACAATTATTAATTTAGTTCATACATACATGTACTTTCAACTTGCAAAACTGTAAGGAGGCATAGTGTAAATATATGTGACAATTGATCGTAATTGACTGTTTGTGTCTCTCCATTTATTGCATCTTTCACGTGTTTATGAAGTTAAAATTTCAAAAAATTCTGTCAGAAATTATGTGTGAAACCAAGATGTGGTCCCCGCCATAACCATATGTGTTGTGTCCCTGAGCAAGAAACTTTACCTGCATTTTCTTAGTACTGGTTCTACCCAGGAAGTCATCGAGAGTGATTAAAATAAGATTAAACAGCTTTCGTTATAATCGATGTGTAGACGCCCTTTTCCTCGTAAGATACGCCGCACTCAGAGATGTGGTCGTGCTTCGTATAGTGGCTATATATCTCTGAGTGCCTTCAGGCTCTTATTTCCAGCTATATATACGACAGATAAATAATAACTACAACTACCAGAATACTAAGTAAAAGTTTATTATATAATGTAGTCAATACATACCCTGGCAGGGTTGCTTTCCAAATCGGAATTAGCTGACTGCCCAGAATGTAAGAAAGGTTGAGCTTATATAGTAAATAACCACGTTCGACATGCGTCCAACGTGGAGCACGGGAAAACTTGATAAGTGAGAAGATAAACGTCGTTCAAATTACACGTGCGAGCTATTTGCATTTCTTAAGTATAGTTTAACACGAAAAGTTGATAAACGTGGTTTTAAATACAACTTGTAACGTATATAAATTAAAGAAGCTTAATAGTAATTGGAAAAACTGAAACATTTAAATTTATATTAATTTAGTATAGAATGTAGCAATCACGTGTTATTCCACCAGATGCATGTGAAGACAAGGTATTCAAATCATAATATTGACATACGTCAACAGTGTTTTTTTTCACCATTTTGGGAATGGGTCCATGACCGGTCAAATTGGGAAAAAACACGCGTTTTTTCTCAGAATTGGGGAAAAAATTGTTTCTGTATTTGGTTCAATTTATACAGAAAAGCAGAAGAAACGTCTAAAACCCTGGTAAAAAACTTTATTAAGAAGATTATTCTAAAACATTTTACAATTTTGGGAAGAAAAATCTGGAATTGGGAATTATTTATTTTTTTTACTCAAAATTGGGAAAAATGCGTTTACCGGACCTGTCCAAAGAAGGAAAAACGCTGGTCAACAATGATTACCTTGTGTAACTATAGCATACGTGGCCAACACTGAACATAGTTAAATTTCATGATTACAAGAGCTCACCAAGGGGTTCATCGCTCTCCAGGAAAGGAACTGTAACATGGGATACTACAGATGTAAAATAAATAAGTTTAAAAAACAACATCCTGTTTTATTTTTTCCCCACTTTTTGAGGTGAAATGGCAGATTTATTGCCTGAAACTTATTCGTCTGTTACACATCTATTAGTAAAATGATTGGAAACATGCATGTTAATCATTTGTTTTGATAAGTACATTTAACATGAAGGACGAAACTTATCTGAAGCACTGAGTGAGACCTTGTCAACAATCATTATCCGAACAAAACGGCTATCCGAATACCAATACACCCATACAGTTACAAGTACATGTACTTCAGGATCCATATCATCTACAACAATAGCATACACAATATATATATATACAATGTGATAATTGAAATTTACCGCTAAAATGATCTAAGTTCAGTCAAGGATTTGTACAATCCTTGGTTCAGTGCACAATCGATTTTGCTTTCCGTTTCGATGATTTTCAAAGGACTGATTTTCAAAGGAACCAAAGTGTTTGATCGAATGTGAAAATTACTTAGGTCCGAACTTAAGTCAAGTATTCCTCCTTGTATTGTTCTTTGTAATGAATTAATGATTAAGTCTTAACGAATAATAAAATTATTTATATTCGATACGCTATATGATTATTCATAGGCATTTTTATTTAACTTGATATCAATGTACATAAATTTAAAATGAAAACACAGAATACGTCTGAAATCCTAAGATTTCCTTTCGATCTTTTAAGTTGTTTCGGCCCAACCCAGTTCGGTCCATAGAAGTGCGGCCCTAGTCGTTTCGGCCCAAAAAGCGTCTGGTCCTATATTAAATTTTAATTTAGTCGAAACCCAAATAATGTATGTTATTTTTGATATTTATTCATTGTTTTATGATATAAATGTGTATTATGAGCACGTATTTTAAATATTCTTAATCAAAACGGTCTATAAAAATAAGCTATCCGGTTTTCAAATTAAGGTTTTATTTGTTTACTAAAATTGTTAGAAATAATTATAGATAAATTATTTCTTTATTTCCTCCAGCGTAGGAGATTTACATAATATATTTATAATAAAAACAAACTCCTTCACAATTATGAAATGTAATAGCATAACATATATTATACATGCACCATGATATTAATTATTAAAGTACATTATTATATTAAATTAAGGAAGTGTCTCCTCGTCCGGGCCCGTATCATGAAATTAAAATAGGTTAAATATACATGTATATTCACACGCATAGACCTACATACATCTATAATTAACAAGGGGCGTGTAGGCAGTTTCTAATTTATGTGTATTTATATTCATGTCACACTCTATATTATTAACTATATCTCATATCACACACTCTTGCCGAATGTGAAAGATAGTGGAATATTACTACTAATGTTGTGATTATCACACTCTATAGTGTGAAAGATAGTGGAATATTACTACTAATGTTGTGATTATCACACTCTATAGTGTGAAAGATAGTGGAATATTACTACTAACGCTGTGATGATTACACGCTATAGCATTCAGTAGGTCTACATCTCACATCACACACTCTTGACGAATGTGAAAGATAGTGGAATATTACTACTAATGTTGTGATTATCACACTCTATAGTGTGAAAGATAGTTAAAATCGTACGCTGTTATCACAGCAAACAATACAAAATTATGCAGTCTAATCACTGTTAATCACACTCAATATGGTGATAACAGATTGTGATAATATATATGTATACATATGCATCCAAGCAAGTGAGGATACATATCACATTACTTAATTCATATTCCAAAACGATAAACAAAACTACTACAAAATATATACACAAACACACATCACAAAGACGTGCTCAAATGACCGGGACTGTCTCTGCCTACAAAATCTCGCCTCCTCAACCAGTGTCTGATATACATTACATAGTGTCAAACAATGACCATAACTTACTTATATATGTTATATTAAATTCTAGAAATGCACTGTAATCTCGATCAAGTAATGTCATCAAATTATCACATGGCGCTCCCAACAGGATACCTAATTGTTCTGCTCTTTGGCAATTACTTAGTAAATTTAAGACAGATCTACCAAACGTTTCATCCATATCAGTCAAAAACGTACGCCTGTGCTCATCAGCATACCTACATTCATACAAAGTATGATTAACATCCCCCTTATAACAAACAACACCACACATTGAGTAGAGTTTTTCAAGATCCAATGAACATAATATGAATATCATATGAATAACGCATCTGCATTTACATAACATACTTGGATTAGTTCTACACACTTTCCAGATTGGACTTAAACCAAACCAAGGCTGAATCAAGAAAAATGCATCGAGTTCAACTTGATTTGCATACCACATAGCTTAATCTGCATTTTCCATTCATGTTACTTCTTATGTGGCTACATAATGTAACAGATATCCCTCAAGATCATATATACGTAGTATATACACAATATCCTTAAAGAAACCGGGCTGATTTTTATTAAAATTATAGTACGCATACAAGCGCACCAGAAAAACGTCTTTTATACGGGATTGTTTAACTGACGAACATAACTGCCCTAACAACACTATAGTTAGTTTCTTTTTGTCGATTTTAGATTGTATTGAATAACTTTCCAAAATACCTGGTGCTATGTTTGTTCTTGTTCTGCTTCCCAGAACGCCTGCATATACTTGACACAGAATCTATGTGACCTTTCCAAAAATAAGGTTTCTGTGTTTATACCACATTTCGGCACCATATACGCCCATAGGAAGTACAACAGATTTGTAGATTTTCATCGAAGTGGACGGATGTAAACCATCGTTATGTATTCCCCAACTTTCTAAGCCGAGCAGAGTTCTTCTTAATTTAGCGTTCGCTTCCTTTATCCTCCGAGCACGTTAAAGAACCATAGGAATCTATTCGATAATAACAGTAGGGCACGGTTCCCGGATACCTATGTACCCTCCCCTCTCTCTGGGGCGGCTCTAAATAACCTATACTGTGTTGATGAGCCGTTAAACAACATTCAATTCGTTTATGTTCTCTGCATGACTCATATATTTATTAAACGCGACGCCAAGATGTGTAGAAGATTCTACCCATTAACTATGTCATTTCCTACTGACCATGATCTTAGAGACGTTTGACACTTTACCTTGGGTTTATGACACACACTAATTACCGATTTATTTGCATTCATAACCCCATTTGTATGAGTATCTATAGCATGTGCCCATCATTTTGTTCATGCCACATTTTGTTAGTGTACGTAATTAACGTCATGCCATCTGCAGAAACATGAAACAGTACAAGGAACAGGTATACCACAAATAGTTAGACCCAGATTTGTGTCTTCGAGTTCTTTAATTAAACCATCTATAAAACATAGGTACAAGAAGGGCGTACTTACTCCTCCCTGTCTGGTTCCGATATCAACAGAGAAAACCACAGATGTGTAGCCTTTGGATAGCACTTGACTTTCTAATTCCTCATGCAGGTTCACCAAAGCTTTCCAACCGTATAGCTTTAAACCCAGTTCTTCTAATATGTAAAACAGTCCGTTATGCCATACCTTGTCAAAAGCATTCTTCACGTAAAAAAAACCAGTATAGTACCTGACTCTTTGGTATAGTAGGCGAGAAGTAAAAACGAAGTCATGATGCATCCAGTTCCTTTTAGAAACTCTCCCTGAATGGGACTAAATTGAATAGGAGTTTCAGTGTTCCACGCCACAATAACAGCTTCTCGTATAATTTCAATATTGCCGATGATAAAGTTATTGCCTGATAACTACTAGGTTCATCCTTTCTCTTCCGACCACCTTTGTGTAAGGTATTATTAGTCCAGTTTTCTTTTCATTTTCTTTGACGAATATGAGTATTTATACATTAAGTTATACATTGATCTTAAACAATCATAGACTATCATTGCCGTACAATATATGTTCATTATATATTGAATCAGACCCACAAGCTTTTGACTTTTTAAGAAGTTTCAATTCTTCTGAGAATTGTGATGCAGAAAACTCTATAAATGGTTCATTATCAACACTTGACCGCTTAATCTCAGTCAAATGCTGGTTTAATGTCATTCGTATATAAGGCTGAGATGTAGTTTCCCCAATTTTCAGCAATTGCTTTATAATTACGATATGTTACACCATTAAATTTCATCTCAGCACCAGTCTGCCGTTTGTGAGATTTTTCTAGAACTTACGAGTCTCACAAACTTCTTGGCAAGTCCACATAGTGTAATTGTCTAAACTGCCGTTAGTAAAAAAACCGCTTTAATATTATTACAGGCCAAAAATGTAGTATTTTCCCTAGCGAATGTTTTTGAATAAGAGCAATAAGCTTGTCTTTGATAAGGTGATGTGGTAAGGTTGTATATAGTGTAGAGAAGTCATAAGTGCTAATAGATGAAACTTGACGTTTATTGCACTTTTTATTAAGAACGTCTCCTGATTTTTTAATAGACCAAAACAAATCAATCCCAGAGTTTTCATAAGTTTTATCACAATATTGTTTAGCGTGATCTTTAACGGTAGTAAGACAAGAAGTTAAAAGTTTGGAGATATTTGTGGTGGTGCAGGCACTAGAATTCGAAATAAGAAATTATACGGATTTTTATATAATTTAGGAATCCAGGACATAGTTGGCAGTTTGTTCCGCTTTTCGTCTACCCCAGCCTTGAAAGTAGTGCACCGATTGATATCTGTGGAAACAACACCATCCTCAGTAGAATGAACTGGAGTATACGAATTAGTGCTACCAAGTTCCAGAGATAAAACATTATTGATGTAATGTAGGCGTCAAACAATACTTACATTATTAGCTGCTTTATCAGCAGGAACTGAAACAAATTTATTATGAAATTCTTGAATTCTCGCTTTTAAATTACGAATTACGATTATCTGTCACAATTTTAAAAATAGACTTTTTCCAAGTAGAAAGAGAGTTTGGATCCGCATGTTCTCTGCGACACCATTTTATACTAAAATCTTCAATGGATTGGGCGATCTGAGCACGAGAGGCATTAAGGTTGAAGGTAATCTAAACTTAGGACCCTTCGAAAACAGATGCCGAATACGTTTATCAAATATATCAAATTAACAGTGATGACATGACCTGCTGGAGCATAGCAAAAATTTGATGTATTACATTCACATTCCTTAGGAGTGTTATTTACTATATCAAGGTCAGAAACTATTTTGTTGTAGTTAAAAATCATATTTCTAATAGGTTTTTATACTTATAACAAATTACAGGACTTTCTGATTTTTTGAAATATTTAGGGATATAATCAACTACATGATTATCTCGAAAAATACTAGGCATGTCAATGAAATCAATACCTTTATTAAGATATAGTATTTTTAGAAAATGCATGACGTGATCAGCTCCTTAATTGTCAATATTGAGTCGGAGAACATGTTGAGTGTAGAAGCAGTGTTATACAAGGGATCTGTACGAATGAATATTTTGTTTGCTTCTTCGTCGATCAACTTAAGTGAAGAAATAGACAGAGAGGTAAGCCGTGAAAGCATAGAGTGCTTTCCAGATTGTTTAAAAATAGTATGTAAATCAGCGACTGAAATAATTGCACCCGATTTACTTTTGATGTTACCATTACGCCTACGATCATAAGACCTAGAGTTACGCTTTCGAAAGAAAAAAAAAGGTCAATATTAGGATCTTTTGAAATATTTCCTTGTTAATAAATATTGTCATTAAGGCCGAGTGGATATGGTGTCTGTAAGTTTTTCATCCATTTAAACTCTGCTGTATGTCTAGCTTTTATTTTAAAGCTTTTTAGTAGCATCATTATCATAAATTATATATGCAACAGGTTGAACAGTAACGTTACTAAAAGTATGACCTGATTGACGAAAGTATTTTTTTTAACTTTTTAGGATTACCTGCATTATATTTATGTTCACGTAATCGAACTGTTAAAGATCGACCTGTTTGTCCAACATATTGTATACCGCAACGTGGTGCATTTCAAGTCAAAACATAAATGACGTGAGATGTACGTCAATCAACATTTGAAGCTAAACATACATTAAACATTCTACCATTGACAACTGATTTAATGGTGGACTTGCAAGATAAATAATTGCAACAACTGCACCTCTTAGCATTGCACTTATTAATAGATGGAAACACCCTGCGTCCTGAATGAACTAAACGATTTCTGAAAGGAGACTTTATATGGTATTTCCTCAAAACAGGTGATCCTAGAGGAGTAACTGAACATTTTGAGCCAATATTAAAAATCCTGGTAATATTATTAGAAGAAACATGAAACGAGGTTGCCGAATGATGATTTAAAGGTGTAAGGCATACATATGGTTTAGTCTTAAGTACTAAGAAGAGTTATTTTGTGGACTTTTTGTATTGATGACGCTCTGACGAAGAGGTGAAATATTTATTTTTAGTAGTTATTAGAGATACGAAATAGAATCGTATGAACGATCCATAAGAAATAATATTTGTAAACTTACGGACGGTTAAAAGAGGTCCAAAACTCGACAACAGTGGCTAATACTAGATCACGAGGAAAGTTAAGGAAAATTCTAATAAAACGGGTGAAATTGTCGATGAGCACAAAACCTTCAACACGATATATGAAACACACGTTTTTAAGGAAAAACTGGATCAATGAATGTCATACAATCCCTGTGGGATGAAAAGATAACAATATTGATTGGATGTACGGGGAGACTTTATACGGTCGCCACACGGCACAAACAACACTATTGTGAAAGTAAATATAGATATAAAAATCGAACAGGAAAAGCAGCATTCAAGGACAACAGTCAACCACAAACACACACAGAAACAAAGAACAAATTTAAAGATGAATAAAAGGCCAAATAAGACATCACAAACACAAAAGGGTTGATCGAATCCGATCTTAAATACAGGAGATAACGGTTACAAGATTTCTATATATGCTATATTCCAACACAATAACAATCCAGTTGTGTGTCTAAACATGTTTCTTTATTTCGTCTTATCATTAATAATAATTCACTGACATCGTGAATCGCTAAAACTTTCGCAATAGTTGTTGCTATATACAATTATATATAATAAAGCAATAATCATGTTGTGTTCACGTTTTATCAGTAATTCGCCATAAAAATAGTTCTCAAAAATACGTAAGTATAAATATAATTTGTTATATTTTGCTCTTTTTTTCAAAGAATTTTGATATATTGTCATTTGGAATATTACTGTTTACCTATTAAATACATAGCTCGTCTTAGTTAGGTCAGTTCTTCTCATTACAGTCAGTTCATGCAAACCCGGAGGCACTATTTATCTACGCGGAGGCATATAATTTGAATGCTGTTCGGCTGCCACTTATGTGCTATTTTTAGCTATCATATCTATTTTTAGCTCAGAAATCTGGCCAACCTTCAAATTTTGATATCATTCTGTTAACATTGCAGCGGGAGTTTGCTCCCCGCCGCATACATGTCATGCTCACTGTTCTTCTACTTTCAATAATACTTTTCATAATTTCTATAGTCATTTTCATACGAATGATATCACTCATTCGAATAGGTGATATCACTCATGTAAATTTGGATGAGTGATATTACCCATTGAAACAGGTAATATCACTCATTCGAATAGGTGATATCACTCATGTAATTTTGGATGAGTGATATTACCCATTGAAACAGGTAATATCACTCATTCGAATAGGTGATATCACTCATGTAATTTTGAATGAGTGATATTACCCATTGAAACAGGTAATATCACTCATTCGAATAGGTGATATCACTGAATTGTATTAAAAAAGTAATACGGTGCCCCATTGTGTTATGCCTTATTATCTATATTACGTTAACCACACACCCCTGCTGTGGAGCTAGGGATGACGACATAGATGTTTTAGTAGAATACAAGTAGTGAACAGTTGGTTAGTAAGGTTAAACAGCATACCTAATAACAAATTATGAATCTTTTGAATATATTCTCATCAACATCAATGTTAAACAGCAAACTTATAACAAATTATGAATCTTTTGAATATATTCTCATCAACATCAATGTTAAACAGCATACCTAATAACAAATTATAAATCTTTTGAATATATTCTCATCAACATCAATGTTAAACAGCAAACTTATAACAAATTATGAATCTTTTGAATATATTCTCATCAACATCAATGTTAAACAGCAAACTTATAACAAATTATGAATCTTTTGAATATATTCTCATCAACATCAATGTTAAACAGCAAACTTATAACAAATTATGAATCTTTTGAATATATTCTCATCAACATCAATGTTCAACAGCATACCTAATAACAAATTATGAATCTTTTGAATATATTCTCATCAACATCAATGTTAAACAGCAAACTTATAAGAAATTATGAATCTTTTGAATATATTCTCATCAACATCAATGTTAAACAGCATACCTAGTAACAAATTATGAATCTTTTGAATATATTCTCATCAACATCAATGTTAAACAGCATACCTAATAACAAATTATGAATCTTTTGAATATATTCTCATCAACATCAATGTTAAACAGCAAACTTATAACAAATTATAAATCTTTTGAATATATTCTCATCAACATCAATGTTAAACAGCATACCTAGTAACACATTATGAATCTTTTGAATATATTCTCATCAACATCAATGTTCAACAGCATACCTAATAACAAATTATGAATCTTTTGAATATATTCTCATCAACATCAATGTTAAACAGCATACCTAATAACAAATTATAAATCTTTTGAATATATTCTCATCAACATCAATGCATATTTGAAAGAGGACTTAGGATGGGTGATACTGTGGTTACTTCAGTGATTGATATAGAAAGTTTCCTTTCTGTTTGTTATTAGGTCTGTGGGTCAGTCGTTTACATCGAATGCGAAACAAGTTCTTTCAACTAATCACTCTCGATGGCTTCCTGGGTAGAACAAGTACTAAGCAATGTGGATTAATTATCTTGCTCAAGGATACATAACATGGCCAGGATCTAACCCACAACCGTTCACTCTACCACTGGACCGCGCACTCCAGTCTGACTGTGGAAAAAAGAAATATCTGGGACCACTTAACTTCTAACTGCAGGGGATTGTTTTTATTTACACTGTCCTGTTGTTTAGGGATGATGACAGGGTAAGAGTAAGGTTTGGTGGACCTTGGACCGGTTTAAACTCCCCAGTGGCCCCTTTTGCCACCGACCGTTCCTGAGCGGTACCCCTGTTGTCAACCCTTGTATGTTTGTGGTGTGCTTTTCTACTGAATGTGTTTGTGGTGTACTTTTTGAATCGCCTTTGCTTTGTAATACTTGTTGGAGTGACTGTATTTTGTGAATCCAATCTTCCTGTTGGACTTACAAACCTTTTCTTTGAACAGGATGGGGATATCTGGGGTGTAGGGTACTCCAGTGTAGTATTGTTCTGGGGAAGTATGACTATTTATAGCAGTCAGATATCTGCCTATGACGCGAGTTTCGTGTCTGGCTTCACGTTGGGTAGCTACAAAGATGTTGGTAATCTTGTAGCAAAGGGAGATCCTCCTACTACGTCCTTGGTCAAGCTTATCCCATTCCAAGGAGTGGAGCATCTCTGTGACGCTTGTAGTATGTACGTAGTCATGCTGTACTCAGCTAGCGCGCGTTGGACAGCTTCAATCTAATGGGAAGACCAGTAGATAGCGCAACGCAGTACTTGAGTTGCGGTCGGACTAACATTTTTTATGTCATATACCTAAGTGGTTCTCAGAGCGTATTTTGTTTAGGTTTAGGAATTTTATTTTATTTTGGTGTAAAATTAGTAAGGCACATTTTAATACGTCCGGTATGTTTTTAATGTGTTGCCCGGGTTTGAGGCTGTTGGAAATACGGTAACTCCCAAGTCTGTATAATAAATAACCTTCTCCAAATACCAATTTGATGATAGCAGATAACAATGAATTTAAAAACACTAAAATGACTAAACAGTAAATCAAATCAAATAACAGGTAACAGTTCTCAATTATGGCATATTTTACGATACCTTGGGGGTTGGGGTGGGGGCGGAGGTGGATGTGGGTGGGGATGATATCACGCCATATACATGCTCAAGAACCATTTAACTAATACTCCTGGCGGGTGGAATATCCGGTAACATAATCACATTTGTTTTTGTTAACTGTCAAATATTCAATATTTATTTTCATAGTTGAACTGCCACAAAAATACTCTTTCGTTTAAACTGCCTGGACACTGTATCCTGAATGTGTGATATATGGCAAGCCAAAATAAATGTTTATTCCCAAACACGATATACATATATATATCTTTAAGATAGAGAGATATCGCTTTCTACGGTGTACTGTTAGGGCCATGTTACCATCGCAAATTCTGTCGATGGTCGATGGTAAGATGCGATGGTCGATGGTAAGATGCGATGGACCATCGACCATCGCATCTTACCATCGACCATCGCATCTTACCATCGACCATCGCATATTACCATCGCATCTTACCATCGACCATCGCATCTTACCATCGACCATCGACCTAGACATTTTTATATGGTAATCGTGAGATCTTGATCAGCATGAGAATTGATAAGTCAATGATCGATGGTAAGATGTGATGGTCGATGGTAAGATGCGATGCTCGATGGTAAGATGCGATGGTATTATGCGATGGTCGATGGTAAGATGCGATGGTCGATAGTAAGATGCGATGGTAAGATGCGATGGTCGATGGTCCATCGCATCTTTCCATCGACCATCGCATCTTACCATCGAGCATCGACCTAGGTCGATGGTCGATGGTAAGATGCGATGGTAACATGGCCCTAACAGTACACCGTAGCTTTCAGCTAGAAATATAGCGAGATATCTATATGAGTCGTACGAAGATAGTTTGTTAGTTTGTTAGGTCGATGCTCGATGGTAAGATGCGATGGTAAGATGCGATGGTCGATGGTAAGATGCGATGGACCATCGACCATCGCATCTTACCATCGGCCATCGCATCTTACCATCGCATCTTACCATCGACAATTGACCTAGACATTTTTCTACGGTAATCGTGAGATCTTGATCAGCATGAGAATTGATAAGTCGATGGTTGATGGTCGATAGTAAGATGCGATGGTCGATGGTAAGATGCGATGGTAAGATGCGACGGTCGATGGTAAGATCCGATGGTCGATGGTAAGATGCGATGGTAAGATGCGATGGTCGATGGTAAGATGCGATGGTCGATGGTCCATCGCATCTTACTATTGACCATCGCATCTTGCCATCGCATCTTACCATCAACCATCGCATCTTACCATCGACCATCGCATCTTACCATCAGCCATCGCATCTTACCATCGAGCATCGACCTAGGTCGATGGTCGATGGTAAGATGCGATGGTAACATGGCCCTAACAGTACACCGTAGATATCTCTATACTCTGGCTTAAGTCGTTGACCCAGTTAATATTGTTTTTCTACGGTGTACTGTTAGGGCCATGTTACCATCGCATCTTACCATCGACCATCGACCTAGGTCGATGGTAAGATGCGATGGTCGATGGTAAGATGCGATGGTAAGATGCGATGGTCATCGCATCTTACCATCGACCATCGCATCTTACCATCGACCATCGACCATCGACTTATCAATTCTCATGCTGATAAAGATCTCACGATTACCGTAGAAAAATGTCTAGGTCGATGGTCGATGGTAAGATACGATGGTCGATGGTAAGATGCGATGGTAAGATGCGATGTTCGATGGTCCATTGCATCTTACCATCGACCGTCGCATCTTACCATCGACCATCGCATCTTACCATCGCATCTTACCATCGACCATCGCATCTTACCATCGAGCATCGACCTAGGTCGATGGTCAATGGTAAGATGCGATGGTAACATGGCCCTAACAGTACACCGTATTTTTCGTCAAAACACGGAAAAAACACAATTTTTTTTTATTCGGGGCATGTATAATGTGGAAAAGTTATTGTACACTGTAAATAAGATATCATATATTACGGTGTCCATTTTCCATTGCAATTTAACTTCTATTTGTTGAAAAAGTGGAATTTCTCAACGATTTACCGCCAGTTTATGGAAATGATAGGTTTTACGAGTACATCGAACATTGATGGGACTCACAAATGGATTTTAAAATGCAAGGTCATCCACAACTAATTGTTTTATTACACCTCTTTGTTGATTTTCCATAAAAAATGCATATTAGTTATTTGAGTAGTTCGGTTTATTAAAAATCAACTGGAATAGTGAGCGTATTATCATGTTGGCTGTTGTAAATCTATAGCAATGTTTTCTTCGAAAGCAAATCGTATCGGCGATTCATTTTAATGTTCCCCGACGAAGCCGGTGGGATATAGATTCGGCGTTGCCAATAATTTTTATGTCTGTCCGTTCGTAAGTCCGTTCGTAAGTTACTGTTTCATGTAGAATGTTTAATGAACGAACACTGGTGACGTAGTACACAGGAAATATCAATAGTAAAGTGTTAATATTAAAATGCTTTCAGTAAGCCTAAACAATGTATATCGTAACATCCCCCTTTCTTCACAAAACAATGAAAGAAAATTGAACTTTGTACTATGCATCAGGCAACTTATACTATTGAAAAGAAATATGAACTTAAAACAGTTTAAGTCAATATGTATATGGTATTAACTTTTACCACTCATAAAAAACAGTGTAGAAAACACTACCATTGACTTAAGGCACTCTTTGTGCATGGTAATACACTAATTCAAATTAAATGTATCAACTATGTTTTCTAACTTAACTAGTTTATGTCATAAGTACAAATGTACTTAAACAAAATCTTCATATCTCTTTGGAGGCCTTATGTCTCTTGTCCTTGTTGATTTGGATGAATTTTCAGAATTGATCGCAGGATGTCTGTTTATTGGTTCTGGTTTGGGCGATGATTCCACATGAATGATATTTTCTTTACACTGAGAACTTTTGCCACTCACTTTTACTTTTTCACTAGTGGCTGAATTTTTACTAGCATTTACACTTGATTCACTAGCACTTTGGTTTGCTCTATTAGCTGCTTTTTCTACACACTTTTGATCATTACTATAACACTGATCATTAAAAACACTTTGATCACCGATTATTGACTCCGGAATGGCTTCTGATGTAGATCTGATGTATTTTCGGTTGCGTCTGTATAGATGACCATTTACATCGACGACATAGGACCGTGGTGAATGTTGTTCCACACAGGTTCCGAACCGCCATTTTTTGTCTCGATCATTTGGTAGAGGCGCCATACGTATTGATTGTCCAATAACCAACTCTGGCAAGTCCTTGGCTCCTTTATCGTACTGAAACTTGGATAGCTTGTGTTTCAGCATTTTTTTCTGTAGTACGTTTTCTACTACTTTAGGCTTAAGTAGCTCATCCGCAATTGGTAATGTGTGTCTTGTTCGCCTTGGCGGTGCGCTGGACTGATTTCCATTGTTTCTGTCGGAGTGTTTCTCCAGTCGAGAATTGTTTTCCAAATGTCTCTATTGCTCCTGATCGCTTTCTTCACCAACCCTTTCGCGATTTTGACAGCTGATTCTGCCTTTCCGTTTGACTGACTGTGATACGGTGAAGACGTGACATGGTCAAATTCCCATTGTTGAGAGAATTTATTGAATTCAACACTACATAGTTGAGGTCCATTGTCTGATACGAGAGTGTCCGGAATACCATGCCTGCTGAAATGGCCTTTCAGACAGTTTATTATCGTTGCTGATGTTGTGTCCGGTAGCAAGTCTAATTCCCAGAAATCTGAGTAATAATCGACTGTCACTAAGTAATCAGACTGCTTTAACGTGAAAATGTCCACTCCAACTTTGCTCCAAGGCCTGTCTGGAACATCATGTGTTATTAAAGTCTCTTTCTGTTGCTTGGAACTATATTCATTGCATATGCTGCATTTTTCAATGTGATCACTGATTTCATTGTTCATATTTGGCCAGTAGAGTACATCGCGTGATTTCCTGAGACAGGATTCGACACCCATATGGCTTGCATGTATTCTGGTTAGCATTTCACTACGAAGAGTCTTTGGCACTACTATTCTACATCCTTTGTAGACCATACCATCTTGAACTGATAATTCATCACGAATGTTCCAATATTCACGAATTAAAACTGGTACTTCTGCTTTCAAGTCTGGCCATCCAGACAGAATAACCGACTTAAGTGTTTGTAGTGCTTCATCTTGGTATGAATGTACTTGAATTTGCTTAAAGCGCTGTTCAGTCACGTTAACTGTTTCCGCAAAGTTAATTGCTGCTAAATCTTCTTGCAGTTTCTGCTCTTGAACGTTAAATACTTCAGCAGTATTATCTTTGTCCGTTTGTGTCATTGGTAGGAACGCTCTGGATAATGTATCAGCTATGTACATCTCTGTCCCTTTCGTGTATTGCAGACATAAACTGTATTTCTGAAGTCTTAAGAGCATACGTTGCAGTCTCTTTGGCGCGTTTAACAATGGCTTTTTGTAGATTGTTTCTAGAGGTTTGTGATCTGTATGTACAGTGACTAGAGAACGACCATATATGTAATGTTCAAACCGTTCACACGCGAATACTATGGCTAGGCATTCTTTTTCAATCTGCGCGTAATGTTTTTCTGCTGTGCTCAATGCTCTTGAGGCAAACGCGACTGGTTGACCTTTCTGAAGCAATGTTGCTCCTAGTCCTGCTTCACTCGCGTCACACTGTAATGTTACTTCTTCTTCCAAATCATAGTATCTAAGAACTGGTTGTTCAGTAACTAGTCTCTTTATAGTGGCAAATGCTTCTTCTTGCTGCGATATCCAATACCACAACGTATCTTTTGTCGTTAACCTTCGCAAAGGTTCACATGCTTCTGACAAATGCGGTAAGAATTTGGAAAGATATGTCACGAATCCAAGAAAACGTTGTACCCCTTTTAAGTCAGTTGGCTTTGGCATGTCCAATATTGCTTGTATCTTCTTTGGATCTGCACGTACACCACTTGAGGTGAGTACATGACCCATGTAACTAACTTCAGTTTGTCTAAGTTTCAGTTTGTCCTTGTTAAGCTTTAATCCTACAGCTCTTGCTCGCTCTAGAACTTTAACAAGTTTCTCATCATGATCTCGTATGGCTTCTTCCATGGTCTCACCTTGACCATACACTAAGATATCGTCTACGATAACTTCTGTACCTTGTAGTCCTTCTAGCGCTTCATGTTGTCTGCGCTGAAATTCTTCCGGTGCTGATGAAATTCCAAACGGTAGGCGTAACCACCTGTATCGACCGAAAGGAGTCCAGAATGTTGTTTGGTAACTACTTTTTTCTTCAAGTTTCACTTGCCAAAATCCATCTTTAGCGTCGAGAACTGTGAATACTTTGGCTTTTGAAACTTTAGGAAGAATGTCATCAATTGTTGGCATCATGTACTTAGAACGCTTTATTGCTTTGTTAAGATCTTTAGGATCTAAACATACTCGAAGTTTATTTGGTTTTCTCACAACCACCATACTACTAATCCAGTCAGTAGGTTCTACAACTTTTGTAATGACTCCTTTGTTCACAAGTCTTTCAATTTCTGCTTTGACTTCTGCTTTCTGCGCGACCGGTACCCTTCGCGGCTGATGCTGAACTGGTTTCATAGTTTTATCTATTTCAATGCTGTAGGTACCTGGTAGGCATCCAAGTCCATTGAAAACATCACTATATTCTTGAAGAATATTTTCTTCTGTTAGTGTAGTTTCAGGTGTTTGTAACACACTGTTTACGACATTTACTGTCATTATGCCTAATTTCACACTAGCTGCTGCCGACAACAATGTTGAGGTATCTTTGCCTTCAATTTCCACAACATGAAATTCAAGTGTTTCTGTCACTTTACCTACGGTACAGTTAATGGTACATTTTCCAACAGGAATTAATGTTCCCCCATCATACAATTTTAGCTTTGTTTTTGTTGGAGTAATTCTCAGCTTCTTTTGCTTTGTAATGCTTGACAGCACACTGGTTGAAATTACATTACACGAGGCACCTGTGTCTATCTGACATTTGACTGTCTTGTTATTGTTCTGCACCGACATGGTAACATTGACAAACCACTGTTTATCTGTCAAGGCATTCAATGTATATATGGACTCGTCACTGTCTGTTTCCTCCACTATGATCACTTTAGGTCTCGAACTTTGTAGGCAGACTTTCGCGAAATGGTTTTTCTTCTTACATTTTGAACACGCTTTTCCATATGCCGGACAGTCTTTCTTGCCGTGTGTTCCACCACAGTAACGACACATACTCTGCTCTTTCTGTTCTGAAGTACTTAGTTTGTGTTGTTTCCTTTTGTCAAAATTTTTAGTGACTTTCTGTTTTGACGTATAGTTCACCTCTTCTGTAGAACTGAGTTTCCTCATTTGGTGATCCGCTATCTCACTCGCTCTACACATGTCTACTGCTTTCTCGAGTGTTAAATCTGGCTCACGAAGCATCCGTGACCTGGCTCCACTGTCTTTAGTGCCTAACACTATTCTGTCTCGAATCATTTGATTTTGCAGAGCGCCAAATTCACATGAATTGGAAAGACCCCTAAGTCTGGTAACATAGACGTCTACACTTTCGTTTTGTAACTGATCTGTTGTGTTAAATACGTAACGTTCATATATAACGTTTTTTTTTGGTATAAAGTGTTCCTTTAGTGCCTTCAATATTGCACTCACCTTTGCGCGGTCGTCTTCAGGCATGTCTAAATGCTGAAAAAATCGGTTGCAATCTTTTCCCACAACACTCAATAGCGTAGCTGCGCGAATCTTGTCGTCTTTTCCCTCTAGTCCGGTTGCTACTTCATAATTGTTCCATTGAGATTCAAAGAAATTCCAATTATCCCTAAGACCACCCTTTACCTCCATTGGAAAAGGTACTGGAAGCTTGCTGGAAGCCATCTTACGAAGCGCGTCAATAAACCGTGAAATTTCGCGGGAAAAGAATACAAGTCCTGGGAATAATACGCTCAATTCCGCACTTAAAACATGAGAGATCCTGGATTTGCTTTACAATCTCGTAGATTAGACATTCGTTTGTCTCTCTGTTGTATTCTTAATGGTGACAATGCTTAACTCAGGCCGCATTTGCTGAAAGTATCGTCCGGTTTAACTTCTGACACCATGTTTCATGTAGAATGTTTAATGAACGAACACTGGTGACGTAGTACACAGGAAATATCAATAGTAAAGTGTTAATACTAAAATGCTTTCAGTAAGCCTAAACAATGTATATCGTAACAGTTACTGTGTGTGTGTGTGTGTGTGTGTGTGTGTCTGTGCATGTGTGTGCGTGTTTGTGTGTCCACATATGGAAGAATCTTCCTCAAATCGAAATCGACTGAAAAAAAACAATAATTTCACGAAATGTAACTCTTGGTGATAGGTTAGTACTGATTTATCTCCCGCAGATATCGATAAAGCCGCCTCGGGCGTAATTTAGCGAGTCGGCAGTCACACTTGCACACTTTATGGGGGCCATAAAACATTGGGAATCATTATATATCTATAGTGACCATATGGAGTGAAACTATAAATGCACTTTAGTAAATATAAGCAAAACACATTTTTAAAAAATCAGTTTAATATTTACATGAAATACGTTATTATAAACAAGCTTTTAATAAGCTGTGACTGAGAATAGTTTTTTTGTGTATTTTTATTGAAATGGCATTAAAATAGTGAGAAATTCTATAAAAAGCTGTTTAAAAGTAAAAAATCCCATCATTTTTGATATAGCAAAAGTTTCGTTCTGACTCCTGTTTTGCCTAAAATGGAAATACCATCATTGGACAGAGAAATACATGTGTAATGGGTTTTTGCATGAATTAAACATTTATGCATACAACTCTTCGTGATATATATTTCTCCGCGTCGTCGGCTTAATGTGATTATCGCAAACAACAACAACAACAACAACAACAATTAATAATTTTAAAAAAATCGCTATATTTGCTTGTAAAACAGACCATCTATAACTAGTGTCATTAAAACAAAAACTATATCAAAATAAAGATTAGTGTTTCACCTATTTAGAACCGTTTGCACCTAAGGCTTCAGTTTCGTCACTATGCGAAATATTTACAATTAAAAAACACATGTTCGACATATTTTAAGAATTTTATATAGAACATATAAGGACACTAGATGGTGTATTTAAACTCGAAAACAGACCAAGATCCTTTTAACATAAAAATATGAAACTTATATCAAAATAAAGATAATAAATTGTATTTTAAGAAACCGTTTGCACCTAAGCGATCATATTTATAGAACTTCTAATATTAAACAATAATGAAATTTCCCCCTATACGCTCCATGTAAAAATCTGGCGACTCATCGATAACCCGTTTGAGGAAGATTCTTCCATATGCTCCATAACTATCGCATGTATAGATGGATTTAAACGGACACACATCTGGAAATTTTCATCAAACATTAAATTTGCGTCTCGATTCATTAATCCAGTATCATTTGAAATTTGAACGTGCTTGCATAACATTAAATAACGGTTTCAACTTGTCAACATTCTTCCGTAGGTTTAAATAAATTATTGGCGCAATAGTAATAACAAGTTTGCAATTAATCAAAGATACGATCTTTTATACAATTCTTATAATTATTAGTAATATTTTAACAGATGCAAGTTGTGCAGAAATACTAACGGGAGGCCTCCAGTTTTAAAAAGCAAATAAACCTTTAAATTAATTGATACAAATACTCACCTCGTCAAGACGATGCTCCCAAACCTACATCGGGGTCTTTATTCAAGTTCAAGATTATAAAGTTCACATACCTCTTATGTTATACTATACTCAACAAAAAAACAAACTTCCGCAACTTTACCCATACATGTAGACACAATGAAAATATATTGTGTTTGGTCTTATATGTTAATAAACTTCCGCAACTTTACCCATACATGTAGACACAATGAAAATATATTGTGTTTGGTCTTATATGTTAATACCTTTGTTGAAAGGCCAGCACTGTCTTGAAAACAATTTTCCTTGAATCAACGTTGTACGCAAAGTTATTCCCCTTGTTTTGGTTTAAACAGCATTTCCGGGTCTTGTGGTTTAAACTTTGATTTACCACAGTTTTGTTCTCTTGAAATAAGCAGAAGATAACCCCAGCACCAAAAAGACGGAGAAAGTAAGCTGACCTGTTCACTCACTTTTGCGCCATACATCTGTCAAGAATTAATATTTTCAGATTACCTCCCTTTATAATACAAATATAGTGATTTCGCAATTTGAATAAACATGTTTTAGCAGCAACACACTAACTCTGGTTTTTGAGGATTATTAATATTGATCAGAATGACTGAGTGATAAGTATATAATGATGAAATTATATCTAGATTGGTGTACACAGTGTAACAAAGTGAACCCTATGCAAATCACAGCTTAAAATGCGGAAGTTTCTTTTTTTGTTGAGTATAGTATGCATGTAATGAAGTCAATTTCTTGTCTGCTGACTAAATTTCACGTATAAGAAAGTAATTTTGAAATAACTTGAAACAAATACCTCATCGACACGAACCTAACACCCGTATCTGTATCTACAATCTTGATATATTAAATCACTTATAGCTGTTCCAACACTTCTAAATAAAGGCTGGTTAGACTCCTTTTCATGCAATATCTCAAAGTTTGTTGTGAGAAATACGGGTTGTCAATTTTCGCTTCAGTAGTACCGCAAGGCAATTTACTAGGTCCGAGACTATTTGTTTTACTTATTTCAATGATTAGTCAATCATTCACCTTTGTTGCTAATGAGCGTGTTGTTGTCAATCTATTAAGAATTATGATTAATGGAACTGTCAGTACGAAATGACATTTTATTTTATAGATGAGCTAGGAAATTGTGTACGAGATTCTAACCTAGTAAATTTCTGAAACATATATAATGTCATTACTTAGGGAATGCTCAAAAAATGCCTCTAGCAATTCATTGAGAGGCCAGTGTAAAAACATGTATCCAGTGTATTTAGGTGGGTTTCAAAAGCAATTGTCTTAATATACGTATTTTTTGCACCAAAGCGAACAACTCTCCCGACCTGAAATGAAAGTGAGATAAAGGTTTAGTTCGACTATAATTTTTAAAGAGTTAACTGTTCATGATCCATATTGGAAAAGCTACAAAACCGTGTCGCTCGTGTTGTGTTATGTTATAGCTGTACGCCTGGTATAGAATGACAAATGTTCTTTAAAATTATGTTTGCGCAGACTAACACCAGTGTACAAATTTACTGAAGAATAATACAACAACAAAAAAGCGAACCAAGTTGTAAATTGTGTGGACATTTTGATTTTAACTGTACGAACCAGACGTGGACACTTTTTGGACCGAGTACGTTACATGTATAAACAGGAAAAGTAGCATTCAAGGATGACAGTCAACCACAAAAAATCACAGAAACAAAGAACAACTTTAACGATGAATAAAAAGCAAAATAAGACATCACAAAAACAAAAGGGTTGACAATAGGGCTACCACCTTGGAACGGTCAGTGGCGAAAAAAAAGGCCGCTTGGGGTTTCAACCAGGTTATAGGGTGCATCAAACCTCACTCTTACCCTAATGGCATCCCAAAAAACGGGAGAGTGCAAATAAAGATAGACCCGCCAGGTTATATTCTCTAACAAACAAGTCAGCATTAGTAGGCAATATAAGTAAAACACATAAATGATCATGTATATATCATATTTAAAAAAAGCCTAGAAAGCCACAAAGTAAGTACTCAATGACTTGGCAGAAGCCAGAGCAACAAGAGAACAAACCGTTAGGGGTACGACACGATTAAAGACAAACATCAAACGCTACAGTCCTATAAGGATTTAGGTAAACGTCATCATAGGGTCCACAATCTGTCCGGTCATCGTACAATCAAAGTGGAAAGCATAGTGGCGAACTGTAAATGGGTCCAGCACTAAACATGCAGTGTGTTGCAAAATGATAACCTCTTTTTAACAAGTTTAATAAAGATTGTATGAAAGTGATTATGACCAAGGATCTTACGAAGTATGTAAATCAAATCACCAATGAAATCCATCCATAAGCCAGTGAAATCCCTCCATTCAATTAAAAAACTAAAGAAAAAAAATATGTCGCTTAAAATAGCTGCCCTGCCGCTATATTTTGGCAACTACATTAATGTTGGTCAATGGATAAGTGACTCTACCCACCACATGCGTGCGTGTTATAATGCATACTAAAAAAGGTCCAACAGAATCAACAAGGAGTGTAGCATCCAAAGAACACAGCCACTCCAAAAAGAGCTAGAATTCAACAGAAACATGACAACTGTGATACTAAGAACATAAAGGTGGGTTGACAACAAACATTCCGCCTTGGAAGGATCAGTGGTACATTTATGCAATTGTAGCGGCATTATTACTTGAATATTTAATACGATGGATTGGGGCGAGCTATTAACATGTCGCCAATTCTCAATCATTTATCCATTTCAACTAATCAAACCAAAACGATACCTCCGACAAACAACAGCACGTGGGGACGAGCTATTAACATGTCGCCAGTTGTCAATCATTTATCCATTTCAACCAATCAAACCAAAACGATACCTCCGAAAAACAACAGCACGTGTCACTGTATAACAAAGCACGTGCATCTATGTTATAATATAACCTATTGTCAATATACTCCGACATCAACAATAGAGCGGAGGTATCTAAGTACTATCGACATGTCAATTAACATTATGATGCCACTGGCATAAATGGTCTTAATACGGATATACAGAATACTAACTGGGAAGATGACGTGTTTAACTGTGATGATATAAACGCAGTATACTCTAATATAATTAATACTTTTAATGATTGTGTAACACGTCATGTACCTACAAAGACTGTTGTTATACGTCCCAATGATAAACCATTTATGAACAATAATATACGCTTTAAAATGCGACAGCGAAAGAGAATGCACAAGAAAGCTCAGTCTTCAAACAATCCATTACATTGGTCAATGTTTAGGCAACTTAGAAACGAGGTAATTGCTTTAATCCGCGAATCTAAGGAATCATACAAGACTAAACTTACATCCCAGTTAACTGATAAATCAATCCCCCCGGGTAAATGGTGGCGTATAGCAAAATCGATCTCTAAACTGAACAAAGTAACTCAAACAAACTTTCCAATAAAAAATAACGGTCGTATTTTAATACATCCAGTAGACAAAGCAAACGCATTGCATTCTTTCTTTTCTGCAACATCTCATGTTGAACATGAACCGGAATTACCTACTTTTCATAATCGCACTGACAATAAAATGAATGACTTTATTATAAATGAAACGGAAGTAATTGATCAATTGAAAATCTTGAAATTATCGAAACCTCCACGCCCAGATATGATTAGCCCAAAGGTGTTAAAATTAGTTATAAATAGCATCGCTGCTCCATTGACGCGACTTTTTAATCTGTCATTGTCCACTAGAAAAGTACCATACCAATGGAAACAGGCGAATGTAACTCCTATTTTTAAGGGCAAGGGAGAACCTGACATGCCGGGCAACTATAGGCCCATATCCATTACCAGTATTATTTGCAAATTGATGGAAAAAATCGTATTTAAACACTTGTTCAACTATATCAAAACTAATAACCTTCTGTGCAAATACCAGGCAGGCTTTCAACCTAGAGACTCTACAGTAAATCAGCTCATAGAAATATATAATGACATAATAAGCAACCTCGACGCTGGGAAAGATGTACGATTTATATTTTGCGATATTGCTAAAGCATTTGACAAAGTATGGCATGCTGGGTTGCTTTTTAAATTAGCTAAATATGGTATCAATGATTCATTATGTTACTGGATACGTAGTTATCTCTCTGATAGGCAGCAAAAAGTAGTCCTAGATGGATTCTCTTCAAGCTTCAGTACTATAGATGCAGGTGTTCCGCAAGGCTCTGTTTTAGGTCCGTTTCTATTTTTGCTTTATATAAATGACATCACAGATGGCTTATTGAATGATGTACGGTTATTTGCTGATGACACTTCTCTTTTTGTTGTCGTTGATAAAAACCCAGTAGAATGTGCCAACTCTCTTACAAATGATCTTTGCAAAATATCTGAATGGTCAAACAATTGGGCTGTTACATTTAATCCTCAAAAAAACCAAAGCCTTGTCTGCACTAGAAGAAACTATAACCACCCACCAGTCTACTTTGATAATGATATATTACAAGACGTAGCGTCACATTGCCACCTTGGATTAATAATTCAGTCCAATGCAACTTGGTCGCATCATATAGAAAATATATACGAAAAAGCATGTGCACGATTAAAAATTCTAAGAATGCTTAAGTACAAACTTGACAGACATTCTCTATTGAAAATATATATCGCCTTTACAAGACCTATACTTGAATATGGCGATTCAGTATGGGATAACTGTACACAGGGAGAATCTGATCTATTAGAGAGCGTCCAAGTTGAAGCAGCACGAATAATAGCAGGCCTCAGGTGCAACTCCTCTAGATCATACTTATATAATGAATTGAACTTAGAAACATTAACAAAAAGAAGAAAAGATCATAAACTTGTAACTATTTACAAAATAATTTATGGCATAAGTCCAGATTACATGAAGAACTTAATCCAGCCATACTTACCGGTAAACAATAATTATAACCTTCGAACTTCAGGATTAAACTTACGTCTCGCTCTTTGTCGTACAACATCGGGACGGTGGCGTTTGATGTTTGTCCATGATCTTTCTTGTCGTGCCCTTAATGGTGTATTCTCTTACTGATCTGGCTTCTGCAAAGTCATTGAGTACCTTCATTGTGGCTTTCTAGGCTATTGTTTTTTTGTATTATATTTACACGAGCATATTTGTGTTTTACTTATATTGCCTATTGATGCTGCCTTGTTGGTTAGAGATTAGATCATGGCGGGGATTTCTTTATTTACACTGTCCTGTTTTAATGGGATGACAGTAGGGTAAGTGTGAGGTTTGGTGCACCCTAGAACCGGTTTAAACCCCCAGTGGCCTACTTTGCCACTGACCGTTCCAAGGCGGTAGCCCTATTGTCAACCCTTTTGTGTTTGTGATGTCGTTTGCATTTTTTATTACTTTTGCCTTTTCGTTTGTCTGCGTGTTTTTTTTTGTGTTTTGTGGTTGACTGTCGTCCTTGAATGCTGCTTCCCTGTCCGATATTTTTATCCTTCATCATATTATAACAGCTTTTTACCGAGTACAATTAAATTGTGGAATGCTTTACCTTTAGACGCTAAAAATGCACCATCTGTTGAACAATTTAAGCATAAACTTAAGGCTATTGAACATAGGACTAACAGTTCATATCACTATAGTATAGGAAATAGGAATTATAACATCATCCACAGGGGCGGATCCAGGATTTCAGCTTAGTGGGGGCGTAAGATTTTGGTCAATTTTCGGGTCCGTCTCTAACCTCATAAAACGGTTGTGGTAGTGCATTGATAGGGTAAAAAAGTCCGTTTTCAAATAAAAGGATTTTACAATGGGTTAATTAAAGCACTCATTAGCCATTATGCGTGGAGCGAGCGCAGCGAGCGAGAAAATTTTTATACTGAGGGTGTGCATCGAAATTGTTTAATACTTTATCTACAGTAACATGGACATGCATGTATGAATAAAAAAAGTCCGTTTTCAAATAAAAGAATTTAACAATTTGTTAATTAAACCACACATTAGCCATTATACGTCGAGCGAGCGAGGAAAAAAATTATACTGAGGGCGTGTAACGAAATTGTTTGATATTTTATCTACAGTAACATGAACATACATGTATGAATAAAAGTCCGTTTTCAAATAAAAGGATTTAACAATGTGTTAAGTAAACCACTCATTCGCCATTATGCGTGGAGCGAGCGAAGCGGGCGAGAAAAAAAATTATACTGAGGGCGTGCAACGAAATTGTTTGATATTTTATCTACAGTACCATGGACATATATGTTTGTATGAATAAAAAGTCCGTTTTCAAATAAAAGGATTTAACAATGTGTTAATTAAACCACTCATTAGCCATTATGCGTGGAGCGAGCGAAGCGAGCGAGAAAATTTTTTATACTGAGGGCGTGCAACGAAATTGTTTGATATTTTATCTACAGTAACATGGACATATATGTATGATCCGGAATTTTTAGGGGGGGCGCCCCCCCCCCCCCCCCCCCCCTGGATCCGCTAGTGATCCAGTCAATTAAGAAATAACTCAAGTAATCTAAATAAGCATTTATTTGACCACTTCTTCACAGATTCAGCAGTATGTCCAAAATGTGGCAATCCATGTGAGGACAATACTCATTTCTTTTTCAACTGTCCACTGTATAACCAATTCAGAAATGAATTACTTGATTCCGTAGCCAATCTTGTTGATGTCACGCCTATCAACATTGACTTGATACTGAATGGTAGTTCCAATCTAGACGATACTACGAACTCAGAAATTGTATTTATCGTCCACAAATACATCAAGTGTACCAGGAGATTTTCGTAGAATTATATGTATGTACATGTACATATGTATATGTATGTGTATATAGGTATGTGCATGAATGTGTACATGTATGTATATACTATTGTATTTTCAGATATGTTTTGTCATAATGCTAGATTTTTTTTTATATTTTGTCATCTTTCTACCTTTTTATTGTAATTTTTTGTTTGTCTGTTTTGTTCTTGTTATCTTAAATTCCATAATTAACTATTGGTTACAGAAACTCATACTAAAACCATTATATTTTGTAATAATAAGAGCTATTACTAATTATAGCTATAGTTATTGGGAGGGACCAAATGTTTCGTAAGCTAGATCTGCTATGGTATTTTCGTTTAATTGCGCATGCGCTGTCTATCTAATTCCTTTTATCTTGCTGAAGCACACATGAGGTCGGTACATTTTCATTTGAGTATAAAACTGATTTTTCTCACTTTTATCTACTTGACTTCTTATTTCTGTTTGTTCTGTCCTAGTGCCCTGTTGTTGTGTGGTGTTTCGCCGTGGTTTGTTCTCCTGATGCCTTGAAGTTGGTCCGTTTTTTGTATATATAGCTTTTGTCAGTCGATGAATTTAATGTCGATTGCATGTTGCTGTCTCGTTAGGGAGGCAAATCCACTTATTGCCTGTTGTTGTTTTGGTATTGTTGTTTGTTTGTTGTTATGGTCATTTCTGTTTTCAGAATATTTGATAATTCTGGACCGTATATCTGGTGTAGAGATTTTAATGCATGTGTTAACTTTATTTTTTCGTTTATTTGCTTGCGAGTTTGCAGCTGAACTCATTAAGATCCGGGAGGCAGTAGTTAATTCGACACCAAGCTTGCACTGTGACCGAATACCTCACATTTATCAGTACACATGTCCCAGTTAGGGCGTTATTGGCACTTGGCCATAAATCCGTGTACACGATTATTGAGTTTAGAGGGAGTACATCAGACTTTTCATGGGGGGTCTACACTCAAGTGATATGAAAACGCAACACGGGAATTTCCGCTATATATTGTATGTACAATATGCTGCTTTTAATCGAATGGTACATGGCTACGTAAGACCTTTCCTTTTGGAAAAAATACTGAAACAACAAATAATACAGCAAATAGTATTCCTGCAATGTTTCATTATTCACAGAGTACGCGTTTGGCTCAATCATGTGAGCAAACTTAGGATGGAAAATTTTGCAAACTATTTACGTTAAATACAGTACTGAACTAGCTCAATTTTTCGAAGAGCAACTTCAACATTGATGAAATTCTTGTTCCAAAGTGTAGTGTGATTAAAACGTCTACAACATCACAGTTGTGTCCTTTCTCTAGTTAACTGCAACTTTTTTTTAAAAAAACATCTTGGGATTTCTTTGGAATATTATGTGCAATTAAGTGTGCAGTATATACAATCTATAGCGGAAATTCCCGTGTTGCGTTTTCATATCACTTGAGTGTAGATGTCCGACTTAAAGGGACACACGGCAATCTTGAAGTATTTGAAATGGGTATCTCGATTTATATATCCAGTATCATTTTTACTTTTACCCTGGTTACATTTAAATAAATAATTTTTTAAGTATTCACTATTTCCTCTTATTATACCATAATTTTTAATATATTATTGGTGCAATAATATCAAACATTAATAACATGCAGAAACGGATGGCTTAATACAATTCTTATAATTAACATTAAAGATTGAACAAATGCAATTTATGCAGAAAACTAACGGGACGTCGCTAGTTTTTAAAATATCAAGATTGCCATGTGTCCCTTTAAAATCGACAAATATTAATATGTTCTATTCTACATGGCCAAATCATAATTAATAAGCCAAACAATTATCCCTTATTTGCAGAGAAATTTATTCTGCACAGTAATACGTGCTATCCTAGGTGACACACCGGGGTTAATTTCAGCATTTTGCGTATGATTCCATCCTAGCTATATGGTGTATTCAAAGTTTATGGTTCTAACATCATATTTGGACTGATAAAAGTGTTTTCTCATGAACTGGAGCAATTTTATAATTGTAGATGTTTCTAGAATAATCATGATGTGCCCCCTTTTAATGTATTTAGGGCCTAATTATAACAGTTCACACTTGGCGATAACGTAATTTTCTTGCTTCATAACATCTTTCCTCAACACTAATTATACGTCTAGTCACCTTGTACGGTAAAAAGGTTTTCTCAAATTTACACAAACAGTAAAATGCATATTAACTGATAATAAATAAATGAAGAAATAAATAAATTATTGATAAAAAATAAATAAAAATATTAATAATAAAATAACATAAATAATAATAATAATAATAATAATAATAATAATAAATCAATAAAAAAAAAATAATAATAATAAAAAAAAATCAATCAATAAAATAAAATAATAATATAAAATAAAGGAAGTAATAAAAAAAAAGAAAAAAAGAAAGAAAGAATATATTTATCTGCAAGAGCATGTGATGAGCACTCAGTATACTTTTGGGAAAAGGGCGGGATTATGGAATCCTGGTGCGATTATTTATGCATCTGACCATAGATCTACATACATCTACATACATATACATCCATGATCTGATGTCGTACATTTGTTTTTAGAGTTAGGGTTTGAACGATATTACAGGAGTATCCGTGATTGCTTAGTACGTCAATTAAAATCGTTAGATCAAGTCATCTTTATCGTGTGTCTGGCGGACAATGATTCATTGGGCTAGTACTTTATCAGGGCATGGTATGCTCTAAATAGTATTCACATGTCGGCATCCTTTAGTTTTCTCACAAATGAATGACCTAGAATTAACACAGCGTAACGGGGGACTGTTATCCAGTCATTGGCGACGTTTATACTCTGTTATCTGTTAAAAAAAAAAAAAAAAAAATTGTAAATTTGTATATCAAGCGACAATTATTCGACAAAACATAGTTAATCATCATGAAAATGTACTGTAAATCTCACCTAAAGTAAATACTACACCATCTTTTGCACATCTATATGCTTTAACGTTCTTCATGACTTGACCAAAGAAAAATAGAAGAAAGTAACCCCAATCTTATCATTTTCCGAGGTGAAATAGTTGAACGGAAACGCTCAAGAGATGGGGAGGCCCCTAGGGCTTTGCCAGCTAGGCAACCTTTTCGGAATTAATATTGATGATTTGTGTAGCCATGTAAATAGAGTCCTGTTAATACTGTTAATGTTTCAGTTTCGAAAACTGTTGATCTCGTTAAAACTGTTGATCTTGTTAAAACTGTTGATCTCGCGGATGATGATGCATCCATGTGTTCTAGTGTTAATATTTTGAATGCAGATAATTCTAGTCACTTTGATGATATTAATGTTATTTTTTTGAATGAAGACATTTCTAGTCACTGTGAGAATGTTTCACTCACAACGAATGAACATGATAACGGAGATGAAAGTGTTAATAGAACTGATAGTACTTCTAATGCATATACTGAACATATTCAGCATTCTGCTAAATGTATATACACAAATGCCGATCAGTTACGGAATAAACTGGATGAATTGAAATTACAAGTGCAGCTTGAGAACCCGGATTTTATTTTCATCACTGAAATCTTATCCAAACGTAATGTTGACAATATATCATGTTCTTCTGTTTTATATGACTTACTCGGATATGAAGCATTTGCTAGCAGTGACAATGGTAGAGGAGTACTTATTTATGCCAAAAACACTTTTGATATTGAAAAGAATGACTTTTTGAGTAACTTGTATGATGATGCTGTTTGGGTGGATTGGAGATTTGGCAACAAGACAGTAATTGTAGGCTGTATCTATAGAAGCCCATCAGATATTGACTCTTGTGGTGTAATTAATCATATCATTAAGACTGCTACCGATACAGGAAATTCACTTCTAATAACAGGAGACTTTAATATGAGTGGCATTGACTGGGAATCATTGTAGACTGGGATAGTTTAGGAAATCTTGAACTTGAAGAAATGTGGAGTTTATTTAAGAATGAGTAAGATAACTGTGTAGAAAATCATGTTCCGAAATATAAACCATATACAGGATCAAAGCCCAAACCTCAGTGGATGAGTCATGATGTTACAAGACAAATAAAGAGAAAACGTCAAGCATGGAATAAGTACTTTGCAACACAAAGAGATGCTGACTTTCAAAGCTACAAAGTGATACGAAATCAGGTTAATGAAGTTGTTAACTCGGCGAAAAGAAATTATGAGAAAACTATATCTCAAAAAGTGAAGAGTGAACCCAAGCAATTTTGGCGATATGTTAAAAGCAAAACGTCGAAAAAAACTGGTGTATCAAGTTTAAAAAAATGAAGATAATGTGTCAGCAAATCAGGACAAAGCAGACGTGTTAAATGACTTTTTTACGACGGTATTCACAAATGAAAACTTGAATGATATTCCAAATGTTGAAAGGAAACGAGTACATCATAACCTGACTGATATTGACATTAGTGAAGAGGAAGTTGTTAAGGCTCTATCCATATTAGACACTAGTAAATCAATGGGTATGGACAATATTCACCCGTATCTTCTAAAAAACATGGCAGCTATATTTGCAAAACCATTGACAATTATATTTAGGAAGTCTATTCAAAGTGGATCCATACCAAAAGCTTGGAAAGAAGCTAGGATTACTCCCATTTTTAAAAAGGGTACTAGAACGGAACCAAGTAACTACAGGCCGGTCAGTTTAACTTCTATTGTATGCAAAATGATAGAGAAAATTGTACGAAAACACTTACTATTACATATCGAGCAGAACAATTTACTGTCAGACGAACAATATGGCTTTCGCAGTGGAAAATCTTCTCAGCTACAACTTTTACTTGTAATGAATGACTGGTGTAATTTCATTGATGATGGAGATAGTTGGGATACTATATATTTAGATCTGGCTAAAGCTTTCGATAAGGTGGCACATTGCCGCCTTGTGAAAAAAACTATGGTCGTACGGCATTGACGGAGCAGTATTAGCCTGGTTGAAGGACTTTTTAACTGACAGAAAACAATGTGTATCTGTAAATGGCAGTACTTCAACTATGAAACCAGTATCGAGCGGAGTGCCTCAGGGAAGTGTTCTTGGGCCGATCATGTTTCTTTTGTATGTGAATAATATACCAGAGATTGTCAACAGCGCAGTGAAGATTTTTGCAGACGACACTAAATTATATGCCACAACGAATAATTCAGCTATACTGCAAGAAGATATCGATAATTTATCCCAGTGGGCGGAGGAATGGAACCTGTCTTTCAATATCGACAAGTGTAAGGTCATTCATTATGGAATTAATAACCCGGAGAATTCATACTCAATGCAAGGGAGGGAACTGTCTTGTGTTACTGAAGAATGTGACTTGGGAGTAGTGTTCGAGATAGACCTTAAGTTCAGTAAGCATATATCAACAAAGGTAAATAAAGCAAACAGCATTTTGTCACTTATTAAGAACTCCTTCAGTTTTGTGGACAAACATGTATTTGTGAGGTTATATACTGCACTTGTGAGGCCGCATGTTGAATTTGCAAATGTTGTTTGGCATCCATACTTGAAAAAGGATATTGAATCTATTGAAAGACTGCAGAGGAGAGCAACCAAACTAGTGCCATGTCTGAAAGATCTTCCATACACCGAAAGATTGGCAAATCTGAAATTACCCTCTCTTAGCTACAGAAGATTAAGGGCTGATGCAATACAGACCTTTAAGATACTCCGAAATTTCGACAAGTGCAAACATGAACAGTTTTTTAAGTTGTCAGGTTCAGTGACCAGAGGCCATTCCCTCAAACTCGAGAAGCCAAGGTGCAGAACTACCTTCACACTACACCAGTTTTCCTCAAGAGTCGTCAGTATGTGGAACCAGTTGCCACAGGATGTTGTGCAGGCAAAAGATGTGGAAAAGTTTAAAATCATGTTTGATCGGCATTGGAAAAATGGACAATACCAGTTGTAACAAAATATAGATTGTTAAAGTGACAGTTACACACAGCCAAACTCTTTGAAATTTGCACATAAAATTCTAAAGCTAATATAAATACGATAGTTGTCTTGCTATATATCTGCTACATCAGGAGGGGTTTTAAAAGGACGTAGTCCTTACGACAGAGCCCTTGAAGATTATACAGGGATTCTACAGGTATGATATTTCAATATGTATATAAGTACATGTACATACATACACATTGCATTGTTCTATTATTTTTTTCAATGTACTTAGTACAACCTCACGTACAATATCCGTTTGTATATCTTTTCCGTATAAATCATGTTTTGCTCATTGCCTTCATGTCTATGCACATACTTATCATGACTGACTGTTGTATATAATATTATTCATTGTATCACGTAACAAGAAACATTGTAATGTTACGTTACTTAATAAAGAATCTTGAATCTTGAATCTTTAATAAATTGTTTATTCAAAACTCTAATGCTAATGTAAAATGTTTCTTCATTTAATCACTTCAACGTTATTTCTTTTGTAATGTTTACAATTTATGCACAAATTAGCCCATAAGGATACAATTTCCTTTTTTTTTTGTATGTTCCCAATAATAGAATTTGTTTAAACTTTCTAAGCACATAGTTTAACATATATAAAACAAAATGTGCAATAAAAATGTTACGTCCCCATGCTTGTTTAATTTTTTTCTTTTTTTTTGAAACCCTGCTCGTCGGGGGCCACTTTCCGTCACTTATGTAAACATAAACTAATTTTTCAGACAATTCTATGTATCCTGACAATTTTTACTCTATTTTCTATTAGGTTACCTCTTCCTGGAAATTTGATACCACGAATTTTGTTTTATATAAATTATCGGCACGTGACCTTTTTATACAGACTAAAACTGAGAAATCATTTTGTTTACAAGCCCAGTTTCCGTCATGTATTTTATCGAGTGATAGATTCATCTAGGTCAAGATACAGTAAACTTTTATGAATTAGAAACTTGTTTGCAAGTCTATTCAACAATTTCATTGTAAAAATGGTATGTTTGCATCGTTCCATCAGTCACCTCGATCGTTATAACAATGCCCCTGGTAATGTTAACACTGTAAAGATGGGTAACTCTGTGTAAATCAAACAGATACAGGTTGTACGAGTTGCTTCCCTTTGGTTAAACTATATCATCACGGTAGCGTGACAAAAATATGACGTCATTACAGTGTTATTTTTTTAATGGCGGCAGTATGCGCGCGCATCCCCGAAGCCATATTAGGAAGTAAACTTATTTTTCGGAGAAATCCCTTTCGTTTTTGTACCGCTTATTTACTTTTTGGTTGTTTTTCCTGTTTCCAATCTTCAGTTATAAACGTCTGACAATAGGTGACATCGTGTAAGTAATTTGCAGTAAAAACGTTTTTTTAAAAATTAAATATAAAAAAAAAAAAATCATTTTTTTTTAAAAAAAATACAACTAGACATCAAAAGCAACATTCCTGTAAATTTGTAGGAAAATCCATCCAATAGTTTTAGAAGAGAAGTCCCCCAAAGAAGCTGCGCATGGAAAACTACCGAAAATGCCTTTAAGAGACCAACTTTTCTCCGGGCAAGAATAGGACCACTGCTTATCCAGACAGAGGAGTAAAATCACACCGAATTCATGTTCATTTTTGCCATGTTCATTAAAAGGTCTTCTTCATCATCCCCAGGCCCCGTGTTCCCGGGTGTCCCCGTTTGGTCACGGGGCAAAGAATAGGGCCACTGCAGATTCCTTTGGATGGGTAGGCAGAGGGGTAGAATCCCCCCAAATTCATGTTCATTTTATCATTTTTTGTTCATGTTTCATTAAAGGTTTTCATCATGATCCCTGCATTGTTTCAGGTGCTATCTCGCTCGCATCAAAAGAGCAGTGGCAGAAAAACAATAAACGTGGCTCCAGCGTAAATGGAGTTTCTACGATAGAATTCGCAGCAACTCTGCAGTTCAGGGTGAGAAGGTTCTAGGCCCATTTTCCATATTTTATCTCGATGTACATGGAAGATGAGCTTGGCATGTTCATGCCTGTTAGGCGCCATATAACCTTTTCATGTGTTGGTGCGCCTTAAAACCCAATTCAATTCATCATCCCGGATGACAGTGTTTTATCTACCCCTGCGTCATGCGTCAATAAGCAGTATTTTCCGATTTGACGCACACATATTGTTGCCGAAACATACAGTAAGACAATATATGCAATTAAAATTATAGGTCACCATGCATACTGAGATTTAATATTGGTTTTTGGAACCCTACCATTATGCTTAAATTTTTTAATTGTGTTTGAATTTTTACAAAATGTTACATTTTTTCTATTTTTTGTATTTTTCTAATAATAGACATTTATATAAATAAAGACAATAAATACAACTAGACATCAAGAGCAACATTCCTGTAAATTTTTAGGAAAATCCATCCAATAGTTTTTAGAAGAGAAGTAGCCCAAAATTCTGCGCATGAAAAACTACAGAAAATTAAATATATTTTAAAATAGTTTTGTGATAAGTATTTTGTTTTGAACAATAGTTTGTAAACAATTTATATTTTGTTTAAATTATTACAATTACATCATTTGAGAGTTATCCTCACCGTATATGAAAACATGAACTGTGCTGATAAAACGCGAAAATAGGAAATAATATAAACAAAAAAACATACTAGTAAATGCTTGACATATTTTTTGCAAATGTTCCGTCTATAATCAAATGAAACATTGATAATCCTACATTATCTCCCTTTTAATTGAATATCGTTTTAAATTCAAGTAACTGTAATAAAGCGTTGACATTAAATATTCCGAAAATTTCTTTTGCAAACGCATTTGTTGTGCTAGTATAAGATTATGTCAAAATAATTTTAGTTGGCATATTTTAGAATTAGGAAAATAGACAGCTGCACTTATTCATAGCACGTAACACAATCCTATATACCCAGTTGTATAAGTGTCATGAAAACATATCGACTTAAAAGCTTCTTTTTTTTTCGTCAAACCATTTAAGTACCGTGATACCATAGAACACCATGCTAATGGAATTGGGAATTTTGAAGTAACAAGACATTTTAATGTTTAGAACAACAATTTTAATGGAACAAATGTGTTATACATGTATGAAACACGGTATTAAGAAATATGAGAAAATGGAAATGTTATGTACCCTTCCGGAACAAAAGGGGTTGTCCTTTAGTTTATATACAGAAAATGTACACACCAGTTGATGAACAAAGTGATCCCTATATGCCTGCCATGCTACCACGCAACATCGACAGCTGCACTAATTCATAGTACTTAACACAATCGTTGTATAAGTGTTATAATTTATTTCTAAGAAAACATATCGACTTAAAAGCTTTAAAATGTGTTCATACAATAAGAGCAGACGATCTGAACTCATTATTTTGCAGTTCAGCCGTAGACTCTAATACACAAAACAATGAGAGTATTATTGGCGTATTCTTAGGTGGGTTGTTAGGACTGTTGTTGACCGGCATAGTAGACTAGTTTCATTGAATTATATCTTAACTCCCTACATATATATAATGGACTGGTCTTTCTTTATATTAAGACCATTCCATTTATGTGACAAAGGGGTGTTTTGGAGGGGTGTGTGGAAATGACTGATCAGCAGCCGTACATTGCGAACCCTGATCAGCCTGCAAGTACTGTGGGTTAATATCGCTATTGTTTTTAAATTATTTATTAAACACTCTACTTTTGAGTGTGTTAAAAAAAATTGTATTGCGCTTAGACACAGATAGTACCTGTGGATAGTGTTTAATTAGGCCAGAAAAAAACACACCTGTGTTTCTGGTTACTCAGTTGAAAAAAATAGGGTAGGTAGGTAGTTTTTTTTTTTCCTTTCTTTTTTTTTCTTTTCTGTTTTTCATGGATGTCAAAAGTAATCGGATTCTATTTTAATATATATAGCATCTTTGCTAGGGGCTTAATTAAGTTTTAATTCAAGAATGACACAGCCTAAGTGTCCTATCATGCTGACGCACACAAATCATCTTTTATAATGCAAATATTTGTTTGATTTTTGACATTACGCTTAGTATTTATACCACTTCTCAGTCTTCTGGATTTTTTTTTTATATAAAACCACATACCTATAAATAACAAATGAATGAATGAATGATGTTTTACGGCACGTCGACACATAAATAGGTCATATTGTGCGCAAACAGTGATTAAAAATGAAGAAATGAAGTATTAATTAAAAATTAATGTAAATATATAAAGATAAAACTATTAAAAAAAATAAGGGATGATAAGGTGTAATATAAACTATGTATGTAAATCAACAAATGCCCGTTAACGGGTATATAAACAAGTAAATATATATAAGAACACATTATAATGATTTATATAGTCTGATCTCTTTTAGGAAATCTAAAACAATACTAAAATCTATAGTATCAAATAACTCTTTCATAGTATTAACATTGTAGTACCTTTGACGCATAGGATTCCAATAATATGTGTTTGACCGTTAAAGGTGCAAAGCAGGGTATACATTCTGGTAATTGCTCAGCTTGTAATAAATATGAATGAGTATAACGTGTATGCCCTATCCTGCACCGGGCTGGGAGAACTTCTTCTCGAAGAATGGGTCTACTAGAAGAACGCCATACTCCAAGTAACGGTTTAATTGAATGGAGTTTATTGTTAACTGACAAATCCCAAGCGGCTTGCCAAGAGTTACGAATAAATGTGTTAATACAACTTTTAAAATCAGTATAAGGTAATTTATTATTAGATATATGTAAACCTAATGCTGCTTTAGCAGCACTATCAGCTCTAGCATTACCACGTATTCCTACATGGCTTGGAAGCCAGCAGAATATAATAACATTATCAATTATAAGAGAATTGTACTTTTCTAAAAGCTGAAGCACAGCTGGGTTATCATGTTTCATATAACCCAGTGCTTGAAGAGATGAAAGGTAATCAGAACATATTACAAAATGGTCATCATCAGATTCCTGAATAGAATTTAAGACAATTGCGTTAAGTTCAGCTGAAAAGATAAAGGCCTTGTCAGGCAGGCGGCTCTTTATGTTGTGTTTGTGAATAACAGCTGCTGCAGCTACCTTATCTCCATCTTTAGAACCATCTGTGTATATATGTTGAAAGTTACTGTATTTCGATTTAATTTCATTAAATTTGCTTTGAAAGACAGTAGGGTCTGTACTGGATTTGTTACTATTACAAAGATCAAAAATAATTGTTGGTGTTTTCAAAGTCCACGGTGGAATTTGTGTTACTTTGTACTTGGCAATTAAATTTAGGTCGATTTCAGTATCTCTTAATTTTGGTTTAATACGAAGACCAAATGATCGAATGGCCTTCCGTTTTCGATCAAAAAGAGGTTCATAACTTTAATTATTTTTTTTATCGAAAGTTGGGTTTGAAGGGTTAGACTTTAATTTGAAGGGCTAATTTGTCCCGGCTATGAGACTGTGATGGTTCATTAGCTTCAACATATAGACTTTCAGCTCGTGATGTACGAAAGGCACCTAAGGCGAGTCGTATTCCTTGATTATGTATAGGATTTGCGAGTCGATCCATATACTATCGAGCCGTAGTCCAGCTTGGATCTGATAAGAGATCTGTAAAGTCGCAAGAGGACTTTACGATCCGCTCCCCAGTTAGTGTTTGCAACAACTTTAAGTAAATTAAGAGCTTTAAGGCACTTGGCCTTCAAGTATATAAGGTGTGGTATAAACGTTAATTTACGGTCGAAAATAAGACCAAGGAAGTTTGTCTCATCCACTACTGGTATTGGTGACCCATCCAGTGTTAGATGAGGGTCTTCATGATGTTTACGTAGTTGACAAAAATGCATACAATTAGTTTAAGATTTAGAAAATTTAAAACCATTTTCATCAGACCAGGTCTGAAGTTTATTGAGACATTGTTGAAGTTGTCTCTCAATAGTGTTCATGTTTTTTGCACTATAACATATAACAAAGTCGTCAACATATAGAGAGCAATCCACACCACTACAGGATTGATGCGTTTAACTATACTGTTAATTTTTATATTAAAAAGGGTGACAGAGAGTATGCTGCCCTGTGGCACACCCATCTCCTGTTCATGAATGTCAGAGAGGGTTGAACCCATTCGGACACGAAACTGTCTATCATTTAAGAATTTCTCTATAAAAATGGGTAATCGGCCTCTAAGACCAAGGTCATGAAGATCATTCATAATACCGTACTTCCATGCAGTATAAGCTTTCTCCAAGTCAAAAAATCCAGCGACTATATGTTCTTTTTTCATGAAAGCTTCCCTAATAAACGATTCAAATCGAATATTAGGGAAGCTTTTATAAAAAAAGGAACATCAAGTCGGTGTATTTTTTGACTTGGAGAAAACTTATGATACTGCATGGAAGTACGGTATTATAAATAACAAATATATAGGATATGAAATGTATTCATTCATGCGTTTTTCGAAGCATTTTGACTTGTCACAGAAAAACGGTTAGATCAAATTGTTTTCGGTTTTCGGTTTTGAGAATGACATACATCTGTGATTCCAACTAGCCCAGATTTGTAGATAATTCTCGGAATTTGCCAGAGAAAAAATTGATGAAAGCAACTGTTAGGTATCAAATGTTGACCAGAGAGAGCTTCACACATTGTCTATAACTACATTACTCTGGGATATTTTTTCAGGAGAACTTAAAACATGTTTGTTTTCAACAAATAACACGGAAATCTTTTTCTTTTCTTTTTTTTATTTATTTACTTTTTTATTTATTTATTTGTTGTTGTTTTTTTATGATAAAAAAATGTGGAGTCGGCGCCAAAAAATAGGGACGGTCGGGTAACCAGAAACACAGTTTTTTTTCTGGCCTTACTAATGCAAAGGAAGAGAAATAACACTGAAAATAGAACATACTGCTTAAACAGCTTATCTAACATTACGTTCCTGCATCTTAGAATTAAACAGAATCTTACAGTCGTGACTGTGCATTATTGACGTTAAGAAACTCGTTGGATAAAAAGATAGGATAACGAAAATAAAATCCCTCTTTAGTCATATTAAAAAAGTTCTGAGGACACAACCCATTTAACATATATGTATTATCATTCGACAAATGAAGCTAAGCATTAAGCATCAGTTAACCATAAATTAAATATAGTTTGCATATACCGGTAATTCCACGGAACAATTGTGTCGCCTGCCTGCGTACTTATTTCACGTCAACATCTTGGTTAAGTTGCAGGTTAAGGTTTTATGAAAAAGGGCATAACTCCGCCAAAATGAAAGTCGGAGTTATAACTCTGCCAAAATGAAAGTCGGAGTTATTGGACATGTTTAACGACATTCCTTGAGGTAAAATGAAGTTTTATGAATATATGTCAATTACTTTTCAAGTTATGGCCAGTGCTAGTCTGCAGGTTAAAGTGTGACGGACGACGAACGACGTGGACGACGACGGCGGACAAAGTGATCCCTAAGTGTCTGCCATGCTACGCAGGCGACACAAAACATGTTAACATTTTTGTAAAATGCCAACTGTGACATAACACGGAGTATACACAATGATATAGAGCAGACGCCATGTGAACCATGGTTTGAACACATACAACTGAAGTAGACATTTACATAAAACTGTACATTTGTGTATTTATGACGTCGTAGGCACGGAAGATTAGAATGTGCGACGTAAAAGTTCACAGCCAGACGGACGGATTTCTAGAGTTGACCGACTTCCACTGCAAGACAAATTAGGTCTCATCACGATGGTAAGTAAAATATGTCATATGTTAAACGTACAGTTTGAAAAGCTGTAATTATAACTATACGCATTGTTTTTTATTACGAGGACATAAGGTGCAAAGTATCCATATTACGAAGAGTTCTACCAGAAGCAGGGGCGTAGCCAGAGCCTTTTGGAGTATACGCTCTGGGGGAGGGTGCGGGAGGGGGAGTCCCCCGCGTACCGGTGGGTGTCCGGGGGCCCTCCCCCTTGGAAAATTTTGAAATTTGAGTGCAATTTCGGAGGTTTGTGGCTCCATTCATTAAGTGTGTTTTTAAAAATAGTGCCTCACCCGCTACCCCACTTTTTATTGCTGATTTTAAAAAATAAGCACTTTTATTTTTTCACATTCAATTTTCTAGAGTACGCCCGGGCGTACAGGAGTATGCCTGGCTACGCCCCTGAGAATGACTACGGATAATCAGAGTTGTTTTGCTTTGCTTTGTTTTCTTGTTTTTAAAATAAATGTGTTCGAATATTCTCAGGCATTACTGCCTCTTGGCATTATCAAATTGTTAATAACGCTTTATTTAAAATTAAATGACACACACGTGAGCGGGTATTTGACAGAATACTACTGTTATGTGTGTGTTTTATATTTTTGAAACGATTGCTTTACTTATTTTAATGTGTTGCTGTAGGCCTATATTGTAAAAAGCCTCACAGACTACACATCGGTAGTGTTATTACCGAATGTTCCTTTGGAATCACCAAGCACAATCTTTGTGGCTTAACGAAGAATACCGCTTAAGCCGGTTCTAGAGGGCGTGAGAGGTGTTGCATAAGTGCAGAGATGTAGATACTTTTTGACAACAGTGAGTATTTACTGATCAGATTCAAAATGAATGGGTAAGAAAGAACTCTCGCAGAGTAAATAATTTCTTTAAATAGTCCATGCTTTCAACATGGGTGTGAATTCATTCATTTTAAAAGTAACAACTATTCTGATTAAATGGAAGTTAAGTAAAAAAGAAAGAAACACTGTATGGAAAGAAACACTGTATGGCCTTACATGCTTGGAACAACTTTCATTATGAGTGTTTGTAGTAAGTTGATGAATCCTGACAATCACAATAAAAAAATAAGTATGAGTAAAATACTCAAAAAACTCAGCTTATCTACAGCTCCGTAAGTATAGTGAAAATATGGGAGGAATTATTAATGATACTGTTTTACGATTACTATGATTTTATATACTTTTCTGTATACTTTATAGGTCGACGTATCGTGTTTGTGGCAATACAAATGGTCGATCAAAACAAGTCGATGAACACAAGAATGCAATATCCCAATAATGTATATTATTAAATTTAATAAATATATATTTGTTTGTATTTGATGTAGTTGTTTTCTTGACGTAAATATTTGACTTCCTGAATGTAAATGGATCACAAGCAGAACATTGTGGTGTAAATAACGGCGGTAATGAAGGAACATGTAGAACGTTTCTAGCATATTTATGTTAGCCTTCCAATAAACACTGACATATTGGTATATGATCTTTAATATTTGTTTAAATTATTAATCATACAATTACTAATTTGAAGTTAATTATAAAGCATCCTGTTGTTCGTGTTGTTTTAGTTTAAAGAAGAAGGTATGTTTGAAATGAAAACACGATATATTAATACATGTTTTATGAAATATAGATATAAAAATCGAACAGGAAAAGCAGCAATCAAGGACGACAGTCAACCACAAACACACACAGAAACAAAGAACAACTTTAAAGATGAATAAAAGTCCAAATAAGACATCACAAACACAAAAGGGTTGACAATAGGGCTGCCGCCTTGGAACGGCCCGGTAAGTGGCAAAAAAGGCCGCTGGAGGTTTAAACCAGGTTCTATGCTGCACCAAACCTCACACTTACACTACTGTCATCCCAATAAAACTGGACACTGTAAATAAAGAAATCCCCGCCATGAACTATTCTTTAACCAATAAGGCAGCATTAATAGGATATAGAAGTAAAACATAAAGGTGCTCGTGTATATATAAATACAAAAAAAATAGCATAGAAAACCACAAAGAAGGTATTCAAGTTTGTCATTACTGTCATCAGTGACATTTCCGCATCGAGCCTATATTTGTGTTTATATTCGAATGAAAAGTGGATATAATGTGGTTGGTTCTGTCTGTCCATCCGTCTCTTTGTCCATCCGGCAGTCAGATGTTGCATGAAACCTGAACTCCTCTTGCAGCAATTAAACGAATGGGTATTTGGCACACCCTTGCCTAGGATGTGGTGTTTGCTTGTTTGTTTGATGTTTTAACGTATTTCAGGCCATGTGTGTCGATTTTAAGATGCTTGAGGCAGACAACCAACTTATTCTTGGATAGAACTAGTAATTTACACCTCCCGTCACCCGTAAATTCGACTCTTCCGCACTTACAAGTCGATCGAGCTCCCAGTGTGATTCGCACCCACAGTGGTGAAAGGCGAGGTTTCCATCTCAACATCTTTACCCTTTTCTTGTCTATTGTTCGGGGCGCTTGTTTCAGCCAAAGTTTTTTCGGCTTAACTGAGCAATTTTATAAAGTTATCAATAGAACTGGAATTTTTAGTGGTAAATAAAAAATACCTTACTTTTCAAAATCGCTTGTGAAATACATATTTTACAACCAAAATGATTTTTTGGTGGGGCTTTTCCCACGTAAATTCCTTGTTGCAGGGGTAGCAGAAAATTAAGAAAAAATCAAATAACTTTAGTTAGCCCTGATGTTTTGCTATAAAACGTTCAGAGTGTCTTAATTTGCATTTAAATCAAACACATTACAAAAAAATTTGAGTAAAGATTCTAAAATAATATTTTTTTCAAATTGTTCATACACCAGAATTTAGCATTAAAAATTCACTATCAATAACAATTTTTGCATTTGAAAATTTTATTTCTCGACCGATTTTGAAAAGTAAGGTATTTTTATTTACCACTAAAAATGTCCGTTTCGCTGATATACATTTTATTTAGGTCCTAATTGTATTTGGTCTTAAAAGGCCAAACATGTTTTGGCTGAAACAAGCGCCCCCAGCAATAGGATGTGTACTGTAGTTGCCTAGGATGTGTATCTGACAACGAACATTTCGGATACATTGAGGTTGCTCTAGTTCAACCTGTTTGGACATTTTATATACCTCAGTGTTATGGTTTAAACAAAAGGTTACCCCTTCATGAATACTCCAGAATAAATTTAAATGGACTGCAAACAATCTACGGCACACCGATATGTATAGCATGTAAACAATTTAAATCTTGTAAATGGATGTGTAGAGGGAATGAACGATTTTCCTACAAACCGTTATGGCCGTTACCGTAAAAATGTCCTTCGTTATACGATTAAATTGCTACTAGTACTTTTTCAACACCTGTATTTTGTCAAAAATATTAACCCCTTTCCAGCAGGTGACGGCTACACGATGCCATTTAATTGTCACAACAAATTGTATGATGTGTCAGGGACCGTGTTCACTCAAACTAGCAGCAGCTGTTATTGCAACCTCTTTATTGAAGTCAGTTACACGCATATCAACCCTCTTATCAACCTTTTCCAGTATATAAAGGTAGACCAACAAATGATCCATTAAATATCATCCGATATCAATTATACCCGTTATATCTAAGGTGACTGAAAAACATATTATTAAACACGTATTTGCATATGTCAATAAATATAAACGTATGCATATCTCTGTCCGCATTTCGTTAAATCACTCGTTTCAGACTGCATTAGTCAAGCTATTAGATAAATGGTTTGAACACATAGATAATGGGACCTAATTGGGTCACTATGCTTTGGTTTGAAACAAGTCTCTGATATTGTTGATTTTGATACTCTTGACACTACTGTCACTCTATAAAACATCTCACTGCTCAATCATGATTAATTGGTTTACATCTTAGCTCTCCATTAGAAGTCAATGCAAAGTATCTGATATAGTTTCAGAAAAAGAAAGGTTTAAAAGTGAGTTCCACAAGGCGGTATCCTTGATCCAGTTTTGTTTCTCTTATTCATTAATAGTTTTCCCCTTGATACAGGGGAACGTGATTTATATCAGAGACGTAATAAACCACATTTTACTTCTTAAATCATTGTTTATATGTAGTCGACACGACCATGCAACTGTCATTGAAACATACCTCTAAGCAAGTTTAAATAGTTTTAACACGTTTCGCATGAATAACACGTACACTGCACATAGCATGCCAATAAAACATTCCCAATGACCATAGGATCTAGATATTCTACCTAAACTTAAGCTAACGCTCGATAACAAGACAATACACACAACTGAGTCGCATTCGCGGTTAAGAATCATTCAGACAGGATAAACAAATAGACAGTGTATGTCAATTTTAACGCATCACACGAAAAATAACTCTTATGAAACTGCTATCAAACATTAGTATATAACTATCAACGTATACAATAAAAGGATCATTACTAGAGTAAGGGTTCTGGAAGTTGCAACATCTCTTGCGGATATGTCATATCTTCAGGATCACACTCGAGGCTAAGGCCTCTACAATCCTGCAGATATGGCATGTCCACTCGAGGTGATACAAACTTCCAGATCACGTTACTCTAGTATTACTCATATTATATCAACCAAGATAGTACGGAATGTAGTACTTCATTGCTGATATTGCCTTTGTTTCACTATGGATGTATCATATGGGGTCGTTGCTGCAAACAATACCAACCTAATAATAAATAATAAAAAAAAAAGAAACGACATACAGATGAATAAAAGGCAAGATACGACATCACAAACATAAAATAGTTGACAATAGGGTTACCGCATTGGAACGATCAGTTGGAAACAAAGGCCGTTTGGTGTTTGAACCAGGTTCTTTAAACGAGACAGTGTAAATAACGATAACCTCGACATGTTATATTCTCTAACAAACAAGGCAGCATTAATAGACAATAAAAGTATAACCCACAAATGATCATTTATATATAATATAAAAAAACAACTAGAAAGCTACAAAGCAAGTACTCAATGACTTAGCAGAAGCCAAAGCAACAAGTGAACAAACATTTTAGGGTACGACAAGACACGATTTAACAAACAGCAAACGCTTTCGTACTTTGAGGATTTAGGTAGACGTCATCATAGGGTCCACAATATGTCCGGTCATCGCATAATCAAAGAGTAAAGCAGTGGCGAACTGTAAATGGGTCAACCACTAAACATGCAGTGCGTTGCCACATGATAGGGTCATAACCTCTTTTGATAAACTTGTTAACAAGTTGAACAAATATTGTATGAAAGTGATAATGAAGTTTGTAAATCACATCACCATATAAGTCAGGTTGAGACAGCCCTTGTCGCAGAAGAGTTCTTAAATTACTATTATATTTACGATAACACACGTTTGCAATGTTTGTTTTTTTAAGTTTATGGTAACGGTAGCCCTGCTGGAGTAGCTTTTTAGTTATACAAATATTCAAATATTAAAGTCCTCAACACGACTACAACCTCACGAAAAACGAACAATTTCAGAAACATATACCCAATAAGAAGTAGCTCGGGGAACATCCCCATCTAAGTAAAATTATCTATCTTGTCATTCATAGATTTTACTAATTGTTGCACCATTTTCAATAGAGAGATGTAAATCAAGAAAAGACGCGACAGTATCCAAAATGTTAGCTTGGTTGAGTTGAAGTTCTTTAGAATAGATAGTATTAACCACAGTAGAAGAGAAAGTATTGTCAATGTTCAATATGTCATCCAGATACCGAGAGGTGTCATTAAAGGCTTCAATTACATCTGCCTGAGTATCGGATGAAAGACTCAACATGAAATTTCTCTTCATAGCAACATAAGAACAAATCTACAAGAGGTGCACAGTTTGTACCCATAGGGATATCAACAGTTTGTCTATAAAAGGGAATTTCATACCTGACGAAAATATTATCTAATAGGAAAATGAGCGCGTTACAAACTTCTTGGCAAGTCCACATAGTGTAATTGTCTAAACTGTCGTTATTTTAAAACGTTGAAAATATACTAATATGCCAAAAATGTAGTTTTTTCTCTAGCGAAGGATTTTTGAATGAGAGTAATACGCTTGTCTTGGATAAGGTAATGTGGTGAGATTGTATATAGTGTTGAGAAGTCATGTACTTATAGACGAAACTTGACATTCATTGCAAATGTTATCAAGAAATTTTTTAATTTGCCAAAATAAATTAATCACTGAGTTGTCATAAGCTTTAACACAATATTGTTTAATGAGATCTTTAACGGCGATAAGACAAGACGTTGAAAGTTTGGAGATGTTTGTAATGGTGCAGGCACTATAATTCGAAATAAAGCGGTCTATATACGGCTGTTTATGTAATTGATGAATCCAGTACATAGTTGAAGGTGGTTTTGCGTTTCGTCAACCCCAGCCTTGAAAGTAGTGCACCGATTGATATGCGTGGAAACAACATTATCCCCAGTAGATTGAACTGGAGTATACGAATTAGTGTTCCCGAGTTTCAGAGATAAAACATTGACGTAATGTAGAACGAGCGGCAGGGCTTATGCTCCGAGTAGAATTTAAACGAAGATGATCTGAAAACATTTTTAAAATTCTCAAGTTTTAATTACTTTAAATCAGCCGGATGTGCCGCCTAGTGCATTCGTTAGAAGTTCTATATAAAACAACGCTAATCTTTTTTTCCTTAAAGCTTTTTTTAGTGCAGTTTCCTATTGTTTTTGAGTTGTAACTGTAGTCTCGCCTAGTGCATTCGTAAGAAGTTCTATATGAAACAGCGCTAATATTTTTTTCATTAAAGCTTTTTTTAGTGCAGTTTCCTATTGTTTTTGAGTTGTAACTGTAGTCTCGCCTAGGACATTCGTTAGAAGTTCTATATGAAACAGCGCTAATATTTTTTTCCTTAAAGCTTTTTTTATTGCAGTTTCCTATTATTTTTGAGTTGTACCTGTAGTCTGGACATGTCATTGATATCTTGAATGCTGTTGACAGCTTAAGAAGTGAACGTAGACTGAATGAGTGAGGGGCTAAACAAATGTTGACCTTTGTCTCAGTGTTTGTAAACTTGCTGTTCAACACTTTCTTATAAGTAACTAATCAGCCATTTTTCTCATTACTTTTTAATAACAGACATGTTGATCTTCATGAAGCAGTACGTTTCCCCGTATGCGTACGAGGTTTGTGTTTTTTCTCGATTGAACATGGTCAGATAACAATGGAAAGCAATGGAGAAATCTTTGCCTCAGTTAGCTCCCGGTTCAAAAACGGGTTCGATATCATTCATGAATTATATTGTATACATCTCTTAATAATCAAACACCTGAATATTTTGACAACCTGCTAGCAAAACTTTCAACAACTCATAGAAGAAACGGTGTACTGCATGTTCCCGCATCTCACACAGCACGCTATGACATAGCTGCCAAGGCCCAATGGGATGGGGTTCCTATGGGCGGTTTCCCTTCGTCAATGGTCTAGAGGAAATCGCATTGAAGCCCGAGACGGTAAGTGATTGTATTCCATGACGTTAAGCTTAGAGCCGCTTTCAAAGTGGTAAATGTTTTTGATTTTGCACACTGATAAGTTTGGCGATATCTAAATCTGGAAATATGTTTTTAAACGGACTACCACACTTTCCTTCAACAGAAATTGGTAGATTTTTTTCCACTATAACATTTGCCATAAGACCTCAGCACGCATGATGTATGTTAGTGGATGAATATTTTGAGAACGGAAGCCTTATCACATATACTCAGTACATTTAAAAACGCAACATGTTTGATTTTCGATTATTTTCAGTCCGTTGGCTTTTTGTTCGAATCGAGATTTTATGTTTAATAGTACACAAGTCTCATGTTCCCAAAGGTTAACTAACACATGGCGATACACAGTTGCACACGATTTTCTGTACTTCGTTTAGTTAAAACACATTTAATTTTAACATATTAACATCTCTAGAAAATCAAACAAATACGAAGTGTTGCGTTTTCAAATGTACTGAGTGTCCACTGCCGAGATAAGCGACATGTCATAATTGACCATAATTGTCGCCAACATACGGAAATCATACCATACGGAAATCTCGGTTAAAGAAACCAACCCGCCAAATAACGGCAAAATTACACGGCAAATCCGTTCATCAAAACTCCGTCCTTGTGGTCAGGTCATATAATAATGTCATAATTTTGATAGAGCATCATCAAAATAACTGACCAATCAGTGACCAGAAATGAGACATACCTAATACATTCTGGTAGGTGATAAACTCGGTCTTTATCCTTGATGTTCAACCAAGTTTACTGTTAAAATTAAGGTATCTACAGTGTGATTCTTTTAAAAATCTCCATATTTCATGTACATTCATGCAAATTTATTCAATATATGTATCTTTCAAAATCAAAATATTGAAAATTATCGCCTTTTTACTAGGCCAAAGATTTTTATTTTACTATAGAACCTAAGGATAAAAACCGAGTAACATAAATTTTATCACCTACTGGAAATAAGATAAAAATTTCAACATCTCTGCAATGAAAAATTATGATATTTTATATGCTAAAAAGGCGCAATGACGTCATCGTTCAAAGATGGCCGCCTCCATTTGTGTTTAAAAGTATAGGATTTTTCTAAAAATATCCCTGATTGAATATACGTAAAATGAATTATTTATTACACCAGAGTAAAGTATACTTTACTCCCTGATAACACTAGGGATAGATACTTTACTCCCTGATAACATTAGAGATTATGCGACCATGTCACGATTTAATTTCAGTTCCTTTTTGTTTGTTATCTAAATTTCGTTTGCTAAACGTTCTTTTCGTCAATTTATTTCGTTAAAAAAAAGTTCGTAAGATGCAAACGGACCACAATAGGACAACATTTTACCCAAATGGGGATAAGTGGTTTTCGGTGGTAAGTGGACAGATAATAAATATTTTATTGCGCTGTAAACCTACTTAAACTTTAGATGACCTGTCTGCACTGTTGCCACTTGCATCATTATAGTACATTTGAAATTTGCAGTCGGACTGTTGACTATTTCGTCTTACAAAAATGTGTCTTACTTTTGTCAGTTAGAACGCTGTAACATTGTTAGGTTGTGCATGTCAACAGCCCGAACAGGAACTACTAAACGTTCCTGATGTCGGAACACAGTTTAATATTCAAATGTTATATTTCAAAGCAGTTCTTGACAAACTTTACAATAAGCTCGGAGTAAACTTCGCTAAATATATATGCACGGTGCATGTGTGGCTCAAGTCACGACCCTTTCATTCCAACTGTTCCATTCCCATAAAAACCATAAAATGGAATTTCCAGCCACTTTCATCATGATTGACAACAACCCTGTCAGGCACCAACAGTCTTTTCTTGAGTGTGACTGGCTGGTGCCAACCATGTTTTCATTATAGTAACAGCTAGTCTGGCACCAACTATCCCATCTCAAAAGTGAGTTGTGACAGTCCTGCGACAAACATCTCATCTCGACAGCGATGGTCTGGCACCCACTTTTCGAGAAATTTGCATTATTGGGAAAATAATTTTGGCAAAAAGTAGCGCGAGATTGTCAAAACTGTAAAATAAAGTGGATGATTTTCACTATTTAGGGGAATGTTTTTTTAAGAGAAGAAATTTATTAAAATATATGCCGTAGGTAAAATATCAATCAGGTATATTTAGCAATGACTTAAACGTACAAACAGACAATGGAAAATCACTTCAGTGGGTAAAATAAAGCCCTGGGTCTGGCGCCAAGTATCCTGTCTCAAAAGCAAGTCATACACCAGTCGTAACCATCCTCTTGAAAGCAACAATCCTGTGCCGACCATCTCATTTCGACAATGATAGTCTGGCACCCACTTTTAGTTGTGGAACCAACCATGTTGTCAGGACAGTAATGGTCTGGCGCCAAATATCCTGTCTCAGAAGAGAGTCGTTCACCAGTCGTAAACCATCCTGTCTTGAAAGCAATGTTCTGACACCCACTTCTAGTTTTGTCAGACTGATTATATATATAAATTTCATTTGATAACTTTACATCAACAATAGTATTTTTCATTCATACTCTATATGGAAAAAATGTATACCCCCAGAAAGGCAAGAACATTCATATTATCATTCCAGCGCTATACCGGGGCTAAAATATTGATTAAACTGATTTACAATATTTCACCCGAATGGGTATCAAGTGTTTATCGGTGGAACAGAGACTAAATATTTTACACGCTTACGTAAACCTCATATAGCTAATCTTTCAGTCTGGACTTCAAACGGATATGGTTACCCTTAATCCAAAGTGCCATAAATTGGAGAGTTGTTTTCTTAACAAAAGTGCACTTAAAAAATAATTGCAATGTTCTGACACATCTTTATTTGTGCATGTTTGATTTATCTTATGTTTATACCATTTTGAGTTCCAGGTTCCCCTTTTTAATAGCAAATAATTTATATACTTTTGCTATGCCACAACCACGAAATGGTGAGTGGGTATATTAGCCATGTCCATCAGGAGGAGTGTCTGTCCGTCTATCCCGAAAAATTTGTGTGTCTATCTCCTCCCACACTTTTCAAACGATTGTCTCGAAACTTTGCAGGATGCTTACCTATGATGTCAAGATGTGCATATCGATTCGGCATCAAAATCGACCTTTTATTACCAGAGTTATGGCCCTTTTTTTTGGTTAAATTTTTGGTAAAAATAGTTTGTGTCTCTCATCCCACAGTTTTCAACTGATTGTTTCAAAACTAAGATGTGCATATTTATTCTGCGTCAAGATTGACCTTGTGTTACTGAAGTTATGTTTTCCCTGATTATTTTCAGTGGGGTTATCCGTGGCCCTTGGACTCATTTCTAGTTTTTTTATTTTATCAAATTTAACGGCATATTAAAGGCTGACTAAGCTTATTAAAACGTAAACAGCTAACATATAACGCAGGGGATTACACAACCAAATCAACATGTATACTGAAAGAAATAAGTTTAGCCCGCTTTTGCATATCTAGCTTAAAGAAATTATTTTATACTGTGAAATGTGTTCTTATTTTTCACTTATTATGTGTGATTCGAAGTAAGTATCTTGAGTTATCTCCCATTTATATAAAACAACATTTTTCACATTAAAAATAAGAATATTATAAGAACAGGGTTAAACTTTATTAAATAACTATTCCGGGTTTCGAGTGATAAAAAAATGCAAAAACAATTGACATTAACCTTGTCATTATAATGAAATTACGAACCAAAGTTTTAAATTTTAAAATTATCTCCCTTTATATTGAAATAAGAACGAAATGATAACTTCTGTAAAGCAGGTAAATAAAACATGTTGCTACTTTTTTCGCAGATATCGTTTAAAAATAATATTCTGCATACACTTGTTAATTATGTTAATTATATTGTTAATGGCGACTGAAGCACATACTCTTGAATATGCTCAATGGGAATACCGTGTTATTTATGTGCTAAACATATTTCTTTCAGTATATAATATGCCAAATAAATGCATTTTTACTTTAGGCCCCAAAAAAAACAAACCTTTGTTTCCGGTGGCCCGACCAACCTTATTTTTAAGGGGCCAACCCTAAAACTTTTTATGGAAAAAAATCACAATATATCGAGGTAAACTGACATCACAGAGAAACTGTCAGTTGTATCATCAACTTGTATGGGGTTTATGAGATAAATACATGTATAATCTCGTAATATATTGCTCCAAAAAAAGGGGAAAAAGAAAGAAATGCCTACCGACATACCCCATTTTTTTTAGAGCATGCAATAGGAAACACACCTACTTTTTTTTTTTGGTCTTATACCCTGTGAATAACAGCACTTATGCATGCCACTGATACATGCAGGTAGCAGGCCCAGGGGGTTATTTTACAGTACAGCCGCTGCGTTTACATGACAATCATTTTATTAAATGTTAAATTTTTTCAAAGTTAGCATACCAAAATAAGGGAAAAATGCAAGCCGGTCATTTTACAGGACAGGCAGTATTTGCATGACAAACAACAAACATTAAAAAAAATTACTTAGAATTCACCCACAGTTATTTGCATGACAATCATAAATATGTAAACAAACAGTTAAGTTAGCATACCAAAATAGGAAAAAATGCAAGCTGGTCATTTTAAAGTACAGGCTCTATGTTTATATGGCAAATATTTATCAAATTTTAAAAAATTCCAAAGCATACAAAAATAAAGGAAAATGCAAGCCGGTCATTTTACAGTACAGGCAGTATTTGCATGACAAACAACAAGATTTGAAAACTAAATACTTGAAAGTACCATCAGATTGCATGACAAACATAGGTAAACCAAACATTAAACAACGTTAGCATACCTAACTACCGGTAAGGGAAGTGATTTCAAATGCATCTAGGTTATTTAATAAACAGATTGGTAAAATCAGGTAAACTCAACAAAAAAAAAAGTCGTAATAATATAATTTATACGTGACATAAAGTCTGGATGATCTCAGTTATGGGTTAAAATAAGCACATTCGGGCTTTAAGGGGTAAATGCAATTTTTGGCATTTGTGCCTCTTGTAATAATAATCCCCAATGAAACTGATCAGATGTGCCTTCCTGTTGACAGTGGTATTATTCAAGCAGAAGAAATCTTTCAGGACATGATTTCCAATAATAGGTATATTTATATAATCTACTACTCAAAGGTTGCTAAGCACCAAGATTTCAGTTCGACATTTTATGGTGCCTGGTTTTATCAAAGCATAAAACTCAACAATTAATTTTGTTTTCAATTAGTTTATGTAAAATTCATTACCGGTATTTTATTATTAAAAATTGATTAGAGAAATTTTTTCTTGTGTTTTTGCATATAAATGAAACCATAAATAGCCTTCATCTGGGTTCAAATATAAGCGTAAACGGTTTGGTGGTTAGCAACCTTTGAGTAGTACATGTATATAAAGGTTATAAATATGTTTTCAGCTCCAATGGTGAAATTTTTATACACCCGTAAAAACAATGGGACATATTACAGTTTAGGGTTGTCCATCCATATGTAAACAATTATGCATTCTGCAGGTTACTTTGATACCATTACACCCACACTCATGAGTTTCATTGGTACATTTCCCTTAGTGAGAGGTGGAATGCTATTGTTTTGGGGTCAGTGGGCCAAAGGTCAAGGTCCCCATGACTTCATATGGAGATATAGATTCCGATTGATAAATTCAAAAGCATAACACTCACTTTCATGAAACTTAATAGGTATATGTACTTGTGAGAGGTGAAGCCCTATTGTTTAAGGGGTCAGTAGGTTAAAGGTCACGGTGACCTCATGAGGCAATATACATTCTGGCTTGATAACTTCGAAAGCATGACACCCATCATCATGAAACTGCAGATACATTGTCCTTGGTCAATTCCTGTATGGTTTCTGGGTAAGAACAAGACCATTGCTTATCCAGACAGAGGGGTAAAATCCCCCAAATTCATGTTCATTTTGTCACGTTTATTAAAGGTCGTCATCATACTCCCTGTATATTTCAGGTGCGAATTGAGTCGTTTAAAAAAAGGTACCAGGCCCATTCTGCATATTTTAATAAGAGTGGGCCTGGAATGTTAATTCCTGTTGGCATCTTTTAACCTTTTGTATCGGTGCACTGTAAAAAAAAATTCAATTTGCCCACTAAGTCAAAGGTCAAGGTTACCATGACCTTGTATTGAGCTACGTATTAGAGCAATAACTCCATAAATGCAACACCTACACTTATGAAACTTTATCTGTTTATAGATGGCGCTCTTGCTAAACTAGTAAGGCCAAAAAAATAAATGGTTTGTTTCCGCTAACGGCTTCAAAAATAGGGTAGGTAGGTAGGCAAAACTTTTTTTATTTTTTTATTATTAATGACCTTATTTTTGTTAATGAAAAAACACTTTTAATATGATAAAAAATACTGGGGAAGGCGTTACTACCTAGATAATACATGGTTATGGCCCTTTTTTCAATATTTGGTAATGTACACTGGAAACCCCTGGGGTTGTGGGTTCAAATCTCACTGGAGGCATATTTTTTTTCTCCATAAGAAACCTTGGTTCATAGGTTCAACTTATTATTTTTTTCTTTTCTTTTTTGCAATAAAAAAAGTTAGGGTCGGCGACTAAATAATAGGGTCGGTCAGGTTAGCGGAAACAAACACTTTTTTCTTTTAAGCCTAAGAATCAATTGTTTAAAAATATTACTTGAAACACTCTGGTATAATGTAGTTAAATGAGTAAACGCATAGTTTAATAGCAAAGAAGATACATGTATACAATTTTTATCCCGAATTGCATTTCCTGATTTATTAAAAGATTTAGCTTTTAAATCAAAAACGACAGAGAATTCTTATTTCATCAAATATACTAAAATAACAATACATACAATATTTTAGACTTGCTGCAAGTCCCTTTAATTTATAGTATGTAATGTAATCGGAGGCCCCGGGTTCAATCCTCTGTGGTGCCAATGAGTTCCGTCGGTGTGTTCTTAAAAAACTAAGGGATGATAAGGTGTAATAGTTTATATTACACCTTATCATCCCTTAGTTTTTTAATAGTTTTATCTTTATATATATACACTAATTTTTAAATAATACTTAATTTTTCATCAATTTTTGCGCAAAATATGACCTATTTATGTGTCGACGTGCCGTAAAACACCATTCATTCATTCATTCTTAGGCAAGACACTTTCCCTTAGCCTCGTCCGTCGGATGGGGATGTAAACCGGGCGGTCCCGTGTATCGGTCTATCCTCCGAGCACGTAAAAGAACCATAGGAATCTATTTGATAATAAGAGTAGGGCACGGTTCCCGGATTCCTATGTATCCTTCCCCTCTCTCTGGGGCGGCTCTAAATAACCTGTACTGTGTTGATGAGCCGTTAAACAACATTCAATTCAATTACGTAATTTAGTTTACATAAAATGTGTATAATGTAATGAAATGAGTAAAAATCAGTTTAATAAGAAAGATGTTACATGCATACAATTTTTATCCCAAATTTCAGTTCCTGATTTATAACAAGATTTACAGCTTTTATTAGTTTTAAAGTAAAAATGACAGTAATTTATATTACCTCAAATATACTAAATTAACAATAGACAAAATATATTGGAATTGCTACATTAAGTCCCTTTAATTTATAGTACCGGTATGTCATTCACATAAAATGTGTTTAGTGTAATTCACCGACAGAAGATACGTTTTATATACAATGTAATGGCAAATTCTGGTTTATTAATTCAATAAACCGGATATAATATTAATCCATTTTGAACGTAAAGCTCAGTGGTATTACAGATAACGTTTGAAGTTGTCGACAAAAAGAACTTTGATCAGGTTATACTGCCATGGTGGAAAGCTATATAAAGAAAATTGATTTTGGTGCATTTTAATAAATTAAAGGGACTGTGGCGTTTTTGCTTGATTATGAATTGGAATAAAAGGTAATACAGTTACTGATATTTTTTTCATTATTTCATTATTCTGTGATAAGCCTTTTTGCCACTGACCGTTCCTAGGCAATTAACACTTGTCAGTCTTTTTTGGCGAAAACGGTATCAAGACTAGACCTATTTTACTAAACGCATTATCTCATTTCGACGATTTGTCTAGAATTTTGCGACTACATATCTTTGTAGTTGAAACAAGCGTCGCAGATTATCAAGATAAGATCAGAATCATTACGTTTGCGCCGCAAAGGGCAGATCCACATTTACTTACGCGACATTGGTGATGCCTCGGCTTGAGAGATCTATAACGTATGGCAAGTATCACCTCGCCAATAACAACCGTAAAAAATCGTACAACCTTTAATCTTAGCTATAGGAACAGCTCAAAATCATTTGCTTACTAATGTTTTCGCCATTCAGTACGCAGTACTTTGATTATATTTGTGATGTGACGTACCTTAATTGCCTCGTATTTATCCTGGTAATTGTTATTGGTTTCAATGTTTGTTTTTGGTTGATTATGGTCCTTGGATGCTTCCTGTTCGACTTTTATATCTAATTATATTTTGTGCAATATAATCAACAATTAATAACATGGAAAAATACCGTATTTGCAAAGTGCGAAGGGGGTCCTACTATTTATAATGGTTCAAATTTTCAATATATTTCACCTGTTTTCCTGACAAACCTGTTTATAGAATTACTGTACGGCGATCTTTTACTGCGACATCGGTATTGACTAAACCCGACAATAGTATATCACCACTCTGCATCTGTATGATACAATATCCGTCGAACTTGACGATTACAACACGGGTTGGTTGCGTATAAATTAAATAATAATAAAAGAAAAACTAAATAATAAGTTGAAAGAAAGGAGATAAATAAAAGCGGTAATTTGTATTGATGATGATAGCGCTTTTTTTTTTAAGGTTTATGTCATAGACCATACCGGTGTCGTGGTAAAAAAACTCCCTTGATCAAATCCATTAGCGGTAAAGACGAAAAAATTGTGTGTTTTCTAGGAACTTTTGAATTTTTGAAGAATGTAAAGTTTCTTAAAACAGGTGGGGGCGCTTCTATTAGGGAAGGCGCTACTTTGAACCATTTAAATAATAATGAATATTGGTTTTCAAATATGCAAATAATGTAGAGAAACTATCAGGACACCACAAGTTTAAAAATATGATCAAGATTGCCATTTGTCCCTTTAATGATTGATACACCATAAATATTACCCCTTGTAGCAATAAATTTGCATATTCTAATATATAGCAGATTTAAGTGTTTTAGATGGATCAAGAACGTCCATGTTGCATTTATCTGTAGCTTACATCTTTTAAAAAAAGTTAAAAAGTAAAGTGATTCTAAATTCGTGAACATAATTTTTATGTAATTGTTTTTGTGTTATAGAATAAGGTGAAGTGGAAGGTTCAGATGGTTTCTCTGTGATCAGTGTAGCAGAGGTATGTTTATGGTAAAGAAATGTTTGTCTATGGCTTTATAATTGTGACGCACAATATCGAATTGAGTCGTGCATGTTTGTTTGGGACAGTATGTTTCTCCGTTCCAAGTTCCAAAGATATTCAGCTGGTTAATTTTTGGAAGCAAGATCTAAGTACATTATCTGAGGTTCAAAGCAATAGGTGCGTTCAGTTTTCTCCCATCCGCAACAACGTTGGTTAACATCGGGTTACCAATGGCCACCGATGGTAACATTTGATAACAGCGAGGCCACCAATACTACCTCAGGTGTAGAGTCGCGGGAATATTGGTTACCAACATTCTACCTATCGGCGAACCAATGACTAACGACGATAACCGATGATTACCGACAGTGCTTTTAACACCGATGGGAGAACCCTGAACTGTTGTGGATGCTTAAAAATGGTAATGTGTCTGTTCATGTGGACCGACGAACATGATAGATTAGAAGAGAGGTTACACTTAAAACGACTATAAGGTTAAGCAGTAACCTAACCATTGTCGGATACCCCAGTGTGATTTGTTCCGTTAAGGTGGAGAGTAACAGAACAAATCTCACGGGGTATCTGTTGATGTAACCTAACTGAACATTTCACTACCTAAACAGTATTTATATGTGACAGTGCTGCACATTGATAGGAGGAGGACTCATAAAACACAAATAACTAGAAACATAGCACCCGGGTCACTTCTATCAGGGGATTGCAATACAGTATTTCTCATTTTAGGAAAGATATAAGATTTTTTCAGTTAAGTAAATATGACAATACTATGCTTTATTTATATTTTCATCCATTATTTATTATAATTGCTGATTTAGTCAAAACTGACTTAACAGACAAAAACACATTGCAGAATTAATGCTTTTCCTCCAATTGTGAGAGACTGCTACTTTTTCTGATTGGGAAAAACAGCCAAGTTTTCAATTAGGAAGAGTCCTTTTACAGGTCTCTGTTACATAAGGTAAACAAATCCTGAACTATCATTCCCTCCAGGCAGTTAAATGCCTCCAATGGTAACTTGAAACTGAGTTTGGAAACTGGAGTTGAATGCGTGGATGGAGAACATGATCATTATTGTTTCCAGTTACCATCCTTGTGACGTTGTCTACGTTCTTGCCATATTTTACTCATCTCCATTCCAACCAGATATGACATAAGGTGTTAATGGAGTCATAAAACACCATTTGTCACTCATAAAACACCATTGGTAATGTTCCTTCATTCCATCTGTTTCATAATTGTTATATGTCACGTGTTTTAGCCAATTGTTTTCGAAATGATCAGTTATTGCTTGACAGGAAACTATTTGACAAAGATCAATTTTGTTTGACAGGCTGGCCTAGTTATTATACCCACGTTTTTGAAAAAAACAGGGTATATTAAAATTACCTCCGTTTGTCCGTCCGTCTCTGTCCGTTACCGCATCTCCTCCTAAAACGCTGAACAGAATTCAGCCAAACTTAGGGTATGACTTCACCATGTGATGACGGCGTCCAAGAGCAACATTATATTTGACTCCGAGCCCAGGGGCACAAGGGTGGGGAATTTGGGGTCTTTTTTTTTGTAATTATGTCTCGAATGAAACATTATGATGATGGGTTTACACTGTATAAATTTGTTTCCTATGTCGCCGGTAGGGCCTGGAGGAAGGGGCATCAAATACACTAATAATTCAATTATTGTGTAATTTTTTAATACTTTTGCACATTAATTGGTGTAATAGTCGTCTATGAAAGAGATACACAGCCTGTCAAATGATCTATTATTTAAAACTCGGAGTGTAATTTTAGTGTGGGTTACGAGTTCAACCCCACAAAGCGGTACTTCTTTTTTGTACCACTATTGAATTCCGTCAAGCAATCTTAATTTTATTTAGTTAATATTCAATAATGGTTGGTGTGTTATGTTTGTCAACGTAATTAGTTTGTGTTTTATAGGCTAAAAGTTACGGATATTGTCCCTTCAAAGGGAATTGAGCTGTGTGAAGAAAACATGGGTATTTTGTGATGGCGCCGTCAGATTCATTCTAGTTGGTTTATATTAATTGTATAATGCAATATAATGGATGTTTATGTCCTAACAGCCTGAATGATTTGTTTAGTTACATTATTAGAAAAGATAATGTTGAAGTCTATCTGACCCCTCTGCTCAATTTCTGCTCATTGTTAGTCAGTCCAAAACTATTATTTTGTGTTTTCACGAGATTTCCAAGATGGCCACCAGTGGTCATCTTTGTTTGCCTAATTATGTATTTCCTTTGAATTGAAAAATTTAATGTCCACCAGGTCTGAAAAAGACTGAAATTGGAAAGTCATCTATGACTATGATGCGTTGTTGGTCCCAATGTCTGGTAAAATCAACTTTGTGAAAAATTTGGTCAACTTATGTGAAAGATGGTCAACAAAATTAATGTTGGAGATTTTTGATTGCTATTCCTTCAGAACCGAATTAATTAGAGATCCTGATATGAAACTGATTGGCATGACAATTGTTAACGTAGAAATTTAGGAAAAGTGTGTGATTCCTATGTGACCATAAAGCTACTTTTGGGATACTCGCCAGAAACGTTACTGGTGAAGTATATTTGCTATTGAAAGTGTTTCAACTCCTGCGGAATAAAAGCTGGTCCCTGCGTCTAGCTAAAAATACACTAAAAATAGAAACAACCCTGCCTAATTATTGAATTGCTAGTGATATTGAAATACAAGTCTGAAGACCAGTCCTTTAACTAAGTGATGGATTGGTATGAAACGTCAAAGACGAAACTAATTTTGACTTCTAAGATGGCTGCCAGGGGCCCTCATTATTGTTTACATATACTTAAATAAGTGAAACGGCGGACAGCTACTTTCTTAAAGGGACTGTAGGCGATCTTGAAGATTGATTGGTGTCCATCCACTTACAAATAAAAAACTTCATATTGTGCTTCAGTTTCATATGAATTATTTATTACATATTATATTGAATGACTAGTTATTTATTATATTGAATGACTAGTTATTTATTATATTGAATGACTAGTTATTTATTATATTGAACGACTTGCTTAATTTGAGCCACATGTTACCTGCCGTTTAATTATTGTTAATGAAAACCTTCTGTCTAAAAGGGCTGTGTTTTGTTGCTAAAGTCATGTGGGGATTATATTGCTAACAGTTGTGCATGTAATTCAAATACAGTTTACTTCTATCACAAAACAAGAATTTATAAGAGCTTTAAAGCACCGTATGAGTTAGAGGTTTATATACGGCCGTGGTGTGCCTTTTGTCGATAATGGCACACCTAGTGCCGTAATGGCCCGAGGGCTTTAGGTGTGCCATTATATTTGCCGTATATTTGCCTTTTTATTACATACCTTACTTTAAATGGAGACGAATAAGAACAAACAGTGCAATTTATGACAAAATATGTCGACATGTTTACAAAATGGTGTACAGTAGCATAAGATGCAAACACTTATTTGGCAAATAAATACATTACATTAAATTAATAATTTACGTTAGTTAGTTTTCTCCCTTGTCTTTCGCTTTAATGATATGTTTCAAAGCTTCAAACGTTTATTTACTAGGTGTGATTATTGAAATTGCAGTTGAGATTTCAACGTCCGTTCCTCAGCCATAGCGCGCCAATATGACGTCTTTGTATTGGTTGACGACGTTGACGTCTTCGCGTGCGGACAGTCTGTTGCTACTGTGCCGATTTTCCATAATCCATAATGGCACAGTGTGCCGATTATGGATTTAGAAACTGGACTGATAATCATTGTTTTTCTACTGAAATGTGTTACTATTTATAGTAAGGTATGTAATAATTACTATTAATGATTAATACAACAAAACTAGACCAAAATAGAGGAGTCATCTAGTTTTCAAAACCAATCTAGGGGCGTCCGTGGCCGAGATGTTAGAGTCTCTGACTTGCAATCACTTACCCCTCACCGCTGTAGGTTCGATCCCTCAGGGGCCTAGGAATCTTTATGTGAGGAAGCTATCCAGCTGGCTATCGGAACGTCGGTGGTTCTACCCAGGTGCCTGCCCGTGCACGAAAATTGACCGGAGGGGCACCTGGGGTCTTCCTCCACCAGTGGAAGCTGGAAAGTCGCCATATGACCTTAGCTGTTGGTGCGACTATAAAATCCAATTCAATTCAATTCAAAACCAATCTAGTTTTCAAAACCAATCTCTTTCATTAACAATAGTTCAATTGTAGGGGTGATATGGGCAGAGTTGTAGATAATTTTTGACTGCAATGAGTATTTTACTCATCAGATTCAAAATGAATGAGTAACATAAATAGTTCATGCCTCAGTGTTTTTTAATACCGAATTTTGGGCCCATTCACAATTCCAGAAAGTATCCTTTTTTCACAATTATATCCAAAAAATTCACAATCTGAAAAAAAAAAAAAAAAAAAATCTTTTTGGTTAAATACAGACCAGTAAGGATACTAGTCTTAATATAAGCTGGTGTCAAAACTAGTCTGTATTCACCAAAAACAAAACTTAAAACCAAGGGATATTAAACTGTGAAAATAAAAGTGAAAAAAGTTTATTTCTCTTTTGTTATAATATTTCACAATTTTCACAATTTCTAGAAAAATGCCGCTATTTTTCACAATGGCATGGGCACAGGCTGCATTCACAAAACACATAAAAAAAAACACTGTGCCTTTAAAATGGATTTAAATTAATACAGTTTAAAAGAATCAGCTATTCTGATTAAATGGAAGTTAAGTAAAAACAAAAGAAAAGCTGTATGACATTAAGAGGTATACATGAGACACGTTGCCTGGAAAAAATTTCGTCATGTAAATTTAGAATAAACTGTTCCACAGGACAATATATACAGATATAATACTCATGATTTTTAAAAGTTATGAGTGGATGAGTTATGATACTCACAAGTTTAAAAAGCTGTGGGTTTTTGTAAAAAGGTATTGAGTAAAATACAAAAAAACTCAGCTTATCATACAGCTCTGTATGGGTCCTAGTTTACTGCTCAGGCACATTGAATATGAAACAGATTATGATGACTGTATTCGTATTTGGAGTGACACCCATGATGGTTGTATCGTATTTGGATTGACACCCATGATGGTTGTATTCATATTTGGATTGACACCCATGATGGTTGTATTCGTATTTGGATTGACACCCATGATGGTTGTATTGTATTTGGATTGACACCCATGATGGTTGTATTCGTATTTGGATTGACACCCATGATGGTTGTATTGTATTTGGATTGACACCCATGATGGTTGTATTCGTATTTGGATTGACACCCATGATGGTTGTATCGTATTTGGATTGACACCCGTGATGGTTGTATCGTATTTGGATTGACACCCGTGATGGTTGTATCGTACTTTGATTGACACCCATGATGGTTGTATCGTATTTGGATTGACACCCATGATGGTTGTATTCGTATTTGGATTGACACCCATGATGGTTGTATTCGTATTTGGATTGACACCCATGATGGTTGTATCGTATTTGGATTGACACCCATGATGGTTGTATTCGTATTTGGATTGACACCCATGATGGTTGTATTCGTATTTGGATTGACACCCATGATGGTTGTATCCGTATTTGGATTGACACCCATGATGGTTGTATCCGTATTTGGATTGACACCCGTGATGGTTGTATCGTATTTGGATTGACACCCGTGATGGTTGTATCGTATTTGGATTGACACCCGTGATGGTTGTATCGTATTTGGATTGACATCCGTGATGGTTGTATCGTATTTGGATTGACACCCGTGATGGTTGTATTTGTATTTGGATTGACACCCGTGATGATTGTATTCGTATTTGGATTGACACCCATGATGGTTGTATTCGTATTTGGATTGACACCCATGATGGTTGTATACGTATTTGGATTGACACCCATGATGGTTGTATCATATTTGGATTGACACCCATGATGGTTGTGTTCGTATTTGGATTGACACCCATGATGGTTGTATCGTATTTGGATTGACACCCATGATGGTTGTATCATATTTGGATTGACACCCATGATGGTTGTTTCGTATTTGGATTGACACCCATGATGGTGTATTCGTATTTGGATTGACACCCATGATGGTTGTATTCGTATTTGGATTGACACCCATGATGGTTGTATCATATTTGGATTGACACCCATGATGGTTGTATTCGTATTTGGATTGACACCCATGATGGTTGTATTCGTATTTGGATTGACACCCATGATGGTTGTATTGTATTTGGATTGACGCCCATGATGGTTGTATTCGTATTTGGATTGACACCCATGATGGTTGTATTGTATTTGGATTGACACCCATGATGGTTGTATTGTATTTGGATTGACACCCATGATGGTTGTATTCGTATTTGGATTGACACCTATGATGGTTGTATCGTATTTGGATTGACACCCGTGATGGTTGTATCGTAATTTGATTGACACCCGTGATAGTTGTATCATACTTTGATTGACACCCATGATGGTTGTATCGTATTTGGATTGACACCCATGATGGTTGTAATCGTATTTGGATTGACACCCATGATGGTTGTATCGTATTTGGATTGACACCCGTGATGGTTGTATCGTATTTGGATTGACACCTGTGATTGTTGTATCGTATTTGGATTGACACCCGTGATGGTTGTATTGTATTTGGATTGACACCCATGATGGTTGTATTCGTATTTGGATTGACACCCATGATGGTAGTATTGTATTTGGATTGACACCCATGATGGTTGTATTCGTATTTGGATTGACACTCATGATGGTTGTATTGTATTTGGATTGACACCCATGATGGTTGTATTCATTTTTGGATTGACACCCATGATGGTTGTATTCGTATTTGGATTGACACCCATGATGGTTGTATTCTATTTGGATTGACACCCATGATGGTTGTATCGTATTTGGATTGACACCCATGATGGTTGTATCGTATTTGGATTGACACCCATGATGTTTGTATCATATTTGGATTGACACCCATGATGGTTGTATCATATTTGGATTGACACCCATGATAGTTGTATTCGTATTTGGATTGACACCCATGATGGTTGTATTCTATTTGGATTGACACCCATGATGGTTGTATCGTATTTGGATTGACACCCATGATGGTTGTATCGTATTTGGATTGACACCCATGATGTTTGTATCATATTTGGATTGACACCCATGATGGTTGTATCATATTTGGATTGACACCCATGATGGTTGTATTGTATTTGGATTAACACCCATTATAGTTGTATTGTATTTGGATTAACACCCATTATAGTTGTATCGTATTTGGATTGACACCCGTGATGGTTGTATCGTATTTGGATTGACACCCGTGATGGTTGTATTGTATTTGGATTGACACCCATGATGGTTGTATCGTATTTGGATTGACACCCATGATGGTTGTATTCGTATTTGGATTGACACCCATGATGGTTGTATCATATTTGGATTGACACCCATGATGGTTGTATCGTATTTGGATTGACACCCATGATGGTTGTATCGTATTTGGATTGACACCCGTGATGGTTGTATCATATTTGGATTGACACCCGTGATGGTTGTATCGTATTTGGATTGACATCCGTGATGGTTGTATCGTATTTGGATTGACACCCGTGATGGTTGTATTCGTATTTGGATTGACACCCGTGATGGTTGTATTCGTATTTGGTTTGACACCCATGATGGTTGTATTCATTTTTGGATTGACACCCATGATGGTTGTATACATATTTGGATTGACACCCATGATGGTTGTATCATATTTGGATTGACACCCATGATGGTTGTGTTCGTATTTGGATTGACACCAATGATGGTTGTATTGTATTTAGATTGACACCCATGATGGTTGTATGCGTATTTGAATTGACACCCATGATGGTTGTATTGTATTTGGATTGACACCCATGATGGTTGTTTTCGTATTTGGATTGACACCCATGATGGTTGTATTCGTATTTGGATTGACACCCATGATGGTTGTATTGTATTTGGATTGACAACCATGATGGTTGTATTCGTATTTTGATTGACACCCATGATGGTGTATTCGTATTTGGATTGACACCCATGATGGCTGTATTGTATTTGGATTGACACCCATGATGGTTGTATTCGTATTTGGATTGACACCCATGATGGTTGTATCATATTTGGATTGACACCCATGATGGTTGTATTCGTATTTGGATTGACACCCATGATGGTTGTATTTGGATTGACACCCATGATGGTTGTATCGTATTTGGATTGACACCCATGATGGTTGTATCGTATTTGGATTGACACCCATGATGGTTGTATCGTATTTGGATTGACACCCATGATGGTTGTGTTCGTATTTGGATTGACACCCATGATGGTTGTATCGTATTTGGATTGACACCCATGATGGTTGTATCGTATTTGGATTGACACCCATGATGGTTGTATCGTATTTGGATTGACATCCATAATGCCTCCAGTCTCTTTAAACCTCCAGATTCCAAGATGGTCATTAAGGCTAAAAATAGGATTTGGATAAAACTACAAAAGTAATGTAAGATTTGGTTTAAACCCAAATAGCTGGGGTTGCTAAAAAGGGCTCTCGATCCACATTTTAACAAATTTGTAGAATTTAGAAAAGTAACTATCATTTAAAAAGCCTATGTGTCATCTATTTTAGCATTAATATATTCCTACTGTTAAAGTAGCTATAATAATCCCGCCAACAACAGCCAAAATTTACATAATATTAACACCTTTTGTAAACCTACTGACGACGAGGTATAAATATCTTACATATTTTGAAAATCCAAACCTTATAGACACAATATAAACGGCTGTAACCAGCCGGACCAAACCCCGAATCTGGAGTTTTGAATTAAGAGTTGTCAACTCGGAACTCATTTTACGCATATTCAATCTCGGGTATTTTTGCAATCCGCAAATAAAGCTTTACTTTTAATTGACACAAATACATTATTATATGAGTGAACACCTGGACGGAGTTTTGATAAACGGTTTTGTTAGCATAGTTATCAAATTCTTTATTACATATTATATTGTGTAATTTTGTCTGGGTTGTGTAATTTTGTCTGGGTTGTGTAATTTTGTCTGGCAGATTAGTTTCTTTAATGTGATCTATTTTTTGTCCGGATTAGTCTGCTTTCTAGTTCAACTACCAGCAATGACATACTGGCATAAGCCAGTTTACATTGTTGTCATTCTAGTCATATATTGGCACAATGTTACATGAGGGTATTTGGTAGTTCATCCATACTTAATATTGCAGACGTAGATTAAGGGTTGGGGTGGGGGTTCTTTGGCATACTGAATTCTGATATGGAGTTGTGCATTGACAAATTTGTCCTACCGCACTTAAAATCGGCCGTGCATGCACCATACCCCGTAATAGGATATTTAGATCTGCTCCTGGGTATTTAAGTATTTATTTATTTTGAATACCTTTTAAGTTTGAAAGAAAATAATTGGAGCATGTTATTGTTTCTCACTGCATAACACTGTGGGGAAGTATGAAAACCATGTTACAAGTATGATATACAGGGCGTTTTGAATTACAGTTTTGGTTTACAAAAATTAACTCTTTTTTTTCTTCATATTTAATAAGTTTGAAACAAATTATTAGGAAACATTTTTGTTACAAATGCCTCGTAAGTGTTGTTGTCTCAGATAGGACTGACATTGACTTTATTTAAAAAGGATTAAACTTTCAAACAGTAGTTTCGAGGAGTTTTTGTTCCGTTCTCCACTGAAAAAGTTATGTTGTTAATTTTATATTAATTGGTAAGTTCTTTATTACGTTTTATATTAAATGACAAGTTATTTATTACATGAAAAGTTATTTATTATGTGACAAGTTATTTATTACAAGTTATTTATTACATATTTTACTGAATGACAAGTTATTTATTACATGACAAGCTATTAATTACATATTTAATGACAATTTATTTATTACATATTATATTGAATGACAATTTATTTATTATATTGAATGACAATTTATTTATTACATATATATATTACATTGAATGACTAGTTATTTATTACATATTATATTAAATGACTAGTTATTTATTATATTGAATGACTAGTTATTTATTACATATTATATTGAATGACTAGTTATTTATTATATTGAATGACTAGTTATTTATTATATTGAATGACTTGTTATTTATTACATATTATATTGAATGACTAGTTATTTATTGTATTGAATGACTAGTTATTTATTACATATTATATTGAATGACAATTTATTTATTATATTGAATGACTAGTTATTTATTACATAGTATATTGAATGACTAGTTATTTACTACATATTATATTGAATGACTAGTTATTTATTACATATTATATTGGATGACAATTTATTTATTATATTGAATGACTAGTTATTTATTACATATTATATTGAATGACTAGTTATTTATAACATATTATATTGAATGACTAGTTATTTATTGTATTGAATGACTAGTTATTTATTACATATTATATTGAATGACAATTTATTTATTATATTGAATGACTACCGTATTTGTCGGGGTATAGCGCGCACTTTTTTACCCCAGATTCTGTGGCTGAAGTTGGGGTGCGCGGTTTAAGCAACAAGTAATGATTTACTCTTTTTTTTTCAGCCAAGACGAGAAGTTTTGTGGTTTTCAAAAAGTCGCAAGACCGGCCGTTTACTACAGAGATTGAATCGAACAAAAGTTGGCTTGTTTCTATTGTTTCAATAAAATGCGTTGTATGCTATATGCTTATTATCAATAAAAATAATAAAATCAAACTTTACCATGTTTTATGTTGATTATTGTTGAGAAAATACCATTGAAATGTTGAAAAATACAATTGTTTACAAAAATCGGCATTTTGAAATGAAAACGAGGCTGGGGTTTTCCGAACCCGCAGACTGGGTTAGTGCATATTTTATTAATAGAATACAATAGAATTGTATGTATAATAATTATTTCTAATAAACAACGACCCCCTTACTTATTTGTTAAAGTTGATTTCTGAATTTCTGAATTTCGACAACGTAGAATCATGATTATTCCTAAATTGGTTCAAGGGTTCTTTTGATTGGGAAAACGTGTTAAGTGTGAAGTGTTTGGTTTATGTTAACTGACCGCAAACAATGATAACTAATTATTAAACAAACATGTGAAACTCGACTGGGATAGACGTCTTTTGTGTACCGGTCTACTGGTGTGAATTTTTTTTTACTTCTATTTTTAACTAGGGAACTTTAAATATCTACGAGTAGGGTTTAGTGTTTGGGGTTTAGGTTTACAGCAGTCTTATACTCTATACGTTTGCTCTCTGATTATTATCAGGGTGCAACAGCTTAGACTGCTTGAAGTTGTTTTTTTGTCCAAATCACAAAAGTCTATTTTTAGAATCTATTCTTATCCAGAGGCGAGTGTACAGTTTCGGGAATATCCCTACTACACAATTATTTTCGTTTTTGATAAGATTTGTCTAATAAAAGACTCTTACATCTAATAAAAGAAAAGTTACGCATTAGTTTAGTTATCTAATGCACATATAAAACTCTGAGAGCAACATTTACATTGAAACTTCTTGAATTTTTACTTTGTTAGTGAACATTGTTAGTGATAGAGGATTTTCGAAATTATTCACTGAGTTTATATAGAAACGTACTACATACGTTTCATTTCGTTTCCGGTTTAGGCTTTATGTTTCATGCTACAAATTTAGATACATAGTATTACTATAGTTAGTTACTTCTGTTTGTAGTGTTGATGATTTCGAGACTTGTCAATCCAAAATATTAAATATAATATGATCGTAATAAAAGTTGAACACGGGCGTGGGTTTTTTATTTTATTGAAACTTGAGTAAACAACAAAAGTACACTCAACAGTACAAGTTTATTTACACTTGAGTAAAAAAACACAGTCTAACATGCAGCTTCGTTTTAGCAAATCAAAATTCGTTTTACATTTCCTCTTTGGTCAATGCTTCAAAATGGCGCTCTGCTGTCCTGAAATTGAAAACACATGTTTTACATGCGCGTTTTACGTTACAATACATAAAAAAAAGTTTTTTTTCCAAGGATTTCAGGCCCAAAGTCGGGGTGCGCGTTATATGCGCATGCGCGCTATACGCCGACAAATACGGTAGTTTTTTATTACATATTATATTGAATGACTAGTTATTTATTACAAATTATATTGAATGACTAGTTGTTTATAACATATGTCATATTGAATCATGACAAGTTATTTATTGCATGACAAGTTATTTATTACATATTATATTGAATATATTATATATTGAATGACATTCATTACATGTCAAGTTTCTATGACATGACATGTTATTATTACATGACAAGTAATTTATTAATATTATATTAAAATAACCAAATTATGTATTAATGTTATATAAAATGTCAAGTTATTTATTAATATTATACTAAATGATACACTTATTTAAATGTATTTGTAATAGTTTTCCTGTAACCTCTAAATAATAGTAATTTATGGGATAGCGAGTGGTCCGTGGTCCATCCGTCGTCCGTTAACTTTTGCCTTGTGAACACTCTAGGGCCTTCATTATTAATCGGATCTTAACGAAACTTTGCCAGTGTCTTCATATCAATGAAAGCTCGGACAAGTTCGAAAACCAGCCAGATCGGATTAATTTCACTGGAGTTATGGCCCTTGTTTTGCTGAAAAATGCCATATTAAGCTTTGTGAACACTCTAGCACCTTCATTTATTATTTGATCTTTACCAAACTTGCACAGATTGTTAATATCAATGAAAGCTCGGACAAGTTTGAAAACCATCCAAATCAGATCTGTGACACCAGAGTTATGGCCCTTTTTAGCTCGGCTATTCGGAGAATAAGAAAGCTTATGTAATCACCCCGGCTTCGGCGTCCCACGTCAAGGTTTGTGTGTAAGCTGTGTTAACAAGTCTATGTCTCTGACATTTCTTATCCTAGCACAAGCAAATTTGGCCATGAGCTTCCTTATAGCATTATCTTAAAGCTGCTTAAGTAATTTTGGTTCCTGTAACCCCTGGTCTCCCATGGAACCCAAATTCTGATGTGTCTATTTCACACATCAAATTTTGCATGTACATGTAAGCTGTGTTTATAGGTCTGTATCTCTTACATTTCTTGTCCTAGCACCTACATTTGGGAATTGGTCCTTATAGTACATGTATGTTGTAAAGGGTTGCGTAAGCAATTTTGTCTTCTGCAAATTCTGGGCTCCCATGCAACCCAAATTGTGATGGCCCATAAAATGTGCAATAAAGGCAGATCAAGGTTTGCGTGTAAGCTGTTGTATATATCTGTAATTTTGGTGGGATTTCTTATAGCATTATGCATCTTATTCATCATTCACCCATATTGGGGCATGGGCTCCCTCTTCCACACCTGCCCCCACTCCCATTTGTTTTTTGTTTTTTACATATTTCTGTGTTGTTTTGGTCAATTCTTGCGCATATAACTACGTTACCTCCCCCTCCCCCAGCCTTCACCCCCCAGTGAAAGCTCGGACAAGTTTGAAAAACTGCCAGATCGGATTATTTTCACCGGAGTTATGGCCCTTGTTTTTCTGTTAAATGCCATTTTCTGTCTTGTGAACACTCTAGCACCTTCATTTATTATTTGATCTTTACCAAACTTGCACATATTGTTAATATCCATAAAAGCTTGAACAAGTTCGAAAACCAGCCAAATCGGATCAGTAATACTGGAGTAATGACCTTTGTTTGTTTTCCTGAAAAATGCCATTTTCTTTCTCGTGAACACTCTAGAACCTACATTTATTATTTGATCTTTACCAAACTTACACTGATTGTTATTATCAATGAAAACTCGGACAAGTTCGAAAACTAGCCAAATTGAATGAGTAACAGCTGAGTTATGGCCCTTGATTTGCTGAAAAATGCCATATATTCAGTCTTGTGAACATTCTAGCACCTTCATTTTGTATTCGATCTTTCCCAAACTTGGTCAGATTGTTGATATTAATGAAAGCTCTAACGAGTTTGAGAACGCGGCAGATCGAACAAGTAACACCGAAGTTATGGCCCTTTTTCAATATTTGGTAATGCACACTCCAAACTCAAAGGGTCGTGGCTTCAAATCTCACTGGAAGCATATTTTTTTCCCATAGGAAACCTAGGTTTATGGGTTCAATTTTTAAAATAATTATATTTTAATTATTTATTTTTTTTATTTTTTTTTAAATATTTTTTTTTTATTTTTTAATTTTAATTCACCTCCCCCACCCTTGTTGGATCAGTTTACATAGAGTTATAGGGAAGAATTTCAAAAATCTCTGAAACTACAAGAGATAATGGTTAAATATTTTTTATTTCATATCAGCTTTTGGATCCTCTAACAAAGTTTGTTCAAATGGTGAACCTGGGGTCAAATTTGGGCCCCACCCTGGGGGTAGCCAGTAGAGCGATACAGGCCCTCTTGGGGATCTTGTTTTCCAATACCATAATATAAACTACATAGTTTATTCTGCTGGTGTTTTGTATATATAATGACCGGACCGAATCTTTTACCAGAGATAGGTATTGACAGGTGCTTGTTTTTCAACTCAATTTGGTACAGGAGGAACCGGATTGGTCTCATTAGATAGTGTGGTAGCTTGGCGGACGGATTGTCTCATTAGATAGCGTGGTAGCTTGGTGCACTTGGAATCCGGAGATCTCTGGTTCAAGTCTATAGGTGCCACTGGGTTTCCTTGGTGTGTGCTTTGAAGCTTGATTCCTTAGCCCAATCTCCAATCAGAGTTATCGTTCCTTGCACTCACATATATCTCTGCTAACTACTGAATTACAAGATTTTGGTAAAACCTGTTAAATTGGAATATGTTCGCCTGAAACTTATTTATTTCTTGTGTAAATATAATTTCAGAATATCTGCAAATTAGATGTTGCAAGATTTGAAATAGAGCATGCAAACAATTTAGTTTTAATCGGGACTATTTTACTACAAAAATAATATGTACTTAGGTCTCCTCAATCGAAACGCATATGTAAACATTTCAAGCCGAAGCTCGATAGCATAAAATTACTAAAAAAATTAACTCATAGAAATAAAAATTGAAATTATTCAATATAGCAGGGGTCGAATTTCACTCTTACGGACTCGCAAAATGCGAGTTGATTTTTCAGATTGCTACTGAAAATTTCGAGCACTTGCTTTTTTCTGCAAGTAGAAATAGATAGCACACACTTGATTAAATATCACCCATGACAGACTGACAGAACCAACAAATAGTCCGACGACATAATATGTAGTCAAACGTCTCTCCAATTCCACATGATTATTTGCGTAACTTAAGTGTCAAACGAAAATAAGTAAATGCAGTCTGTATCAGATCGACGCTTATCCAGTAAACAAGACTAGTGCAAGCGTCTATACGCGTAATGAATCAATATCAACTTCCGGTAAGATAACTTGGGACTTTACACAATCAATTATCATGGCAGAATCGTCTGCTCGCAAAATTCGACCCCTGATATAGGTGTATATTTTACCTTTGCAGATCACGCAAAAGGATTTATTGTAAACATCGTCATAAATTTTTGAATAATCACGTGACCTTACCGTTCGCCCTACTTCCTTTGATGTTGACAGAGTCAAATGAGGAACGAGTGTACTTTAGGCAGAGATTGTCCTTAGCCTCATCCATTATATGGAAACATAAATCGGGCAGTCCCCGCTTTCCACCCTGCAAAAGAAACATAAGAATGTATTTGATATTAAAGGCAAGGATTCATTTATATGAAACTCTACATGAACAGCAATTTTAGAATATAAATTTGGTTACCATTTGGAATTCTGTAGAAAACTACGGTGCTGAGATTGGCTTAAATGGAGGTGTTTTCCCACTTTTGGCACGCAGTATTCGGGGCAAATTTAGAGAGTATTCAGTACCCACGGCCCGGGTACCAGTACCCGCAAATTACATTATTTAGTATTCAGTACGCATAAAAAATAGGTACATGCCTTCAGACTATGTTTTCTATGTAAAAAACCCTGTTGAAATCCACAAAAATCGTAGGACATCATATTTAGATTTCATGATTGAACCTAAAACAGCAAAACGGTGAGATACAACCTTTAAAGGCCCAACTGCCGTATAAAAGCCACTAGATGTAGCTGGGGCAGGTTTTTCATTTAAATTTGTACACAGTTAAATCAGGGACACCTTTTTCAAAATATTGAACATTCCACCTCATAAAAAAAATCAATATTTGGCACAGAAGTAGTCTGATATTAAACAATTATATTAGTAAAAAAAACACTCTGAACAACTATCTCTTATTCCTAGTTTCAAATATTTTTTTAAACCCAACTGACAACTTTTTGAAAATATAGGGGAGGAGCCTGTGGGGTTATGAACTGAAAAATGTACACAAATACACGTGGTAGTGTTTACAGCAGACGACACACATTATGGCATGGAGATTGGCAGTAGTTTGTGTGTAAAGCTCCATAGCAATACTATGAGATGCGAAGTTTGAATCTGTGACTATTCATGTGTTCCATATAACAATTCATCTTTATCATTTTCACATCAGAATCAGAAACAAACCAGAATCAGTAGCATCACAATGCACTTCTATACACCACCTATGAACATTGAATATTCCCTCCTCAGGCTCAGAGATGAATATGTTCCTTAGTCATAACTAGGCCTAGATAAGATGTAATTCCTTATCTTATTATCTCCATCATGTTCATCCATTCCTAACAATAGTGTGTACAGTTATGCTTCACTTTTGAAAATGCATTCCTACCACAATGTAATCCTAACATAATGTCCAAATTATACCATATATTGTGTACTGCAGTAAATAAAGCCCGTTTCTCCAGACTAACTATAATTGGCAATTAATTTCTATTCATAAACACTGATAACTTGTTAAATATTTAAGTCATCACATTTGTGTAAAAGTTCATAGCAATTCTGTTTTATGTTATACACAGTGCAGTGGATAGTATATAGACGACAATACAGTAAAAAATATACATGGTAAAACATGAATAATAATGGGAAGTAAATTGTCACAGTTCCAATAAAACAAACAGAAATTATGTAGTTTGGAGTCGTTAGATTAAAAAACTTTACTCCTCGCTTATATCTAACAACAGTTTTCTGTCGTCTGCTTGAAGAGAGAATTGTTGACATGAGTCATTCACTATAACTGACAGGCTACATAGCTGGTGTAATTGATAAAGACACACCTCCAATTTCTCCCTACCAGGGTAGGGAATTTTGCCCCTTTAATACAGTTTTAAATGTCCTTTTATATCATATCTTCATAAAGTTAGACAAATTGGTTAATTTTTAAGAAGAAATTCGTGTTAAATATTATTCAGAATGGGAAACACCCACTTAAATAGCACAAAACGCTTTCAAATGTCTCTGTTAACCTTTATATACTGTAAATAGTATTAAAGATACTAGTATACTGATATAACAAGTCAAGCCTTTATAAACAAGTACCAGCCTTCAATTTTGTCTATTAAAAACAAACTTATAAAAAAAAAAATGTTTTACTTTCCCCCCCCCCCAATTTTATGAAAAATCGTCCTAAAATTCCCTTGTGATGGTATGGGTTATGTTCCAAAAGAAAAGAAAAAAAATGCACTGTATTTTGGCATGTTCCTCTCTTTCCACGTTCTCTCTCTGGGCTCTGAATAACAAGTACATGTTGACGAGCAGTTAAACAACATTAAATTTACTTCCTATAGAATATGCATGAGTAATTCCCTTTTGAATATAAATTTGACGTGCTTGTGTGTGCGGTATTGCTTAATACTTGTTTGCTGTCTTGTTTAAATAAACATAGAGGTGCCTACATGACCATGTCCATGCATTTATTATAAAACATTTCTCTTAACAAATTCTAGTTTAGTCCAAAGTAATATGGGTGGCTGCCAAAAAATTTGGCAAAGAGACGTTTGAGCAGTCCGAAACTATTATCAAATATTTATTATTGTTTAAAGTTGGAAAACAAAATTGATTAATTTGAAATATTTATCAATTTAGTGGTGAGTTTTCAGGATGTATTGAAATGTTGAAAATGACATCACATGGTCGGATGACATATAATACTGTGGTTTTCCTAATTGAGTCATTTTCTTCATTTTCTTTTCGTGTCCATCTAGAAGTATTTAACAAGCGTTGAAATGTGTGTGTAATTCTATGGATTGTAATCCCTCCGTCATTCATCAAGTGGAAAGTACCTGAGGTATGACATTTAAATAAATGCAATTATCTTGCAGTTTTTATAAAGCACTAAAGTTATCATGTTGATTTATAAATCCGGTATACTTTTGACTTTAAACCTGCTTGCATATTTAATTAAATAAAATGTTAAGCTCTATCAAATGTTTCAATCTATCATTGGTGCAATAGTATATAAAGGTTACTAATATGTAAACATACTTTGTTTTAAACTTTTCTAATAGTTTCTATTTAATAAGATTGAACAAGTGAAATGTCATTTAAGAAAAAAAGTTAACGAGATGCCGTGAGTTTTTAAAAAATCAAGATTGCAATGTGTCCCTTTAAATATACAGTTTTCTTTTTCTAAGCAATAGATGCATTATACTCTATCAGCTTAGGCCATCCTTAAAAAAGTGTTTGTTTGCTGTGCTCCGACCGACCATCTAAAAAGGCAGCGACCGTTTTTTTTTTTTTACTAAAAAATTATTCGTAAAGAAATATTAATGAGGTTATCATCCACAGACTGCATTATCATACATTGAGATAGGAAATTATTATTTGTAAAAATGCTTAACCAGGACTGGCAAAAAAAAAAAAAAAGACCTACCTACCTAGCCACTTAAAAAATTCAGGGTCGGAGCACAGCAAACAAATATATTTTTAAGGATGGCCTTATAATAATGTATTATATATATATATTATTTTTTTTAAAGTTAAAAATCATTATCTATGATTTAAAACACTCAGATTGTGTAGAAACACTAGCCTAAATATACCGCGTACATTTATTTTTAACCTTTAAACTGCTAAGCACGGCTATAATAGCCTTTGCGATGTCCGGCTGCTGATCAGTCAAATCACCCCTTTGTCACATAAATGGAATGGTCTTAATTCAAAGAAAGAACTGTCCATTATATATATGTAGAAGGGTTAAGAATTCAGTTTAACATTACGATTGATTGATCAGATGTGGGTGTGGATTTGAACTTTTGATATTTGATTAATCATGGGGATAACATGTGTTTCCTGACCACTAACGTTAAGGAAGTGTTGTTTTGGTTTGGTTTCTTAGGTAATAAAACTTCAGTGCTAACAATTTATGTTTTATATATCATGCATTGGAAATTTCATAAAAAAAATTGCTTTCCTAAAATTATTTGTCAATTGTCCAGTTTAGTAGAGTATCTTCCTGTGATGTGCAACATCCAGAAATTTGTTTGGTGTTTAACTCAATTTTTCGTGTATGACGGTCAATTTTTAGTGGGGGAGGGAGATCACCAACTTGTATTTCTGGGTAGATCCAGTACTGCATACCTCCCGCCATCAGTAACAATCGACACTTTCTCACAAGACGAGCTCCCAGTGGATTTCGAACCCGCATCGATGAAAGGCGAGAAGGTTTCAAACACAGCTTCTTTGCCAGAAATCTAGTCAAAAATAAGGAAAGGGTGATCCCCGATTCCTCTGTAATCTTTTACTTCCATTGGGAGCAGCTCTAAATAAATAAATGAGACGTTGTCAACATTTCTAGTCAGTTTTGAAAATATATAGTTCTTATTTAAAGTAACAATATGAGTAGGGCAGGGGTCCCTGATTCTAGTGTATCATTCCCCTCTGAGGGGCAGCTCGAAATAACCCAAACAATGTGTTGATGAGCTGTTAAACAATAATGATCAATAATTCTGCTAAATTCACAACATGTATAGTGTTTATTTAATTATTTGAAATATTGTTTATCAGGACAAATGTCACAAAACATAGATATTTTGCCAGGTTATCATGACTTTGGCCTAGTGGTAGATTGTCAGCCTCGCCTGCAGGAGGTAGTGGTTTCAATTCTAGACCGGGTCACACCAAAGATTTCATTAAAATGGAACTGTTAGCTTCCTTGCTTGATGTTCAGCGACTGTTAGCTTCCTTGTTTGATGTTCAGCGACTATTAGCTTCCTTGCTTGATGTTCAGTGACTGTTAGCTTCCTTATTTGATGTTCAGCGACTGTTAGCTTCCTTGTTTGATGTTTAGCAATTGTTAGCTTCCTTGTTTGATGTTCAGCAACTGTTAGCTTTCTTGCTTGATGTTCAGTGACTCGTAGCTTCCTTACTTGATGTTCAGCGACTCTAAGCTTCCTTGCTTGATGTTCAGCGACCGTTATCTTCCTTGTTTGATATTCAGCAACTATTAGCTTCCTTGCCGGATGTTCAGCGACTATTAGCTTCCTTGCTTGATGTTCAGTGACTGTTAGCTTCCTTGCTTGATGTGTAAACTATTAGCTTCCTTGCTTGATGTATTAGTTTTCGTGCTTCATATTCAGCGACTATTAGCTTCCTTGCTTGATGTTCAGTGACAGTTAGCTTCCTTATTTGATGTTCAGTGACTGTTAGCTTCCTTGTTTGATGTTCAGCAACTGTAAGCTTTCTTGCTTGATGTTCAGCGACTCGTAGCTTCCTTACTTGATGTTCAGCGACTCTAAGCTTCCTTGCTTGATGTTCAGGACCGTTATCTTCCTTGTTTGATATTCAGCGACTCTAAGCTTCCTTGCTTGATGTTCAGCGACCGTTATCTTCCTTGTTTGATATTCAGCAACTATTAGCTTCCTTGCTTGATGTTCAGTGACTGTTAGCTTGCTTGTTTGATGTTCAGTGACTGTTAGCTTGCTTGTTTGATGTTCAGCAACTGTTAGCTTTCTTGCTTGATGTTCAGCGACTCGTAGCTTCCTTACTTGATATTCAGCGACTCTAAGCTTCCTTGCTTGATGTTCAACGACCGTTATCTTCCTTGTTTGATATTCAGCAACTAATAGCTTCCTTGCTTGATGTTCAGTGACTGTTAGCTGGCTTGTTTGATGTTCAGTGACTGTTAGCTTGCTTGTTTGATGTTCAGCAACTGTTAGCTTTCTTGCTTGATGTTCAGCGACTCGTAGCTTCCTTACTTGATGTTCAGCGACTCTAAGCTTCCTTGCTTGATGTTCAGCGACCGTTATCTTCCTTGTTTGATATTCAGCGACTCTAAGCTTCCTTGCTTGATGTTCAGCGACCGTTATCTTCCTTGTTTGATATTCAGCAACTATTAGCTTCCTTGCTTGATGTTCAGTGACTGTTAGCTTGCTTTTTTGATGTTCAGTGACTGTTAGCTTGCTTGTTTGATGTTCAGCGACTGTTAGCTTCCTCGCTTGGTGTTTAGCAACTCTTAGCTTCCTTGCTTGATGTTCAGCAACTGTTATCTTCCTTGTTTGAATTTCAGCAACTATTAGCTTCCTTGCTTGAAGTTCAGTGACTGTTAGCTCCCTTGTTCGATGTTCAGTGACTGTTAGCTTCCTTTCTTGATGTACAGTGACTGTTAGCTTCCTTGCTTGATGTGTAAACTATTAGTTTCCTTGCTTGATGTTCAGGGGTATTAGCTTCCGTGCTTCATATTCAGCGACTGTTAGCTTCCTTGCTTGATGTTCAGTGACTGTTAGCTTCCTTGCTTGATGTGTAAACTATTAGCTTCCTTGCTTGATGTATTAGTTTCCGTGCTTCATATTCAGCGACTATTAGCTTCCTTGCTTGATGTTCAGTGACTGTTAGCTTCCTTATTTGATGTTCAGCGACTGTTAGCTTCCTTGTTTGATGTTCAGCGATTGTTATTTTCCTTGTTTGATGTTCAGCAACTGTTAGCTTTCTTGCTTGATGTTCAGTGACTCGTAGCTTCCTTATTTGATGTTCAGCAACTCTTAGCTTCCTTGCTTGATGTCAGCGACCGTTATCTTCTTTGTTTGATATTCAGCAACTATTAGCTTCCTTGCTTGATGTTCAGTGACTGTTAGCTTGCTTGTTTGATGATCAGTGACTGTTAGCTTGCTTGTTTGATGTTCAGCGACTGTTAGCTTCCTCGCTTGGTGTTCAGCGACTCTTAGCTTCCTTGCTTGATGTTCAGCGACTGTTATCTTCCTTGTTTGAATATCAGCAACTATTAGCTTCCTTGCTTGATGTTCAGTGACTGTTAGCTTCATTGTTTGATGTACAGTTACTGTTAGCTTCCTTGCTTGATGTACAGTGACTGTTAGCTTCCTTGCTTGATGTGTAAATTATAAGCTTCCTTGCTTGATGTTCAGGGGTATTAGCTTCCGTGCTTCATATTCAGCGACTATTAGCTTCCTTGATTGATGTTCAGCGACTGTTAGCTTCCTCGCTTGGTGTTCAGCGACTGTTAGCTTCCTTGCTTGATGTTCAGCGACTGTTATCTTCCTTGTTTGAATATCAGCAACTATTAGCTTCCTTGCTTGATGTTCAGTGACTGTTAGCTTCATTGTTTGATGTACAGTTACTGTTAGCTTCCTTGCTTGATGTACAGTGACTGTTAGCTTCCTTGCTTGATGTGTAAATTATAAGCTTCCTTGCTTGATGTTCAGGGGTATTAGCTTCCGTGCTTCATATTCAGCGACTATTAGCTTCCTTGATTGATGTTCAGCGACTGTTAGCTTCCTTGGCTATTAGTTTCCTTGCTTGATGTTCAGCAACTATTGGCTTCCTTGCTTGATGTTCAGCAACTATTGGCTTCCTTGCTTGATGTGTAGCGACTATTAGTTTCCTTACTTGATGTTTAGTGACTATTAGCTTCCTTGCTTGATGTTCAGCGACTGTTAGCTTCCTTGCTTGATGTTCAGTGACTGTTAGCTTCCTTGATTGATGTGTAAACTATTAGCTTCCTTGCTTGATGTTCAGGGGTATTAGCTTCCGTGCTTCATATTCAGCGACTGTTAGCTTCCTTGCCGGATGTTCAGCGACTATTAGCTTCCTTGCTGGATTTTCAGTGACTGTTAGCTTCCTTGCCAGATATTCAGCGACTATTAGCTTCCTTGCTCGATGTTGATGACTGTTAGCTTCCTTGCTTGATGTTCAGTGACTGTTAGCTTCCTTGCTGGATGTTCAGCGACTATTAGCATCCTTGCTCGATGTTCAGTGACTGTTAGCTTCCTTGCTTGATGTTCAGTGACTGTTAGCTTCCTTGCCAGATATTCAGCGACTATTAGCTTCCTTGCTCGATGTTCAGTGACTGTTAGCTTCCTTGCTTGATGTTCAGTGACTGTTAGCTTCCTTGCTGGATGTTCAGCGACTATTAGCTTCCTTGCTGGATGTTCAGTGACTGTTAGCTTCCTTGCTTGATGTTCAGCGAGTAGTATATTCCCTGCTGGATGTTGAACCGATAATATTCTAGCATGGCAGCACTTGAAAGTGGAACATTAAGCTTACTGCTTATATAGGAAAGTTAAATTCAATAGAGGTTCTGTTAGCTGTTAGTATTGGTAAGCTTTTTGTAATTTCCTTTGATGAATGCAAATTCAAAATAGCTAATGGGGAAGAGCTATGATGTAACCATGCTATTATATAACCAATAAATGGAGGTTAGAGAATGGTAGTTATTTTGACATGGTCACTAAGTACACCATTCTATTAAAACAGTTAGAGAGTTGGTCGTTTCAACACCGAAATGGGCGTATTTGTTTTGATGCGTGAAAATGTGTAAAACAGACCAAAAGATTGTCATGTGGCCTTTTAAGGTGAACTTACATGTACGTGAAATCATTAATGACGAATAATAGCTTTTAGTAACTCCTTTGTTTGTTGATGAATTGACTTTACTTGCAGTACATCAGTATTGATATATCTTTATTTTTGTGCTGGACCTGTGTTTGACTTAATTACATCATTGTGAGTCAGTTACGCTTAGACAGATGCTCAACAAATGGGCTGTAAAAGGATGTAATAAAATTAGTACTGTTCCTGCATATCACATTCTCTGTCACACCTTGCTTTTATATATTGCATTTGTGCCATTTATAGTTTCTTACCATATAGTGGATGAGGTTTCTAGAATGAAAATGTGTTTCTATTATGATAAGATTGTATCGTGTCATTGCATGCATATAGGACTTCAGTTGATGAGAGTTGAATTCTTTTTAATTTGGAATTAATGTTTGGATTTTAGTAAGACATTAAAAATTTGTGGCTATAAATTATCTCCATGTTCATTTGATTTTTGGTGATCAAGTATTTTAACTACTTTGTGGTGAACTTAGACAGCAATTTGGCCTTCTATCTTTTTCAGGTAAGCGTAACATTCAATTTCGATTATCACTCATGCGATTAGAGTGTGGATATTTTGTTGCAAATAAAGTGAGTTTAATTTGTTTTCTTCTTATAATAAACAAAATTTGTTTTAAACTTGTTCAACACTCTCTGAAAAAATAGGGTAGGTCGGTAGGCATTTTTTTTTTTTTTTTTTGAGCAAGATGTGAGATTCTACATGTATTTATCTCATAAACCCCATAAAGTTGATGATACAACTGAAAGTTTCTCTGTGATGTCAGTTTACCTCGATATATTGTGATAAATCATTGTTCAGAACAAATTATTTTTTTTTAATTTTTTTTTTTTTTCATAAAAAGTTTTCGGGTCGGCCCCTTAAAAATAGGGTCGGTCGAGCCACCCGAAACACAGGTATTTATTTTTTTGGCCTTTGGATTTATCGAATTGGATGATAACAGACATTCTCGTTTTGCCAGAGAATCAAAGCGGTAACTTTTGTCAATTCTCTGGCACGTAGTGGGAGTGATTGACCAATCAGATGCATCTGTTACAAGTTAGAGCGGAAATATTAACAGATAAATAATCAATTGATAATTGATGTGAAGGTAGTGCCATTGTTTGTCAATGTAAATCTAATCAAGATAACCCATCAGTATATGTGAGATATTAATCATTTAAAGTTGATATATTTTAAATATCAATTAAAAAAAAAAACGGAATGGTTTAACCCTTATTTTAAGGCATGCGCTTAAGTATCTGATGCGCATGCCCACACGTATTAAGCATCTCCGTGGCCGAGGGGTTAACAACGTTGCGTTGTAAACTTTCTTTCCTCACCTCTCCGGGTTGGAATCCCGCTGGGAGCTCGACTTGTGAGTGAGGAAGTGTTGATTCTTACGGATAATAGGAGGAACAGTACTGGTTCTACCCAGAAAAAATGGGTGGTCTGCCTCCACCACAAAAAAATGACTGTCATATGTAACCTTACATGTGTTGAAAATGACGTAAAACACCATACAAACAAACAAACAAAAGCCCACACATTTTGCAGGTTAATCGAAGTTACGACTGGGGGATTATTGTAACTGAAAAATATTGAAATCAGGATTTTGAGGTTGATGTCTAAAGTGAATTTTTACATGTATAAATCTTTATTGATATATCTTTATTTTTGTACAACCGTAAGAATCGATACTTCCTCACAAGCATAGAATTGTGTTATTACACTACCAGGCTGTAAGTTAGGTCAAATTGAATTATATGTGTGATTCCGGTTTCCCACCAACCAGTTTTTAGGGGCTGACCCTAAACATTTTATGCCAAAAAAAAAAAGAAGTATTGAGTGGAAAAAAAAGACAAAATATATAATATATTTAGAAAATAACATATTTTCCCACATGTACAGTACAGCCCCACACTTTACTCGATTCGCCGAGTTTGAGGGTATCGAGTGCCGCATGAATGTATGCGAAGTCGGTGTTCAAACACTCTGAGTTACTCCGTCGTGCAGAATCCAATTAACCATAATCACGATCGCTTTTCACAATCGACACATAATGTTAAGTCGGGCGAGTTACCCATGAGTTACCCATGAGACAATCAAATACAGATCTTTTAAGAAATTCGATGGACATATATTCTGTAATGATTTAGCAAAATCACCATTCGAAATAGTTGAATATTTTGTTGATCCAAATGAGTCATTAAATGTATGCTATACAATATTAAACACTATTCTAGAAAAGCATGCACCTATTCGAGAAAAGAGAATAAAACATGAAACCCAGCCTGGGTGGTTTGCTGATGAGATTAAGAACGCTACTTATCAGAGGATAAGCTGCATAAAGAAAAACAGTGGGACCAATATAACTTATTACACAATAAAATTTCATCTATGATAAAGAAAATAAGAACAACGCTATTAAAGAAAATAAAAGCCCAAAGTTTATGTGGAAAAACTTAAAAAACATTTCCAAAATGGGAAAAGAAAACAATGGAGCTATTTCAATACCTGATAGTCTAATCAAAAATGATCATATCATTGAAGGACAATTAAATATTATTAATGCATTAAATGAGCATTTTATAAATATTTCAAACATTGTTTAAAGAGGAGGTTTGTAAAAGGAGATTTCTCTGAATTACGGCAACAACTTGATATTAAATTGAAATATGCTTCATTTAGTATAAAGAATTTATTATTATTATTATTATTTTTATAAGTGCACACATGCAGTGATTTATTATTGGGAATAAAAAAACCCTGAATTTTTACAACAACTTTTCAAATTGTCCAACAGTGCGCTGGAAAAGGCAATCAGTCGCCAGAAAAAGTACAAGGTCTTCGTGGCGACATCCATTTAACTATCGTGACCCAGTATCCATAATCCCGACATTCTAATTTTTTTTGCTTTTCAATTTGGCATCCACATCCGATTTTCCAAAAATAAAAAAATAAAATTCTGATTGTCTTCTGCTTCCATTTATTTTCTAAAGTTATTGAATAATTATGCATGAAAACGACTGCAATCAGAAAAAATCTTTGCCTGTGCAGTTTTGACTCGGCGAACTTCGAGTTTCTCTACGCGAAGTATTATGGTGTAATTTAGTACGCCGAGAGCTTTTGGTGTAGCTGATTGCCACTCCGAGTAGTTTTATCATCAAACTCTGCGTAAGTACGCAATAGTTTTATCTTCAAAACTCCGCGTAAGTACGCGATTTGTAAATTCCTCACTCAGCGTGAAAGTGTAAAGTGTGGGGTTCGCTTGAGTTGTACTGTACCTATCCTTTTTTTAGCTTGTAATAGGAACCACACATATGATTTTATTTGGCCTTATGTAAAAGAATGGTTAAATAAATCCATGTGTTTTTTCAAATACATTTAAATAGAAAAACAATTTGAATTATCGTTATTCAACAACAATTAAAACAGAAGAACATCCATACATAACTTAGAAAAGCGCATATTTAAAGGTTGGTTCTTACATTGATCGTTTATCTTTATTAATGCTTTTAAGCAGAGTCGTTTCAACTTTAAATGCTCGCTTAAATATCATTAATTTAAATTATGTTTGCACTAAAAACATTCCACAAACCACTTGATTACTTAATTACATTTCCTAAAAAAACAATTTGTAAATAAAAATTCATACAAACGCAGTTAATTTCCCAATCAATTACAAAACAAACCATGTGATGACGCAGTTTTGTTAAATAATTTATTTGGCAGTATGTACATTCCACAGTCACACATGTTAAATAAAACAAACAATTAAAACCAGTCAATTAGAGGTTGAGAAGGTGTTTTTGAAGTACTTTGAAAACATTTGAACTGGGGAAAATGTACTGTACTCAATTAAGGATGCTGTTTGAGTTTTACAGTTACATGTATATATATAGACATCCGATTGGGACAGACTGATTGGGACAGACTGACGCGGTATGGCTGGTATAAAGTTGAGGACCTTTCTTTTTCTTTTCAATTTGGTATACGGGTATATTCCCGTGTTTAATTACAATGACCCTGGGGAAGTTGACGTATAATTGTGTTACTTACATTGACCCTGGGGAAGTTGACGTATAATAGTGTTACTTACATTGACCCTTGGGAAGTTGACGTATAATTGTGTTAGATTGACCCTGGGGAAGTTTACGTATGATCTGTGTTACATTGACTCTGGGGAAGTTGATGTATAATTGTGTTACAGTGACCCTTGGTAAGTTAATTGACGCATGATTGTGTTACATTGACCCTGGGGAAGTTGACATAGGTTTACGTTACATTGACCATGGGGAAGTTGACGTAGGATTGTGTTACACTGACCCTGGGGAAGTTGACGTAGGATTGTGTTACATTGACCCTGGGGAAGTTGACGTAGGATTGTGTTACACTGACCCTGGGGAGGTTGACATATGAATGTGTTACACTGACACTGGGGAAGTTGACGTATGAATGTGTTACACTGACCCTGTGGAAGTTGACGTATGATTGTGTTGCATTGACCCTGGGTAAGTTGACGTAAGATTGTGTTACACTGACCCTTGGGAAGTTGACATATGATTGTGTTACACTGACCCTGGGGAAGTTGACGTATGATTGTGTTACATTGACCCTGGGGAAGTTGACGTATGATTGTTTAACATTGACCCTGGGGAAGTTGACGTATAATTGTGTTACATTGACCCTGGGGAAGTTGACGTAGGATTGTGTTACATTGACTCTTGGGAAGTTGACGTATGATTGTGTTACACTGATCCTGGGGAAGTTGACATATAATTGTGTTACATTGACCCTGGGTAAGTTGCATAAGATTGTGTTACATTGACCCTGGGGAAGCTGACATATAATTGTGTTACATTGACCCTGGGAAAGTTGACGTAGGATTGTGTTACATTGACCCTGGGGAAGTTGACATATGATTGTGTTACACTGACCCTGGGGAAGTTGACGTATGATTGTGTTACACTGACCCTGGGGAAGTTGACATATGATTGTGTTACATTGACCCTGGAGAACTTGACGTAGGATTGTGTTACACCAACCCTGGGGAAGTTGACATATGATTGTGTTACACCGACCCTTGGGAAGTTGACGTATAATTGTGTTACATTGACCCTGGGGAAGTTTACATGTGATTGTGTTACACCGACCCTTGGGAAGTTGACGTATAATTGTGTTACATTGACCCTGGGGAAGTTGACGTATGATTGTGTTACATTGACCCTGGGGAAGTTGACGTATGATTGTGTTACATTGACCCTAGGGAAGTTGACGTAGGATTGTGTTACATTGACCCTGGGGAATTTGACGTAGGATTGTGTTACACTGACCCTGGGGAAGTTGACGTATGAATGTGTTACATTGACCCTGGGGAAGTTGACGTATGATTGTGTTACATTGACCCTGGGGAAGTTGACGTATAATTGTGTTACATTGACCCTGGGGAAGTTGACGTAGGATTGTGTTACATTGACCCTGTGGAAGTTGACGTATGATTGTGTTACACTGACCCTGGGGAAGTTGACGTATGATTGTGTTACACTGACCCTGGGGAAGTTGACGTATGATTGTGTTACACTGACCCAGGGGAAGTTGACGTATGATTGTGTTACACTGACCCTGGGGAAGTTGACGTATGATTGTGTTACACTGACCCTGGGGAAGTTGACGTATAATTGTGTTACACTGACCCTGGGGAAGTTGAAGTATGATTGTGTTACACTGACCCAGGGGAAGTTGACGTATGAATGTGTTACACTGACCCTAGAGAAGTTGACGTATGATTGTGTTACATTGACCCTGGGGAAGTTTGAATTATTGTTCAACATCTCAACACATTGTTTAGGTTATTTCCAGCCGCCCCAGAGAGGCGGGAAGGATACAAATAAATCCAGAAACCCTTGCCTATTTTACTATCAAATATATTCCTATGGTTCCTTAACATTTGTTTGTATAGTGTTTTACATCATTTTCAACACATGTAAGGTTATATATGACGGTCGATTTTTAGATCACTCGAGCCGAAGGCTCAATGTGATCTATTGGGATCACTCTTCGTCCGTCGTCGTCGTCGTTAACTTTTCTTTAAACGACATCCTCAGAAACCGCTTGGCTAATTTTGACCAAACTTCACGTGGGTGGTCCTTATGAATGCTTTTTAGATTTGTTAAAATAAGGTCAGCGCGACATCCAAGATGGCTGCCATTACCATATATGGTCAAAACCTTAAACATTTCTAAAGAACCGCTGGACTTCAACAGTTTTTCTTTTAAAATGATCGCCAACGCGTAGTTTGTTCAAATGAAGTCCCCGGATCAAAAGGGGATCCAAAGTTTATATATTGAGATTTTGCATGTTTTTCATATAGACATATAGGAAAAACTTTAAAAAATCTTCTTCTCTGAAAACACAAGGCACAGAGCTCTCATGTATTACATGTAGCATCAGCTTATGGTCCTCTACTAAGTTTGTTCAAATTTGTCCCCGCCCTGGGTGTCACAGATTTACATAGACTTATATATATATATTTTTTTTAAAAATCTTCTTCTCGGAAACTAGAAGAGCCAGAGGTTTGATATTTTTGCATTTACTATAAGCTTATGGTCCTTTACCAAGTTTGTTCAAATGGTGACCCTCGGGTCACATTTGGCCCCACCCCAAGGGTCACATGTTTTACATAGACATGTATCGGGGGAAAGCTTAAAAAATCTTCTTCCTTGAAACTGCAAGAGCCAGAGGTTTAATATTTTGCATTTACTATACTCTTATGGTCCTTTACCAAGTTTGTTCAAATGGTGACTGTGGGGTCACATTTGACCCCGACCCAGGGGTCATGTTTTACATAGACTTGTATAGGGAAAAACTTAAAAAATCTTCTTCTCTGAAACCACAAAGCTCTCATATATTACATGTAGCCCTGGGGTCACATTTGGCCCTGACCCAGGTGTTACACCTTCATTTTGTATTTGATATTTACCAAACTTTGTCAGTGTCTTTATATCAACGTTATTATACACAACAGAGCCCACACTTCTTGTACAATCTTAACCAAACTTGCACAGATTGTATATGACCATAAGATTTCGAAGAAGTTTGTTAATGTGCCAGTACTAAGGTGATCGATTTAGGGCCATTTTGGCCCTCTTGTTTTGTGATGGAGGCAGACCACCCACTTTTCCTGGGTAGAACCAGTACTGTACACCTCCCACCGTCCATAAGAATGGACACTTCCTCACAAGTCGGAACTCACAAGTCGGAACTCACAGTGGGATTTGAACCCACAGTGGTCAGAGGCCAAGGTTTACAATGCAACATCGTTAACCATTTGGCCACGGAGACGTCAACATGCGCAGAGGAGAGACTGGCATTACACTGAACCGCTCTGTTAACTCCCCATCGGACGGCAGTGCTCCAGATAGCTTCCAGCACAATGCGTGGTGTATGCATAAAAAATAAAAGCATTACGTATTTACATTTACAAATGTGTTTTCTTAAAAAAAACAAGTTTTGGACAAAGCATTAATGTAAAATGTTTACTCTTCAGTCATTACCATACAAAAATATTGTGTATTTTATCTTCCTCTTATTTATACTTTTTTTCTTTTCTTTTTTTTTGCAAGCATAAATTTTGCTGGAGGCACTTGATTGTCATTCAGTATGTCAAACTTCAATAAGCATCTTTTGAGTAGCAGTGTTTCCGCGAGAGCGCGTTTCTTGCGTTTTTGACGCACTAAAATGATCGGCGACGCAACATAAATGAGCTTGTGCGTTTTTCATGACGCAATGAAATTGACTAGGCTAGCAATGAAATACCCGTCAAATTATCATCGTAATACTTTCTTGAAAAGCTTCAAATGTAAGGAATCACGACTGAACTTATTTCTATATAGTTTACATCTTGGTCTATTATTTAGAACACGGTAGCGCGGCGGATTTGTAACCGGAGGCCCCGGGTTCAATCCTCCGTGGTGCCACTGTGTTCCGTCGGTGTGTTCTTGGGCAAGACACTTTTCCTCAGCCTCGTCCGTCGGATGGCGACGTAAACCGGGCGGTCCCGTGTATCGGTCTATCCTCCGAGCACGTTAAAGAACCATAGGAATCTATTCGGTAATAAGAGTAGGGCAGGTTCCCGGATTCCTATGTATCCTTCCCCTCTCTCTGGGGCGGCTCTAAATAACCTGTACTGTGTTAATGAGCCGTTAAACAACATTCAATTCAATTATTTAGAACAGGAAAAACTAATACCTGTACTTTCATGTTGTCATCGTCATATCGATCATATTACATCTTATAATTTCATTTCAATTTACTGTTATTATGATAATCAGAATTAGGCTTTTGTTATGTTTCATTATGTTGTTCATTTTACAGTGCTTATAATGACATCTTTGTGGCCCATGATTAGAAAATGAAGTTATTCATTCTTGGTCTATTTTTAGAACAGGTAAAACTAATGTCTGTACTTTCCGCGTTATTGTCGTCGTCATATCGATCGCGTGTATGTGGGTCTGAGTAGGTAGACGCTTATATAAAAACACTAGCAAATAAAAGCGCGTAGATGATCATGATACGGTCGCTAAAATGGCAGACAAACCCAAAATGAAACATTACGCCGGTTAACTTCCTTTTTTTGCTGACCAATCCACCGAAGATGTCTAATCAACTAATAATGCATGTCTATCTGACATCACATGGTCTATTCATCAAAATGCATGTCCAAAAAATATGACCCCTATATTTACAAAATGACCCCCAGTTTATTTCATAGGGGGTCAAGGATGACCCCTAAAAAATTGAGACCTGCAGAAACACTGGAGTAGTACTGGGTGCAGTGTATTGTATTAAGTCTGTTCATGGAAATTTGGGTCTCAATATTTATCGACAATTTTTAGCTCTACTGATCAGAGAGATGCCGTGGTGCGGTGTCCGTCGTCTGTCCGTCTGTCCGTCTGTCTGTCCGTAAACTTTTTTTTGTAGCGACTACTCCTCTGAAACTACTGAATGGATTTTCATGAAACTTTACAGAAATGTTGCCCATGAAGTCTAGTTGATCCTAGCAAAAATTCATGTAGATGTGAAATCCAAGATTGCCACCAAATCTAAAAATAGGTTTTTAGCTCTACTGATCAGAGATCAGCAGAGCTTATGCCGTGGTGCGGCGTCCGTCGTCCGTCCGTCTGTCCGTTAACTTTTATTTGTAGCGACTACTCCTCTGAAACTACTGGATGGATATTCATAAAACTTTACAGAAATGTTGCCCATGAAGTCTAGTTGATCCTAGCAAAAATTCATGTTGATGTGAAATCCAAGATGGCCGCCAAAGCTAAAAATAGATTTTTTAAATTCAAGTTTGTAGCGACTACTTCTTGAAAATTATAAGTGATATTGATATGGGACTTTTTCTAAAATGATCAGCATGACATGATGTTGGTCCTTGTCGAAAATCGTTCTGATTTGACGTTGAACATGGCTGCCAGCGGCCATCTTTGTTTACATAGAGTTATATAATGAAAACTTGTAGCGACTACTCCTCTGAAACAACTTGACGGATTTTCATGAAACTTCACAGGAATGTTGCTCTTGATGTCTTAATGATTCTAGCAAAATTTTAGGTCGGCCGGAAATTCAAGATGGCCGCCACGGCTAAAAATAAATTTTCAAAATACAAGTTTGTAGCGACTACTTCTTGAAAACTATAAGTGATATTGATATGGGACTTTTTCTAAAATGATCAGCATGACATGATGTTGGTTCTTGTCAAAAATCGTTTTGATTCGACGTTAAACGTGGCTGCCAGCGGCCATCTTTGTTTACATAGAGTTATATAGTAAAAACTTGTAGCGACTACTCCTCTGAAACTACTTGGCGGATTTTCATGAAACTTTACAGGAATGTTGCTCTTAATGTCTAATTGATCCTAGCAAAATTTCAGATCGGCCAGAAATATAAGATGGCTGCCACAGTTAAAAATAGATTTTTAAAAAATAAGTTTGTAGCGACTACTTCTTGAAAACTATAAGTGATATTGATATGGGACTTTTTCTAAAATGATCAGCATGACATGATGGTTATCCGAGTCGAACATTATTTTGATTCGACATTAAACATGGCTGCCAGTGGCCATCTTTGTTTACATAGAGTTATATAATGAAAACTTGTAGCGACTACTCCTCTGAAACAACTTGACGGATTTTCATGAAACTTCACAGAAATGTTGCTCTTGATGTCTAATTGATCCTAGCAAAATTTCAGGTCGGCCAGAAATTCAAGATGGCCACCATGGCTAAAAATAGATTTTCAAAATACAAGTTTGTAGCGACTACTTCTTGAAAACTATAAGTGATATTGATATGTTTTTTTTTCTAAAATGATCAGCATGACATGATGGTTGTCCGAGTCGAACATTATTTTGATTCGACATTAAACATGGCTGCCAGTGGCCATCTTTGTTTACATAGAGTTATATAATGAAAACTTGTAGCGACTACTCCTCTGAAACTACTTGACGGATTTTCATGAAACTTCACAGAAATGTTGCTCTTGATGTCTAATTGATCCTAGCAAAATTTCAGGTCAGCCGGAAATTCAAGATGGCCACCATGGCTAAAAATAGATTTTCAAAATGCAAGTTTGTAGCGACTACTTCTTGAAAACTATAAGTGATATTGATATGGGACTTTTTCTAAAATGATCAGCATTACATGATGTTGGTCCTTGTCAAAAATCATTTTGATTAGATGTTAAACATGGCTGTCAGCGGCCATCTTTGTTTACATAGAATTATATAATGAAAACTTGTAGCGACTACTCCTCTGAAACTACTTGACGGATTTTCATGAACTTCACAGGAATGTTACTCTTGATGTCTAATTGATCCTAGCAAAATATCAGGTCGGCCGGAAATTCAAGATGGCCGCCACGGCTAAAAATAAATTTTCAAAAAACAAGTTTGTAGCGACTACTTCCTGAAATCAAAATCAATCAGTAGAGCTTCAAGGTCATTGACCTCGTTTAAATACAAGTTTGTAGCGACTACTTCTTGAAAACTATAAGTGATATTGATATGGGACTTTTTCTAAAATGATCAGCATGACATGGTGTTGGTCCTTGTCGAAAATCATTTTGATTTGACGTTAAACATGGCTGCCAGCGGCCATCTTTGTTTACATAGAGTTATATAATGAAAACTTGTAGCGACTACTCCTCTGAAACTACTTGACGGATTTTCATGAAACTTCACAGGAATGTTGCTCTTGATGTCTAATTGATCCTAGCAAAATTTCAGGTCGGCCGAAAAATTCAAGATGGCCGCCACGGCTAAAAATAAATTTTCAAAATACAAGTTTGTAGCGACTACTTCTTGAAAACTATAAGTGATATTGATATGGGACTTTTTCTAAAATGATCAGCATGACATGATGTTGGTCCTTATCAAAAATCGTTTTGATTCGACGTTAAACGTGGCTGTCAGCGGTCATCTTTGTTTACATAGAGTTATCAGGGTTCTCCACAGGCCATTTAAGCATAGCGGAGCCGCTGCGCTTGACTTCCAAAATCTTACATCCCGCGGTGCCTAAACTGCGCCGCTATGCTTAAAAACCAGAGCGCGGTGCTTTGATCTGAAGGCAAACACCGCCTTTAAAAATTCTTATGCGCACCGTACACAAATTCATAAACTCGCGTCAAACAATACACACAAGTAACACGTGACTGATCTATGCAGTATGCAGAACGTGCGATAACACGCTGTGTGATTAGTGGATTGTTGACAACAAATTGCAATTATCACGAGTTGATTGGATTATGTCGGGTTGTTGTGGATTAATCAGTAATTGGGAGATAATTGGGATGGGAGAATGTAACTTAAAGCAGTTGAACTGGAAAGTTTGTTAATATTGGCAGTTTGTGTATCGGCTTAATACGTGTATTGTTCAAGACGGAAATGAAAGATGTGATGTGCAAGAGTTTGTTTGTAAGTATAATTGTTTTGATTGTCATTTGATTTAAGTTTGTGCGTTAATAAATAAAATAAATAGCAATTTTGGGATAATATCTGGTCATTTGAAAAAAGAAAAGAAGAAATGAAGGTAGTTTATTTATCTGTTTACTTCAAAGCTTGTCAATATTTTGAAAACAAAAATACTAGAAATTACTTACAAAATAAAACAAAAATAATTCAGTTATTACTATTATTAAGCGTGTTGGTCTATTATATATTTATAATATATTAAATTATTTATATATGTTTCTTCAGACCTTGGCCCGCCACTTTAACCAGGATGAAGATTCAATGATGATCGAGTGGAGACAAGTGAGGGAGGTTACAAAGAATGACAGAGAGCTACAGGAGTCTCACCCCAACTTGTACAATATTGCAGCTGTTGGTCTGCTTCTTCCAACATCAACAGCAGATTGAATTAAGACAGCACAGGTCAACTCTGTGTAACAGAGTTCTCAATGCACTGCTGGCAGTAACAATGCAGGGCCCACCTCCATCAGTTTGAATATGACAGGGCAGTGGAAGAATGGCACATGGCCTGACCTAGAAGGTCAAGCATCTGAAAAGGAACTGCTAGCTAATATGTACAAGTCAAGACATTGAATGGGCTAACTTGTGTTGGATTTATTTGAGTGCTAAGGTTATATGTTTTAAGTATTATCAAATGTGCTGTTTTATTTCCAAGGATAAATATTGTGTAGTTGATGGTATTATATGGGTGCATGATGTGTTGTTGTATTATTAGTATAAACTTATAATAAATCTTTGTATGTTTTCTTCTTCATCGTGTATTAAAACATGGATTATTTATTATTGTTTATTGTATGTATTTCAGATGCTGCATGTTGTGTTGATGTGTGTTGTATTATTGTGTATGTATTATTGTGTATGAACTTATTTTAGTTAATATTTTTATGAGTTTTTTTTTTTTAAATAAAAGTCTTACCGTAAAACATGGATTATTTATTATATTGTTTATTATCATAAATATATAATTATATATGGCTTCCTACCATCACTTATATCACACAAAAGAGTGCCTCACCGTCAATACAGGCAGTTACTAAAAGCCAAAAAAATCTAACACAGGAGGGGATTTCCCCCTCCCGTACCCTCCCCCAGCACGCGCTAAATGCCACTATGCTTGAAAATAATCCTGTGGAGAACCCTGGTTATATAGTAAAAACTTGTAGCGACTACTCCTCTGAAACTACTTTGCGGATTTTCATGAAACTTTACAGGAATGTTGCTCTTAATGTCTAATTGATCCTAGCAAAATTTCAGATCGGCCAGAAATTCAAGATGGCTGCCACAGTTAAAAAGTAGATTTTTAAAAAATAAGTTTGTAGCGACTACTTCTTGAAAACTATAAGTGATATTGATATGGGACTTTTTCTAAAATGATCAGCATGACATGATGGTTATCCGAGTCGAACATTATTTTGATTCGACATTAAACATGGCTGCCAGTGGCCATCTTTGTTTACATAGAGTTATATAATGAAAACTTGTAGCGACTACTCCTCTGAAACTATTTGACGGATTTTCATGAAACTTCACAGAAATGTTGCTCTTGATGTCTAATTGATCCTAGCAAAATTTCAGGTCGGCCGGAAATTCAAGATGGCCGCCATGGCTAAAAATAGATTTTCAAAATGCAAGTTTGTAGCGACTACTTCTTGAAAACTATAAGTGATATTGATATGGGACTTTTTCTAAAATGATCAGCATTACATGATGTTGGTCCTTGTCAAAAATCATTTTGATTTGATGTTAAACATGGCTGTCAGCGGCCATCTTTGTTTACATAGAATTATATAATGAAAACTTGTAGCGACTACTCCTCTGAAACTACTTGACGGATTTTCATGAACTTCACAGGAATGTTGCTCTTGATGTCTAATTGATCCTAGCAAAATTTCAGGTCGGCCGGAAATTCAAGATGGCTGCCACGGCTAAAAATAAATTTTCAAAAAACAAGTTTGTAGCGACTACTTCCTGAAATCAAAATCAATCAGTAGAGTTTCAAGGTCATTGACCTCTTGTTTAAAAAGAAGTTTGTAGCGACTACTTTTTGAAAACTCTAAGGGATATTGATATGGGACTTTTTCTAAATTGATCAGCATGACATGATGTTGTTCCTTGTCAAAAATCGTTTTGATTCAACGTTAAACATGGCTGCCAGTGGCCAGCTTTGTTTATATAGAGTTATATAATGAAAGATTGTAGCGACTACTCCTCTGAAACTACTTGACGGATTTTCATGAAACTTCACAGGAATGTTGCTCTTGATGTCTTATTGATCCTAGCAAAATTTCAGGTCGGCCGGAAATTCATGATGGCCACCACGGCTAAAAATAGATTTTCAAAATGCAAGTTTGTAGCGACTACTTCTTGAAAACTATAAGTGATATTGATATGGGACTTTTTCTAAAATGATCAGCATTACATGATGTTGGTCCTTGTCAAAAATCATTTTGATTTGATGTTAAACATGGCTGTCAGCGGCCATCTTTGTTTACATAGAATTATATAATGAAAACTTGTAGCGACTACTCCTCTGAAACTACTTGACGGATTTTCATGAACTTCACAGGAATGTTGCTCTTGATGTCTAATTGATCCTAGCAAAATTTCAGGTCGGCCGGAAATTCAAGATGTCTGCCACGGCTAAAAATAAATTTTCAAAAAACAAGTTTGTAGCGACTACTTCCTGAAATCAAAATCAATCAGTAGAGCTTCAAGGTCATTGACCTCTTGTTTAAAAATAAGTTTGTAGCGACTACTTCTTGAAAACTCTAAGGGATATTGATATGGGACTTTTTCTAAAATGATCAGCATGACATGATGTTGTTCCTTGTCAAAAATCGTTTTGATTCAACGTTAAACATGGCTGCCAGTGGCCAGCTTTGTTTATATAGAGTTATATAATGAAAGATTGTAGCGACTACTCCTCTGAAACTACTTGACGGATTTTCATGAAACTTCACAGGAATGTTGCTCTTGATGTCTTATTGATCCTAGCAAAATTTCAGGTCGGCCGGAAATTCATGATGGCCACCACGGCTAAAAATAGATTTTTAAAAAATAAGTTTGTAGCGACTACTTTTTGAAAACTATATGAGATATTGAAATGGGACTTTTTCTAAAATGATCAGCATGACATGATGGTTATCCGAGTCGAAAATTATCTTGATTCGACGTTAAACATGGCTGCCAGTGGCCATCTTTGTTTACATAGAGTTATATAATGAAAACTTTTAGCTACTATTCCTCTGAAACTACTTGACGGATTTTCATGAAACTTCACACGAATGTCTAATTGATCCTAGCAAAATTTCAGGTCGGCCGGAAATTCAAGATGGCCGCCATGGCTAAAAATAGATTTTCAAAATACAAGTTTGTAGCGACTACTTCTTGAAAACTATAAGTGATATTGATATGGGACTTTTTCTAAAATGATCAGCATGACATGATGTTGGTCCTTGTCAGAAATCGTTTTGATTCGATGTTAAACATGGCTGTCAGCGGCCATCTTTGTTTACATAGAGTTATATAATGAAAACTTGTAGCGACTACTTCTCTGAAATTACTGGACGGATTTTCATGAAACTTCACAGGAATGTTGCACTTGATGGCATATTGATCCTAGCAAAATTTCAGATTGGCCAGAAATTCAAGATGGCCGCCACGGCTTAAAATAGATTTAAAAATAATAAGTTTGTAGCGACTACTTCTTGAAAACTATAAGTGATATTGATATGGGACTTTTTCTAAAATGATCAGCATGACATGGTGGTTATTCAAGTGGAATATTATTTTGATTCGACTTTAAACATGGCTGCCAGTGGCCATCTTTGTTTACATAGAGTTATATAATGAAAACTTGTAGCGACTACTTCTCTGAAACTACTTGACGGATTTTCATGAAACTTTACACGAATGTTGCTCTTGATGTCTTATTGATCTTAGCAAAATTTCAGGTCGGCCGAAAATTTAACATGGCCACCATGGCTAAAAATAGATTTTTAAAAAATGAGTTTGTAACGACTACTTCTTGAAAACTATAAGAGATATTGATATGGGACTTTTTCTAAAATGATCAGCATGACATGATGGTTATCTGAGTCGAACATTATTTTGATTCAATGTTAAACATGGCTGTCAGCGGCCATCTTTGTTTACATAGTGTTATATAATGAAAACTTGTAGCGACTACTCCTCTGAAACTACTTGACAGATTTTCATGAAACTTCACAGGAATGTTGCTCTTGATGTCTTATTGATCCTAGCAAAATTTCAGGTCGGCCGAAATTCAAGATGGCCGCCACGGCTAAAAATAGATTTTCAAAAAATAAGTTTGTAGCGATTACTTCCTGAAATCAAAAACAATCAGTAGAGCTTCAAGGTCATTGACCTCTTGTTTAATGTGTTTTTTTATGCATTAATTTTAGTTTTTAAAGTGTTTTTTTGTGAAAAAATATGCGTCTTACCTGGAGCACTGCGAGGGACGCGGCTATGCAAAGGGTCTTGCCTAAGCATACAATGAAGTAACCCAGTGGTGCCAGTGACACTCAAACATGTCTGTCAAGTTTGTAATACCTGTATAATAATACATAATTATGATACCAGTTATTAACTAGGCAGCAACTTCTTAATTGTTGGAGATGCCGTAAGTGTGATTAGATCTTATTACATTTTTATCAGTGAAAGATTGTAATTTCTCAGTGGAAGAATATTCATAATCGCTAAATATTAATAACTAACTCCGAACACAAAAACATATTCCTGCGACATTGAGTTATGACGTCAATAAAGTGTTGCTGACGTCAACGTCATCCGCCGATAACGTTCGATAAAGTGAAGAATTTTGGTTAAAATCATGTATAAACTGATTTAAAATGTAATAAATAAGCTCGGTCGTGAAAAGAACCACACGTCTACCATCTCGTGAAGGATTTCCCTATAATCGATCCCAGCAGCTAAAATAATCTCTATATTTCACACAGTATAATCTCCTATAAATATGAAGATGCTTCTTTTTAAACGGCTTGCCTTGGCAGGAATGGAAACAGATATATACCGGTACTGCTCAAAGTTTGCTAAGCACCAGGATTCCAATTGGACATTTTATGGTGGCTGCATGGTTTTACCAACAGCATAGAACTCGGTGGATGCATGGTTTTACCAACAGCATAGAACTCAACAATAGCGTTTCATAATTCTTTGTCTATACTCAGCATATCTATATTTAAATGATATTGAATTGGGGTTTTAAGGCGCACCAACACATGAAAAGGTTATATGGTGCCTAAAGGCATGAACATGCCAGGCTCATCTTCCATGTACATCGAGATAAAATATGGAAAATGAGCCTAGAACCTTCTCACCCTGAATTGCAGAGTTTCTGCAAATTCTATTGTAGAAACTCCATTTACGCTGGAGCCACGTTATTGTTTTTCTGCCACTGCTCTTTTGATGCGAGCGAGATAGCACCTAAAACAATTCAGGGATCATGATGAAGACCTTTAATGAACATGAACAAAAAATGATAAAATGAACATGAATTTGGGGGGATTCTACCCCTCTGCCTATCCTCCAAAGGGATCTGCAATGGCCCTATTCTTTGCCCCATGACCAAACGGGGGCCCCCGGAAACCACACGGGGCTTTAAATGATGATGTTAAAGAAAGCTTAAATATCCTTCATCTGGGTTAAAAAAATAAGCCTTTAAGGCGAAAAATGTTTGATGCTTGATGATGAGTAGTATATTATCAAGTACACAAAACCTGGCACTACACTCAAGTGATATGAAAACGCAACTCGGGAATTTCCAGGGCTCGCACTGGGATGCGCAAATGGTGCCAAATGCGCATAAAAATGAAATATGGCGCAAGAAATTAAAATGCCACCACTCCTTAAAAAAAGTCCTGGGGAAAGCTCTGTTAGTTACCTGAGCTTCCAATTCCTAAATGTTTCGAAATGTTCTAACATGAATTTTACTATAGAATAGCTCTAATTTTTTTCATTTGGCGAAAGTATTTGCGCAAAGAAAATAATAGCCTGTGCAAGCCCTGAATTTCCGCTATATATTGTATGTACAATATGCTGCTTTTAACGAATGGTACATGGCTACGTAAGACCTTTCCTTTTGGAAAAAATACTAAAACAACAAATAATACAGCAAATAGTATTCCTGCAATGTTTCATTATTCACAGAGTACGCGTTTGGCTCAATCATGTGAGCAAACTTAGGGTGCAAAATTTTGCAAACTATTTACGTTAAATACAGTACTGAACTAGCTCAATTTTTCGAAGAGCAACTTCAACATTGATGAAGTTCTTGTTACAAAGTGTAGTGTGATTAAAACATCTACAACATCACAGTTGTGTCCTTTCTCTAGTTAACTGCAACTTTTTTTTTTAAAAACATCTTGGGATTTCTTTGGAATATTATGTGCAACTAAGTGTGCAGTATATACAATATATAGCGGAAATTCCCGTGTTGCGTTTTCATATCACTTGAGTGTATATATGACCTACAGTTGTGATTTGTGCATACATAATTGTGATGTCTTGTCCGTGTGCATACGGTGTTATGGTCGTAATGTTATTATAACACAACTTACGGGTGTGTACTTGAGCATACTCCTATACGCCCGTGTATAATTCATGGTTGTCGGGGAAAATGAAAAGGCTAAAAATGTGAAAATATAATAAAAAGTGAAGCCGAAGGGGGTTTACCGTAAAAGCTAGACTAACCCATCCAACCCCGGTAAATATTCAATAGATCAAGGAAAAAAGACTGACTCTGGAGAATTAGAATAGCCTTAAAATATGTTTCAAAGTCGCTCAAAACTACTTATTCTGGGTTCAGTTTTTCAAAAATGTTGACTACCAGCAGGAGGGGGACACCACAATCCCACACCCTTCCCCATGCATAGTGTAACCCAAAAACACCCCAGGTATGCCACTGACTTGTATCCATGCTTATAACAGACTGATGAATGATCATCAAAATCATTTATTTAATGTAAGAATATGTTGGTTGAATGCCAGACTATACCCAGGAATAATGGCTAAAATATATATATATTTATAAACATTGCGAACACCTGTTGTTGGTTCCAGCACTGTTAAACGTTCATTTGAGCAGACAAAAAGTTACTTCTGTGTTGGTCCCCTTGCTGTTGTACATACTTGTTATTAATTTGGGAAGCAGTTACTTTCGCAGGGCGCGGAAGTTCCACTTGTCCGCTCGCTAGCAATTCAGATGAATTCTATAAAAAATTATCAATTTGAACATGGGATGAGTAACTCAGAAACACATGTTTTTTCCCCGCTTTTTTGTAAAAAATTGAAGTCAGTATATAGGCTTGCATGTTCAAGCCAAAAAAACATAAATTGTATGTTCCATTTGAATAAAGGCAGATATTTCAATTTATCATTTAAGTATGTTATCTTTTTTTGCAAATAATTAAGATTGACATACTGATGGGTTTATTGTATTGCACTGAAAAGCCATTCAATGTTTGTCTACTGAGAAAAGGTTATTTAATTAGCATATACATGTAGATTATTGACCTAATTATTGTTCGTATTGATGCCTTGATGGTATTTTGTCGGCTGCTTGCACTTTCAAAAATCTCCTCTGAAACAGTTTCGATAAGTTTTGATATGGTACCCTTTTTCATCACTGCACATTATCCAATTCTGTTACTAAAAATTGTTGAAAATTTAGAACATAAATTATATAACTTTTTGTGTTATTTTCAGAAATTATGCCCCTTTTCTGTATTTAATTTGGAAGTCTCCTACAATTTAATCCCCCCCACCCCCCATCCTTCCTTATTATAATATTTATGTGAAAAAGGAGGAAAAAAACCCAGCTTGAAGCTTTTTCAAATAAATGCCCTCGTTTAGTAAATGCAAAGCCACCGGGGGAAGTATATACAGGCGGTATACAGTATACCGTATTATATGCCATATGCAGTGCTCTTGTTATCATCTTGGGGAATAGTTTGATAACTATAGAAAGGTAAACATACACTTTAAAACACTCTGTTTGGCCTCTATGTGGGTGTTAATATAAGCAAGCAAGCAAGCACACTTCAAAAAATCAAAGTGCTGCAGGCACTGATGGGCGGTGCTTTTTGTAAGTGTTGGAATGGATGGGAAATGGAAGTGCTGTAAATGTAACTTCCATGGTTTGTTTTTTACATTCAGTGATGTTTCAGATGATTGATATTCATTACCAATTTCATATTTAAACATATTTTAGCTAACTCATATGGCCCGAATTAGCTTCCGTAGATTTTTTTCTGAGCAAGCTCTTCAGCAAGCACTGACTGTTCTATTTTTAGTAACATGATACACTTTCTATACACAGACCGTCTGCTTGTAGCACGATTATAACTCGATTTATAACCTTTGAAACAGATTATAAAAAGTTGTCTTATTGAAATTTTGATAAAATAGGTATGTATGACCTAAATAAATAATAAATTGCCTTTATTCTGAACATTGTTTCTTATTTAGGGCATTAAATGAATAAGCGGCCTTTTGTTTACAAACACCGACTGATCGTCTGTCAAAATGCGTCATAATCTCGGAGAAGCGCTCTTTTCTTGCGTATTAATACATAAACTATCTAAGGATTTACTTAGGAGAATATTTGTTAATTACACAGTAAGCGAACACACAAGGAAAATATTTGTTAATTACACAGTAAGCGAACACACATCATCATGTTCTATCAGTGATCACATAATATCGAATTTATTAAAGGCATGTATGAGAGACTACTTCTTCTAGCATAGTGTTGCATAGTGTTGCATTGTGCTGTTTGTCACATTCCTAGCATTCCATTGAAAACCCCATTATACCTCTGACGGTGCTAAAGCACCGCCAAAAAGAAAAAAAAGAAAACTGAAAAAATGAAGGTTGTAGTGTATTCGGACCGGAAAAATCACACTTTTTAGGCAATCAGCGCATGTGAAGAGGACGCTCGATCTACTGATATAGCCATAAAGGATAGCTCTGCGGCGAGACAGTAGTAACGTGCTTATAAACCTGTTTACATACACCCCCAACTGAGTTCTGCTACATTACCTCCCTCCTTTATATTTTTGACATTTGAAACCCACAAATATCACACAACACATATACATTATGATCTAGGCATCTTGACATAACGTCATACAATGCCTACCCGGATTCTCCACCAGTGTAATCGAACCGGAAAAATTACACATACATATTTAGACAATCATGCAGCGGGTTTGAACTCGGAGGGACCTCTTGCATGTGAAGCGGACGCTCTAACGATATCGTCATAAAAGCTAGCTTTGCGGCGAGACAGTAGTAACGTGCTTATAAACCTATATATTTACATATCCCCCCAACTGAGTCCTACTACAGTGCCTAACAGTTTGAAGGTGAAACTCGCACTGTTAAAACTGGAACAACGGTTCATTATAAGTCAGGGTTATGTTCCATATTATGTTTTATTATATACATGTACCTATCAATAATATATACATAGTACCTTCATTTTCTTACAATGGAATACAACAACCCGTATCACACTACAGGTTATCACTATGCTACTAAAAATAGAATTAGTATCACTATCTTACTAAAATTAGAACAGCGGTTTTTCCAATGATTCAAGCAAGTTTTACACCACTATGAGCGAGAACGTCAAGACGACGTTACGTCATACAAACAAAACAAGTAGGTCAGACAAATGAACACCAACACCTTAAAGCTACATACATTTTCCCGCTGCACTTTATCGAGAAATAATATGCTTTACTGAATGTGCATGCAATATCAATGCAAATATTCTATGTTAATGATGTGTAAGAGGTATATCATAGGATTATTACTAGAGTAACGTGTTTTGGAAGTTTATATCACCTCTCGTAGGTAACTGCCAGATCAGGATCACACTCCAGGCTCCGCCTCTCGTGTGATCCTTGATCTGGCATTTACCTACTCGAGGTGATACAAACTTCCAGAACTCGTTACTCTAGTAATAATCCTATTGTACCAGTATTGTTTGTATTGGTTTTGCTTCTAAGCCTGATATTTTTAAAGGTATCCATTATCTTTGGCGTGCCTTTGAAATGCAGGTGCCACTTGGGAACACTTTATTATGTCCTTAATGACAGCATGAGGTGCTGATACTTGAAATGCACAAACTTGTTTTAGTCTAGAAAATCGGTCACTTCGGGCTGTATACTATATTATCCCGAATAAACGCTCCAGGGGCGCAATATTTTTGAAAAATGGTGTGTTTATTTGATACCAAAATACATAATTTAACTTTTAAATCGGATATGATTTTCTTTAGTATAATAATACTAAGAAAACCAAAGTCTGAATGTCAGTCTATCAATTAATGCATCGATTTTAATTTTCTAATGAGTTTTTTGTTCCATTGTGAATGAAACAAATTAATTTGCATCTTTTGGTAAGTTTTGAAAAAATATTTCTAAAAAAATGGTGGGTGGAGGCATATTTTTTTTTTTAAGAATTGTTAAGGCTCCCTAGCCTGGTCATTTTGTGAAAAAAAAAGCGTGATAACTGTCTGATTTGTGAAAAAAGTATTGAAAGATTAATTGTTAAAAGCAATATTACTCAATACATCCATACATTATTTTTGTGGGAGGAGGACACTATAAAACAAATGTACAATTATTCAGCATAATATGTTATATTTTAGATAAACTTTCTAATGTAAATGTATCCAAAACAAAACCATATTGAGAAAGTTAGATAGGGAAATGTTGTTTACCAAAAAAAAAAAAAATTGTGAAAAAAATGACCAATTTTGAATTGTGAAGTAGCGGAATTTCGGCCCCTGATTTAGAAGGTAAAAAAGCCCTGGAAAGGGGATTGGGGTAGGGGTGGGGGTGGGGGGTGTTTTTATTCGTGGAGGGACATTTATTAGGGTTTATACGGTATGCATAATAATTGATGACATTTTTGAAGTTTTGAACATCCGTATTTGTAAAGTTGCGAGTGTGAAAATCCATCAATCTTTACACCTGACAAATTCTGACCTGGCAAACATGTCTACCACTGACCTGGCAAACATGTCTACCACTGACCTGGCAAACATGTCTACCACTAAGGAACAGCATGTTGTTTGTCTTCAAGCTTAATTTGTGTACAAAACAAACATATTAAATGTGTGTTTAAATTTATGTTTGAAGCCTTCAGTCACCGACTTTCCTGTCTGTTTGTCCCCCTTCGTTGTTGTCCTCTCTATGAATTTTGAATCAGTTTAAACTAATTTACAGAAAGTTAAAATCAATACATTGTATACACAGGAACTGGTCACTTTTAATTTTTGCCTTCTATTATTATAATTGTCTATATATAGACAATTATAATAATAGAAGGGCAAAAATTAAAAGTGACCAGTTCCTGTGATTGTATATGTTCGCTCATAACTCACAGTGGGTACCTTATACCCCCATTTTCCAAAAAGGGGGCCTTTATTTCAGACATGTTTTTTTTTTACACCCCCCTGCCCCTTCCTTTTGTGAAAAAAGGTAGGGAAGCAGGGTGTGGGGAGCATATATTAGTGGGTGAGCGTTTATATGTATACAGTATTTTCATGTCTTCTGTAACTTTTGACATTTAAAATTATTTCTGCAAATAAATGACCAATGTTTATATTCAAACCTTTGTAAGTTTGTTCCATTTGACTTGTGTCAAATTTTGGGTCAGTAGGTTATAGTTCAAGGTCGTTATAGTGATGCTGGCAATCCAAATGTAAATAAAACAATTACTGTACTTCAGTTTCGTATATAATGTCCACTAAATCAGTCGTTACATGTTCTGTCTGGTTTAATCAGTGTTTAGCTGTCTTGAATGCTCTTTTTAAAAAAAGGTCAAATATAACAATATGTATTATAGGTGTGATATGTGAGGGTAAAAATTCAAAGGGATATAAACATATTGGGATCACCGTCTGTCAGTTAACTCAGTTATCTTTGTCACACTTGTTAAGGATTGTCTATTTTTTGGCAAACATTTGTTGTAGATTTTTATCTGCTTATTTTTACAGTAGGTAGATCTTGTCAGATTTGTTATTTGTACCATTGTTTATTCTTAGCAGGTTTTAGATATTCAATCAGACAGAATATATACACACAAGCAGACATTTATTATCCCCCGCTGCCGCAGGTGGAAGTGGGATATTGTAATGCCCTCTGTCCATTCGGCCGGCCATCCGTCTGTCCGTCCGTCCGTCCCATTTCGTGACAAGGTTATGTGACTTGTATTGACAGGTTCATGCAACCCGTATTGAGAAGGTCATGTGACATGTATTGGCAGGTTCATGCAACCCGTATTAAGGTCATACAACCTGTATTGACAGAGTCATGCGACCCATATTGAGAAGGTCATGTGACCTGTATTGGCAGGGTCTTGTGATGTGTATTGGCAGGGTCATGTGACCTGTATTGATAAGGTCATGTGATCTGTATTTGCATGATTATGTGACCTGTATTGGCATGACCATGTGACCTGTATTGGAAAGTTCATATGACCTGTATTGGCATGGCTCAGAAGTGATCATTGGCATTCATGCACAGTTATTTCAGAGCAGTTACATGACACAATTTGAATATATCAGACAGGCAATTTAGATTCAGCCATTTTCTCTGCCGCAATGCCTCAACTTTATTAAGGGTTATTGCATACAATGGTACCATATGTAACTAGGTATTGCAAAATATCCCCATTCAGGGCTTTTTTACCTTATATAACAGAGGCCTATAAAGGGCCTCTTCCCAACAGAAAATTGGACTGTTTTTTCCCAACTGTGGCAAAAATATTTCCCAATCGGAAAACAGCAGTCTCTCAGAATTTGAGAAAAAGCATGAATTCTGCAGTGTGTTTTTGGCTGCTAAGTAAATTCCGACTTGGAAAAGTTAATGATATGGTAAATAATGGATGACAATATAAATAAAGTATATTAATGTCATATTTACTTAATTTATGAAACTTTTATTTTTCCCAAAATGAGAAATAAGCGCGTTCTTTTTTCCCAAAATGGACAGGCCTGGGCCTCTTCCCAATTTTGTGGAAAAAAGCCCTGCCATTTGTCCTGTCTGTAGAGGGAATTCCACCTAATCTGTAACATCATCCAATAATTTAAATTGTGTAGAAAGGAAACAGTAACAGAGGACTTAATTTACATGCATTTCCGATGTTCCTCCGAGGAATTATGCTTCAGATATTAAGCACCATACAATATGGTATATCTCATTCTTCATTATACCGTTATCAAATGACATCTCTTGTATGCAGGTTTACAGTGACTATATGTTTTGACAATGCACAAGTCATGTAAACTCTCATCGGATGATGCCATGTAATATTCAGTGATAATATAGGAGGTGCCCGATTATAATTATATTCCGTTAAATGAGAATATGGCTGGTTTTACTCCTTATTGTAGAAAAGAACATGAAGAAATGACGTAGTATGATAAAATGAATCTTACGTTCATGTTCATTTCATATACCATATTTTCCCTAATGATAGAATTTTTTTTTTAAAAACCTTCAAAGTTCAATACATTTGAGATCTTTTGTAACCAAAAATCACACACAAAAACAAAACAAATCACAATTTCATCTCGCCTTTTCAAAGAAAAAAAGAGACAAAGGTGTTGCTTTTCCGGCGGCGGCGAAGGCGTTAACATTTCAGTTTTGAGTTTAGGTAATTTTCTCAAACTATGTGCACTAGACCTTTCAAACTTTGCTTATAGTTGTATCTTGGGTGGTACATCGCAAAGTGACAATGCAAATGTGGAAGTGACCTTGACCCTCCAAGCAAATGGCAGATAACTTAATAATTTTTACCTTCAACTTTTACATTTAGGCACTTTTTCCCAAACTGTATGCACTAGACCTTTCAGACTTTGCTTATAGTTGTATCTTGGGTAGTACATTGCAATGTGACAAAGCAAATGTGGAAGTGACCTTGACCCGCCAAGCAAAGGGCAGATAACTTAATAATTTTTACCTTCAATGTTTTTCGTTTAGGTCACTTTTTCACAAACTGTATGCACTAGACATTTCAAACTTTGCCTATAGTTATATCACAAATGTAAGCATGGATGTGACCTTCACCCTCCAAGCAAACGGCAGATAACTTTAATTGTTACATTTACATCACTTTCTCATGGACTATAATTATGAACTAGATGCTTTAAACCTAGATTAGAGCTTAATCTTTGGAAGACAAACATTCCTTTTGACAGTTGTGTCTTGGGTAGTGCATCTTTTTGAATGCTTGGATTTCATCTATGACATTGACCTACTTTTTGGAGCTGTTGATTTTTTTCATATTTTTTTTATAGAATGGCATTTTGTTTTTAAACAAATGCACTTAAATGTTATCTCAGCAAACTCTAAACTCCATTGGTTTTAGTTATTAAAATGTTTACAAACTTTCATTTAAGCAACATTTATCTTTTATTTGTAAGTCCCACCCACATTAGGCGAGACATGTGAATCTGCGGATTTTTTTTTTTTTTAAATATTTATATTTTTATAAGAGCCCGGGCGCCTACTATTAGGGAAATATGGTTAGAAATGTAACACATATTAAATAAGGTATTTAAAGTTTTACTTGAAACTATATAAAAATGATTCAAATTGTTACATAATTGTTTTTTCGTACAAAACAAACTCATATTTATGGCTTATTTATGGTTTACAGAAAAAAACACCAGCCTAAGTGCTTTCAAAATGAAATTATTCCTTGATTGTGGGTGAACATGGTGCGGTGCTTGCCTGGTAGCAGAAAGGTTGCCGTTTTCGAGGCACAGCTGGAAGAATTGCGCTTGTGACCTAATTACCTGCTTTGTCTGTTAGTGTTCATTGAATTTTTGTTATAGTCCATTATACATTCATAGCGGGCTAAGGGTTAATGCTGATAAACTGGAATCAGCTGTGGATTAAATGAGAATTTGTTTATTATTTCACTTACCTTTGTAATTGCTGATTGCTGCGAGTCGTTATACCTTTCTTAAGTATTTGCTAATTAACATTTTTATTATAATGTTGATTTGCTTAAGTGGTTTGATCACTGCTGCAGATTTGGTAAGTGTTTTATGGCAAATTAATAAATTAATATTGGGAGGAGCTGGCTTAGGTGCAGAATGTTTAACCCTTAACCCGCTACATATATATAATGGACGGTTCTTTCTCCCATTTCTGCTCATGTGAGATAGGCATTTTCCTTATGTGAGATAACTCTATCTTACATGACATGTGACTTATGACGTCATGACGTTATGTCGACGTCGCCTTAAATCAGCAAAGTCATTGATTTTATGCCGTTAATAAACACATAATGGGAGAAAAATAATCAGAATTGCAACCAGGCACTCGGCGGAGCCTCGTCCCTGGTTACAATTCTGACCCTCGGGTGAGATTTCTCTATCTCACATGGATACTCATGATGGATTCTTATATTCTTTGTATTAAGACCATACCATTTATGTGACGAAGGGGTGTTTTGTGGAAAATGACACGCAAAGGCTATTATAGTCGTGCTTAGCAGGTTAAGGGTTAATATCGAAAAAAGGAACGAGTTAACACTTTATAACATTCAGCCAATCAGCGGATGTCAAACACTAGAAAACATTCACTTTATTTCGGTTGGATGGTCGGTTGGTATAGCGTATTTCATACCAAAATGAATGCTGAGGTATTTAAAAAGTTGTTTTTCACTGTTCTGATGATCACTGTGCTCAACCTGGAAATGTTTTTTTTGTGCCAAGACTTTTATTTATGGCCATAATAAATTAATTGCTAGATTCTCATCCCCACCCGCCCCCGTTTTTTTATGCCGCCCCGGTAATTTTTATTTCTAATAAAGAGGCCATTTTCCATTTGTCATAAAATAAAAAAATAAAAAAATGTTTTCACCCCCCGCCTCTATTTTGAAATAAATTTGGATGAGAAACTAGCAATTAATTTATTATGGCCTATTGGAACATTTTTAGCCAAAACGGAGTCGAAATTTAATCAATGGCATCAGCTTAAATATTTTTTTTATGTTGGTAATTACATCGTAGATGTGCAATATTTATTTGTTTGTTTGTTTTACTTATTAAGCTTCTCCCCGTCCTGACCCTATCCTGACCGCTTGAAAATATTGGGTTAAGTAGTTCTTACTATTGGATCCTTGTCATGAAACTTGCCATTCTTCTTAAAGCCATTGTTACACGTTGAATTAACTGTTAATACATTTTGGAAATGTCTATTAACTCTTATTTTGTAATTCTTGGTTTCAAAAATCTCATTACTCGGTTTAGAGTAGAAACTCAATCAGTTCTAAGAATGGATTGAGTCTCTCCTCTTTTGTTGAATTAAAGTTTTCATTGGTCCAATTTTCATCACTGCAACCAATCAGAACACTTCATTCATATTTAAAGTTAATTGCTTCTATCATGACATCACTTTCTGGTATTATGACATCACTTCCTGGTATTATGACATCACTTTGTAGTTTGTACTATTGTGATGCCATATCTTTACACTATGTCATATCTTTACACTCTGTCTTTTCTGAGAACTGACTGAGTGTATGAACTGTATGGAAAAAACAACAACAGATTAAAGACTGTTTGTATCTCTTTTTTGAGAAATCATATAGTTTGTTTCTTGAAACCAAGAATCAGAACATCTTAATATAAACTAATTCTAAAATGAGTTAATAGACTTTCTTTAGAATATTTTTCTTTAATTTCATAAAGTTTTTACTGTCTCCCACATTCCTCACTGATGAAATTCTGATTGGGTCAGACGACAGCAAAAACAAATATTATTTAATACAGGATTGTTATATCCACTATTGTCAGTAGTAACTGTTCTTCTATACAGGGTTTGTCTATGGCCAAGAGGTTAGAGTCTCTGACTTGAAATCGCTGGCCCCTCACCGCTGTAGGTTCCAGCCCTCATGGAACAAGGAATCTTAGTGTGAGGAAGCTATCCAGCTGGCTTGTGAAAAGACGGTGGTTCTACCAAGGTGCCCGTCATTGCACGAAATTGCCCGCAGGTGCAACTGGGGTCTTCCTCCACCAATGGAAGCTGGAAATTCACCATATGACCTTAGCTGTTGGTGCGACTCATAATAAAATCCAATTCAATTTCTGTTCTTCTATTCAGGGGGCAGGATAGGTTGAAAACAGTTTTGGTAAATTGGATCAAGATAGTGAACACATGCTGCACTTAGTTTTTGCAAACATTCCAGTAATTAAAGATAGCTCTTGCAACGCCTTGTTAAAAAAATAACGTTTTGAAAATGGAGTTATTTATGAACATTAAATTAAAGTAGTCTGTGGGAAGTCATAAAATGTGTGACTGTAACCAATTCACCCAAAGTGCTCCATAATCACTTGATGACGCTTGTAACAAATTGGTGACGTAAACGGCAGATTTTGAGAAAACCATTCAGACGAAGAGTCTTAGGTTGACTTAAAGGTAACGTTGATGATCATTCGTGGAAGGTATACTTGAAGCTCTCAATCATCAGGGACTCACCACTGCCGGTTTGAATCCCACGGGGAGCTAGACTTGTAAGGGACTCACCACTGCCGGTTTGAATCCCACGGGGAGCTCGACTTGTAAGGGACTCACCACTGCCGGTTTGAATCCCACGGGGAGCTCGACTTGTAAGGGACTCACCACTGCCGGTTTGAATCCCACGGGGAGCTCGACTTGTAAGGGGCTCACCACTGCCGGTTTGAATCCCACGGGGAGCTCGACTTGTAAGGGACTCACCACTGCCGGTTTGAATCCCACGGGGAGCTCGACTTGTAAGGGACTCACCACTGCCGGTTTGAATCCCACGGGGAGCTCGACTTGTAAGGGGCTCACCACTGCCGGTTTGAATCCCACGGGGAGCTCGACTTGTAAGGGGCTCACCACTGCCGCTCGACTTGTAAGGGGCTCACCACTGCCGGTTTGAATCCCACGGGGAGCTCGACTTGTAAGGGGCTCACCACTGCCGGTTTGAATCCCACGGGGAGCTCGACTTGTAAGGGACTCACAACTGCCGGTTTGAATCCCACGGGGAGCTCGACTTGTAAGGGACTCACCACTGCCGGTTTGAATCCAACGGGGAGCTCGACTTTTAAGGGACTCACCACTGCCGGTTTGAATCCCACGGGGAGCTCGACTTGTAAGGGACTCACCACAGCCGGTTTGAATCCCACGGGGAGCTCGACTTGTAAGGGACTCACCACTGCCGGTTTGAATCCCACGGGGAGCTCGACTTGTAAGGGGCTCACCACTTCCGGTTTGAATCCCACGGGGAGCTCGACTTGTAAGGGGCTCACCACTGCCGGTTTGAATTCCACGGGGAGCTCGACTTGTTAGGGACTCACCACTGCCGGTTTGAATCCCACGGGGAGCTCGACTTGTAAGTGAGAAAGTGTTGAGTCTTACAGATGGCGGGAGGTGTACAGTACTCGTTCTACCAAGGAATAAGAGAGTGGTCCTTCCAGCACTAAAAATTGACTGTCATGCATCCCCTGAAATATGCTGAAAAGTGACATTAAAACACCAAACAAACATCAGAATATATAGAAACCAAAGCTTCTTCTAGATGGTCTTAACGAGAAAAACTTCAAATAGCATTTATAATATGAATATAACCTCGTAACAAGCTCAGCACAATCACAGATTCAAGGGAGAATTTACTGATAGGTCTTTGAAAGTAAAGAGCACTTGCTGCGAAATATTACCAGTGCCTTTAATTTTCTTCATTTTACTTTACAACTTAACACTTCTACTTCTGATATGTAATTTCAACCAATTAATTTTCTTGAAAAAGTTATTTGGCAAAATATTGGTGACGTGCGTAATGATCGATTGTCTATAATGATTATTTTTAATTTAAATCTTCACCTTGTTGTTTTTGACCCCAGTTTGTTGGCAGAAATTTTAACAATCTCTTTGGGCGATGACCTTGAAAGTAATGGATGACGTTATAAACAGTAGTTAAGTTTTATGTGAGAAACTTAAGACAGTTGATGACTCATTTGCAATTTAATCATAATTGCTCAAGATGTGAAATATTATTTTGTGCTTTAATTGTTAAATACACTTTGTCTGGTAGTGTCTGTATAGTCTCTGTCAGGAGTTTTCAAAACATGAGTTTGTTGTCGAGTGCTTACCTGGGTTTCTTGAGGTTTGACTCGGGATTCTTTGATTGCAAATGGTCAAATATATTTAGGATTATTTACAGTGATCTGAAGGTTTGTGTATATGGTAACATTTGTTTGTATGCAGTTATATGCATATATGGAAAGCAGGAGATTTTTCTTTTAAATTTTAACACACTGATTTGATAATGTCAGTTATTGTTAGTGGTGCAAATTATGCTATAGAGGGAGAAGACATAAAATAATTTTAATAAACCAGCTGCTTTCCAGGAAAATATATACTGAACAAAAAGGTTTAGCACATTCTTTTAAGGACATGCATTAAACATACGAACATTGATATAATTGTTTGAAGATATTAGAAATGCTAGGTAAGGATGTGTTTTTCCAAAAAAACTGTGTTATTTTATTATTGTTAAGCGAAGTATCAGAATTACCTCCCATTGATTAAAAACAGCTTATTTCAATGGACAAAGGTATTGCTTTGATCAAATTTAATGTTTACTGTTGAAAACAATTGCCTATTCTGTTATTGTTTAAAAACTGCTGAAATGTTTTCACATGGCGATTGTTATTCTCAAACAAAAACATTCTAAATTTCGTAATTTTAAAATTACCTCCCTTTTATTTGAAATTAGAAAGATTTTTGACAACCTGTTCCCATCATATTTGCTTTATTTTTTTATCCCGACTTGTTAACAATGACTTCGTAGCATTATTATTGCTTATATCTAAGTCACTTTATAATTGACCCCGAACCTACATGGCTCTGTATTTCGTCTTTGGAAATGGCATGCATTTTATGTGCTTAATTTATTTTGCTCAGTATATGTATTATATTTGTATACAAATTTGACTGTTGTACATAGTTAATGGTTACTTTCCTGAGATGTTACAGTTATATTGCAGCGTTTTTTTCCCTTCTTTGGACAGGTCCGGTAAACGGACCCGTTCCCAATCGCCAAAAAATAGCATTTTTCCCAATTTTGAGTAAAAAAAATTCCCAATTCCAGATTTTTCTTCCCAAAATTGTAAAATGTTTTAGAATAATCTTCTTAATAAAGTTTTTTACCAGGGTTTTCGACGTTTCTTCTGCTTTTCTGTGTAAATTGAAACGCAAAAAAAGCCTTGTCACCCGAGGACGACGCCATGTTGTTTATGCGTTGCAGAAACGCTTTACCGCTTGTATGTTATCGAAACGCTTTACCGCTAGTATATTCTACTATGTAACAAGCGCCTCAGTAAGCGATGGGTTAATACTAAATAAAGGACGAATAACATAAATCGTCTGGGCCAGGAAACTCTTTCCTCGGTCATGAGAATATGCAGAGAATCTGGTGCAATGAACTTAACAGCATTGTTAACATTTTCAGGGACAACAAAAACAGGGAAATTATTCTGTAACAACACAGTGAAGTACAATAAAAACTTGAAACATTACAGTTGTGAAAATATTTTATTATGTAAATCATCAATAAATTTGTAATATTTCTCAAAATACAAAAACAATTTTTTTTCCCAATTCTGAGAAAAAACGCGCGTTTTTTCCAATTTTGAGAAAAATCACGTGTTTTTTCCCAGTTTGACCGGTCACAGACCCATTCCCAAAATGGTGAAAAAAAACGCTGTATTGGTACGTGAAGGGACTTATTTTCAGATGTTTTTATTCATTGTTGGTTTTGAACATTGATCGATATTTCATTAACTATTTAATTTGATTAGTTGGTGCTGCAGAATACGATGCAGACAATATGCCATTACCATTTGCCTCTTTTTTGTCTCTTTAACCCTTAGCCCGCTATGAATGTATAATGGACTGTCCTTTCTTTAAATTTAGACCATTTCATTTATGTTACAAGGGGTGTTTTGGTTAAATGACTGATGAGCAGCCAGACAGTGTAAACCCTGATCAGCCTGCAAGTTACTCACAGGCGGATCTGAGTTTACACTGGCTGCAAAGGCTGTTGTAGTCGCCCTTAGCAGGCTAAGAGTTAATTTCTTCTCAAATGCGTAATAAGAAGAGGGAATTTTACAGTTCAAAGAACTCTGCAAAATCACAATCCCCAGGGAGAAAAAAAAGACAGCCTTATGCCAAATGAAAATAGACATGCAAATTCTCCCATACAATGTTCATAATTGCCTTTGTCTCAAGGGATAAAGTACAAAATTAATACTCCCACACAGTGTTCAGAGTTGTGTCAATGCCCTAGGTCATCACCTGCAGGACTTTGATATGGTAAACAATTAAATGGTTCAAGATTGTTTCAATTATGAGAAAAACAGATCTTTTTTATTACTAATGTCGAGTTTTTCCATGTTGAATACATATTAAGGACTATCGGTCAGCCATCTTTGATCCAAATAATCCAAAATCGATGAGATATGGTCAAGTGTTTTTTTCAATGATGTACGCAATGTCAACCATATAGTACATGACAGTAATTCAACACTATTGATGTGAACATAATATTAGAAAGAATACTTATATGGCAGAAATTGTGCGCTTTATATTCGAAAAGTTTAGTGCAGTTTTACTCGAAAGTGTTTTGTTTTTTATGTGAAATAAACTGGTCCATAAAATAGTCCATTTATGGTGTACTTAGAATTTTGGATGATGTGATAACATGGCTTATTTATTCAGAATTGATGTCTCATCTGCACTCGCTGGATAAATGGACTATTTTATGGACCAGTTTATTTCACATAAAAAATAAAACAACTTTGAGTAGAACTGCACTAAACTTTTCGAATATAAAGCGCACAATTTCTGCCATATAAGTCAAAAGTTCCCCGTGTGGTTGCCGGGGTAGAATACAACCACTGCAAACACACCGTCACATGCAGAGGGGTAGGACCCCACCATTCATATTCATTTTGTCATTTTTTGTTCATGCTCATTAAAGGTCTTCATCATGACCCCTGTATTGTTTCAGGTGCCATCTCGCTCACATCACTAAGAGCAGTGGCAGAAAAACAATAAACGTGGCTCCAGAGTAAATGGAGTTTTTACGATAGAATTTGCAGCAACTCTGCAGTTCAGGGTGAGAAGGTTCTAGGCCCATTTTCCATATTTTATCTCGATGTACATGGAAGATGAGCCTGGCATGTTCATGCCTGTTAGGCGCCATATAACCTGTAATGTGTTGGTGCGCCTTAAAACACCAATTCAATTCAAATCAAAAGTGTTGAATTACTGTCATGTACTATATGGTTGACATTGCTCGTGCCTAAAATGCGTACATCGTTGAAAAATTCACTTCACATTATCTCATCGATTTTGGATTTTTTGGATCAAAGATGGCTGACCGATAGTCCTTAATGCTGATATAAAGTAAAAAACATCATTCTGTCAAAGTATAGTAAGATAGTCATACTCGTAAAGGTTGTTTATTAAGATACTCTTGTTATTATCACTTATTTTTAAAAGCCTACAACAACATTGCAAAGTTTAATGCACATTTTTGTTTTAGAATCAGCATAGCAATTATAAACAACAGGATAACATCAGCATAGCAATTACAAACAACAGGATAACAAATCAGCATAGCAATTACAAACAACAGGATAACAAATCAGCATAGCAGTTATAAACAACAGGATAACAAATCAGCATAGCAATTACAAACAACAGGATAACAAATCAGCATAGCAATTACAAACAACAGGATAACAAATCAGCAAAGCAGTTATAAACAACAGGATAACAAATCAGCATAGCAATTACAAACAACAGGATAACAAATCGGCATAGCAATTACAAACAACAGGATAACAAATCTGCAATTATAAACAATAACACTTTCATACAATGTTCTCCTAAAGCCATTATATAAGAAATAAGTGGCACATTGCTTTTAGATTTAATTGAGGGTAAGTTCATTTATTTTTTATGCACTTTATACAATCGTTGTGGAAGGTGCTTAGAGTTTTCGACTGTTTTAGGTCATTCGGCAGATTATTCCATACAATTGGTCCTGAATATGCAATACTTAGTTTAAACTGTTCTTTATGCGGTTTAGGAATAATAAAGTTGTGAGATGATAGAGACCGCAACTGAGGTAAATCATCATTTACAAGTCTTCTCTTGAATATTTCATTGATATAAAAAGGTAATGTTGTCAGGATTGGGATACTTTGTACATAAGATTTGATGTTCTTAAAGTAATGTGTTCGAAAACAGATAGAATTTTTAAATCATTCATACTTTGTAATACATCACTAACATCATAGTCAAGGATTATTCTACAAGCACGCTTTTGAAAACATAAAATTCTATCAAGATTTGTTTGGGATGTACCACCCCATACAACATTACAAAAGTCTAAATGAGGCTGAATAAAAGTTTTATAAAATTGTACTCTGTGAGCTAGCGTTAAGAATTCTTTAACCCTCGAAAGCAGCCATAGATTTCTTGATACTTTCTTAGAGATGTAATCTGTATGGGCAGATCAAGTCAGATTGTTGTCTACCAGAACTCCAAGAATCTTATCTTGCTTTATATTATTAAGAAGATCATAATTTGACGTTAAATAGAATTTTTCACTTTTAAGAGATTATCTCTTTTGATGACTTGTTATAAGCATGACTTTTGTTTTATCCGTATTTATTACACCACATTGAAAGCTCTTGAAGAGCCTCTTGTAACTTATGCTCAATAGAGGCTAGATCCTTATCTGTTGAGAACAATGTTGTATCGTCTGCATAAAGATCCGTATTTACCATATTTGAATAAAGTGGTAAATCATTTATGAACATAATAAATAAAAGAGGCCCTAAAATAGAACCTTGTGGAACACCATTAATTATGGTTTTCAACATCTGAATATTGGTTACTTACAGATACCTTTTGTTTGCGCTTTAGAAGATGTGAACTAGTTAATTGAGGTTTTGGATAATTTGTACAATGCCAACTTTTTTAGAAGTAAGCATGCTAAGCAAAAGCCTTTTTTAAATCAACCATGACAACTCTAATTAACGATCCATTGTTTATAGCATCAAGCCACTTATCTATCATAGACAACAATGCAGATTCACATGGATAATTTGGTCTAAAACAACTAGTATTTTAATGAAAATTAATTTCTGTTCTTAATTTAATTATTTTATTTTAATAAATGTTATGAAAAATTCATGTTTATATAACTAGGAGAAAGTAAACTTAAAGCCTAATTTCTTGATAAGGCCAAACGAGTTGTTTTCTCTCCCTGTATTAAATGCGCTAATATATAAATATCACATTCATGAGAGGGTGATAGTAAGAATGTTCACCCTGATAATCAATTTCCGAAGGGTTAACATTCTTACTATCATCCTCTCATGAATGTGATATTTATTTTATTATACCGAAATCCGCTCGTGCCAAAAAAAAAGGTTTATTTTCAGTACAGATTTCAATTTGCCGTATTTTTTCTTATTTTCTTTTCTTCCAAAAACAACTTTTTTCAAAATATGTCCATGAAAGTTATAGCGTTGGCTTGTAAATAACATCACTAAGAAAATGAGTGGTAGTTTATTAAATTCGGTAAAGCACTTTTGAAGTTATGATGAATTAAAAATAGCATTTCACCATACTGAGCCGATGACGTCACTGAAACAGTTCGCACTCCAACGCTCATCAAAGCTGCGCATGCGATCATTTTTTACTATCGCCCAGCGATTTATTATCACCCTGTACTATCACCCTTGCGTGAGATAGTAAGAAATTACACATTGTTGTCTATGGGCGTTTTATATGAGGTATAATAATAAGAATTACTTTCTCTGTATTAATTTTAACTTTTTAAACAAGTGTTTTGTTGTTGCTACACTTTCAATTTTGTTGGTGAGTAACAAAAGGTATTTGGTTGTGGTAAAAGCTGGTTACGGGAAACAAATATTTATTTTGTTTGGCCTAAGTGAGTGGTACACTATCTGACAATGATATTGTATGAATATTAATGATACCCTATATGTCTTTCGAGTCTGATACAGGTTGGCAGACATGCATTTCTTATGCGTGCCAGATCTGGAGATTAGACCTTCTTGATTAGACCCGACTTGGAAATGCAGTCTAATTTGAAAGCTTTTCATGTTTTATGTAGTATTGCGTGTAAATAATGCCATAAGTGAAAGATGCACTACAGTGTATTGATTACGCAGTGAAGTCATTGATGATGCTTTCATCTTGGTAATGTGCTCACAAAACTGCCTTAAAGGGACATGAACGGCAATCTTGATTTATTTAAAGCATGGGGCGTCCCGTTATTCCTAAATAACTTGCTTTTTTGCCATCATTAATTATTAGAATAGTTCAAAGCAATTGTTATTACATACTGTCGATCATATTGCAACCATATAATACATTTTTTGTTCATGCTCATTAAAGGTCTTCATCATGACCCCTGCATTGTTTCAGATGCCATCTCGCTCAAATCACTAGAACATTGACAGAAAAACAATAAACGTGGCTCCAGCGTAAATGGAGTGTCTACAATAGAATTTGCAGCAACTCTGCAGTTTTGCAGGTGGGAAGGTTCTTGGCCCATTCTCCATATTTTATCTCTATGTAACTGAAGGATGAGCCTGGCATGTTCATTCCTGTTAGGCGCCATATAATCTTTCATGTGCTGGTGTGCCTTAAAACCCAATTCAATTCAAGTCAATTCCATAATATATTGTATTAAAAAAACACAAAAAAAAAACATTAAAAAAACCCATTAAAAAATACCCCTCAAAATTGTATCTAATTTTATTCAATGAGGTTTAATTAAAGTCAAAATAATACTAGATTAATAAATCGATGCTTAATAATTTCAATGCTTGATACAATCTGCATTAACAGTTACCAAACATTTGTGAAATAGGACAAGAAAATCATAAATGTCAGGGAAGGTTCAACCCTGGGACCACTTGCGTACCCATTCATACAAGGCAAGCAACAACTTGTTTTCCACAAGAACTTTGCTGATGGCAAAACAACAGTTAAATGCACTTTATTAAACCTATTTACATAATGCCCACAATCCCACATTGAGGCTCTAAGCTTCCTATGTATAGGATAGAGGCTATGAAGAGGGATCTTCACCATTAAGAAACCGAAAGGGAGGGAGCGTAGCATCTGGTGTATGTAACTAGAGAAATCGGCTTAGTGTTTGCCATAGGTTTTATCGATAGTCTCTATTTAGGTCATGCTCTAAACCATGAAGAGTGATGGTAGTAAATTCTTTATGAATAAATGTAGCCAGTATTTGAAATTCTGATTGGTTTAAAAAGTAGGGTAATCACTAAAAAGTATTTTGTCATTCATTTGTGCGTTACAGGAAACTCGTTTGTTTTTCAGGAATTCAGGCCCGAAGCATATTAACATAATACAAGACAGAGTATCCTGTGACACAACATATACCAGGTAAATGTTATATTTCAGTCTTTCACAGATTTCAGTCTTTCACTTTTCAACATTGTTTCAAATTCTCGTCATTACCTGCTGCTCTTAAACTTCTCGCCTCTCACCGTTGTGGATTAGTATCTCACTGGGGTCTCGACTTGTGAGAATGTGTCGATTCTTACAGATGGCGGCGGGAAGTATACAGTACTGGTTCTACCCAGGAATGGGTCACTCCATTGTTTCATTTGTCAAGTTTCCTAACTGCTCAATGAAATAGCTCAACCACATAAAAAAAACAAAAAAAAGGCAAATTAGGAGAACCTTATATTTAACAATATTTTTCAGGTTCTACAAGAGTTTAATATCTATGTATAACTTATCTCGATTCTTGATCGTCATTCATTCATATATTAAAAACCAAATTAAATTTACTTCAATATAAGCAGTACATTAGATTGTGATTGATGGGGTTGTTACTAGCTATAGTGATGTATTGTGAGCACCAAATAAGTGACCGAGTAATGTATTAGACAGGGAGCATAGAGTTCGCTTTCACTTATTTGATCCCTTTGATATTCTCAAATGACGTATTCAGGGTATTGGTTCTCTGGTATTGGTTCTCTGGTATTACCTGGCAACTTAGAAATTAGCATACATGACAATGTTTATTGGGGAAAAAAACCCACCGATTTCTCTAGTTACATACACCAGATGCAAACCGTTTAAAGATTTTAGATTTGAAAAGGCTTGCTGCTTCAAATAATTAAAATGTATTGGAAATGCTAAAAATGGCAGCAGAACAAATCTAGTTCCTCTCCTACGCAGCAGGAGCGATTACCTAAGCTTATGAACAAACTGGTAATACCAATAAAGTAGGTGGTGAGAATAAATAGGTCACCGATCGCGACAGTCCTAGTAATATTGTGGACTCAGATGTTATTAATATAGCATTGTGGTCTCTCATTATGATTGGTTTGATGAATAACATCTGGTCTCACCATACCTTGATTTTATTATTATTTATGGTCTATTGCTGCCTTTATGGTTTAAATTTGTATGAATGTATGAGTTTCCATGTTATTAGCTAATCTGTGGTTGATAGGGTAAGGATGCTGAGTTTGAAACCTTCTTGCTTGTCACGGCGGCGGGTTCGAACCCCACTGGGTGCTCGACTTGCAAGTGAGAAAGTGTTGTTTCTTATGGATGGCCGGAGGTATACAGCACTGGTTCTACCCAGGAATAAGTGGGTAGTCTATCTCCACCACCGACCGGCATACATAGCCTAAATACTGAGCCTAAAATTTAATGTACTGAAAAATTGCGTTTAGCACTAAACAGTTGTATCTAAAACCTTTACAGCCATGTTTAACCTTTACAAAGATGGTACCGACTTTGAGTGGAGTATTAGTGTATAATATTACTTCTAAATTTGCGTTAAAAACACCTGATTTTTTTTGCCATTGTTGGCTTTCGCAATACCTGTGCTGTAAATAAACTGTGTGACCCTGCATGCTACTCATTTTATGCATAAGTGCAGTGTTCATGGAACACAATGTAATAGTGCATATTTGAGCTCGCATGTGAGGTATGGAAACTATCTGACATAGTTTGAAAAGTTTAATTGTATTCTATTAATTAGATTGTATAATTCCCTTTAAAAGGCTTCTGAACACTTTGTCACTATTTCGTTTACGTGTAGAGTACTGGTTCTACCCAGGAAAAGGTCGGTCTGCCTCCACCTCAAAAAATCGACCTTACATATGTTGAAAATGACGTAAAACACCATACAAACAAACAAACAAAACAAACATTTTAAAGGGACACGTTGCAATCCAAAACATTATTATATAGAGAAAAAAGTACTTTTTGAGTGCTAACCTTTTTTCCCCTTCAAATTATTGGGTTTGGGGTGGGGTACAAAGGGTACAAAGCATACTCTGTCCCACCCACACACACCCAACCCTGAACATTGGTTGGGGTCATTATCATTCAAACTGGCTGTTATCGATTGAAGAAGTATGTCTGTTGAGTAATATTGCTTTTAACAATTAATCTTTTTTCACAAATCAGTTATCAAGCTTTTTATTCACAAACTTACCAGGCTAGGGAGTCTTCACAATTCTTAGAAAAAAAGCCCTGATATCGTTCTTACAAACCACTATTGATGGTTCTATAGCAATGGGAATAATGTAATTCACTTGGCATTTGTGCCCTTTTAAATGCTGGTAGTAAATGGCAAATTTCATGAAGCACGTTATCTTAATTACTGTACATCAGACAAATTGTCATTAATTTTGTCAGTGTCACTATTATATACCGGTAATGTCTAAAACTGCTTCAAGTGTTCTGCATCTTGTACATGTTCTGAGGATCCCTGTACTTCATGCAGACAACCTGAAAGTTTATGTGATTGCCTCACTTTATGTCTTTGATACTTGGTCATGTGTATTGTTGGCATTGGTGGACATCGCTGAATGACAAAAAATACCAAGATGAAAGTCATGTTTTGTGTGTTAACTTTTTCTGATAACTTTAATTTCTTTGTTTGATACTTGGTCATTTGTATTGATGGCAATGGTGGACATCACTGAACAACAAAAATTGCCAAGGTCAAGGTCATATTTTGCGTTATTTTCCCCAAACTTAAAGGGGTTGATGCACTATTTTCAAACACTATTTATTTAATAGCTCTGAAAAACTTGAAAATAGCTGAAAGAATTATCAAAATGCCATGAAAAACAAAGGAGATATGACCTATTGAAAATTTACAAAGAACGTAAATGGAGTCGGCCAGCTTTGAACGATGACGTCATCGCGCCATTTTACCATATATGTCATATTGACAAAATACATATTAAAGCAAAGAAAAACACTGCAAACTGATTAAAAATAAATATACATATGTACAATGTAAAAATTGTATGGTTAGTTTTCATTTGCAGGGATTTTCTTTGCTTTAAAATACGTTTTGTCAATATGCCATATATGGTAAAAAGGCGCGATGACGTCATCGTTCCAAGATGGCAGCCTCCATTTATGTTTTCTTGCAAATTTTCAATAGGTCATATCTCCTTTATTTTTCATGGCATTTTGATAATTCTTTCAGCGTTTTTCAAGTTGTTCCGAGCCCTTTAAAATAAACCTTGTTAGAAAATAGTGCATCAACCCCTTTAATCTTGGTTGGGTAACTTAACCTCAGTTAACTTTATTTGATTGTCTCACATTATGTCTTTGATACTTGGTCATATGTATTTTTGGCATTGGTGGACATCGCTGGATGACAAAAAATACCAAGGTCAATGTCATATTTTGTGTTATTTTCCCCAAACTTAACCTTAGTTAGGTAACTTAATCTTGGTTAGGTAACTTAACCTCAGTTAACTTTATGTGATTGCCTCACTTTATGTCTTTGATACTTGGTCATATGTATTGTTGGCATTGGTGGACATCGCTGAAGGACAAAAAATACCAATGTTAAGGTCATGTTTTGCAATATTTAACCAAAGCATCAGTTTGGTTAGGTAAGTTAACCTCAGTTCAACTTTTTCTGATAACTTTAATTCCCTGTATGCCCTTTTTCTCAGTATGTCAGTTTGTCCTCATCCCAATACGACCTATATGCCCTTATCTCAGTATGACCTGTATGACCTTATCTCAATATGACCTCAATATAACCTGTGTGACTTCATCTCAATATGACCTGTGTGCCCTTATCTCAATATGACCTGTATGCCCTTATCTCAGTATGATCTGAATGCCCTTATCTCAATATGACCAGTATGCCCTTATCACAATATGGCCTGTATGCCCTTATCTCAATATGACCTTTATGCCCTTATCTCAATATCACCTTTATGCCCTCATCTCAATATGACCTGTATGCCCTTATCTGAATATGACCTGTATGCCCTTATCTCAGTATGACCAGTATGCCTTTATCTCAATATGGCCTGTATGCCCTTATCTCAATATGAACTTTATGTCCTATCTCAATATGACCTATATGCCCTTATCTCAAAATATCTAGAGTTTCCTTATCTCGGTATGGTCTGTGTTTTCATCTTAATATGGTCTGAGTTTTCTTCACTCTTTCTGGAAATAGTTTTCTCATCTCAATGACCTATGTTTCCCTTATCTCATTATGACCTGCGTACTCATAACTCAATATTACCTGTGTGCCTTAATCTCATAATGACCTATGTTCCCCTTATCTCATTATGGTCTGTGTTCCCATAACTCAATGTAACCTTTGTCCTGATTTCAATATGTCCTCTGTTCGCTCATTTCAATATGGCCTTTATGCAAATATATTGCAAATATCAAAAAATCAATGTTTGATATGGTAATGCAATCACACTTTGGTGTTTGTTAAATATGTTACCTGCCGAAGAAATATTAAGTATCCACACTAATGCCAAGTTAAATTCCGATAATGCCAAGTTAAATTCCGATAATGCCAAGTTAAATACTGTCTACGCTGACAATTTGAATTGCTAAGTATGGTAGATCACAGGATAGCAGAGCTGCTGTAAAAGATTATTGCTGTTAGAGTATATATTCTGTATGTGATTATTGCTGTTCGAGTATATATTCTGTATGTGATTATTGATATATTCTGTATGTGATTATTGCTGTTCAAGTATATTGTGATTATTGCTGTTTGAGTATATATTCTGTATGTGATTATTGCTGTTTGAGTATATATTCTGTATATGATTATTGCTGTTTGAGTATATATTCTGTATGTGATTATTGCTGTTTGAGTATATATTCTGTATGTGATTATTGCTGTTTGAGTATATATTCTTTATGTGATTATTGCTGTTAAGAGTATATATTCTGTATGTGATTATTGCTGTTTGAGTATATATTCTGTATGTGATTATTGCTGTTCGAGTATATATTCTGTATGTGATTATTGCTGTTCGAGTATATATTCTGTATGTGATTATTGCTGTTTGAGTATATATTCTGTATGTGATTATTGCTGTTTGAGTTTATATTCTGTATATGATTATTGCTGTTTGAGTATATATTCTGTATGTGATTATTGCTGTTTGAGTATATATTCTGTATGTGATTATTGCTGTTTGAGTATATATTCTGTATGTGATTATTGCTGTTTGAGTATATATTCTGTATGTGATTATTGCTGTTTGAGTATATATTCTGTATGTGATTATTGCTGTTTGAGTATATATTCTTTATGTGATTATTGCTGTTTGAGTATATATTCTGTATGTGATTATTGCTGTTTGAGTATATATTCTGTATGTGATTATTGCTGTTTGAGTATATATTCTGTATGTGATTATTGCTGTTTGAGTATATATTCGTTATGTGATTATTGCTGTTAGAGTATATATTCTGTATGTGATTATTGCTGTTTGAGTATATATTCTGTATGTGATTATTGCTGTTAGAGTATATATTCTGTATGTGATTATTGCTGTTTGAGTATATATTCTGTATGTGATTATTGCTGTTTGAGTATATATTCTGTATGTGATTATTGCTGTTTGAGTATATATTCTTTATGTGATTATTGCTGTTAGAGTATATATTCTGTATGTGATTATTGCTGTTTGAGTATATATTCTGTATGTGATTATTGCTGTTAGAGTATATATTCTGTATGTGATTATTGCTGTTTGAGTATATATTCTGTATGTGATTATTGCTGTTTGAGTATATATTCTGTATGTGATTATTGCTGTTAGAGTATATATTCTGTATGTGATTATTGCTGTTAGAGTATATATTCTGTACGTGATTATTGCTGTTTGAGTATATATTCTGTATGTGATTATTGCTGTTTGAGTATATATTCTGTATGTGATTATTGCTGTTTGAGTATATATTCTGTATGTTTGTTCAAATTTGCTGAATATTTGAATTGCTGAGAGTTGGAGAAAATTCTAGAGACTTTTGTATGCATATATACATATTTTTGTGCACAAACTTCTTTGTTTTGCGAGTTTTTTTGAAGGAATTCCAATATTAAAGAAAATGTCTGAGAACTTTACAAAGACTGATGACATTGTATCTTTGTAAATTCCATTTTGTGAGTCCGTTATTTGAATAATTTTCCTTTATAATAGAAAAATTCTAAAGAGAATTTGTTTATAACCATATATACTGTGGCGTTGATATAATAGTAGAGCAGTCACTTTGCCTACGGGTGGTTGTGGGTTCAATCCCCATCCGGGTCATACCAAAGACTTTATATAAATAAATGGAACTAATAGCTCCAGTGTACTGTGGCTGGGTGGGGTATCATGTCATGTTATATATATAAATGGAACTAATAGCTCCAGTGTACTGTGGCTTGGTGGGGTATTGTGTCATGTTATATATATAAATGGAACTAATAGCTCCAGTATACTGTGGCTGGGTGGGGTATCGTGTCATGTGTCTATGGCGTGGTATTATTATAAACTTGATTTATTTTACATCGATTATGCAGCTAATGCAAATCATTCTCGATGAATCATTCATGACAGGGTTACGTGGTCTTGGTGTGGGAGCAAACCAGAGAACCCGGGGGAAACCTACGTATCCGTGCGGTCAGCTATACCATCTCATTACCATCTCATTTTTAATGCTGAGATGAGAAAAGGAACATGGGTTGCATTGGTGAAAAGAGAGTACCGTATTTCCTCTATTAATACTAACCAACCCATGTTGTAATCGTCAAGTTCGACGGAAATGTGTATCATACAGATACAGAGTGATGACAGTGATATACTCAGTATACAGTTGGGTTTAGGTTTAGTCAATACCGGTGTCGTACAGTAATTCTATAGCCCCGTGTGGTTCTCGGGGGCTCCGTTTGGTCACGGGGCCAAGAATAGGGCCACTGCAGATCCCTTTGGAGGGATAGGCAGAGGGGTAGAATCCCCCCAAATTCATGTTCATTTTATTATTTTTTGTTCATGTTCATTAAAGGTCTTCATCATGATCCCTGCATTGTTTCAGGTGCTATCTCACTCGCATCAAAAGAGCAGTGGCAGAAAAACAATAACGTGGCTCCAGCGTATATGGAGTTTCTACGATAGAATATGCAGCAACTCTGCAGTTCAGGGTGAGAAGGTTCTAGGCCCATTTTCCATATTTTATCTCGATGTACATGGAAGATGAGCCTGGCATGTTCATGCCTGTTAGGCGCCATATAACCTTTTCATGTGTTGGTGCGCCTTAAAACCCCAATTCAATTCAATTCAGTAATTCTATAAGGAAACAGTCAGGAAAGGAGGTGAAATATATAGAAAATTTGAACGATAATATTAGCGTCCCCTTTGCACTTTGCATAGCGCCTGGGCGCTACTATTAGGGGAAATACGTTATGCTATCAATTGCACTACTGGGACACCCGGTGGGGTATTCCAGTGTGGCTTCACCATAAAGTTGAGTGTAGAACTTGATCACTGCTACAAGTCATCGCCGTCGTGATATGACAGAAAGATTGTTAAAAGAGCTGTTAACCACCATACATGCATACCAATATCCATATACCTATATCCATATACCTATATCCATATACCAGTATGCAATTTTTTCAACAATATGCGACACTTGAATTCACTAATTATACTTCGATGTCATAAAAAAGAGTATGATAATGGACCTTTGGAAACGGCCGAAAACGACACATACGAAATATTGCAGTCTCGGTTTGATTGAGACTGTTCATGAGCGGTAGTGAAATATGCTAGCTACCGCTCACGCCCTCTAGCCCCGGGTTGAGCAGAACTCAATATTAATAAAATCAATAGTACAAAATTTTAACATCCCGAAGATGGCATGCATATGGCGGTGGACATGGAGTTTATTGCTTCCTCATGTCGTACGGCGTATGGTCCCAGTATCTAATAAAATTAAATGCCCCGAAGAGCGAAATAAACATAATGGAATTTAGTTGGGAGCAGCGGTTATGAAGTCTGCATATCACAAGTAACAGTCAAAAGACTAAATTAAAAAGCAGACAACATATCCTATAAGTGGTTAAACAATACCCAGAGCCTTTAATCGGCCGGAGTAGTGGAACCACTGAATCGAAAATTAAGTAAGAAAACAAAAAGAAATGAAAAAGTACCACCGATAATTAAATATAAGTTACGACACATGCTTATAGTTTCATTCACAAAGGAATTTGATTATTGATGAATATTGAGAGAAAATGAACAAAAAAGTGTTTAAGGAAAATGTAATTCAAAAAAACTTAAGGAATTGTGGAGACGTGCAAATCTGATAAACAAACTTTGACTCAGCACTTTCTGGAAATAAATTTAGTTCAAAATAAAAATTTGTTTATTTTAAAGTATAGAATTTAGACACCTCTGAGCTATGTCAATGTTTGATGACATCCTTAAAAAAGTATGTTTGCCTTTTCCCCTCGACACAGGATTTCATAAGTGGGTAGGTTGTTAAGGTAGGTAGGTAAGAGAATTTTGTTTCTTCTGAAGACAGTAAAAAAACGTATTATGAAATTTGAAGAAATTATCCTTAAGTTTAATTGTACAGTAAATATACATTGATATAGAATTGTTATAAAAAGCATTGTATAGAACCCTTTATCTTGGGTAGTAACAAACCAACAACATTTTATGCTGGCCTTACTGTCTTTTGATTAAACGTCTTCTAGAATGGGTCATCTTCAGAATACCTTAATCTCTAAGTAAGTGTAAGTCAACCTTTTCTGAAATTTAGGGTGATTATGAAAAGACGTAGTATATATACTTAAGGCCAAAAGATTTGCACGGTTCTTTATAATATCATATTTTTCAAATGGTTTCAATCTTTACATTCATCATTAGCTGTCGTAATCCAAAGCAATTGCCTTAAACATTGTCACTCGGTTTTCAATACAGTTGATCACTTCACAGTTCGATATGTACGATTGAAAATATTAAATTTGGATACGTTTAATTAGATTGATTGATTGAATTGGATTTTATAGTCGCACCAACAGCTAAGGTCATATGGCGACTTTCCAGCTTCCACTGGTGGAGGAAGACCCCAGGTGCCACGTTTAATTAGAAGGAATTTTGTTATATTTTATGAACTGTGCAAATCTTTTGGCCTTAAGTATATATATTGCGGGCATTTTCTTAGAACATTTTAGTCATATCTTTATGATCATTTGTACATTTTTTTTTCTAGATTTGTTTTCATTGCAATCGTTGTTTAGAGGATTTTCTTGTAAATGTTACATGTCTTTGTACTCCTGAAGAAGGCGTAAATCCGAAAGCGCTCGAGTATCTATTTAGCTAGTATAAACGCTAGCTAAGAGTTTGTTTTTATTTGTTGACAGCACTGTAAATGATAATTTTCCACATTGTATTTTAACAAATTACTCTATCATTTAGTATCCTTTCTGGATCCAGTGTTTGTGAAAGGTGTTCTGTTACAATACCTCATTTGTATATTTCCTTCTTTGCGCAACGTGACAGCGTCCAGATAGTGGGCGGCCCCAGTCTGAGAGCTATAATTTCGGATGAGTGAAAAAAATGACGTCAAAAAATAAACCATAAAACATATTGTTTTAATTTTTGGTAAGTTTCGGTATAATATAACAAATAATGTATGGTGCTTCAATCCATATGCAAGTTTATGGACTTAGGGCTGTCAGACTAATGTTATATTGACCTCAGCCTGAGCTTTGCTTCGCTTCGGTCCATATAACATTCTAGGACTGACTGCCCAGTCCATAAACTTGCATATGGACCTTGGGAATCCTTTATCTCTAAGAAAGTATATGTTTTAGGGTGATTGTAAAAAAAGTAATTATATTTACAGGGATTTGTCAACATACACTGTAAAAAGTTGTTTTTATGAAACTCATCAATCTGTTTTCTAATTCCTGAATTGCTAAGAAACTTCAGTGTTTTTAGTATATATTTTGCACAAAACTGTTGCTTTCAAAAACGTTATATTCCCAAAACTTAACCTTGGTTAGATAAGTTAACCTCAGTAAACTGTATGTGATTGCCTCATTTCCTTTGTTTGATATACTTGGTCATTTGTATTACAAAACAATCAACCGTCATATATAACCTTACATGTGTTAAAAATGACGTTAACACCATATGATGATACATTGGTGGACATCACTGAACAACAAAAATTACCAAGATCAAGGTCATATTTTGCTTCTTTTCCCCAAACTTAACCTTGGTTAGGTAACTTAACCTTGGTAAGGTAACTTTACCTCAGTTAACTTATGTGATTGCTTCACTTTGTGTCTGATACTTGGTCGTATGTTTTGTTGGCATTGGTGGACATCGCTGAACGACAAAAAATACCAAGGTCAAGGTTATGTTCTGCGATTTACCCTAAACATCACTTTGGTTAGGTAAGTTAACCTCAGTTAACTTTTTCTGATAACTTTAATTTCTTTGTTTGATACTTGGTCACATGTATTGTTGGCATTGGTGGACATCACTGAACGACTAAAAATACCAAGGTCAAGGTCATATGTTGCGTTATTTTCCCCGAACTTAACCTTGGTTAGGCAACTTCACCTTGGTTAGGCAACTTCACCTCGGTTAACTTTATGTGATGGACTCATTTTATGTCTTTGATACTTGGTCATATGTATTGTTGGCATTGGTGGACATCGCTGAACGACAAAATTACCAAGGTCAAGGTCATATTTTGTGTCATTTTCTCTAAACTTAACCTTGGTTAGGTTACCTAACCTCTTTGATACTTGGTTATATAAAATTATATGTATTGTTGGCATTGATGGATATTGCTGAACGACAAAACCCCCCAAAAAACTCACTTTTTTTTTTCCTCAAGATTTTGCTACCAACCCACTGAACTCATTCCCCTACTTTTCATGTTTCATTGACTTTGTTGTTTTTGTCTCGCCCACAATAGTGGGTAGCGAGACATAGGAGTCACTTTTCCGGAGGCTGCGGTCACACTTTAAATCAACAATATCTCAACAACTACTGCTGGAATTTTTCTGAAACTTTCTCAGATGCTTTATTATTTATTTTTCTCAGATGCTTTATTGGGTCAAGGGACATCACATAATGCCAAAATTACCAAGGTCAAGTTCATATTTCGCGTTATTTTCCCAAAACTTTACATTGGTTATGTAACAACCTTGGTTAGGTAACTTGACCTCAGTTAACTGTATGTGATTGCCTCATTTTCTTTGTTTGATACTTGGTCATATGTATGGTTGGCATTGGTGGACATCACTGAACGACAAAAAATACCAAGGTCAAGGTCATATTTTGCTTATTTTCTCCAAACTTAACCTTGTTTAGGTAAGTTAACTTTATGTGACCAAGGTCAAGGTCATGTTTTGCGTTATTTATGCTTTGGTTAGGTAAGTTAACCTCAGTTAACTATTTCTGATAACTTTAATTTCTTTGTGTGATACTTGGTCAAATGTATTGTTGGCATTCCCCAGTAAAAATGTACACTGAAAGAATTGGGAAAAATAACAGTGAAATATTTCACTGAAATTTCACTGAAAGAATTTGGCAAAATAACAGTGAAATATCGTTGAAATTTCACTGAAATTTTGGTGAGATTCCACCGAAATTTTGGTGAAATTTCACTAAAATTTCGGTGAAATTTCACTGAAAGAATTGGGCAAAATATAAGTGAGTTTGAGTGAAATTTTGGTGAAATTTCACCTGAATTGGTCAAAATAACAGTAAATTTCACTGAAAGAATTGGGCAAAATAACAGTGAAATATCAATGAAATTTTGGTGAGATTTCACTAAATTTCGGTGAAATTTCACTGAAAGAATTGGGTAAAATATAAGTGAATTTTGGTGAAATTTCACCTGAATTGGTCAGTGAAATCTCGGTGAAATTTCACCAAAATTTCAGTGACATGTCAACGAAAATACAACAGTTCAAGAACAATTTCGTAAATTTATAATGTTCCATCTACATCACTAGTCTTAGAAGACCTACATGATCTTACTTGGTGAAATCTTGCATATGATACTGAATCAAATAATATCTGCAGTGCTGAAAACCATTTTTCTAGCAACAAAAAAACCAAGGTCAAATCCGCGAAAACATATGGCAATAGGGATTTGGCTTTAAAATACTGTTTCCACTGTCTACATTTAGAAATTTCCTCTTTCAAATACAACTATTACCTGTATAAGATGCTTTGATACAATAAGTAATGTAAGTATAGTCACAAAACACTTACTTTTAATCATTAAATGGTGCAAGGAAAAACTATAGTTGTTACAATTTCCAGCCAGAAATTCAAAAGAGTGTGCATTTTATTTGCACTTTTGTCAGAATCACTGCATTTTATTTGCACTTTTGTCACAATCACACTCCTAAACCAATCAATTTATCTTCATATAAAACTTCCTACACATATCAAGGTAGCGGTCCTGTGATATATTTTGATATAAAACAACACTATTGGCCCATTATACATACGAAAAATCTTTAAAATTGAGTGTCTTTTTTCCAGGTTTTAATCATCTATATATGTCATTTCCCCCCGGGATCCAAGCTGCATTTTCAGTAGGGTGAGTTATATGATGTACTGTGTGAGCATATATCTGTCTCTCCGTCTGTGTCTAAATGAATAAATATGTAGAGAGAGAGAGAGAGAGAGAGAGAGAGAGAATTTAGTGAAAATTTCACTGAAATTTAATTTGTAACATTTGGTGTTTTTACTGAGATTTGTCAATATTTTCAGATTTCACTTATTTTCCCCCAAACTTAACCTTGGTTAAGTAAGTTAACCTCAATTAACTTAATTAACTTTACGTGATTATCTTACTTTATGTCTTTAATACTTGGTCGTATGTATTGTTGATGGACATCGCTGATGACAAAAAATATCGAGGTTAAGGTCATATTTTGCATTATTTTCTCAAAAATTAACCTTAGGTCACTTAACCTTGGTTAGGTAACTTAACCTCAGTTAACTTCATATGATTTCCTTATTTTATGTCTTTGATACTTGGTCATATGTATTGTTGGCATTGGTGGACATCGCTGAAAGACAAAAAACATATTTTGCATTATTTTTCGAAAACTACACCCTGGTTAAACCACTTAACTTCAGTAACAACTTCTTATGATTACCTCGCTTTTATTTGTTTGATACTTGGTCATATGAAGTGTTGTCTTTGGTGGACATCATTTAAGCACACATTTAATGAAATATTTCATATGCCGTTTGCGCGATGGGCGAGACACCCTCAGACTGATACCTTGTTACATATTCCTATACCATTTCATATACGGTTTTCCAAAGTGGGCGAGACACCCTCAGACCGAGATCTTTTATGTTTTCCCAAAAAAACGTATTTCCTGTATTTCCACTAAGAAGAGCGCCTCCCCAGTAACAACAGATTGTTGATATCAATGAAAGTTCAGATGAGTTCGAAAACTAGCCTGTTTGGACCAGTAACACCGGAGTTATGACCATTGATTTAGTTAAAACTGCTGTATTTTGCCTCGTTAACACGATAGGACCTTCGATTTTCACCCGATATTTACCAAACTGTACCAGATTGTTGGTATTAATGAAAGCTCGGATGAGTTCGAAAACTAGCCAGATCAAACATGTAACACCAGAGTTATGGTCCTTGCTTTAGTTAATCAAAGTACTGAAAGTACTGAGAATGCAAGGTTTGATAGGAAACTTAAAGACTGTTACAATGAATATTTGCATGATTGCTGGACATTTAAAACTTCCATAGTTTTAGCCAAATTGGCGATCTTGGGCGACCTACAAAAATCTTAGAGGGTCGATCCATTCCAAATATATACTATTGTGATCAGTTGTCAAATCTAGACTAGAATATTATTTTATGAAATTGCCGATGGATAGACAGATTTGTGTTGTATGGCCAAGCTGTCACTCAAGGTGACCTCCATGTCATTTTCAGGGTGGCGTCAGTGCTCCAAGAATAGATAGCCCGACGACCGGGGCTATAGTACAATCTGAATCCGGGCTAGTCTCTCTTTCAAAAATGGTTGCCCGTCGGGCTAGTCAAAAAAATCTCGGGACAATCAAACTTTGCAAACTGAAATTCATCAGAAATCATCTTAAATCGCGTGTAATTTGAAGCCACAATATTATTTGTTAAACAATAAAGAGTTCTCTCCCTTGATTAAAGTTCATCAATTTGAAAGCGTGCATTTCATTGGTTGATTACACAATTTGAACCAATCACATTACAGCTTTCATATTAACATCGATTGGTCATACGAATTTGTCACGTTGGATATGTAGAAGAAGTATGATCACTCGAATATTAACTGCTTGAACGGTGATTTTGATTTTATATTCTAGTTTTTCAATGAATAGCTGTATTTTCTATTTTTAGCAAGTCTGTAAAAACGCTTTATAACGAACGCTTATTCACAAATGCAAGCTGCTAAATAACACCGGGAACGCGCACCTGTTTTTGGCTGGTTTAATTTGCGGGACCCAGTACGGGTTTTTATGTGATTTTCGGTGCGATCCTAAAAATGTAAAAGAAAATGGTATTGTTTTTGTTATATGATGCAGTGGATAAATAAACGGAAAATAAAGGAAATTTGAACCTTATTGTTTGATTCTAATCACAGGTGTATTATTAATTAATTATAAATAAAACAAAGTAAAAAAGCGAAGTATTCAATATCGACAAAAGCTATGTACCGGCAACTATTCATTGGTATAACAATTTCTGGGCAACTAAAAAATAAATCGGGGCAAGTGACTTTTCAGTCAGGGCAAGTGGACTTTTGAAATCTACTTGCCCTGGGCTAGTCCCCAATTTTAATTTTCTTGGAGCACTGGGCGTGTATTAAGTAGTCTTCTGGGAACAAGATGCACAAGTGCGCCTGCCTGTATCACTACTGGCTTGAATAGTCTAAGGCCTACTGGAATATTTTTTTAAAAATTCAAAGTATAGATAACTCTGATGTGTCTAGTCTGATGCAACTGGTTTTGAACTTGTCCAAGCTCAGTGGCGTAACCTAGAAAACGCCTTCTGCTGCAGGGACAAATAACTTAACAAGAGGCGCTACCCGTTGATTCAACTTCCCTATGTCTGTCCCACACATTGAAAATAAACTTTACTGTAGTATTTACTAAAAAATAAAAATACAAATTATAGTTGGAAGAAAGAATTGAAACTGACTATAATTAAATACAAGGGTAAAAGTGGCCATAATTTTAATAAAACAACAACAACAACAAGAAACAGAACAGAACCTAGCTGGACGAAGTAGGTTAAAATGCCACAGCCATGATTTAGTCTATTTCGAAATACATGTTTACAAACAAAACATTAAATCTTTTTGTAAGTACAGTGCCCGAATTCACCAAACATTACTGAGAAAATGAATAGACTCCATAATATATTTTTGAAAATGGACATATAACATTTTTAGCTCGAGCTTATGGGATGCCGAGTTGTCCGTCATCCGTCCGTTGTCCGTCCGTCCGTCCGTCGTCCGTTGTTAACTTTTGTTATGGCTCTTGATTTAGTTAAAAATGCTATATTTTGCCTCGTTAATATGGTAGGGCCTTTATTTTTCATCTGATCTTTACCGAACTTTAACAGATTCTTTAGTTACGGCCCTTGATTTAGTTCAAAAGCTGTGTTTTGCCCGAAACTTCCAAAAAAACGTAAATGGCAGTCACTCGCTTCATTGATGTTATAAGAGCCATGTAAGCCAGTAGAGCGTCCACAGGCCCTCTTGGGCCTCTTGTTTAAAATATGCATGCAAATAAAAATAAACATTAAACAAAATGCAACTTGTCATTACGAATAAAAGCTCAGATAATCTGGAGATTGACACTTGTTATGAATGAATAGATTTTGATCAGAACCTGGTCAAACACGGGCTTTCCAAATGAGATGACATGACGTCACAACGGTCAGTGATATGGCCATTTTGGATGACGTCATGTTGTTAAAATTGTCAGCATTGACTGAGACTGATTGATTTTATAGTAAAACAACTTAACAAATGCGATCAGTGGCAAAAACGTCAAGACGTAGAGACACGTCTTAATGTTCTTGCACAACTAGACCCTGAACTATGCAATCTATGGAAGTTTTGATCAAATCGAATCTTAAATAGAGAATATATAACGATAAGATTTCTATATATACTATATTCCAACAGAATAACAATCCAGTGGTGTCTAATGTCTAAACATGTTTTTTTTATTTCATCTTATCATTAATAATAATTCACTGACATCGTGAGTCACTAAAACCCTTTTGAAATAGTTGGTGCTATATACAGTTATACATAATAAATATATTGAAACAACTCTAAATATATTGAAACAACTCTTACCCCCAGAAATCTCGTTTAATTTGGGCTCTTTGCGCGAATATAACACTGTCAAGCGATGTCACATCGTGTTTCCTCTTGATGAAAAAACACCTTGCAAAAACTCACTTGAAAAAATATTCGCCCACAACTCATCCATAATGAGCTTTCCGAAGAGTTTCTCGACCTGTTTATTTGCATTATAGTTGTTTTCAGCATCCAATACGTTCGTCTAGCATAGATCAGCATGCATGTATGACTTGAAGCCTCGATTTATGAGAAAAAACGTAGGTTATCCGCCAGATGGCGATGAGAAGGCGCCAAAAGCAATGACTATGAATGCAAGTTGATAAATCAACCTTGCATTGAAAAAAGGCTGTATTTTGCCTCGTTAAGACGATAGGGCATTCATTTTTCATCCGATCTTTAACAGATTGTTGATATCAACGAAAGCTTGGACAAGTTCGTAAACCAGCCAAATCGGATTAATAGCACTGGAGTTATTGCCCTTGATTTATTTCAACGATGCTGTATTTTTCCTCGTGAAGACGATAGGACCTTCATTTGGCAGTCGTAAGACGGGACATATTATGTCGTGGCGTTGTCCGTCTGTCTGTCCGGCCGCCCGTTCGGCAGCCTGCAAGTTCGAAATCCAGCCCAATCGCTCAGGTAACAACTGTAACAACCAGCGCAATCGCCCCTGGGTAACAACGGAGTTGTGGCCCGTTAATTATTGAAAATTGTCAATTTTAATGAGGTCCTCTCCCTAACTCGAACAAATATTATCCAATCCTTATGAAACTTGGAAATAATGTTTATGGGCATAATATCTCAGTCAAATTCGTGAAACCAATTGCCTCGGTAACAACGGAGTTATGGCCCTTTAATTATTGAATATCGCCCCGGTAACAATTATTGAAAAATAGACAATTTTAATAATGTCTGCTCAATAACTTGAGTATTTGTTGTTCAATATTTATCAAACTTTGGAATAATGTTTATGGGCATAATATCTAGGTCAAGTTCGAAAACCAGCCCAATCGTCCCGGTAACAACGGAGTTATGACCCTTTAATTATTGAAAATTGAAAAGTTAAACAATATCTGCTCTCTAACTCAAACAAGTATTATCCTATCATTATGAAACTTGATAATAATGTTTATGGATTAATATCTCGGTCAAGTTCGAAAACCAGCCCAATCGCCCTGGTAACAACGGAGTTATGGCCCTTTAATTATGTGAAAATTGCCCTGGTAACAATGGAGTTATGGCCCTTTAAATATTGTGAAAATTGACAATTTTAACGGTCTGCTCAATAACTTGAGTATTTGTTGTTCAGTCTTGATGAAACTTGGTCAAGTTCGAAAACCAGACCAATCGCCCAGGTAACAGTGGAGTTCGTATTATGTCACGGCATTGTCTGTCCATCTGGCTGTTATCATAGTTACAAATGATCCACTTTCGATGGGCGTACACTTGTTTTTTTACTGTGACGATTTGTGACGTCGCATAAAACTACGCTCAATAACACCAAAATTTCACCACACTTACTGGCCATCATTGAGCTGATACAACAAAAAGTATTAGATCACCCGTGTTGAAAAATGCTTATAGTGTGACAAAACATGTCGTTCAATATTGCTTCCTTCTGTTTTATGAAGATAACACAAGATAAAACAGACCTGTGTTGATGTTTTGTGATAACATTACCTGTGTGGGCCTAATCATCATGTTATTTTTTCACAAAGTAAGACCATGTTTACAACGAATTTTGAACAAATATTTATCAAATTAAAGAGGTCACATATAATATTGTAATCAAAGTCCGCCAGGTGCCAATCAAGGATTTGTGGGGCGGGGGGTGTAAAATCTTGACATACAAACTGGATAATTTCATGAATTCCTGTGCATTTTCAGAAAATTTTATTTTTTAAATCCAAGGCCATCCTTAAAATTGTTGGTTTGCTGTGCTCCGACTCAAACATTTAAGGTAGGTAAGTAGGTAGGACCTTTTTTTTTTTATTATTGAGCCCCTGACAGAGGTGAAACTGTTTTACCAAACATAGTGTCCTACCTGTATTATATGATCTGTTTTAATATCTCATTAGTTATATGTTTTCAGTTTAGATTGATTTATAATAAACACATAAATTAATTAACCAATATATATCACAACAATGTTTTAAGGATGGCTCAGTGATGAAGTGGACCTGTTGAAGGGCCCGCTAAAATTCGACAAACATCGGTAAAACAATAATTGCCTAATTTTAATGGGGTTTGTTGGGGAGTGGGGGTGGGGAGGCGGGCATGTCAGATCTGCCCTCACCCTGGATCCGCCCTTGGACCCTATCATGTTCTCATATCTTGGTTGGTAGCAACTCAGTTATCTCGGTACTAATATGCTCTGTTTGACAAACAGCTAAAGTCATATGAACTTAATATGTCCTGGACTGTACAAGTAAGCTATTTTGGATATTTGATTTAAAAAGACTTTTGATTAGGGTTAAATTTCTAATTGCTTGCAAATCCAATCAGCTAACACAGTCTGACATATGGCATGCAAAGTCTCTGTTGTAGTTGGCTAGGGTTGTAATTATATAATTAAGTAAGTTGGCCTGTATAGTAATGTTAAGTTAGGGTGTGTATAATGTTTATCAGGAATGGATAAAGTACATGTGTAAAATATGTGCATGTCAGCAGTTATTTAAATGACAAATTTACATTTAACAAAGTCAGACAAATTTGAAAGTGATATTGAAACTGTTGACCTGGATTGTAGTAAGTAGGTTATAGTATTTTATATTTTAAAATTATGTTACATGTTACCGTATATTTTAATTTATGTTACCTTATATTACATTATATTTTAATTACAGTCCTAGAGAAGTGTTATTATAAATACCAGAATTGTCAAGTGATATTTTTAATCGCAAATGTAACAGTTGCAGTGTTGCCACTTAGGATTTAATGTACGTAGGTATCTCAGTCGATAAGGCTTTGTGCTTTAAAGCTGCAGACCTCTGTACTTGTTCCCTGCACTGTGTGGGCTTGTTCCCTGCACTGAGTGGGCTTGTTCCCTGCGATAGTGGGTAGCGAGACATAGCAGTCACTTGTCCATGCACTGTGTGGGCTTGTTCCATGCACTGTGTGGGCTTGATCCCTGCACTAAGTGGGCTTGTTCCCTGCGATAGTGGGTAGCGAGACATAGCAGTCACTTTTCCATGCACTGTGTGGGCTTGTTCCATGCTCTGTGTGGGCTTGTTCCCTGCACTGTGTGGGCTTGTTCCCTGCACTGTGTGAGCTTGTTCCCTGCACTGTGTAGGCTTGTTCCAAGCACTGTGTTGGCTTGTTCCCTGCACTGTGTGGGCTTGTTCCATGCACTGTGTGGGCTTGTTCCTGCAATAGTGGGTAGCGAGACATAGCGGTCACTTTTCCAGTAGCGGCGGTGGTCACATTTAAAATCAACTGTATCTCAACAACTGCTGCTCGAATTTTTCTGAAACTTGGTCAGATGCTTTGTTGGGTCAAGGACATCACTGAAAGACAAAATTACCAAGGTCAACGTAATTTTTTGCGCAATTTTCTCAAAACTTAACCTTGGTTAGGTAGTAACAACCTTGGTTTGTTAAGTTAACCTCAGTTAACTGTATGTGATTGCTTCATTTTCTTTGTTTGATACTTGGTCACATGTATTGTTGGCATTGGTGGACCAAGGTCAAGGTCATCTTTTGCTTATTTTTCCCCAAACTTACCCTTGGTTAGGTAATTTAACTTGGTTAGATAAGTTAACCTCAGTTAACTTTTTTCTGGTAACTTTAATTTCTTTGTTTGATACTCGGTCATATGTATTGCTGGCATTGGTGGACATCACTGAACGTCAAAAATTACCAAAGTCAGTCATAATTTGCGTTATTTTCCCCAAACTTAACCTTGGTTAAATAACTTAACCTCAGTTAACTTAACCTCAGTCAACTTTATGTGATTGTCTCATTTTATGTCTTCGATACTTGGTCATATGTATTGTTGACAATGGTGGACATCGCTGGACAACAAAAACTACCAAGGTCAAGGTCATATTTTGCTTTATTTTCTCCAAACTTAACCTTGGTTAGGTAACAACCTCAGTTAACTTTATGTGATTGTCTCACTTAATGTCTTTGATACTTGGTCATATGTATTGTTGACAATGGTGGACATCACTGGACAACAAAAACTACCAAGGTCAAGGTCATATTTTGCATTATTTTCCCCAAACTTAATCTTAGTCAGGTAACTTAACGTCGATTAAGTAACTTAACCTCAGTTAACTGCACTGAAGTATCTTAACCTCAGTTAACTGCACTGAAGTAACTTAACCTCAGTTAACTTTCTGTGTTTGCCTCACTTTGTCTTTGATACTTGGTCATATGTATTGTTGGCATTGGTTGACATCGCTGAATGACAAGAAATACCAAGGTCAAGGTCATATTTTGCATTATTTTTCCAAAACTACGCCCTGGTTAAACCACTTAACCTCAGTAACTTAAAGGGGCTGATGCACTATTTTCAAACAATATTTATTTAAAAGGGCTCTGACAACCTTAAAAATAGTTGAACGAATTTTCAAAATGCCATGAAAAATAAAGGAGATATGGCCAATTGAAAATTTACAAAGAACATGAACGGAGGCGGCCATCTTTGAACGATGACGTCATCACGCCTTTTTACTATATATGGTATATTGGCAAATTATGTTGTAAAGCAAAGAAAATCACTACAAATTGATAAAAATAAATATACATATGTAAAATGTATAAACTGTATGCTTATTTTTCATTTCTAACGACTTTCTTAACTTTAAAAGACATTTAATCAGAATGCCATATATGGTAAAAAAGGCACAATGACGTCATCGTTCACAAATTTGTGTTTCTTTGCTCATTTTCAATAGGACATAACTTCTTTATTGTTCATGGCATTTTGATAATTATATCAGCTTTGTTCAAGATTTTCAGTGCCCTTTGAAACAAACGTTGTTTTAAAATAGTGCATCAACCCCTTTAATTTCTTATGATTACCTCGCTTTTGTTTGTTTGATATTGGTGATATGAAGTGGTGTCTTTGGTGGACATCATTTTAGCACAAACTGAATATTAACATATTTCATATGCCATTTGCCGCAGTGGGCAAGACACCCTCAGACCTAGATCTTGTTAACTACTGTTTGGTAAATATTGGCTCAGCAAAAAAGCAGTTCACTTTGGTTAAATAAACGTTTGCCAAGAAAGTAGTGTAACGGGAGTTATATAAAAATCATTCAACTTTAATGAAATATAGGCTAGTAAAATGATATATTACATTTATTATTAAATCTTGGTTCAGATGCCCAATATTAGTCAGGGCTCAATCTAGGGGGCGATTCGGGCGAAGAACGCGCCCGCGATCTCTTGACTTCGCCTTGGCAACACATCAAAGCGAAGTTCAAGTCGCCGAAATTGAAAAAAAAAAAAAAAAAAAAAAGAAGTTTAAAAAGGTACATTATAGTAATAAATCCATTATCATAGAAATTTGCATCAATATTTCAAGCTCATATTATAGAGTAAAAAGAATTAGTGTGCATTACACTGTATTCACTGCATTGCAATATACATGGTGATGACTATTCAACCGTTGTCTACGTATACACGTCGCGTGAAGTCTCTAAATTCTCTCCACTTCTCCCTAAAATCACTTGATGGAGAAGTGACTTCTCCCTAAATTCCTGGCCTAGATTGAGCCCTGTTAGTGTAATATATATTAACACTATTGATTTCATTACTTTTTTTTTTGTATAAAAGTGGGTTACAACTGTCTATTAAAGAAGACAGTTGTTGCTGTTGTGAAGTGCGCTACATTAAACGTCTCCTCTGCAAAGGAATTTAGTTGGATTTGGAAATATTGGAGTTATATAATATTCATGTAATATTTCAATTTTTTATACAGGTATTAAATGTAATATTATATAAATTAGTAACTTTTGAAGTTTTTATCAAGCATTAAAATTAGCATCTGAATTTATTAATCCAGTATCATTCTGACTTAATTTAAATCCGCTTGGATATATTTAAATACAATCAGTTTTGAATTTTCAACTTTTCATCGTTATTGACAATTTATTATTGGTGAAATGTAATCAACAGTTAGTAATATTCAAAAATATTGTGCTTGATGCTTTTCTTATAATTAATATTAATGATTGAACAAATGCAATTTGTATAGAAAGACTGACAGGATGCTGCGAGTTTTACAAAACTCGAGATAAACCTGTGTCCCTTTAAAGGAAACGGTCGTGAAAGTGCTATACATTAAATATTGTGAAAGTGCTATACATTAAATGTCGTGAAAGTGCTATACATTAAATGTTGTGAAAGTGCTGTACATTAAATGTTGTGAAAGTGCTCTACATTAAATGTCGTGAAAGTGCTCTACATTAAATGTTGTGAAAGTGCTCTACATTAAATGTTGTGAAAGTGCTATACATTAAATGTTGTGAAAGTGCTCTACATTAAATGTCGTGAAAGTGCTCTACATTAAATGTCGTGAAAGTGCTATACATTAAATAATGTGAAAGTGCTATACATTAAATGTCGTGAAAGTGCTCTACATTAAATGTCGTGAAAGTGCTATACATTAAATGTCGTGAAAGTGCTCTACATTAAATGACATTAAATGTCTTGAAAGTGCTCTACATTAAATGTCGTGAAAGTGCTATACATTAAATGTCGTGAAAGTGCTCTACATTAAATGTATTCTGGAAATGGATTTTTCATGATTTAGGAAATATTAATAGCAATTATTTTGTGTAAGGAATTATACCAGGTAAACTATATGCTAGTTATAATATAAAATTGCCCGCCACCATGAATCCATGTCTGTTTTACATCTCAATTAATGGTTATTTTTGGATCCCTATCTGACTTTTGTTTGTCTGAGATATTTTCTCTATTTTATCATTTTATCACAGGTTGTAATTGCTCGTTATTATGAGATTACACCATTATGGTATTATTATGACAATCCTTAGGGAAGTCATCATACACTTTGCAATAAGGGTGTTGTAACACTGTCGTCATGCCGATAATACCATTAAATTAATGAAATATGATATAAATACAAATCCACTAGATGTGGGGGTCAGAACCAAACTGTATAAAATGTATCAGAAACAGAAATGAAGCCATGTTAGAGATTTTAATCATGTAATTACATAGGCTTGCAGACGGGTGGTGCCAAACTCTTTGTTTCCGCTCAAAAACTCTAATTAAGAGTGATTGGAATGAAACTTGCTGTGTAGGTAGCTTATATGGAAAGGAATGTTGGGATTGCATTTAAGTCACTAGGGTTCCAGGTCAAGGTTGCTGTGACTAAAAATAGAAAAGTGGTTTCCGCTCAATAACTTCAGTTGGGAATGAGATATTGGAACGAAAATTGCTGTGTAGGTAGCTTTAATATATGGAAAGGAATGTTGGCATTGTATTTAAGTCACTAGAGTCCAGGTCAAGGTCGCTGTGACTGAAAATAAAATGGTTTCTGCTCAGTAACTAAGTTAGGAGTGAGATATATTGGAATGAAACTTGCTGTGTAGGTAGCTTATATGGAAAGGAATGTTGGGATTGTATTTGTCACTAGGGTCACTGTGACTAAAAATCCGCTCAGTAACTTTTGTAAGGAATGCGATATTGGAAGAAACTTGCTGTGTAGGTAGCTTATAGGGAAAGGAAGGTTGGGATTATGAGGTCACAAGGGTGAAGGTCAAAGTAAATGCTACTAAGATAGAAACAATGATTTCTGCTCAATAACTTTATTGAAAAATTTCATATTCTCTCTCGTGAACACTAGCATCGTCATTTTGCATTTGTTCTTTACCAATTGTTGATATTCATGAAAGCGTGGACAGATTTAAAAAACAGTTGGATCAGATTAGTACAAGAATTACACAGCGTTGATTTATTGAAAAATGTGATTGTTTGCTTTGTTAGCACTCTATACAACTGCTTCATTTCTGATCTTGATCATTATCTTCATTCCATCTGTCCATCAGTCCATCAGTCCATCCGTCCGTACGTCTGTCTGTAGACACAACTTTGTTTGCTCCAGAACTCCTCTCCCCATGAAGCAAATCTCATGAAACTTTATAGGTGAACTACCTGTGGTGAGAGGATGACCCTTATTGATTTTGAGATCAGTAGGTCAGAGGTCAAGGTCACCAGGACCCGATAATGAAAAACCTTGTTAGCTCCATAACTCCTCTCCCCTTGAAGCAAATCTCATGAAACTTCATAGTTGAACTACCTGTGGTGAGAGGATGACTCCTATTGATTTTGAGCACAGTAGGTCAAAGGTCAAGATCATTGGGACCCGATAATGAAACACCTTGTCTGCTTCATAACTCCTCTCCCCTTGAAGCAAATATCATGAAACTTCATGGGTGGACTGTCTGTCATGAGAGGATGACCCCTAGTGATTTTGAGTAAGTCAAAGGTCAAGATCACCGAGACATGATAATGAAAATCCTTGTCTGCTCCTCAGCTCCTCTCCTCCTGAAGCAAATCTCATGAAACTTCATAGGTGGACTGTCTGCGGTGAGAGGATGACCCCTAGTGATTTTGAGGTCGGGAGGTTAGAGGTAAAGGCCCCCATTACCTGATTATGAAAATTCTATTCCACTCAATCTTTACTCAAACGGTAGGGTGTGGAATGTGGGTTGGGGATATAAGGGTAACAGCTCTAGTTATTATCATTAAAAAGCTCAGACGAGTTCGAAATTTATACATATTAGAGTATAAGCAACAGAGTTATTGCCCATTATAAAAAAAATGCTATATTTTGCTTCGTTAGCACTCTGGTACGGCAAATGTGTCTCAGCCATAAATCCTGAACTACTAAATGGATTTGATAAATTTACATAGAAGTATTACATGATGAGAAGGTGTGCAGCATGCAAGAATCAGGACACTACCTCAAAGGTCAAGGTCACACTTTGAGGTCAAGATCATTCTGAGTCAAAACTGTGTTTAAACCACTGAAGGGATTTTAATAAACCTACACAAATGTTCAGCATGATTGAAAGGTGTGTTACATGCACAAATCAGGTCCTTTCCACAAAAGATCGAAATCAAATAGAGGTCAGAGGTCAAAAGAGTCAAAATTATGTCTCAGCCATAACATGAACTTCACACAATTGTTAATCATAATGAGAAGGTTTGACGAGTGCAAGAATCAGGCCCGTTCCTCATAGGTCAAAGTCTGACTCGGCGGTCAAAGGTCAAATGAGTCAAAACCTTGTTTCAGCAATAACTCCTAAACTAGTGAAGGAATTTTGATAGAACTAGAAATGTTCAGCTAGATGAGAAGGTGTTTTGCATATAAGAATCAGGTATGTACCCGAAAGGTCAAAGTCACACTTATAGGGCAAGGTCATATTAGTCAAAATAGTGTCTCGGTCATCACTCCTAAATTAATGAAGGGATTGGGATAAAACCACACAAAAATGTTCCTCATGATGAGAAGGCATAAGAATCGGCTATGTTCCTTAAAGGTCAAGGTCACACTTGAATGTCAGATGTGTCAAAATTGTGTCTCAGCTATAAATTTAAAAGTACTGAAGGGAATTTGATGAAATCCCCTGATTTGAGTCAACCATTAGAGCATCCACAGGCCATCTTGGGCCTCTTGTTTGTGTTGGAGGGAAAGGGGTTATAAACAGCTAACGCACCAGTAGACAATACCTTTAATGTATGAACTTATTATATGTTGACTGGTACCGTTGGAGACAATTGATTTGAATGATTTTTAGCTGTACTGGCCAAAGGCTAGCAGAGCTTATGGGATGCCGAGTTGTGCGTCGTCCGTCCGTCCGTCGTTAACTTTAGTCTCGTTAAGACGATAGGGCCTTCATTTTACATCTGATTTTTACCAAACTTTACCCGATTGTTAATGTCAATGAAAGCTCGGACAAGTTTGAAAACCAGCCAAATCGGACCAGTAACAGCGGAGTTATGGCCCTTGATTTAGTTAAAAATGCTATATTTTGCCTTGTTAAGACGATAGGGCCTCCATTTTTCATCCGATCTTTACCAAACTTTACCAGATTGTTAGTGTGAATAAAAGCTCGGATAAGTTGGAAAACCAACCAGATCGGACCAGTAACAGCGGAGTTATGGCCCTTGATTTAGTTGAAAATGTTATATTTTGCCTCGTTAAGACGATAGGGCCTTCATTTTTCATCCGAACTTTACCAAATTTTACCAGATTGTTAATGTCATTAAAAGCTCGGACAAGTTCGAAAACCATTGTTAAAGGTGAAATATAGCGTGTATTTTGAGTATATATTCGGAAATATACGTATATAATATACAATATTTTCAAATCTTACACTTATTGGTTGTCCCGTTTTCTCACAGTAGCCAATTTTATCCCATAGCGCACACGCTTCGAGTTTCGCCCTTTTTGAAGACAGGTAAGTGACACGTGATCCTGTGACGTCATTGGTACCAAACGATTCGCGGTGTCGCATTGAGTTGTATAGTATTATCTATGTAAGATTACGTTTTATGGTACTTGTTAAAAATGCCGTGTGTTGTTGCTGGGTGAAAAAGTTTGCATAAAGAAGGACAAGATAATAACCTAAGTTTTTTTCGTTTCCCTAATCGAGATAATGATATATTAAGATTTGAAGTGTGGGTAGATGTTACCGAAGAAAATCGCCCGATTCGTCGAGAAAGTGGGAACCTACAAAAGACGCGCGAGTTTGTAGCAAACATTTTGAGTTGACTTCGTGGGAAGTCCATCCTTTGGTTTCATTATCTTTGAATTTGGAGAACAAAAGGCCATGCAGATTAAAATCAACAGCGGTACCAACGATATTCGACTATAAAAATGAGAAGTGCATATCCCCGCCGTCTCCAAGCAAGTTGTATTCGCCTATTCGACCGGCGTTGAGGAAATCCATACATGAAGTAAGATTGAAATTTATGTTCAATTATCTTAGCACCTCATCGGGTATACGTATGATAAATTGAAGAAAGGTGTATAGTCTTAGATCTTTATATACACCGTGAATGTTTAGCTGTTGAATAAGAAGCATGCGTCTTTACGTGAATCAATGAAGAGTTGACGGCGCTAATATTATGTAGCCGTCTTTTTTAAAAAGATTGCTAAGAACGTTCAGCATATAAATTTAAATGAATCCGGTGAAATAAATACTGTGTCTTTGTTTCCAAATTTTAATTTTAATAATTTTAAATTCTACACCCTCTTCTGCCAATAGTATTATAGATATATATTATCAACATATATAGGGCTATGGATTTGAAAAAAAAATTAAAAAAATGTTTCATGGATATTTATAACAAGGCAGAAAATTTATAATATTACTAGCTTTTATATTAATTCAGTAATTTTTTATGGCAAAGCAACAACAATAACACCTCTCAGCTCGTGCAATAAGTAAAACAAGTATAATAGAATAATATACTTTATATTATGGTAATTTGATATATTTGGTCTGTTTTCGATCTGTATACTTACTAACTGCATGTCTATATCGTTCTCATAATACATTTGGCTATATTATTTTAATCATAGTATTTTTCTCTCTTTGTGCGCGACAAATATCATGTGATATATCCGTCTTGTGCAATACGCGTCTGCCCTCGGCGGTATTCCACCGCTCAAGTAATTGCAATAAACAGGAAATATATCATAAAACTAGGTTTCCCTAAATGGTGCCTGCTTTTGTGATATACCGACGTATGTACCCAAATTAGGCTGCACTTCAATAGTGCACCGCAATATTTTATTAGTCTGTATTGATATTTGGGGGCACGTGGAGACTAGAGAGCGTGTCATATTGCAAACACCGCTTCTAGAGTGTTTGGTGTTGATGGCGACTTATGGCAAATATATATGGCAATTATGGCGCCGAAATTATATGCTGTTTCATTTATAATTGTTTTTATTCATTTTTTATCAATTATGGATAATATCTAATAAATATATTTGTTCCATGTCTACTTATCGGCAAAAAAAATCTGACGCTCGTATTACCATAGAGTTACATACATATATATCCATGTATTAATGTATAGGTATAGACCAGGTCCATTCATTCGGAATATACTACATTTCCAGTGACATTTCGCGGTTATTGTGTATGTACCAAGATATTGCAGTGTTGCGGGTGACTTACTGTCAGATTTCGATGAAAACAATGTTTACGTTGTTTTTTTGTTTGTTGTTGCTGTAAGTGTATAAATACGCTATTTTGTTAGATTAGTGAATAGTGTAATAAACCACTGAACGTAACGAATGACATGACTCGATAGTCTTTACAAGCTCTCAATTTGCACCTGCACCGCGTACGACTTCATCATCAGTTGATGAATCCGATGTATTTTCGTCCTCAGACACGTATTCTGGCTCCAAACCTAAAGGTTGCACATGGTGTAACCGTTTTATCACGGGCATTTCCTCTGACATCGCTTAATTCTCACATTTTCACACAAGGTATACTGTTTTGCGTTCAGTCCCAATGTAAACAAAAAATAGTTTGTTCGCAATGACGTCATTTCCGGTAATTCGCGCAAGAGTTTTTCCCCTTAGATTTTTTTCGATTTTTTAGCAATGCCTGTTCGCCTTTTCGGTTTTTATCTTTAAAAACATATTTTCACTAAACATACATCAATAGCATAGTAAACATCGTATTTATAATGATATTTAATAATTAAAAACATATCAACAACGGATTTGTTGATTTAGGACAAATTTCATCTTTAAGGCGATAGGGCCTTCATTTTTCATCTGATCTTTACCAAACTTGACCAGATTTCTTGACTTTTTTTTCTTCTTTTTTTCTTTTATTATTTTTATATTTCTGTATTTCTTTTAATTTTTAAGAATTTTTTTTATTATAATTTTTTTTATTTTTTTATTTTTTATTTTTATTATCTCTACTGGCCAAGTTCGAAAACCAGCCAGATCGGATCAGTAATGGCGAAGTTATGGCTCTTGATTTAGTTAAAATTGCTATATTTTGCCTCTTTAAGACGATATTGATGTTATAAGAGCCATATTAGCCAGTACAGCGTCCACAGGCCCTCTTGGCCGTCTTGTTTATCTGATCTATACCCCCCTCCCCCCCTAAGTCTCCCCCCCCCTCCCCCCCCCCCCCCCCCCCCCCCCCCCCCCCCCCCCCCCCCCACAGCTGTTTTCCATATATATTATCAAAATAAATATTCAGTCTTTCCAGTTTGGTTATAAATTAGTCATGAATTTGTTTGCCACATATTTTTAGTACATCCTGTAATATTGTATCCTTAATGACATTCTTCCTAACCGTGAATGTCAACAACATTCTATTTGTGACTGCCTGTTGCATCATCAGGTATATTTTTGGGATTCAAGGCCAATTGTAAGCTTGTGAGCTGTAACTGCCAGGCTGCTGGTCTGTGTAAAGGTCACACGGTCACACACATGGACTCCTATTTTATTTCGGCTAGACACACTACCAGACTTCCCCTATTTGTTGGGCCTATCCTACCCAATTAAAACTCTCATATAAATATCATAAAGAATGGTTGATAGATAGCAAACAAAACAAAAACACTAACAAAAAATACATTCCTACCTTCTCTACTTTTGTTAGAGCTGCTAGGGAATTTTTTTGGGACCTAAGATATATTCATCAGAAATAAACAAGTGTCATTAACATTCTAAGATGTCGGTAAAAGTTGACTGAGTGGAATATCTTGTCATGTGTCTGTGGCGTAGTATTCCAGTGTGGCAGCTACTAAAATGTTGTACATAGAGCTTACTGCCACAAGTAGACACTGCGTGACATGAAGGAAAGATTGTTAAAAGAGATATTTGCATACATATTGTTTGAAAGGAGAAAGTTGACGCTTTTTGAAGGGAAATTATTTGTAAGGAACAACCCATCTTTATACATAATTTTTCTGAATACAGAAATAATCCTTGATTTATAAATCACTTATCTGAAAGAAGCAATTCTGCCTTGAACATTTTAGTCATTTATGTTAGTGAGACATATAAATAATTAAAAGAAGCAATATTCTCTAGTTCTGACAGTGTAGGTACGTGATTTATATGCTTGGATCTGACAGATCCCTGTGATTTATATGCTTGGATCTGACAGATCCCTGTGATTAGATCCCTGTGATTTATATGCCTGGATCTGACAGATCCCTGTGATTTATATGCCTGGATCTGACAGATCCCTGTGATTTATATGCCTGGATCTGACAGATCCCTGTGATTTATATGCCTGGATCTGACAGATCCCTGTGATTTATATGCCTGGATCTGACAGTATCTCTGTGATTTATATGCCTGGATCTGACAGATCCCTGTGATTTATATGCCTGGATCTGACAGATCCCTGTGATTTATATGCCTGGATCTGACAGATCCCTGTGATTTATATGCCTGGATCTGACAGATCCATGTGATTTATATGCCTGGATCTGACAGATCCTTGTGATTTATATGCCTGGATCTGACATGTTCCCTCTTGTTTATGTGCCTGGATCTGACAGTATCCCTGTGATTTATATGCCTGGATCTGACAGATCCCTGTGATTTATATGCCTGGATCTGACAGATCCTTGTGATTTATATGCCCGGATCTGACATGTTCCCTCTTGTTTATATGCCTGGATCTGACAGTATCTCTGTGATTTACAGGCCTTGGTTTGAAATGATTCCTGTGATTTATATGCCTGGATCTGACAGATCCTTGTGATTTATATGCTTGGATCTGACATGTTCCCTCTTGTTTATATGCCTGGATCTGACAGTATCTCTGTGATTCATATGCCTGGATCTGACAGATCCCTGTGATTTATATGCCTGGATCTGACAGATTCTTGTGATTTATATGCCCGGATCTGACATGTTCCCTCTTGTTTATATGCCTGGATCTGACAGTATCTCTGTGATTTATATGCCTTGGTCAGGTATGATTCCTGTGATTTATATGTCTGGATCTGACAGTATCCCTGTGATTTATATGCCTGGATCTGATAGTATCCCTGTGATTTATATGCCTGGATCTGACAGATTCTTGTGATTTATATGCCCGGATCTGACATGTTCCCTCTTGTTTATTATATGCCTGGATCTGACAGTATCTCTGTGATTTATATGCCTTTGTCAGGTATGATCCCTGTGATTTATATGCCTGGATCTGACTATCCCTGTGATTTATATGCCTGAATCTGACAGTATCCCTGTGATTTATATGCCTGGATCTGACACAGTATCCCTGTGATTTATATATGCTTGGATCTGACAGTATCCCTGTTTATATGCTTGGATCTGACAGTATCCCTGTAATTTATATCCCTAGATCTGACAGATCCCTGTGATTTATTTGCCTGGATCTGACACAGTATCCCTGTGATTTATATATGCTTGGATCTGACAGTATCCCTGTTTATATGCATGGATCTGACAGTATCCCTGTTTATATGCATGGATCTGACAGTATCCCTGTAATTTATATCCCTAGATCTGACAGATCCCTGTGATTTATTTGCCTGGATCTGACAGATCCCTGTGATTTATATGCCTGGATCTGACAGATCATTGTGCAGTGCTTTTTTTATGCCTAATTTGGGGCCGAAATTCGGCCCCATTCACAATTCCAAAAAGTATCCTTTTTTCACAATTTTATTAAAAAAATTCACAATCTGAATTTTATTATTATTTTCTTTCTTTTTTTTGGGTTAAATACAGACCAGTAAGGATACTAGTCTTCATATAAGCTGGTGTCAAAACTAGTCTGTATTTACCATAGACAAAACTTAAAACCAAGAGATATTAAACTGTGAAAATAAAAGTGAACAAGTTTTTTTTTTTTGTTATAATATTTCACAATTTTCACAATTTCTAGAAAAATGCCGCTATTTTTCACTAATGCCATGGGCACAGGCTGCATTCACAAAACACGTAAAAAAACACTGTTGTGATTTATATGCTTGGATCTGACATGTTCCCTCTGATTTTTATGCTTGGATCTGACATGTTCCCTGTGATTTATATTCCTGGATCTGACAGATCCTTGTGATTTATATGCCTGGATCTGACAGATCCCTGTGATTTATATGCCTGGATCTGACATATATGCTTGGATCTGACATGTTCCCTCTTGTTTGTATGCCTGGATCTGGCAGTATACCTGTGATTTAGATGCCTTGGTCTGGTATGATCCCTGTGATTTATATGCCTGGATCTGACAGTATCCTTGTGATTTTTATGCCTGGATCTGACAATCCCTGTGATTTGTATGCATTGATCTGACAGTATCCCTGTGATTTATATCTCTGGATCTGATAGATCCCTGTGATTTATTTGCCTGGATCTGACAGATCCCTGTGATTGATATGCCTGAATCTGACAGATCCCTGTGATTTATATGCCTGGATCTGACAGATCCTTGTGATTTATATGCTTGGATCTGACATGTTCGCTCTGATTTATATGCTTGGATCTGACATGTTCCCTCTGATTTATATTCCTGGATCTAACAGATCCCTGTGATTTATATGCCTGGATCTGACAGATCCTTGTGATTTATATGCTTGGATCTGACAAGTTCCCTCTTGTTTATATGCCTGGATCTGGCAGTATACCTGTGATTTATAGGCCTTGGTCTGAAATGATCCCTGTGATTTATATGCCTGGGTATGGCATGATCACTGTGATTTATATGCCTTGGTCTGGTATGATCCCTGTGATGTATATACATGGATCTGACAGTATCTCTGTGATTTATATGCCTGGATCTGACAGTATCCTTGTTATTTTTATGCCTGGATCTGACATGATCCCTTTGGTTTATATGCATGGCTGACAGTATCTCTATGATTTATATGCATGGATCTGACAGTATCTCAGTGATTTATATCTCTGGATCTGACAGTATCCCTGTGATTTGTATGCCTGGATCTGACAGATTCCTGTGATTTATTTGCCTGGATCTGACAGATCCCTGTGATCTATATGCCTGGATCTGTCAGATCCCTGTGATTTATTTGCCTGGATCTGACAGATCCTTGTGATTTATATGCTTGGATCTGACATGTTCGCTCTGATTTATATGCTTGATCTGACATGTTCCCTCTGATTTATATTCCTGGATCTGACAGATCCCTGTGATTTATATGCCTTGATCTGACAGATCCTTGTGATTTATATGCTTGGATCTGACATGTTCCCTCTTGTTTATGTGCCTGGATCTGACAGTATCTCTGTGATTTATATGCCTGGATCTGACAGATCCCTGTGATTTATATGCCTGGATCTGACAGATCCTTGTGATTTATATGCCTAGATCTGACAGATCCTTGTGATTTATATGCCTGGATCTGGCAGTATACCTGTGATTTATAGGCCTTGGTCTAAAATGATCCCTGTGATTTATATGCCTGGGTATGGCATGATCACTGTGATTTATATGCCTGGATCTGATAGATCCTTATGATTTAGGGTCAAACCCGGTACGTTCGTACACCTTCGTATTCAGGCACTTGTTTTGACACACATCTGTGCGCCGGAAGCTTTATGAAATAATTGCGTAATGAAGGGTCATATGCGATCGTTTTTCAAATGAAAACAAAATTAATCATTCCATTTAACACTTCTTAAATCATGTGTATGCTTTTGTCAACACATCTCTGGTACAGTCGGACTCTTACCGGAACAGACACCCATGATGGTACACTCGGACATCTGCAAAATTTCGAAAACCGTAAAAGGGTTTTAAAAAAATTATCACTATACAAGGTAAAAGACGATATGGAGCCATACACAACTACTATTTATATACAGACATAGAAAAACATGCCCCATCCCATCATTTGCCTCCATTTTACTGGGGCTGGAAGTGTGATGATGGTTTCAAATTGATTGACTCAGATTTATTAGATCTATAATAATTTATAAAATTAGATTAATGTTGATTGTTTTGGAAGAGCTGAAGTAAGAGTGATACATCTAACGTAATGCCCTAGCCTAAGTCTGCACAATTACCAGTTTTAATTGAGCGTACCGATTGTACCATCTACTATTTTACCAGGGGTATGGCAGGGCTAGAAATTAACATTTTTAGTTTACTAGCCGATCTAGTAGTTGGGTAAAACCACTAGACCTGCTCAAAATTTACTAGCCCAATATAATATTCAACAGAAAATACTATTTTAATTCAAGTTTCGGTTTCTTTATACGAGTTTTACATTTATTGAAATTTTGGAAATATCAGGTTTTTAAAAGACCTGTTAGGTTAGACAGTGCTGTCACTACATAATCTATCGATTTATAATTTATTTCTTATTTTAATAATTTTTGTTACAAGCCCATCGGGACTACCCAGACACAGACTTTGCTAGCCCGGCAGCATTTTTGCTAGCCTCGGGCTACAGGACTAGTGCTTATTTCGAGCCCTGTATGGTACAGTCGGACACAGTCATTTTGTCAAATAAATGAATCCAACAATAAACGAATATACATTTTTATATTTTTATCATCAACTACGTAACTTAATTGTTCAGTCAAAGAAGTACGACCAACAAGATTGAGAAATATCGCAGATTTGCTGGTGCGGTTACAGGATGCTCCTATATGAAATGTTTGTAAATGGCGCCAAAACAGGTTTTGATGACATGCATTATTTGACAAATCAAAAAGTGTGTTACGCTTTGCATAATAATAATACACTCAAAGCTAAGAACATCGATATTTAATGGATGAGATTATGACATTATACGTGATTATTCCTGGAAGTACAGTCGATTCCGTTTATTCGCATATCGGTTAATTGCATATTTCGGTTAATTGCATAAAGTTTTGAAACACAAAACCATTTGTATTCTTTTGCATGTAAAAAACCCCGTATAATCGCATAGGTTTTTGTCACATTCCGGATAATTGCATAACGAATATCTGGCTAATTGCATACTGAAAGTCAAATTTACCTGTATTTTGCAACTGTTAATTGATTGACGCGGTCACAGAGATAAGCCCGAGGCAAATTGATTGACAAAAGGTGCTAATTGGCTTGCCGAGAGAGTTTGCCATTTTGTGCGGTTTCCGTAAAGCTTCCACGCCATGACGATCGCTCACCAATAAGCATACACGATTTAATAATAAGTTTGTACGCAATGTAAAGCAATGTGTTGTTAATTATTTACTGCTCTCAGTTTGCCAATGTCGGTAGTGATGCATATGACATTGAGTAGCTCATAGAGGTTACTTAATAAATGAAAAATAAAATAAGCTTTTGTGTTATTATCATGGCTGTGTAATTCACACTACAAACAATAGCAAAGCGACGCAGGTTGAAAGAAAACAAATACGCAATAATATTGCGTAAAATCTATCAAATAACGGTAAATACAAAATGGATATGCACAATAATAATCCTATTAAACATCTTACATAGAATTAACTCGCTTTTATGGAGTTTCTATGTAAGTATTAACAGAACAGTAAAACGAAAGTAGAAACGTGCACCGCTACATGTACAAAATGTTCAGTTTCGGTTATTCGAATACTCCGGTTAATCGCATATATTTTCTTGACAAATCGGCTATGCAAATAACCGAAATCGACTGTACTCTCAAACAGTGTTGTGAGTGTAATCAAGCATCCGATCATACCAAATGTCCGAACGAAACTGGGTTTGACAGTACCTGTGATTTGTATGCATGGATCTGACAGATCCCTGTGATCTTTACTGAACCAAACAGCTAACGCACCAGTAGACAATACTTTTAATGTATGAACTTATTATAATTATACCGACTGGTACCGTTGGAGACAGGTGATTTGAATGATTTTTAGCTCTACTGATCAGAGATCAGCAGAGCTTATGCCGTGGTGCGGAGTCCGTCGTCCGTCCGTCCGTCTGTCCGTCTGTCCGTCTGTCCGTCTGTCCGTCTGTCTGTCCGTAAACTTTTATTTGTAGCGACTTCACAGCTGAAACTACTGGATGGATATTCATGAAACTTTACAGAAATGTCGCCCATAAAGTCTAGTTGATCCTAGCAAAAATTCATGTTGATGTGAAATCCAAGATGGCCGCCAAAGCTAAAAATAGAGTTTTAAAATACAAGTTTGTAGCGACTTCTTCTTTAAAACTATAAGTGATATTGATATGGGACTTTTTCTAAAATGATCAGCATGACATGATGTTGATCCTAGTCAAAAATCGTTTTGATTCAACGTTAAACATGGCTGCCAGCGGCCATCTTTGTTTACATAGAGTTATATAGTAAAAACTTGTAGCGACTTCACAGCTGAAACTACTGGATGGATATTCATGAAACTTTACAGAAATGTTGCCCATAAAGTCTAGTTGATCCTAGCAAAAATTCATGTTGATGTGAAATCCAAAATGGCCGCCAAAGCTAAAAATAGAGTTTTAAAATACAAGTTTGTAGCGACTTCTTCTTGAAAACTATAAGTGATATTGATATGGGACTTTTTCTAAAATGATCAGCATGACATGATGTTGATCCTAGTCAAAAATCGTTTTGATTCAACGTTAAACATGGCTGCCAGCGGCCATCTTTGTTTACATAGAGTTATATAGTAAAAACTTGTAGCGACTTCACAGCTGAAACTACTGGATGGATATTCATGAAACTTTACAGAAATGTTGCCCATAAAGTCTAGTTGATCCTAGCAAAAATTCATGTTGATGTGAAATCCAAGATGGCCGCCAAAGCTAAAAATAGAGTTTTAAAATACAAGTTTGTAGCGACTTCTTCTTGAAAACTATAAGTGATATTGATATGGGACTTTTTCTAAAATGATCAGCATGACATGATGTTGATCCTAGTCAAAAATCGTTTTGATTCAACGTTAAACATGGCTGCCAGCGGCCATCTTTGTTTACATAGAGTTATATAGTAAAAACTTGTAGCGACTACTTCTCTGAAACTACTTGGCGGATTGTCATGAAACTTTACAGGAATGTTGCTCTTGATGTCTGATTGATCCTAGAAAAATTTCAGGTCGGCCGGAAATTCAAGATGGCCGTCACAGCTAAAAATAGATTTTTAAAAAATAAGTTTGTAGCGACTACTTCTTGAAAACTATAAGTGATATTGATATGGGACTTTTTCTAAAATGATCAGCATTACATGATGTTGATCCTAGTCAAAAATCGTTTTGATTCAACGTTAAACATGACTGCCAGCGGCCATCTTTGTTTACATAGAGTTATATAGTAAAAACTTGTAGCGACTACTCCTCTGAAACTACTTGGCGGATTGTCATGAAACTTTACAGGAATGTTGCTCTTGATGTCTAATTGATCCTGTCAAAATTTCAGGTCGGCCGGAAATTCAAGATGGCCGTCACAGCTAAAAATAGATTTTTAAAAAATAAGTTTGTAGCGACTACTTCTTGAAAACTATAAGTGATATTGATATGGGACTTTTTCTAAAATGATCAGCATGACATGATGTAGATCCTTGTGGAAAATTATTTTGATTCGACGTTAAACATGGCTGCCAGTGGCCATCTTTGGTTACATAGAGTTATATAGTAAAAACTTGTAGCGACTACTCCTCTGAAACTACTTGACGGATGTTCATGAAACTTCACAGGAATGTTGCTCTTGATGTCTAGTTGATCCTAGAAAAATTTCAGGTCGGCCGGAAATTCAAGATGGCCGCCACAGCTAAAAATAGATTTAAAATAAATAAGTTTGTAGCGACTACTTCTTCAAAACAATAAGAGATATTGATATGGGACTTTTTCTAAAATGATCAGTATGACATGATGTTGGTCCTTGTCGAAAATCGTTTTGATTTGACCTTAAACATGGCTGCTTTGTTTACATAGAGTTATATAATGAAAACTTGTAGCGACTACTTCTTTGAAACTACCTGACGGATTTTCATGAAACTTCACAGGAATGTTGCTCTTAATGTCTTATTGATCTTAGCAAAATTTCAGGTCGGCCAGAAATTCAAGATGGCCGCAACGGTTAAAAATAGATTTTCAAAAAACAAGTCTGTAGCGACTACTTCCTGAAATCAAAATCAATCAGTAGAGCTTCAAGGTCATTGACCTCTTGTTTAAATTTAATAATCTACTAGTCTCGTTCAGAATGAAATTTGTTTTGATTTATTGATTGTTATTATTGTGATATTAAAGGTATTGTCTTCTGGTGCGTTAGCTGTTTGGTTCAGTATATATGCCTGGATCTGACATGATCCCCGTAATTTATATGCCTGGATTTGACATGATCCCTGTGATCTATATAATTTATATTCCAGGGTATGGCATGATCCCTGAGATTTACATGCCTTGATCTGACATGATCCCTGAGATTTATATGATTTATATTCCTGGGACTGACATGATCCCTGTGATTTATATGGTTTATATTCCAGGGACTGACATGATCCCTGAGATTTACATGCCTTGATCTGACATGATCCCTGAGATTTATATGATTTATATTCCTGGGACTGACATGATCCCTGTGATTTATATGGTTTATATTCCAGGGACTGACATGATCCCTGTGATTTATATGATTTATATTCCAGGGACTGACATGATCCCTGAGATTTATATGATTTATATTCGTGGGACTGACATGATCCCTGTGATTTATATGGTTTATATTCCAGGGACTGACATGATCCCTGTGATTTATATGATTTATATTCCAGGGTATGGCATGATCCCTGTGATTTACATGCCTTGATCTGACATGATCCCTGTGATTTATATGATTTATATTCCAGGGACTGACATGATCCCTGTGATTTATATGATTTATATTCAAGGGTATGACATGATCCCTGAGATTTATATGATGTATATTCCTGGGACTGACATGATCCCTGTGATTTATATGATTTATATTCCTGGGTATGGCATGATCCCTGTGATTTATATGATTTATATTCCAGGGACTGACATGATCCCTGTGATTTATATGGTTTATATTCCAGGGACTGACATGATCCCTGTGATTTATATGGTTTATATTCCAGGGACTGACATGATCCCTGAGATTTATATGATTTATATTCCAGGGTATGGCATGATCCCTGAGATTTATATGATTTATATTCCAGGGTATGGCATAATCCCTGAGATTTATATGATGTATATTCCAGGGACTGACATGATCCCTGTGATTTATATGATTTATATTCCAGGGACTGACATGATCCCTGAGATTTATATGATTTATATTCCAGGGTATGGCATGATCCCTGAGATTTATATGATGTATATTCCAGGGACTGACATGATCCCTGTGATTTATATGATTTATATTCCAGGGACTGACATGATCCCTGTGATTTATATGGTTTATATTCCAGGGACTGACATGATCCCTGTGATTTATATGGTTTATATTCCAGGGACTGACATGATCCTTGTGATTTATATGATTTATATTCCAGGGTATGGCATGATCCCTGTGATTTACATGCCTTGATCTGACATGATCCCTGTGATATATATGGTTTATATTCCAGGGACTGACATGATCCCTGTGATTTATATGATTTATATTCCAGGGTATGGCATGATCCCTGAGATTTATATGATGTATATTCCAGGAACTGACATGATCCCTGAGATTTATATGATTTATATTCCAGGGACTGACATGATCCCTGTGATTTATATGATTTATATTCCAGGGTATGGCATGATCCCTGTGATTTACATGCCTTGATCTGACATGATCCCTGTGATTTATATGGTTTATATTCCAGGGACTGACATGATCCCTGTGATTTATATGATTTATATTCCAGGGTATGGCATGATCCCTGAGATTTATATGATGTATATTCCAGGGACTGACATGATCCCTGTGATTTATATGATTTATATTCCAGGGTATGGCATGATCCCTGTGATTTACATGCCTTGATCTGACATGATCCCTGAGATTTGTATGATTTATATTCCAGGGTATGGCATGATCCCTGAGATTTATATGATGTATATTCCAGGGACTGACATGATCCCTGTGATTTATATGATTTATATTCCAGGGACTGACATGATCCCTGTGATTTATATGGTTTATATTCCAGGGACTGACATGATCCCTGAGCTTTATATGATTTATATTCCAGGGTATGGCATGATCCCTGAGATTTATATGATGTATATTCCAGGGACTGACATGATCCCTGTGATTTATATGATTTATATTCCAGGGACTGACATGATCCCTGTGATTTATATGGTTTATATTCCAGGGACTGACATGATCCCTGTGATTTATATGGTTTATATTCCAGGGACTGACATGATCCTTGTGATTTATATGATTTATATTCCAGGGTATGGCATGATCCCTGTGATTTACATGCCTTGATCTGACATGATCCCTGTGATATATATGGTTTATATTCCAGGGACTGACATGATCCCTGTGATTTATATGATTTATATTCCAGGGTATGGCATGATCCCTGAGATTTATATGATGTATATTCCAGGGACTGACATGATCCCTGAGATTTATATGATTTATATTCCAGGGACTGACATGATCCCTGTGATTTATATGATTTATATTCCAGGGTATGGCATGATCCCTGTGATTTACATGCCTTGATCTGACATGATCCCTGTGATTTATATGGTTTATATTCCAGGGACTGACATGATCCCTGTGATTTATATGATTTATATTCCAGGGTATGGCATGATCCCTGAGATTTATATGATGTATATTCCAGGGACTGACATGATCCCTGTGATTTATATGATTTATATTCCAGGGTATGGCATGATCCCTGTGATTTACATGCCTTGATCTGACATGATCCCTGAGATTTGTATGATTTATATTGCAGGGTATGGCATGATCCCTGTGATTTACATGCCTTGATCTGACATGATCCCTGAGATTTGTATGATTTATATTCAAGGGTATGGCATGATCCCTGTGATTTACATGCCTTGATCTGACATGATCCCTGTGATTTATATGATTTATATTCCAGGGACTGACATGATCCCTGAGATTTATATGGTTTATATTTCAGGGTCTGGCATGATCCCTGTGATTTACATGCCTTGATCTGACATGATCCCTGAGATTTGTATGATTTATATTCCAGGGTATGGCATGATCACTGTGATTTACATGCCTTGATCTGACATGATCCCTGTGATTTATATGATTTATATTCCAGGGACTGACATGATCCCTGAGATTTATATGGTTTATATTCCAGGGTCTGGCATGATACCTTTGATTTATATGCCTTGATCTGACAGATATATGGACTGGCATGATCCTGGGATTTATAATCTTTAACTCTGATCCATGGAGTCATTTTAAAAAGTTGTCTGTTTATATGCTAATTCACAATTTACATTTCCTCTTGAAGCACTAATTTCCTTTTAAATTTGCATAACTGTTAAGATATTACGACATGTAGTGCATTTTACATGTACGTTGTTGTCAGATAGTGTACACTTGTTGAAACGTTATAACATAAGGGGCGTTTTACATAACACCAGAGTGAAGATTGCATGACTAGTTGTTATTGGACATTGTAGACAAAATACAGATAACTGGTTATAGAGCATCCACGTTCGGTTATGCTTTTAATGCAGGGAGACTAGAAAACTTAGTAGGAAATAGGATTCTGTACAAACAGTATTTGTGTTATTTAATATATACACCCCCAGGACTATTTGCTTCATCGGTGATGACAATGGTGGTAAGTAATGATAATGATATTGTGATTTATTTTAGGGATGAGGCAATTAGTGGGAGTTGATAAGTGATATCTGAGAATAGTGAGTTATTACTGAGAGTAGGTGAGTGATAACTGAGAGTAGATGAGTGATAACTGAGAGTAGATAAGTGATAAATGGGAGCAGATGAGTGATAACTGAAACTAGTGAGTTATTACTAAGAGTAGCTGAGTAATAACTGAGAGTAGAGGAGTGATTATTGAGAGTAGATGGTTGATTATTCAGAGTATACTCTGAGTAGTGATTATTGAGAGTAGATGATTGATAACTCAAAGTAGATGAGTGACTGCTGAGAGTGGGTGATTACTGAGAGTGGATGAGTGATAGCTGAGAGTAGATGAGTGATTACTGAAAGTATATGAGTGATTACTGAGAGTAGATGAGTGATTATTGAGAGCAGATGAGTGATAGCTGAGAGTAAGTGAGTGATTACTGAGAGTAGATAAATGATAACTGAGCATAATTATATGAGTGATAATGGAGAGTAGATGAGTTATTAATGAGAGTAGATGAGTGATAACTGGGAGTATATGAGTGATAACTGGGAGTATATGAGTGATAACTGAGAGTAGATTAGTGATAACTGAGAGTAGATGAGTGATTACTGCGAGTAGATAAGTGATTATTGAGAGCAGATGAGTGATAGCTGAGAGTGAGTGATTGCTGAGAGTAGATGAATGATAACTGAGCACAATTATATGAGTGATAATGGAGAGTAGATGAGTGATTACTGAGAGTAGATGAGTGATTACTGAGAGTAGATGAGTGATAACTGGGAGTATATGAGTGATCACTGAGAGTAGATTAGTGATTACTGGGAGTAGATGAGTAATAACTGGGAATAGACGAGTGATTACTGGGAGTAGATGAGTGATAACAGTGTAGAAGAGTAGATAAGTGATAACTGGTAATAGATGAGTGATTATTGAGAGTAGATGAATGACTACTTAGAGTAGATGAGTGATAATTGAGAGTAGATGAGTGATTACTGAGTGTAGAATGATAGTCTTGTTTCACGGTTTGCGATAAAATGCAAATTACATTCAAATTTATGGGCATAAATTTCTTCTCTAAATAATGGAAAAAGATATAGCTAAATTATTATAACTACAAAATATGAAGAAGAAAAAAATTCTTATTGAACTAAAAGTAATTTAAGAAATGAATACACATTTATAAATTGATGCATGAAAGTCTGTTGCTTCACATTGTACACTGTTGCAAAATAATTTGAACCTGATGTCATTCCGTAATTATGCGTAAAGAATTTGAAATTTAAAACAAATTCAATCACTTAACCACTATTGGTGTTGGGCCAAACGTGTTTTAGCCAACTACCATTCCTAACAGTAGGTAGGTCGAATCCATCCATTGGGAACTAAAAACTAAACTGAATACCTTTGGGACTGAGAACATGATATTATTTCCATTATTTTTTCTTTACTTCCCTTATTGTCTCTCTTACCCCCAGGAATGTTTGTGTCATGGTGAAATTGTGCAGCTCCCCTTTTGGGTAGATTTGCCTAAGAAATGTGGTAGCAATGGGAACAGACCTGTAAAACCTTTATCTGTGAAAATAAATAACCACACAGACACCCACTTGTCGCGAATTGGCGCGTAGCACGTGTTAGCAACCTATTTTGCACACCCTGTTTGCATATTTGCACACCCAGTTCTTGAATTTCTACCTAATACTGCCTAATACACTGTGTAGTTGTGCACCTCCACTTTTGGGTAGATTTGCATTAGAAATGTGGTTGCCATGGTAACAAAACCTGTAAAAAGTCACTAAAAACTGGCATAGTTGTGCACTTCCCCTTTTGGGTAGATCCAGATAACAAATGTGGTTGCCATGGTAACGAAATGTGTAAAAAAAACACTAAAAATTGCTTGTCTTCGCGATCACTCAAGAATAGCTGGCACTCAAACTTTGGGAGGAATGTTTGTGTCATGGTGTAGTTGTGCACCTCTCCTTTTGGGTAGATTCGCTTAAGAAATGTGGTTATGCAGGGTTCGACACTCGCTTCTAGAACTAAGTGGTCCACAGGACCTGTAACTTTCAAGACTAACAGGTCCTTCACAAGTTCAACAGGTCCTATACCAGAAATAATAACTTGTGAAAGATAAACAGGTTTCAACAGTTTATTTCACGTAGACTTGCACTTTATTCAGTCTATCAATTCATTGATAAAAGAAGCTTGTAGCTCTTCTTCTGTAGCTCAAGAAGATCTCTCTGGTCCCAAGCTCCGTCCTCCTCCTCATCACCTGCATCGGTAACTGCATACTCAGCCAGCAGCCCCGGTAGATTTACATCCGGCTCCCCCTCAATATCTTCCTCCTGCTCCTCTACCACCACCTCAAGGAACCCTTAAAGGAACTAAAACACCACGTAAACCAACTTCTTCCTCGGTGGCAACTAAACGACAAAATTCAAATCTTAAAAAGTGTATAATTAATTTCTTTTCGAAGTGAATAAATCTGTGAATATTATATCTTTTAATGCCGGAGGCTTAACCCATATTAAGCACTCTGAGATTAAAGTATTCCTGGACCTTAATCCTGAAGTTGATATTCTTTGTATTCAGGAAACTGATTTAATAAAAAGACATTCAAATCTATTCCTGGTTTTAAGCATGAATTTAAATTTTATGATAATAATAGAGCAAGTAATACCAATACGTGTGGAGGGTTGGCCGTCTACTTCAAAAAATATATTAATTATGAAAAGATTGAAATTTTAGATCCAAAAGATAGATGTTTTACAGCCATTGAAGTACAGAAGTCACGCGATTAGACGAAGTCGCTAAAAACTGCGCTTTAATTTGGCCGACTTTGCTTTTCTATTCATGTGGGGCGAAATTTGAGTCGCCGTCATTTTCGGCAAATTCGGGTCAATTTCGGAAATTTCAATGTGATTAACCTCATAATAAACAAAAGCCTCTAAAATACACAATCAGTGTGTGTATCACACGTACCTTATTTAATCCCATTACCATTAAATAACAACCCGAATCTTATCTAATCAGGGCAATAGCCTAATTATCGATCATACTACAAAATACTGCGCAAGGGCGAGGTTATGATTATGATTGACAACGAGGTACTTTGAAAAATCTCCTGCGATTAATAAATTGAAAAGGTGGTTTATATAAATTATATGATTGACATCGGCACAGTTGTTAAGAATCTTTAAATAGCAAAACTGTGAACTTCGATTGTGTGTTAATTATGAAATAAAAAAATGTATTTGGTATAAAGCGAGTTCTCCTCCCCATGGCAGAAGCATGGAGCATTGTGGTCTAGTGGTAGAGCATTGGATCTATGGTTCTCCTCCCCATGGCAGAAGCATTGAGCATTGTGGTCTAGTGGTAGAGCATTGGATCTATGATCGAAAAGTCGTGGTTCGATCTCCGCCATTGCCATATGCGTTGTGTCCCTGAGCAAGACATTTTATCTGCATTTGCTTAGTACTGGTTCTACCCAAGAAGACATCAAGCTTTCGTTACAATCGATGTAAAACAAATAAGTTTAAACTAAGCATGTCTGATGGGAAAATTCATCTCTTCTCCCTCTGAGTTTTCTGTCCCAGTATAACCTAATATGATGTGTTACCTGGACGTAAAACCTCATTTAATTTCATTTATATGTTTGCCATATTTGTAAATAAAGATAATTTTATTTAACATAGAAATACACAATCTTTGCGGTGAACAAAAACAACAACTTGCCTTTGGAACGCAATTGATGGTGATGTGCGCATATGGTAGTAATTTGTTTACTAAGATGTAATCTGTGAATTTTCACACTAATTTTTTTTTCACAAACCAAGAACTATGTTTATTTTATGTAAATGTAATGTTCTCTGTTTCACATCCGACAATTAAATTGTAGCCTGTTGCCTAATGGTATTGTCTCCTGACTTCCACCGTTGCGACCCCTTCTGATTGCCAGCTTTGGATACTAATAGTTTATTTTCCATAAAAAAAAGGGGCGTCAGTGGCCGAGTGGTTAGAGTATCTGACTTGAAATCCCTTGCCCCTCACCGCTGTGGGGTCGATCCCTCAGACGCCTTGGAATGGGAATAGGCTTTCGGAACATCGGTGGATCTACCCAGGTCTGCGCACGTGCACACAAATTGCCTTTAGGGGCACCTGCGGTCTTCCTCCACCAATGAAAGCTGGAAAGTCACCATATGACCTTAGCTTTTGGTGCGACTATAAAATCCAATTCAGTTCCATTCTCATAAAAAAATAATACAAAAGAAACAGTAAAAAAAACAGAATGAATGTCAATATCAGCTTTTTCATCCAAAATATAACATTTTAAAAGGTGTTTAAATCGGTACATGTTTTTTTGCCATCTATAATAAAGATTTAAAAAGATAATTTTTACCATTATCATGATAATTATTACACTTTTAAAGTACTTGATAAGCAGGTCATTTTAACTTTTAATTGTTTGTTTTTTCAAGGTCATTGTTTTAAGTTTGTGAACAAATATATGCATTTTCAATTTCTTGAATTTCTTGTATATATATCTGACAAGGCCAAATAAAAGAGTGCAGTACACAAACATGTAATATAAAATTGGGTACATTTTTTTACCTATTTTTAGCTCGACTGATCAGAGATCAGCAGAGCTTATGCCGTGGTGCGGCGTCCGTCGTCCGTCCTTCCGTCCGTCCGTCTGTCTGTCCGTAAACTTTTATTTGTAGCGACTGCACTCCTCTGAAACTACTGCATGGATAAATAATACACTGTTTCTTTTTACCTAGATTTTTTTTTTACAGCTTATTTGACCGAGAACATGAATGTGTTAGGTACAGTTGCTCGAATAACTGCAATACCTTTAAAATTCTTAATCAGAAAAGAACAGGTAGACATAGCTTTTAGGGACGTCCTAATTAAAATAATTTACCAATTAGCAAGTACATTGCTTACGTAATTATGAGAAGTAGTGAACTCCTTCATACTTATTATCATGAAGGAGCAAATGGCAATCTGGAATGTATTCGATCTCGCATTAAAGTTTGTGTGTGTGTTGTAGTCCTAATGTTTACAGTTTCTCTGCCGTTAGTGCAATATCGTTTTTTTGTTTTTTTGGTGTTTAACGTCATTTTAGGCTATGTATGACGGTTGTTGTTTTTTTTTGGCGGATTTGTTTGTTTGTATGGTGTTTTACGTCATTTTCAACACAGGTAAGGTTATATATGACGGTCGATTTTTTTTAGTGGTAGAGGCAGATCACCCATTTTCCTAGGTAGAACCAGTACTGTACACCTCCCGCCATCCGTAAGAATCGACACTTCCTCACTTACAAGTCGAGCTCCCAGTGGGATTCGAACCCGCAGCGGTGAGAGACGAAGGTTTTGTGGTGGAGGCAGACCACCGACTTATTCCTCGGTAACCAGTACTGTACACCTCCCACCATCCTTAAGAATCAACACTTTCCCACTTACAAGTTTAGCTTCCAGTTGGATTCAAACCCACAGCGGTGAGAGGCAAGAAGGCTTTCAGTGTAACGTCGTTGCAAGATTGAATCAGGAACTGAGTCAGCATAACGTCGTTGCAAAATTGAATCAGGAATTGAGTCAGCATAACGTCGTTGCAAAATTGAATCAGGATTTGAGTCGGCGAGTGATGGGATAATTGTATCATTGTTCTTGTGGTGTGTTGTTTTCTGTGGATGTATCTGTTGTGGGCATCGTCAGCCTCTGATCTGTAGGTTGGGTCAGTACTTGTGTTGTCTGGCTGCCTACATCCACTAGGTGCGGCTGTGCTATATCCTGGACTACGTTGACAATCTTGGGGTTCCACCTCCTCAAAACCTCTTTTTAAAACAGTGGTGGTTCTGAAAAGGAAAAAAAAAGCTGTTTAGTAGGAGGAACCCCAAGCTGTTACTATATAATGCTGTGTCAGGCAGGATCTCGTTGATGTGGTGTCAGAGAGATCCTGATGTACACAGCCTTATACAGTATAATAGCTTGGATATTATGCCAAGATGCACGTTTTAGCGATAAACTAACTAATTTGAGTTGTGGCCCCTTGTTCATTGAATTTTATAGCATCGTAACTTTTTGTGTGTTCATCTCTTCCTATAGTTTCCAACTTATTCAGAAACAACTTTGCTGGATGGTAGTATAATATACATTTTGTTTTGGAGTAACGAACACTCGAGTGTTACCTTGAGTTATTGCCCTTTGTTTTACATAGCCAAGTTATTTCCGTTTCTTTTTACATATTGCCTTCATAGTTTTCCTTCATCTTTCAGTCTAGTTACACCACAGCGAGAGAAATTTGTTAGTTTTACAATAGCTTTTAGTAAATAAAGGATGCATTGTATGCCAAAATCGATTACAAGAAATAATTATTATGTCTCCTCCCACACCGGGGAGACATATTGTTTTTAGCTCTGTTCGTCACAAGTTGTGTCCTCTCCTTATCTCTTGAACCGCCTGAAGGATTTTGAAATAACTTGGCACAAATGTTCACCATAACGAGACGATGTGCAGAGTGCAACTTCCAGCCACGTCCGTTTAAAGTCGGGGTCACACTTAGAGGTCGAAGGTCATATGCACTACATTTCGTGTCCTCTCCATATATCTGAATCTGATGATGACCATTTTGAAATCTTTTCTGATTCGCCTTCAAGCCCTGGGTACTATGAAACATGATAACCCAGTTGTGCTTCAGCTTTTACAAAAGTACAATTCTCTTATAGTTGATAATGTTATTATTTTCTGCTGGCTTCCAAGCCATGTAGGAATACGTGGTAATGATAGAGCTGATAGTGCTGCTAAAGCAGCATTAAGTTTACATATATCTAATGCCAAATTACCTTATACTGATTTTTAAAAGTTGTATTAACACATATATTCGTAACTCTTGGCAAGCAGCTTGGGATTTGTCAGTTAATAATTAACTCCATTCAATTAAACCATTACTCGGAGAATGGCGTCCTTCTAGTAGACCCATTCGTCGAGAAGAAGTTGTCCTAGCTCAGTGCAGGATAGGGCATATACGTTATACTCATTCATATTTATTACAAGGTGAGCAATTACCAGAATGTATACCCTGCTTTGCACCATTAACGGTCAAACACATATTGTTGGAATGTGTAGACTTTGATCCTATGTGTCAAAGGTACTACAATGTTAATACTACGAAAAAGTTATTTGATACTATAGATTTTAGTCTTGTTTTAGATTTCCTGAAAGAAATCAGACTATTATAAATCATTATAATAATCAGACTTTATAAATCATTATAATAATTATATTCTTATATATATTTACTTGTGTACCATTGACGGGCATTTGTTGATTTACACTTATACGTAGTTTATATTACTACCTTATCATCACTTATTTGTAAATAGTTTTATCTTTATATATGTATTACATTTATTTTTATTTACTACTTCATTTTTTCATCTTATCAGATTTTGCGCACAGTACGACTTATTTTTGTGTCGACCTGCCGTAAATCACCATTCATTCATTCATCTTTCATCAGCTTTTGCGCACAAAATGACCTATTTTTGTGTCGACGTGCAGAACAGCTTTCAGCAACGACTGTTCAAGGTCAAGGTCACACTTAGAGGTCGAAGGTCATATGCACTATATTTTGTGTCCGCTCCATACCTCTTTAACCTCTTGAGGGTTTTTGAAATAAATGTGCACCATATCGAGACGATGTGCAGATTATGTTGATAGCTCATACAAGGATGCAAGGTTTTTTAGGAATGGTGTGAGGAACGATTCAATAAATCATTTATTAGCAACTTTTATCATTAGCTGTCTTGTTTCAGTGGTTTTATGAAAAGATTTTTGGAAAATTATTTATAAATAACTATATGTCCAGAGGTTGTCTGAATTTTCATCAGGTGTGTGCCATAACGCAAACTAGGTCTTGTTGTTTGTGCCGCTTTGTAGTTGTTATCTTTGATATCCGACATCGCATGATGCTATAATAACAAAACGGTTTGGTGTGAAAGGACATGGTTTTATGACATCACATTAAAGTTTGTGTCCGTTTTATGTCTATCTTAATTATTGCAAACACATTTGCGATTAAAAGGATCTTAAACTTGTCCTGTTTCATTCATATCATAACTTGTTACGGATCGTTTTAATTTTAACTATAAATAATTAACATAATTCATGATTCGTTTCATAAATCTTATATGGAATGGGAACTCATTTATGATCCTCTATATACTTCCGCATTTTAAGCTGTGATTTGCATATGGTTGACTTTGTTACACTTTGTACACCAATCTAGATACAATTTCATCATTTCATACTTGTCACTCTATCATTCTGATCAATATTAATAATCATCAAAAACCAGAGTTAGTGTGTTGCTGCTAAAACATGTTTTATTCAAATTGCGAAATCATTATATTTGTATTATAAAGGGAGGTAATCCGAAAATATTCATTCTTGAAAGCTGTATGGCGCAAAAGTGAGTGAAGAGGTCAGCTTACTTTCTCCGTCTTTTTGGTGCTGGGGTTGTCTTCTGTTTATTTCAATAGAACAAAACTGTTAAATCAAAGTTTAAACCACAAGACCCAGAAAACAAGGGGAATAACTGTGAGTACAAGTTTGATTCAAGGAAAATTGTTTTCATGACAGTGCTGGCCTTTTAACAAAGGTATTAACATATAAGACCAAACAAAATATATTTTCATTGTATGGGTAAAGTTGCGGAAGTTTCTTTTATTGTTGAGTATATGTTATGGGATTGAATTTAATACATCAGGACACTCTTATTTGTTTGATTTCCTCACAGCTTCTAGATGGAAACTGCAGTATTCAAGTGAATGTGAACAATGACTTAATGATTTTATTATATACTGAAATGCAAAAGAAACGCAACACAGGAATTTCCGCTATATATTAATTGCATATACTGCACACTTAATTCCACATAATATTCCAAAGAAATCCCAAGATGTTTTGTAAAAAAAATAGTTGCAGTTAATTAGAGAAAGGACATAACTCTGATGTTGTAGATGTTTTAATCACACTACACATTGTAACAAGACATTCATAAATGTTGAAGTTCCTCTTGGAAAAACTGAGCCAGTTCAGTACTGTATTTAACGTAAAGAGTTTGCAGAATGTTGCATCCTAAGTTTGCTCACATGCTTGAGCCAAACGCGTACGATTCGATTAACAGCAGCATATTGTACATACAATATACAGCGGAAATTCCCATTTTGCGTTTCTTTTGCGTTTCAGTATGTATATATATATATATTTGGTCTTTATGGCTGGTGTAATAAACTTTATGTTCGGTATTAATGACTTGTGTAATACTTAACGTAATCATATTTGTATATTAAGGTAAAAATAAATTGTGTTGATCACAATACACACTTTACAAAGTGCAGGATTGAAGTCCAGTCTGCAGTTGTGGCGATCTCGTTAAGTACTTGGATTGAAGACCAGTCTGCAGTTGTGGCGATCTCGTTAAGTACTTTACCAACTGTATTCTGTATTTTCAGGATTGAAGACCAGTCTGCAGTTGTGACGAACACCAGCTATATGCGTATCCATCCGTTTGCCGATTTGAATTATTTTGATTCCGGACAGTCGCGTACATAAGATTCAAGATGGAGCTGGGGTAGCCATCTCCCACAGTCTTCTTTATATCACAGGAGGAAATAACTCGCCAGTACCGTGGAGTGTGAGCACGTGCAAACTTGTCAATAACGCGGAGTGTGAGCACGTGCTTGTGAAGTGAAGAAAACTTCTATTCATTAGTTAGAAGTTAAGGTAAACGGTCAAGGTACTCATCATAAAAAAAAAACCCGAATTAAATCTGGTAGTCTGCTGGATTGCAGAAGTTTTTGTTTCTTGAAAAAAAATCTGAGAAAGAATCGGTAATAGAAAAGTTTTATTTGGGAGGTTAGTTAACCACATCGCCTTGAAGGACCAGTTGTATATATATATACAAACTGTAAGCTACAATTGTGGTCAACCGATTTGTGGACAAAACATTATACTTTGAAAATAATCAAGAAGGAATTGGTAGCCGTTTGGACAGAAAATAAAAGGTATGTTTAATTTTACAATATTTTGGTTTAGTTTTAATATTTTTCGACATGTATAATTTGACCTTTTGATTATCATTTCAATCTGCCCCATTTGACCAAATTATTTTATTAATATTAAAGGGATGTTTATTGAAATTGGCTCCACTGACTGATAACCGGCAGAGCTATACGATGGCATGTCATCCAGTTTCTGTTAGTATGTTAGTTTTTTAGCTCTACTGGCCAAAGGCTGAAAGATTTTGATGAAACTTAATCACAATGATATTTGGGATAGTCTCTCTCAGATTTTTGTTTTTCGCGGCCGCCAGTCATCCAAGATGGCCGCCATGGCTGAAACGAGGTCAAATGTAAGTAAATTTCAAACGACATAACCTCCGAAACCACTGATTCCATTCTACTGAAATATCATATACATGTTCCTTGGGTTGGCCTCTATTAAGTTTGCGTTTTTCGTTATCGTCGAATAATCAAAATGGCCACAACGGCGACCCAAAATTTACATAGAGTTATTTAGGAAAAGTTTAAAAATGACATCTTCTCTGAAACCGCTTGAAGGATATTGATGAAACTTAATCACAAGGATATTTGGGATAATCCCTCTCAGATTTGTGTTTTTCGCGGCCGCCAGACATCCAAGATGGCCGCCATGGCTAAAACTAGGTCAAATTTAAGTAAATTTCAAACGACATCTCCGAAAACACAGATTCCATTCTACTGAAATATGATATGCATGTTCCTGTTGTTGGCCTCTATCAAGTTTGTGTTTTTCGTTGTCAACAAATATTCAAAATGGCAGCCACGATAACCAAAGTTTACAAAGAGTTATATATAGGAAACATGTTTCTTGGGTTGGCCTCTATCATGTTTATGTTTTTGAACCACATCATACAAGTAGAGCGTCTACAGGCCCTCTTGGGCCTCTTGTTTAGCTCTACTGGCTGAAGGCCAGCATAGCTTATGTGATGGCAAATTGTCCTTCATCCTTCCGTTTGCTAACTTTTACCTCGTTTACATGATAGGGACTTCATTATGGGACCTTTACTTAAATGATCTTGGGGTCTCAGGGTAGTACAGCTGCTTGCTAACATCTCACCACTGCAACCTGTGTTTGATTCCATGTCCTGGGTTATAGTTAATGTAGAGTGATTATCCACTCGGATACGTGGATTTCATATGGTTCCCTCCTCTGCGCCATCAATAGGGTTTGTCTTAGGTATTATAGCTTGTTTTGTAATATATGTAACATAAAGTTTATATTTGATAGTTTACATGACGCGTAGTGACCTAAACCTTTTGACCTTGATGGGGTGTACCTACATAATTGTTTAGAAACATTTTGACCCTAAGGACCCAGTATTTTATTGCAACAAAAGCTCTCATGTTAAACTGCAATGAAATTAACTGTCCTTTATCTGAAAACATGTTTTTGATAAACATGATCAAGGCTGTATTCAGATTTTCACTTAAGTATCATTTTTCATGGATTGGATTGTTTAACAGCTCATCAATATGTTATTTCGAGTGACCCCAGAGTGGGGAAGGACTTAGGTTATTTCGAGTGACCCCCAGAGTGGGGAAGGACTTAGGTTATTTCGAGATTTCGAGTGACCCCAGAGTGGGGAAGGACTAAGGTTATTTCGAGTGACCCCAGAGTGGGGAAGGACTTAAGTTATTTCGAGTCACCCCAGAGTGGGGAAGGACTTCGGTTATTTCGAGTCACCCCAGAGTGGGGAAGGACTTAGGTCATTTCGAGTCACCCCAGAGTGGGGAAGGACTTAGGTCATTTCGAGTCACCTCAGAGTGGGGAAGGGAACATAGTTATATGGTTATTTAATGTGCTCAGAGGATAGACTGTGATTCACGAGATCGCCCTGTTTACACACCACTGATCTGACAGACGAGGCTGTGGGAAGTGCCTAGAAATAACCCAATTGTTCTGTTGAGGCTCGAACGTGTTTTCTCAGGATTCAGTGTCGAACCACTGGCCATTTTTGCTGCAGTCTCTATCAGTTCTTAAAGGGACACTGTCCGTAAGTAAGCAGATATTGAGCATAACCAAATAACTGTCTGACTTCTATTCAGTGAAATTTTATTTCGTATACATGCAAACTTGAGCATAGACCCAAAGATGTCAGTAGTAATACATTTGTGAATTTGAAAAAAAAACACGTGACTTCCATTAGCATATTAGGTTTTCTACATATTATGTATTGCGTAATATGTATAGCCCGCTAAGCTCAGTTAGGAGCGACGTCGACTATCGCATGCTCACTATTACTACCTGAGAGTGTTATTTTAGTTTGGGCTGCGAGTTCAAAGGCACAAAGGGGCGTCCGTGGCCGAGTGGTTAACGTCTTTGACTTGAAATCACTTGCCCCTCACCGCTGGAGGTTCGATCCCTCAGGGGCCTAGGAATCTTTATGTGAGGAAGCTGTCCAGCTGGCTTGCGGAACGTCGGTGGTTCTACCCAAGTGCCCGCCCGTGCACGAAAATTGCCCGGAGGGGCACCTGGGGTCTTCCTCCACCAATGGAAGCTGGAAAGTCGCCATATGACCTTAGCTGTTGGTGCGACTATAAAATCCAATTCAATTCAATTCAAACGCACAAAGCGGCACTTCTTTTTTTTTGTACCGCGATTGAATTCCGATATACAGTTTTGCTTTTAATTAGTAAATATTCAATAATGTTTAGTGTGTAATGTTTGTGAACGTAATTAGTATTTGTTTTGTAAGCTAAAAGTTACGGACAATGTCCCTTTAAAATAACATGACAATTGTAATATAACATCTTGAGACCTGAAATGAATAACAAATCACTAGTGGATAGTTATCGATTTGTTTGTCAGTATATCAAATCGTTATACAAACACCATCTGGCATATTATTTATTATATCGGCAGATATCAATGACTATAACAGTAGTCATGTGACACTAGAGGGTCTTAAGATAACCCTGTATTAATATCAGTGATAACACTGATTTATTACAAACTGATTACTAATCACGTAATCTTGGGCAACTTTTTATTTGATTTAAAACTCAGATTATCTTTGTTAATAAGTTAACATTGTTGACACATTTTCTTTAATATACAAGCTTTTGTCCTCTTTTCAGTACTTTTGGGTCATTTTATGTCGCTATGTCATATTGTAGGATTTTAAATAATTTAATGATACATATATTTGCCATGGTATTTTACGACATTTGTTAGATCTATTTTTAGCTCTACTGATCAAAGATCAGCAGAGCTTATGCCATTGTGCGGTGTCCGTCGTCCGTCCGTCAGTCCGTAAACTCTTTTTTTGCGGCGACTACTCCTCTGAAACTACCAGATGGATTTTCATGAAACTTCACAAAAATGTTGCCCATGATGTCTAGTTGATCCTAGCAAAAATTCATGTTGATGTGAAATCCAAGATGGCCACCAAAGCTAAAAATAGATTTTTAACAAGTTTGTAGCGATTACGTCTTGAAAACTATAAGTGATATTGATATGGGACTTATTCTAAAATGATCAGCATGACATGATGTTGGTCCTTGTCGAAAATCGTTTTGATTCAACGTTAAACATGGCTGCCGCGGCCATTTTTGTTTAAATAGGGTTATATAGTAAAAACTTGTAGCGACTACTCCTCTGAAACTTCTTAACAGATTTCATGAAGCTTCACAGGAATGTTGCTCCTGATGTCTAATTGATTCTAGCAAAATTTCAGGTCGGCCAGAAATTCAAGATGGCCGCCATGGCTAAAAATAGATTTAAAAAAAAACAAATTTGTTACGACTACTTCTTGAAAACTAAAAGAGATCTGATATGGAACTTTTTCTAAAATGATCAACATGCCAATATGTTGGTCCTTGTCAAAAATCGTTTTGATTCGTCATTAAGCATGGCTGCCAGTGGCCATCTTTGTTTACATAGAGTTATATAGTAAAAACTTGTAGCGACTACTCTGAAACTACTTGACAGATTTTCATGAAACTTTACAGGAATGCTGATCTAGCTATCAAAACCTATCAATAGAGCTTCAAGGTCATTGATCTCTTGTTAGAATTCCTGGGATTCCCCTAATTGATCTGACAGGAAACATGGAAATAACGACAAAATGGAAATCTTACTCACTCTCCATCTCCTGTAAAAATCTAAATTTATATATGTATATTATATATACCATGCAAATAAATGCGACTAACCGTTTAACTGTAAACAGACGCAAACTGCAAACTGCGTAGCTAATACACCAATGTATTATGACATAAGTATTGACTTTATTGCACTCCCAGAAACCATGTTATGCCAGAACATTAAGTATAAACAAACCTTCGATTCTGTTATTTTTTGCAGACATCTATCACTCAATGCAAAACGAGAAAGTGTCAAATTCACTGGTGCTTTATTTGTGGGTTGCCTATTATTGATATTAACGAGTTAATCTAACTACTTACATAGTAAAGTAATTAATAAATTCAAGTATTGCATGATTAATAAGTATATAATTAACATAACAACCTGATAAGAAATTAAGTGTTACAGGCTATGATGAAATAATCTTTACGCTGGAATTGCTTTCCACTATATAACTATAACCACAAATCCTGCGGCTTAAACGATTAGAGATAAGTTAATTATTAACACTTGGAATAAAAATATAAAAGTAACTATCCCGTCAACAAAAGTCAAATTTTACAACATAATTATATGTACATTGTTTCTAAACCTACCGACGACGAGGTGTATGTATAACTGATATATTTTGAGAATTCAATCTCTATAGACACAGTATAAACTGTTTTCGCCAGCCAGGTCAAAACCCAAACTGCATTGGGCCAAAAATAAAATTATGTTTGTTTCCCCTTCCCGACCCATGCAAAAAAGGGTTGGGTAGGTAGGTAGGTAAAATATTTTTTTTATTTCATTTCTTTTATTTGAGATCAAAACTGGAATACATGCTACCTATAAGACACATTTAAGACAAAAAAAAAAAAAAAAATTTTTTTCGCCAGTGTCGAAAAATAATTCGGGTCGCGGCAATTTCGGTGGGTCGGTCGGGAAGGGGAAACAAACATAATTTTATTTTTGGCCTTGTCAGAGTTACCAGCTCATAATTCATTTTACGCGTATTCAATCACGGGTGTTTTAGGAACCCGTGAATAATTCTTTACTTTTAATTTACACATATACATTATTATTTGACCTGAATAACTGGATAGAGTTTTGATAAACAGTTTTGTAGTGGAACTTTACTGGTTATTTGGCGGGTTAGTTTCCTTAAGTATATTAAAGTCTAGAGCATTTTTCCCCAAGTGACCTGCAGACTACAAGACAATGGAGTCTAAAGACTGGGTATTTGGTCTATTTGTTTTTTGTTTACGCTGACAGACTATCTACATCATCTGGTCTCCCTCTCTCTAAAAGATTAATGATGATGTAAAGATAGGATTACTACAGGTTACTGCCAGTCAGGGAGGAAAAATTAATTATGGAGAATTGATTGTCTGTACTGCTCATCAACACTGTCATTATAGTATATTTTAAGACGCACAAGAAAGGGGAAGAATACATAGGAATCTGGGAACCGTGTCCTATTCTTGCTATTGGTATCCCGTGGTTCTTTAGCATGTCGGGAGGATAGACTTTGATACATGTGACTCCCGAGTTCATTATCCAGGGCAGACATTTTTATGGGATGGCGAGTTGTCCGTCGTCCGTCCGTCGTTAACTTTTGTCTCGTTAAGACGATAGGGCCTTCATTTTTCATCCGATCTTTACCAAATGTTAACAGGTTGTTAATATCAATGAAAGCTCGGACTAGTTCGAAAACCAGCCAGATCAGACCAGTAACAGCGGAGTTATGGCCCTTGATTTAGTTAAAAATGCTATATTGCTATATTTTGCCTCGTTAAGACGATAGGGCCTTCATTTTGCATCCTATCTTTACCACATTGTTAATATCAATAAACACTCGGACAAGTTCGAAAACCAGCCAGATCGGACCAGTAACAGCGGAGTTATGGTCCTTGATTTAGTTAAAAATACTATATTGCTATATTTTGCCTCGTTAAGACGACATGGCCTTCATTTTTCATTCTATCTTTACCAAACTGTACCACATTGTTAATATCAATGAAAGCTCGGACAAGTTCGAAAACCAGCCATATCGGACTAGTAACAGCGGAGTTATGGCCCTTGATTTAGTTAAAAATGCTATATTTTGCCTCGTTAAGACGATAGGGGCTTCATTGTTCATCTGATCTTTATCAAACTTTATCAGATTGATAATGTCGTTGAAAGCTCGAAGAAGTTCAAAAACCATTAATATCGGACGAGTAACAGCGGAGTTATGGCCCTTGATTTAGTTAAAAATGCTACCCCAGTGAAAATGTACACTGAAATTTTACTGAAATTTCACTGAAATAACAGTGAAATTTCACTGAAAGAATTGGGCAAAATAACAGTGAAATATCGTTGAAATTTCACTGAAATCTCGGTGGTGAGATTTCACTAAATTTCGGTGAAATTTCACTGAAAGAATTGGGCAAAATAAAAGTGAAATCTCAGTGAATTTCACTGAAATTTTGGTGAAATTGCATTAAAATTTTGGTGAAATTTTACTAAAATTTTGGTGAAATTGAAAGAATTGGGCAAAATATAAGTGAGTTTCAGTGAAATTTTGGTAAAATTTCACCTGAATTGGTCAAAATAACAGTGAAATCTCAGTGAAATTTCACCAAAATTTCACTGACATTTCAATGAAAATACAACAGTTCAAGAACAATTCATAAATTTATAATGTTCCATCTACATCACTTAGAAGACCTACATGATCATACTTGGTGAAATCTTGCATATAATACTGATAAAATAATATCTGCAGTGCTGTAAACCATTTTTCTAGCAACAAAAAAAACAAGGTCAAATCCGTGAAAACATATGACAATAGGGATTTGGCTTTAAAATACTGTTTCCACTGTCTACATTTAGAAATTTCCTCTTTCAAATACAACTATTGCTTGTATAAGATGCTTTGATACAATAAGTAATGTAAGTATAGTCACAAAACACTTACTTTTAATCATTAAATGGTGCAAGGAAAAACTATAGTTGTTGCAACTTCCAGCCAGATCGGACCAGTTAAGCAGAGTTATGGCCCTGATTTTGTTAAAAATGCTATAATTTGCCACGTCATACGATAGAGCCTTCATTTTGCATCTGATCTTTGCCAAACTTTACCAGATTTTATGATTTCTTTTCTTTTTTTTTTTTTATTTATATATATATATTTTTTTTTAATTGTTTTGAATTTGAATTTGATTTTTTGTTTGAATTTTTTTTTTTTTTTTTTGATTTTTTGATTTTTTTTAATTTTTTTTGAAATATATTATTTTTTTATTGAAATATTTTATTTTTTTTGGAATGTTTTTTGATTTTTTTTTTGAATGTTTTTTTTTTTTTGTTGGAAAAAAAAAAAAAATTGAATTGTTTTTTAGCTAAATAAATTTAATATGATCGTAATAAAAGTTAAACAAGGGCGTGGGGATTTTTATTTTATTGAAACTTGAGTAAACAACAAAAGTACACTCAACAGTACAAGTTTATTTACACTTGAGTAAAAAAACAGTTTTAGCCAATCAAAATTCGTTTTACATTTCCTCTTTGGTCAGTGATTCAAAATGACGCTCTGCTGTCCTGAAATTGAAAACACATGTTTTTTATGCGCGGTTTACGCTACAATACATAACAAAAAGTTTTTTTTCCAAGGATTTCAGGCCCAAAGTCGGGGTGCGCGTTATATGTGCATGCGTGCTATAGGCCGACAAATACGGTATCTTGTATAATTTGTATCACTTATATTTTACCAAACTTCGTCAGTCTGTATCAGACATAATAAATGAAATAAAAAACACGGAAAAATATAAGAAACATTTCTGCCTAAGGGCCGCGTGCTCTGGTCAAACAGCGCTAAATAATTCTTCTAAATAATCCACATTTAATTGCTGTTTTATTCAATAAACCTGCGGAATATTAAATTTAAAATACGATGTAGATGAATCAATTGTCCAACATAATCAGAAGATTAATAAAATAAGCGATCTTCGAAGATTGGATAACAATCCTGAACGGCGCTATTTTAAAAAAGCTGCATCGGGGCACCTTACTAATTATAAGAATTTCTGATTCCTGAACAGAAGTCCCTGGTAAACAATAACAAAAACTATTGGGTATAGGTGAACTTTGAACTTGGAATATCTCAGCAACCAAGAAAAATTGAATATTTTTACATAATTTCTATAAATAGAAGAACTCTGTGGCATGTACTTATTGATATCATAAATACATTATTTTTGGCGAGCACCATTTTTTTTGTCGAGATGTTACGCGCTTTCTTAAAGCAGAAATTTGTCTTAAATCAACAAATCCGCTTTTGATATGTTTTTAAGTATTAAATATGATTATAAATACGATTTTTACTATGCCATTGATGTATGTTCAGTGAAAATATGTTTTTAAAGATAAAAATCGAACAGGCGAACAGGCATTGCTAAAAAATCGAAAAAAATCTAAGGGGAAAAACTCTTGCGCGAATTACCGGAAGTGACGTCATTGGGAACAAACTATTTTTTGTTTACATTGGGACTGAACGCAAAACAGTATACCTTGTGTGAAAATGTGAGATTTAAGCGATCATGATACTGAGTCAGGGGAAATGCCTGTGATAAGACGGTTACACAATGTGCAACCTTACGATTTTGAGCCAGAATACGTGTCTGAGGACGAAAATACATCGGATTCATCAACTGGTGATGAAGTATCAACTGATGATGAAGTCGAACGCGGTGCAGGTGCAAATGGAGAGCTTGTAAAGACTATCGTGTCATGTCATTCGTTACGTTCAGCGGTTCATTACACTATTCACTAATCTAACAAAATAGTGTATTTATACACTGACAGCAACAACAAACAAAAAACAACGTAAACATTGTTTTCATCGAAATCTGACAGTAAGTCACCCGCAACACTGCAATATCTTGGTACATACACAATAACCGCGAAATGTAGTATATTCCGAATGAATGGACCTGGTCTAAATACGAGCGTCAGATTTTTTTGCCGATAAGTAGACATGGAACAAATATATTTATTAGATATTATCCATAATTGATAAAAAATGAATAAAAACAATAATAAATGAAACAGCATATAATTTCGGCACCATAATTTCTATAGTATTATATATTTGCCATAAGTCGCCATCAACACCAAACACTCTAGGAGCGGTGTTTGCAATATGACACGCTCTCTAGTCTCCCCAAATATCAATACAGACTAATCAAATACTGCGGTGCACTATTGAAGTACAGCCTAATTAGGGTACATACGTCGGTATATCACAAAAGCACGCACCATTTAGGGAAACCTAGTTTTATGATATATTTCCTGTTTATTGCAATTACTTGAGCGGTGTAATACCGCCGAGGGCAGACGCGTATTGCACAAGACGGATATATCACATGATATGCGAGCTCTAATTGTCGCGCACGAAGACAGAAAAATACTATAATTTAAATAATATAGCCAAATGTATTATGAGCACGATATAGACAGTTAGTAAGTTTACTTACTCATGTATACTTACTCCTGATATACAGATCGAAAACAGACCAAACATCAAATTACCATAATATAAAGTATATTATTCTATTATACTTGTTTTACTTATTGCACGAGCTAAGAGACGTTATTGTTGTTGCTTTGCCATAAAACATTACTGAATTAATATAAAAGCTAGTAATATTATTAATTTTCTGCCTTGTAATAGATATTCATGAACTATTTTGTTTGTTTTTTTCAAATCCATAGACCTATATATGTTGATAATATATATTTATAACACTATTGGCAGAAGGGATGTATAATTTAAAATTATTAAAATTAAAATTTGGAAACAAACACACAGTGTTTATTTCACCGGATTCATTTAAATTTATATGCTGAACGTTCTTAGCAATATTTAAAAAAAAAGACGGCTACATATTATTAGCGCCGTCAGCTCTTCATTGATTCACGTAAAGACGCATGCTTCTAATTCAACAGCTAAACATTCGCGGTGTATATAAAGATCTAAGACTATACACCTTTCTTCAATTTAGCAGACGTATACCCGAAGAGGTGCTAAGATAATTGAACATAAATTTCAATCTTACTTCATGTATGAATTTCCTTCTCAACGCCGGTCGAATAGGCGAATACAACTTGCCTTAATCCACGAACGGAAAAAACTTCCCCAAATACCCTTCCCGGGACTCCGGCACCAAGGGGGCCGCCAAATACACCCGTACAAGCAAGAGTTACATGTAGAGTTACCTCCTCTTTCCGCAAATAAGTCCTAAAGTTAAGGAGGTGTGGGTAGTTAATGTTGTCGTAAGTATAATAGACAAATATTAAAATTAACAAAATTTTTCATATTGGTCTATAGATTACTTACGACAACATTACAATTGCGACTTTAACACATGAGCTGGGGAGGTACAATGTAACCTGTTATGAGTGCCCGAATATGTAAAGGGGATTTGAACAACTCTGAACAACAAGTAACAAAGCACGATCAAACCTGCTCTAATTACAAGAAATTAAAGCAGACGAGAGCATGAACCCAAGCAACTTACACTCACCATAGCATAATCTGGGATCCTGACTGGCGATACAGCCAGTAGGAGGAGCCTCTAAAACTTCTTAGATGGGCAGATGAACGTTACAAGGTGAATATGGCATATAGAACCAATAATTAAAGAGATGGCAGATGTATCTCAAACTGCCTGAGGGTAAGACTTCAAAAAGAGAAGTCCGGCTCTTATGGCATAATTAATGTACGGATTAGAAGGCGGGCCTAAAAAATAGTATAGCCTACCATAACGTTAGGAACTTACTCATACTGATAGACCTACTCTCTAAACTGATAGAAAACAAGGAGACTGTATCCTGGTTCTAGCAATACTAAAGGGGGGGTATGAACAACAAATACGCCAACTATCATCGGTACCCCTAGGGCTAATGAAGAACGAACCTGGCACTACAGCCCATTAACTGTATGACTGTATGGAGAAGTGGAAGGGGTAAGGAATCTAGAATCTGGACAATGATCTTAGTTGCAAGAAAAGAGTGTTATGTCCTGCAACCGCATCTTACAAGCTACACAAGGAAAGCAACCCCAGAGGGAAGAGATGAATGATGAAGAACTCCATCAGACAAGGCTTAGTCAGGGGAACAGCGAACAAACCCACGTAGGGTTGAGGACAGCAGCTTTGAAGCCAATTACTCCGAAACTACTGAAACTGCCTGGAGATCTAAGCGGTACAGAAGGAGACCTCAATCAACCCTAGGGTAATCCCAAAAAAGCGCAGGTGTATCAGTGAGGAAACTAGCATAATTTACTCATGCTAAGGCTCTGGTGAAAATAAGTTACTAACTTTCTAGAAGAAAATTCCTATATTCACGACGAACCAAAAATTATTCTTTTAATAATTTATTATGTACTTAAGCAGCAAAACATAATGTGCTAAAACAGAGACGACAAAACGTCAACAGAGGCATTACGTCATTCCCGATATTTCACAAGTGAATCCACTGAAATATAAGGTATATCATAAAATCCACTCTGTGGAAAGTTGTCTTGTGGCTGGTATGGGACACGAAAACCGGACTCCTCCCTTACAGGGCGAATGCTCTACCAACTGAGCTAACCGGGACACCATCATAAAACAGAGGTGAGTGGCAGTGATATCAAGTAAGAGACTAACCACTCAGCCACGGGAGTCCCTCATATCAACTTGCCAGCAAAAAGGAAGACTCGGCCAACAACTGCATGTGCAAATGTATAAAACAGCATCTGCCACTGTAAATAATAAAACCTATTGTAAATTTAAACCTACATCAAAAAACGTGGTGATATACATATATATCATTAACTTTTCAAGTGAGCGGCCCACAGAGCAAAGTAGCCGGGTATTTGATAGATACTTGTATACAATATTAGTAAAAGTATTCATATTAGCTGGGTAGAAGAGTCTAAGTAGCAGGGCGAATTACCCGCATACCTCTTAATGACACCCCTCGATATAAATACTACCGGCGTTAAATAAAATAAATGCTCATATACCTGCAAGCCTGATGTCAGAACATAAACAATAGACCCGCAATAATTATCTACTAAACCAGGGCAGGAAACAGTTGCGGAGTTACTTGTCCTACATAAAAATATGAACAGTAACATGGATAAATATCAACATGGATAAATATAAAAGATTTTATCTCAATTCTACTAGTCCTGCCACAAAGAGTACTCATCAAGGCGAGAGGATAAGTTGAATTAGGTGTCCTGATAAAGGAAAACAATTTACATAACGAAATAAACTGATTTACTTCTTTAAGACTGTGGCTACAATTAACGCTGAAACCTATGAACGCTGTGGCGAAGGCCTTGAATACTTACCATAATCATTAGACCATGACGGAGAAGCCGTAGTGACTAAAATCATTCTTGATAGGTCAATTCTTGCGACGGACCTCGACAGTAGGTACCGACTTCTAACGAAGTTGCCTGCAAAACTAGTTCTGTAGTTAAGTCCATAAGGACAGAAAAGAACAAAAGTAATTCACTAAGAATCTTTAGTTAAGGACAAGTATCAGACTCCTGTAGTGGGTATTAAGCAAAACCACGAGAGGAAAATACTTTAAATTTAAATACTCTTAACGATTTTTAGTAAACGCAGAGATATTCAAAAGATACGAAAGCATTCAATAAGGTTCTAAAATCGAGAACATAGGCAGACAATGCTGAAGAAGTGTTTACAAATGTTACAACAACTTGGAAAAAAGGGTGATTCTGTTCAACAAAAGAATAAGTTCTATTTGAGGATGGAATACCTCCAGGCCTGCTATTAAATCAGAATCAGAGATAAGACTTCAATAATTTACCTTCTCTGATTGTAGATGGTCTGTCCAACCAGACGGCTAGTAGATAACTTCACTCTTGGAATGGTTATCATTTCCTTCAGCCTGATAGAGCGCCCTGTCAGTAAGAAGGTATGGCTTCCATACCAAATAAAAAGCCTACGGTATCCCAGTAGAGAGCACTGTCTAGGAAAGTATGATTTCCTAAGGAGGTCTCAGTCCTATTGATGGCATAAACACTGAAAAGGAAGAACAAGGAAAGTGTCCCTGACACATTTTACTTGTATGTTAAAAGTATGTGTCAGAAGTGGGGTCTGAACCCACGCCTACAGTCGTGGACCAGAACACTCGCTTGTGAAGGTATTATCTTGAGTCTGGCGCCTTAGACCACTCGGCCATCCTGACAGCTAATCCATATGTTTATCTAAATAGCTAGCATATGATTTGATTTCCTGTTAGTTCATTGTCATGTTCACATTGTTATGAATATTACAGTAAAATATTCTATTCTATTCTATTTAATCTGTGATTATACAACACGTAAGAAAGTATAATAACAGATAAATGTGACCCATGACAGAAATTTCCCCTTGCATGCGAGTACCAACACAGAAACCTAAGTCCTCTTCCCATACCGTAGAAAGAAGTCTTTATTAGCTTTCCTCAAGACTACTAGTCTGGATTTTATAATAGCAGAGACCTTCAGAAGAAACTACATGCTTCGTTAGGTGGCCCTAACCATAACAACGGTATTGAATACAGTAAGAATACAGTAAGAATACAGTAAAATACAGTAAGAATACCTTAGCTGTCTCTAGACAGGTGACGGTTGCTCCTAGACCACCCTCTTGTGTTGACTCTCTGAAAGGTGACCTGGAGGAGTGAATAGAATCTGTTCTGAGGACCTTCAGATTACCCATGAGGCAGAGAGTTTGGAGTCGGCGTGACACCCGCACTACCTGGCAGCCTGTAACTGAGCAGGAGTGGGTGGGGTACGGGACTGCTTTCGCCAGGACTGGGAGCCACAACCTCAGAAGGACGAGTAGCCTTCGTTTTGGTTGTCTCCAGTGCTTTCACCTGGACTGAGAGCCATGAGCTCCGAAGGACGAGTAGCCTTCGTTTTGGTTGTCTCCACTCCTTTCACCTGGACTGGGAGCCATACACCTCAGAAGGACGATAGGACGTGCACTTCATTTTGGTTGGCATTCCCCATCCCAGGAAGTATCTGGCAAACAACCTTTAACTAGGAAGGGCTAGATACCTTTCACTTGGAAGGGTAGCCCTGGGCGACAGAAGGGCCAAGGGCCTTTTTCTGAGCGCCAGGTCTAGCCAACCAGCGAATGTGAACACATTGCTGTTACTGAAATATAAGAAAATAACAGCAGAAGGTGCTAGATGCAACAACTGTAATTATATAACAAACAAAACAAAACCCAACAATATAAGAAGAAAAACTATTTACTGGCGTGTTGACACGAGTAGAAAAGGTGCCTACGTTCCAGTGTCAAATTCAAACTCCTAATAGAAGTTAAAAGCCATAATTCCGAAATTTACAAAGGTTGCGAAACCGGAAGTAGATTGCATGTGTTTTGTTTACGAATTGCGGTTTGAATAAACAGCGTAAAGAACAAAAACCAGTGTAAAAAACACCAAGTACGCTTATAAACTTGTAAGAAAATAACATATGGGAAGTAAAATTAAAGTAATAAAACAATTAAAACCATTTGTTACATGGAAAAAGAACAAATATTTTGAGACCGTCGATTTATTCGTCTTCTATCGAGGACGCCACGACGGAAAGATGAGGTAACTCTACATGTAACTCTTGCTTGTACGGGTGTATTTGGCGGCGCCCTTGGTGCCAGAGTCCCGGGAAGGGTATTTGGGGAAGTTTTTTCCGTTAGTGGATTAAGGCAAGTTGAGTATATTGCAATTGTAATGTTGTCATAAGTAATCTATAGACCAGTGTGTGCTTATCTAAGAAAATATTTAACCTGGACTATATTGTCGATTTTTTACACGTTTCTGATGACTTTTTTTAGCCAGTCTGGTTTAGTCAGGTCAATATTGGGAACAAGTATTATTAGATCGGCGAATTTTAAAACACGTAAAATATTATTTTTAAACAATGTTTTGTCTGTTGGAACTTCCCTGTGATTCGCCGCAAACTTAGCACCGAGAAACACGGCGATCGCTTTCTTTCGACACTGCATTTTCCAATCGCGGAATGCCGGTGATATTTACAATCTGCAGCAAAATTGTGGCGATTTTCGTCTGTAACTGAAAACGAAAAAGTCGTAATCCGCGTGGCACCATCTGTAAACAGAATGGTCTTAAATCAATGAAAGAGCAGTCCATTATATAGGTAGCGGGTTAAGGGTTAAAAATCACAGTAAAAATGTCAATGTAACTATGTCAGTTGTGGTGTTTGCATGAACAAATTTAAAGGAAAGTCACTAATTTAATGGCAGAAATCCACATTGGAAAGTCATGTAGTCGGTGTAAAAATAGCCCTGGTTAAGAAATTGGTAGGAAATTTCTGTCTAACCTATCCAGACAGCAAAAACTGTAATCCAGAAGGCAAATTATTTTCAAGAAAATATGTTGGCTCTAATTAACAATTGAGAATTAGTCTTGTCAAGTGGAATAAGCCTATCAAGGCACAGAATGTACTTCTGTTCAATTTAATTAATTATTTTGTTTGCATGTACTTCAAATTGTTGGCCTATTTAATATATCTTCGTGAGGATTTTATTTATCACATTTCAAACATTTCAAGTGCCAATTGAGTCAATATAGTTTGAATTAAAGTCAACTTTACTTCAGGTTTTGATATTGGAACTATTAAAAAAAAAATGGAATTGAGAGTATCATCAGAGCTTCTGCCCTTGGAAATATAATGCATAAAATTAATGTATGTTAAAGTTCTCCGGCCATGTTTTGTGTCATGACATGTTTATGTTTATTTAAATCGAAATCAATACACAACAATAGATATTTACAAGTCACACATTGCAATATCTGTGAAAAGCGAAAAAACAATTTTATTTGATGACGTAGAAAACTTTGAACAGGTAAATTAATCCACAGGTAAATGTATTTATCAATTATCTGGCAATAGTTGTGCAGCTATACAATTCAGATTTACCTCATTACCCCGTGCAGTCACATAGTGGTATAATTAAACGTTGTATCTAATACTTATTTTTACATATAACTTAGTAGCGAATTTAAATATACTGAAAGGAAAAAGAAACGCGACACGGGAATTTCCGCTATATATATAATGTATATACAGTATGCTGCTGGTAATCGAATGGTACATGGCTACGTAAGATATTTCCTTTCGGAAAAAGACTAAAACAACATGTAACACAGCAAATAGTATTCCTGCAAAGTTTCATTATTGACAGAGTACCCGTTTGGCTCTAGCATGTAAGCAAACATAGGATGCAAAATTTTGCAAACTCTTTACGTTAAATACAGTACTGAACTGGCTCAATTTTCCAAAGAGGAACTTCAACATTTATGAATTTCTTGTTACAGCGTGTTCTGTGATTAAAACGTCTACAGCATCACAGTTGTGTCCTTTCTCTAACTGCAACTTTTTTTTCCACAAAACATCTTGGGATTTCCTTGGAATATATATGGAATTAAGTGTGCAGTATATACAATATATAGCGAAAATTCCCGTACCACATTTCTTTTTCCTTTCAGTATATATGACTTTGTGTCTTGCCAGGACTATCAAGAAATGTTCATGTGATGTTTAAGAGATTTGATAGTGATAATACTACAAAAAGTGTGGCCATTCATCTTTAAATATGAAGCACAGTGAAAATACGCTTGCCAGTCAGCCGGACCTGACTTGAGGTCTAGTTCAGAAAAATACTTTACCACAAGCATTTTAGAGGTACAATATGTAAGTAAAATAAAAATAAAGTTTTTTATGGTCTCAAATAAATGGCCCACTTTTGTAAAATGCAATTCGGTTAAACGAGGGTATATGGTAGTTGTTCTCTATCTTGCTCAGGCTTATATAGAATGTGAACATGGTAACAACATGGAAGATGGCATATGTTGCAGATAGTCAATCAGGTATTAACTATGGAGATCAAAAGCACAATGTTTTAATTTAAGGATGTGTTTCCTCGTTAAAATAATACGCCAACATCTGTCGCATACACAACAGAATCTGTCGCATATGCAGATCGACATTAGAATATCACAGCGCGTATCCCATACATTGATTTAGCACTGTTAAGTTCACACTCTATGGACAGGATTATAAATGAGCGAGTCCAGTGTTGCTATTTTTGCAGTTTTGAAGTCTTTATCAAATTTAAAATCTGCATTTAATTTACTTTTGCCCTTTGTGGTTCCTGGGCAAGAATATGGCCACTGCTTATCCAGACCGAGGGGTAAGATCCCCCACACACCCCACCCCCGAATTGATGTTCATGTTCATTAAAGGTCTTCATCACCATCCATGTATTGTTTCAGGTACTACTTGAGTAGTGGCCGAAATAAATTACCGTGGCTCCAGCGAAAAATGAAGTGTTTGCAATAGAATTTGATGCATTTCTGCAGGTGAGAAGGTTCTAGGCCCATTCTGTATATTTTTAGCTAGATGTAAATGGAGAGTGGGCCTGGAATGTTCATTCCCGTTGGCACCATATAATCTTTTTGTGTCTGTGCGACGTAAAACCGCTGTTCAACTCTATTTACTTTTCTTGATTTATGGACATTATTAGTAAGGTGAACATCCAGTTGATATTCGTATATATTTTTTATCATTTAAAAGGGTAAATAATGTGAAAATTAGCTGGATATAGCAAAATCTCCTTATTTCAAGCCCAACCTCACTATTTCAAGCCCAGTCTCCCAGTTTGAAACCCAGTCTCCCTGTTTCTGTGACAAGACTCTTTCTACTTGGCCTCTCTGTCGGAAAGGAGTTGGCTAGTGTAATAGATAGTCTGGTCTCGGTAAGTTGGTTCATTTAAACACCGAGATGGACTTAGCCCATCAAGGACAAGCTCATGAGACAGATCTGCTTTGTAGCATGGTGTACTTAGTGACCTTGCCAGAATAACTACCTTTCTCTAACTTCCATTTATTGCAAGTTAGAGCATGGTATAGCTCCTCCCCATTTCTGAATTGAATGCTTCACTCAGTGTTTTATCTACAATGTTTTTCCTGTGAGTCAATTTCCATCATAATGACAAAATCAATGATTAAGTCTATGAAAATTATCTATCACATTTTGTGATTTTAATGAATCAGCTTAGACAAAAGGGAGTATTTGACTAAAAAACAAGAGGTAAATAAATCGCTGTTCAATGCTTTGCAATAATTTCACCAGTCTTACTACAATATTGGACTTTACATTGCTTTTTGTTTACACTGAGGTGTACCTCTTGCTCTATCTGTGGCTGTGTGAATGAAAAGTGAGTTTCTACTGGATACCCACATTGCTAAACATTTTGTAAATATATATCCTTGATGTTTGTCCTTGGTGAAATATTTTGACAAGACAGGTGACCTGAAGATTTCAGATTAGTATGTTTGATGGTGATAATTGATGGGACAGTTTAAATAGTTTAAAGTCTATCTATGCTTTGTTATCTTGTGTTTAATGACAAATTTCAGGTCAGGTCACTGTGTATGTCATCATGATGTAAGGCCATAATAAATTGCTAGCTAGATTATCATCCCGGCCTGACCCCGTTTTTCATGCTGTTCGGGCAATTTTTATTTCTTCAAAAAAACGCTTTGACACCGGTTTTCCAAACAGCTTTCCACGTTTTCCGCTGTTTCGAGAGTCGCATTTTGAACCTGTCCACTGAAATCCAGAAACGTAATAACTGATGTTGAGGTACAAAACTTCTTTTCAAAACAACGCGAAATTGGCAAATTAAATGGGGAAAAAATGGTGTTTGTTATCATTAAAGCGGTAAAGGGTGTTGCAATTATGAAAGACTTAGGTTAGGTTGTAGAGCGGTTTGGTTGTGGAGCATATTACATTTTTACTACACGTTTATAATGATTTTGTATGTGGGAAATTAGATAAACAATCTCCCGTTGCAGATGGTGTCACTGCACAGCATGTCTTTGGTGATGAAGACCGTGTTGAAACTTAGTACAACTATCTTGTTTGCAATGTATGTATATGTATATTGTAAAACAATCTTTGTAACAAAGAGAGGTCGTGTCACAAACAATTAAACAATTAAATGATCTGCGATTTAAAAATGCTAGTAGCCAGGGATCTAAGAAGTACTCAAGTTGTTGTTTATTACGTCTCTGCCTATACTAGAGCAAAGGAGGCTAATGACGACGCCCTTCTATTACCTAATATCTGTCATTAATTACTGTTCTGTTGGTTTTTATGCCCCATATAGTGTTACATATCCGTCCGGACCTAAGTCACATCGTCCGTACGTCATGTTTTTATATTCAAGTTTTTTATTAAGTCAATTTCTCAGAGACCAAAAGCCGTACAGTTTTCAAACTTAAATCTATATGGCAGCAATATGTTCCTACCCAAATCAGGTCAATATAAATTAACTTGACTTACTTTTTACACTTTGTTAATTTACATCAAAAAATTTCGTTCAAGTTTTAAATCACTAGAACAGTGGCAGAAAAACAATACACATGGCTCCAGCGTAAATGGAGTGTCTGCAAAAGAATTTGCAGCAACTCTGCAGTTCTGCAGATGGGTGAGAAGGTTCTTGGCCCATTCTCCATATTTTATCTCGATGTACATGGAGGATGAGCCTGGCATGTTCATTCCTGTTAGGCGCCATATAACCTTTCATGTGTTGGTGTGCCTTAAAACACCAATTCAATTCAAGATTTTTACATCAGAGTTTTTTTTAAGTCCATTTCTCCAACACCAGATGCCTTAGAGCTTTCAAACTTTACAAATGTTGATAACTACATGACAGCGATATGTTCCAATGAAAAGTGGGTCAATATGAATTACCTTGACTTACCTTTGGCACTTTGGCAATTTCGACAGTTTTTCTTTTAAAATGATCGCCAATGCCTAGACTACTATCAAGTTTGTTGAAATGAAGTCACTGGGGTCAAAAATGGCTGTGCCACGAGAGTCGAAAATTTGTATATTGAGATTTTTCATGTTTTTCATAGACTTATACAGGATATTTTTTTTAAAAAAGTCTTCTTTTCTGAAACAACAAGGCACAGAGCTCTCATATATTACAAGAAGCATCAGCCAAGTTTGTTCAAATGGTGACCTTGGGGTCAAATTTGGCACCTTCCCAGGTGTCACAGTTTTACATAGGATTTTCTTTTATTAAAATCTTCTTTTCTGAAGCTACAAGAGCCAGAGGTTTAAAATTTTGCATTTACTGTAAGCTTATGGTCCTTTACCAAGTTTGTTTAAATGGTGATCCAGGCGTCACATTTGGCCCGCCCCAGGGGTCACAATCATGTTTTACATGTTTACATTTGCTATAAGCTTATGGTCATCTACCATGTTTGTTCAAATGGTGACCCTGGAGTCAAATTTGGCACTGTCCCGGGCGTCACAGTTTTACATAGATTTATATAGTAAAACAATTTATCTTGTTCTCTGAAACTATAAGAGCCAGAGGTTTAATATTTTGCATTTACTATGAGCTTTACCAAGTTTATTCAAATGGTGAAATGGTGACCCATTTCATTTGGCCCTGCCCAGGGGTCACATGTTTTACATAGACTTGTATAGGGAAAAACTTAAAAAATCTATTCCCTGAAACCACAAGGCACACAGCTCTCACATATTACATGTAGCCCTGGGACCACATTTGGCCCTGTCCAAGGGGTTACACCCTAGCACCTTCATTTTGTATTTGATCTTTACCAAACTTTGTCAGTGTCTTTTTATCAATGTTGTTAACACAACAGAGGCCACATTTCTTGAACAATCTTAACCAAACTTGCACAGATTGTATATGACCATAAGATTTCGAAGAAGTTCAATAATGGGCCAGTTCTCAGGTGATCGATTTAGGATCATCTTGGCCCTCTTGTTTATTAAGTCAATTACTCACATACCAAAGACTTACAGTATTCAAACTTCATACACACATCTATATGGCACCATTATATTCCTACCCAAATTAGGACCATATAACTTGCCTTTTAATATTACACTTAACATTTTGTTACTCCATTTTGTAAGCAACCGATGACCCTTTAGCGGGGCATTTTCTAGTTGGACTTGTGATGCCATGAACCATAACACACAAACATCATCGTTGATAAAATGCAGTGACATTTTTGAAACAAACCATTGGAAAACCAAACATCGTATATTTCTAGTGGCATAATTATCCATTCCTATAAGCTGATCGAGTGTCTTAAATCTTAGCATTTTATGTCAGTTTTGTCATTCCGCTTCATGATATATTACATGTTGTTGTATCATTTGTCAACTGGAATGATGTTAACCACCATTTGTTTTACTCTAAACCTTTCTCAAATACGTCACACGAGGGTGGTCGATATTGGCAGAACAAAAGCCTTCATTCTGCTTTTATCGATCCCTTATTTGAAAATACACAAACTCACAAACATTAAATATTTTTATTTACTTTTGAATGAACGAGGAAAGTCACTGTTTTCATTTGTTACTTTTTTTGGTTAAGAGACGATCATTACATGGTCACGCCTTAATTCCATTAAGCGATGGGAAAGCTTATATTAGTAGGATTTTATAACGGGTATTTTGACAATAAAACATGTTTAAAAACATTTTACTGAAAAAAAATGTGATAACCTTTTTAAAATTACCTATTGAATGTTTTAATTTTACCATATGCAAACTTTTAAAGCCGAAAATAATGTTTTATTTCATACCCCAGCCAACCCCGTTTTCGCTTCTTGGAGAAGGGGATGGGTGGGCTATGAAATTCAATACTCGGACCATGTAATGATGGTATGAGTGAATAGTTTCTTCTTTTTCTTTGGCTTGCCTCTATATTAGCATCCTGTCTTAGATTTATTATTAGATAAATGAAACCAGTTAAACTGCCTGTACTTTCCCCAGGTTATGTTAGAGGTGTCAAAATTTCATGTCACAGACAAGTGATAAATAAGTTTGTCTTTTCGACAAAAGAGTTGCAGAAATTATCGCAATATGTTGTCAAGCGAAGGAAATGAGACAGGAGGAGGGTTAGTCGTGAGATATCACATGTATGAGAACCATCACCATACCGTATGTGGGACATGACATTTTTGTTTGGTCAGATGGAGTTGTAGGTGCACTGATTTTGGCGCTGACCGGACGAAAAAGAAAGAAAAGAGAGTGGAATGTCCACAGTGTGAATTAAGACGTGAATGAATTGTGTAGACATATAACATTGTTTTAAGTTGTTTTGAAATAAAAAAATTTTTTAAATATAATTATAGTCAACGTTAATTAAGCTGTTCTGATGAGTGTATCTTCTGGTTTCTTAAATATGTTGTTATTTTAAAAATCCTACAGGGGTCGATAATATCAGAATAGGGTCGATGTTAGCAGTGTTGAACAGGGTAAAAGAAACTATTCACTACCTTGTATTACGTTTTATATGTGATTATGAAGCAATCCAAATTTTGACCAATGAAAGCCCCTGTTACAAAAACGTGTTGACATTAGCAGCATTTTTTATGTTAAATGTACTGTTAAGGGGTCGATAATAGCCTCCTTTGCTCTATCCTCTGTTGCAGTTGAAATATTTTGTATTATTTACACAATAACTATTTCTGATCATCTGAAAATATTTAATTCTTAAATTAAATTGTGCCTGAAAGTATAAAACACTATTAAAATGTGTTTCCAATCTTGTAATTACCTAGTAGAGTATTGTTGTTGTTTTTGCCTTGTGCCGAGGCATGCCCCGTCCCTATTTTGAAATAAATTTGGATGATAAACTAGCAATTGATTTATTATTTAGCCTAAAGTAACAAATTCGTCTGTTGATGGGACAGTTTAAATAGGTGTTATTTTATGTCTATTGTAACCAGGAGTAAATACAAAACAATTGTTAGTATGTATAAATAAATTGAATTGATGTTTGACAGTGCACCAACTCAAAAAGTTTATATGGCGCCAACAGAAATGAACATTCCAGGCTCACTGGATAAAAATATGCAGAATGGGCCTAGAACCTTCTCACCTGCAAACTTGCAGAGTTTCTGCAAATTTCTTTTTCCAGAAGTTTAAAAAACATCAAGATTGTCATGTGTCACTGACACATCAAGATTGACACATCAAGATTGCCACATGTCACTGACACATCAAGATTGCCACATGTCACTGACACATCAGGATTGCCACGTGTCACTGACACATCAAGATTGTCATGTGTCACTGACACATCAAGATTGCCATGTGTCACTGACACATCAGGATTGCCACGTGTCACTGACACATCAAGATTGCCACGTGTCACAGACACATCAAGATTGCCATGTGTCACTGACACATCAAGATTGTCATGTGTCACTGACACATCAAGATTGCCATGTGTCACTGACACATCAGGATTGCCATGTGTCACTGACACATCAGGATTGCCACGTGTCACTGACACATCAAGATTGCCACGTGTCACAGACACATCAAGATTGCCATGTGTCACTGACACATCAAGATTGTCACGTGTCACTGACACATCAAGATTGCCACGTGTCACTGACACATCAAGATTGCCATGTGTCACTGACACATCAAGATTGCCATGTGTCACTGACACATCAAGATTGTCATGTGTCACTGACACATCAAGATTGCCATGTGTCACTGACACATCAGGATTGCCACGTGTCACTGACACATCAAGATTGCCACGTGTCACAGACACATCAGATCTTATTATTAGCCTGTGAAGAGTGCTGTAATTTGAGAAAAAAAACTTGATTTAAAATAATTTCCATTGTATTTTTTTTCAGGACAAATCCACCAGGTTAAAGGATGTCTCATCACAGAAAAAGTGATTTTGCTGTTGTTGTAAGTATTGCTGTTCTGGAAAATAGTTGGGAATTATTGGTCAAAACGGAATCCCTAATGTTTCAAGGAATTTAGATGTCGTGCCAAATAAAACTATATGCGTGGTTCCGGTTTCTGACCCCTTTTTGAATAGACCAAATCTAAAAAAAAAATCTATCTGTTCTGTAACTGATATGTCCACAAATTTGTATTTAAGTTAGTTTATTAGGTTATGAAGGTATTGAGTGGAAACAACAACAACCAAAAAAATGTCCCTATATACCCTGGTTTATTTTTGTTGAGCATATTATAGGAACCACACAGTCATATATTTTTATTTGACCTCATTTGAAAAATATTATCACTGTCATTATGATAATTTCTTTGTTAAATATTTGAAGTAATACATTCTGTTTTTCAGCTTTTATATAAAAATGCAAGCCAAATTATAACTGCAAGGATCGTGCTTCTAAGTACAAACAACAGCTGTGCATGTCTGTATATATATATTTTTTTAAATGCTAGAATATATGATTTTAAGCTTGTTTTATCAAAGTTTTGTTTAAATCAAGTTAGAAGGTTTTTTTCATAGTGTATGTAACACATATATTTCTTAGTAAAAACCTAGCAAGTCTTATCAAAACATTGCATGAAAATTGCTCTGTAAAGGGTTTGTTGTACATATATATGATATATATTAACTAATATAATAATAAAAAGCTGGAAGCTGGAATCTAAACCTTGTTAAAATATCGGTTGAACATACATGATGGAATTGAGTAAATTTTGCTGTGAACCTTGATAAATTTTGATCGTTGTTTTGATATAGCCAAAATACCTCGAGGTATCAAACATCGAGGATCTTACATGAGAGCTAATTTATTATTGAATTTATTAAACGAGTTTGCAAAAATATGATTTGACTGCTCATTCAGCATCATATCATTTTGCTGGAGTTTATTAAATGAGTGAGAAAAATAATATGATGTGCTGCAGACTTGCCGAGCATTGTATCATTTGGCCAGCAAGTTAAAGGGACACAAGGCGATCACTTGATTGTTGTCTGCATCATTGTTGTCTGCGTCTGGGTTAAAGTTTGTATGTAAGCGTGCATCTCCGAAACTACTTTAAATAATGGATTGAAACTTCAAACATGTGTTTGGTCAGCATCATAAGACTACATCATACAGCCAGGTTCTATAACTCAAGCTTTTTTTTTGACAAAATTATAGCCCGTTTTATACTTACAAAATTTGGTTAACAAGTGCAATAATTCTGTTATGCAATTAAGCTAATGGATGCCCTTCAACATAGTTTCCCAGTAAACAATACCTTGAACGTGGAGCGTCTGCACCCACCGTCGAGCGTCTGCATCCACCGGGGGTGCTTCTGGTTATTAAGCATTACAGTTAGCACTTTGATTTATTAATCAAGTATTATTTTGACTTTAATAGGCCTGCTCACAGTGATAATGAAATACAACCGTTTTACCATAGGTTAAACTACATTATTGGTGCAGTATAATCAACAGATAGTAATATGCAAAAACAATTTGATTTTTGCTATTCTAATAATTAATATTAATCATGGTTGAAAAACTACCTGGATGCCACAAGTTTGAAAAAAAATAATCAAGATTGCCGTGTGTCCCTTTAAATTAAATAAAAAATAAATTGGCATGAATTTAAGATAATTCATAATGTCACATAACGTTCTTTCTTTGAATTAACCATTCCATTTATATGACAAAGGGTTACTCGCAGACTGATCTGGATTTACAATGGACGCAAAGGCTATTATATTCGTGCTTAGCGGGTTAAGTTATACCACTGTCGTGCTTAGCGGGTTAAGTTATACCACTATAGTGGATTATCAAAAATATGGATTTGTAATATTTTGCGCCCAGACTGTCGGTTGCATAATCAGATTTGTTATTATGCTTAAATGCAAATAAACCTAAGTTGGTCGTTGACCTTGGTCAGGTTATTTATACAGTAAGCTAACCATTAATTTTGTAGGGTAAATTGGTTTTGGGAATTTTGGACCACATAATAAAGTATGGTCTCATCGAGTTGGTTGTTTTAAATGTCGAGATGGGCAGAGGGTCTCATCGAGTTGGTTGTTTTAAACTTCGAGATGGGCGGAGGGTCTCATCGAGTTGGTTGTTTTAAACATCGAGATGGGCGGAGACGAGACCATACTCTGCTTATTTTGTAGCATGTCCATTTCATCTGTCTGCCATACTCTAACTTCCAATATCTGGTAAATATTGTACACCAGTTATTCTGACAGGTGTTATTTTCAATTACATGATTTACACCTGTGCAAATGCAAAGGAAATTTCAGCGACCATGCTGCAATGTACGATTTTTTGCCACTCATCCAGTTTCACGTGCCCTGTTCTTTCGTCATATCTGAAATTTATTTTTTCATGATGCTTAAAACAAGGTGAGGAAAGTGATTGGAATCCTGGTGGTCCGTGCAAATGAAAAACTGGAGCAAAAATAGTGTTTTTTTAGCATTTTGCGAATTATCTGCTTATGGTTTTCTATTATTGGTTAGAACTGGACGGAGTATGTGATCTCTTTTTCATGAAAGCATCCCTTGATGCAGTTTGGAATGTCAGAGATATTTGCAAGTTGTTTTGATTGGTTTTTGAGGTTGCATCTGCTGTTGCTGGGAACATATTGACTTTACGTTAGATGAACGTGCAATGCATTGCTTCATTAGTGGGCACATGTTAGCTGACTATCAAAAGAATAAGAATTGAATTGTTGTTCAGTGGTTCAATCATCAACACATAATTTATAGGTTATTTAGAATCGCCTTATAAGAAAGCGTTGAGGTTACATTGCACCATTGATTTTCCTTCTTTGTTTTATATAGGACGAATGTATATCAAGAGATAAAAAATGCGCATTTTTCTCTGTAGAAAATTTTAAAACACATACCTATCAAACGATCGAGTGTTCGCCAATATAAAAATGCAATAAAAACTGGGGGTCATGTATCATGTAAGAACAAGCCAATCTGTTGAATGACGTCACGTTCTATTTTGACACGTCACAAATAGATTTACCCCATTTCTACTTTCGCTTTACTGTCTATGTCAATTATAATTAAATAACTCAAACAAACACTAATCAATGTTCACAATACATCATTTGGCTGAATTATAGGTAATAATAACAAAAAGCAATCAAAAGTATGCATTTTGTATCACTAGTAAGGCAGGGAAACGTTTTTTATTAGGCACTGTTTGACTATACACCACGCAATGGTGCAGTGTAACCTTGATGGTCGACTGAATGGTGTTTTATGTCATTTTAAGCACATTTTAGGCTATATACAACTTTTTCGTGGTGGAGACAGACCACCCACTTTTTCCTGGTAGAACCAGTGCTGTATACCTCCTGCCATTCGTAAGAATCGACACTTTCTCACAAGTCGAGCTCCCAGTGGGATTCGAACCCGCAGTGGTGAGAGGTGAGAAGGTTTCAAACCCTGCGTCTTTACCATCCTGGAATAAGAAGGAAAGGAGTCTGGGCAATGTGCACTACACTTACTATCTAAATGATTCCTGTGGTTCTTTAACATGCCGTGAGGAAAGATTCCAAAACATGGATCCACCGGGTTTACATCCCATCCGACAGACGAGGAATTGAAGGTCGTTTCTGTTGAATGGGGATGTACACCTGGCCGAATAGGAGAGTTGTGGGCATCTCTGGTGTTGAGTAAAGTGTATGTTCGACTTTCGTGTTATCCTAAATTCCACTTAGTACCTGTCTTTATGAAACTTTGTATTTTTTGGGGTTGGCAATACACTTAATAAGTTTGGGGTGAGTATGTTAAAGGTCAAGGTCATATTGATCTTAAACGTGACCTTGTTAATGGTTGGTAATTGGTATGGTCAAGCTGCGCTGGTCTGGAATTTATTTTTACCAATAATTATGTTTATAAGTATGGGTTATGTATAAATATTCGTCACATATTGGCGTGTGATAAGCTTGGAGGACGGTCCCACAGCAGACGATCTCACAGCAGACGACACTTGAATATAGAAGTATAGATATTAGCAATTCCAGTAATCTAAAAACTTCTTTTAAATCTTGTCCACAAGGATGATGATGATCTAGAATTTGGTCCACAAGATACCGTTGATCTTGACAATGTAAGTTTTCGAGTTTTAGAATGTGAATGACCTTAACCCTTTTTTTGTGTTGGTTGCTCTGCATTTAAGTTTTGCTTATTTTTCACATATTTTGTTTCCGCCTTTTGTATCGATTATTTTATGCATGATTAGTCTTGCGACTGTCGAAAGTGCACGATCGTTGCTAGTTACCATATCTTTTTTTCCAAACAGCCAGACAATGTGGTTAGTATAAAAAATACACAGCTTTCGTAGATACAAATAAAATATATATTAATTAGAATTGTATTTTCCCTAGACATTTCCCATTTGTTGTTGTTCCTGTCTGTGTGTAGAAATTACTTTGATTGTGTTAACATTGTAGAAAAATTAAGCAAAAAACAGAATGAAGAAGGTGATGAATGAAATATGTATATGTTAATAGATTTGTATTGAGATATATGCACAAGTTCTTCTGTGTATAAATAGTGTGAGACTTTAGGAGCGCAATATTTATCCACAAAAGAATATTGTGCAGAGTGCAATACTATATCAAGGTACAAATATAATAACCCCTTTATTGCATATGCATTTTTAATATAATAAAAAAAATAGATACTGGCTGTATACCAGATATCGTCATTGGTGGTGCTTGAATTTTATGTTGGTTTGTTAATATATCTAAATAAAAAATAGTCAACGAATAAATATTTTTGTTGGTAGAGAAGCTTACCCCTTTGCCATAAATATTCTGTGTTTACATTGTTTCTATTCTCGGTAACAAGTGTCACATGACCAAATAATCCTTATTTGGGATGATAAAAACATTTGTAGTTATTAATTGAAACATAAATATACCATTGCATTTGAATACACAAAACAAATATTTAGAAAAAAGTTACATCTACAATTTAAAATGATTTTTCAGCTGTACCATCGGGTGTTATTTACTTCACTTTCGACGTTCTTAATTTAAAGGGAAATAACTGTTCACAAATTTAAATTGATTGACGTCTACACGTCTTCCTTGGCAGAAATGTTTTGCGGACGCTTTTAGTTTTTTGGGCATGTAAAATTGATGCAATGGATCGACGTAAAGGGTCAGACATTTAAAAACGAAATTTTCCTGCGCATTTGTATTAGCGCGTGATTCCCGCCATAAGTATTTTTTCCCTCTCCAATCGTCTGATGATAGTGTGTAGTGATTTGTAAAATGGAGTCAAAAAATAATCACAACATCGAGCGTTTTATTGATAATGACGAAATCTGGTGAATGACGATAACTGGTACACAACCAGTATATGTAACAAAATTATATATTTTAACAGTTTATTTTCATCAAAAACATTTATTTAAAACAAACATTTTCATAAATTGTGGGAATTTTCCACAATAAAAATTAAAAAATACTACGATTTGTTATTATCGCTTGGCATACTTCCTTTGAAGAATATGTGTAACTGACCATTGCACCACTCCCAAACGAGTATGCAAAAGTAGTTCCAAGTACAACACACACAGTATGACTGCAACACGTTGGATATCGGTGAATATTGACATTTCCATTTACATTGAAAGCAAACAAATGTGTATGCAATATTATACAATTATGGACTTTTCAGCTGTTATACATGATGTGATATGCACCAAAAAAATCATTATTGACCGAGGCGATAGCCGAGGTCAATAATGATTTTTTGGTACATATCAACATCATGTATAACAGCTGAAAAGTCCATAACTGTTTTATTATATAACCCTCAATTTACAATTATATAAAACAGGTCAATATCAAAAAAACAATTATATAAAACAGGTCAATATCAAAAAAACAGGTCAATATCAAAAAAACAGGTCAATATCGCTAGATATTTTTTCTAAAAAATTACTTTTTAGCCAATGAAAACGCGTCTATTTATAGGTTATATAATAATAAGCGATATCGCACCTGAAGGTGAACAAAAGGAACTGTTTCTCCGGAGTTATTAATTACATGTAGCATGCATTTTGACACGAGTAGCCATTTTATTATATAGCACACATTGTACATGCACATTTTTGTATTGCTCTCAAGTTTATATAACTTTCGTTGATGATGACGATGATGATGATGACGACGACGACGATGACGACGATGACGGCGACGGTGATGATGATGATGATGGTGATTGTATTGATGATTATAATATGATGATGATTTTAATGGATTGTTGATGATGGATTCCAGAAAATAAAGTAAACACACCTGAGGATTGAGTTATTGTTAGCTAAAATCGGCAATTATGAATGTTTTTATAATACTTGAGAGGTATACATACATGCTTGTTACAAATGCTTTAATATGTTTTGAATAACCCCTTTGTTGTAAATCTGCTTAACAACTTTTAACCTTTTCTAATATTTACAGTTATCCAAGATTTGTCCTATAATCTTAATTATGAATATTTTTCACCGAATCATGATCTTTTACAGCTGTATCACTGCAATAATGTTTTCAAATTTTGTATCACTATCCTGGCATGTGTAAACAAGTCGTGTTGTGTAAACACGTTGTGTTGTGTTGTGTAAACACGTCTGTATTTATATAACTATAAGCAACATTGTTAAATGTGTAGTACTAGTCTTTAGTTTTACAACGTACTTGCCTATAAATTCGTTTTTACGAATATACAATACAACACCGCCGTAGCTTGTCATATCATCTACCGGTGCAAATTTATCATATCACTTCGGAAATTTAAGAGTCTATTTATAAATAAATGATATTTGGTTAAATACGGTAAAACGAACCGTATTTTCCAATTAGTTCATTTCTGATCAGCGTATTTTAGTTATTTCTATAAGATAAATTAGCGTATATATATATATAAAAAGAGTCACCCCTTTTGAGCATAGAAATCATCGCATGGGTTCGTGGTTTAATCGCGATAACATTTTACATAGTAAAGTAATAGCTGTATTTTAATTAATATGTTACAAAAACGTATTGTAGACAAGAAAGGATAAATAGAATAAAAAATGGGTATTTTCTTATCACACCTTATATCAGGCCCTTATCCTATATCATCCCTGAAGCTAAAGCTCCCGGGCTCTCAGGCCTGATATAGGGTGAGATATGAAAAGACCCATTTAATATTCTCTCTATATAATTTTGTGTGTGTATATAATAAATGGAACTTTACTTGAGTAGTGACAGTGTTCTGGAAGTTTGCATCACCTTTTGTGGCTGCGATATTTGCAAGATCACAGTGACCTCTTGTCAATGTGACGCTATCCACTCGAGGTGATACAAGCTTCCAGAATATGCTAACTCCTATTTTGTTAAATTCCTTCGCATTATGTATTTTAAATTAAATTGGTTACATAGTTTTATAATAAAAAATAATGGCTGCATTTGTTGCGACAACAAGTTAATCGATAAAATATAAAGCTTGCCGTAGCCGTTTTTTCAGCTCGTTAGAATCCAAAATGAGTGTTTTAACTGCCACAAAGATGATGCATAGTAATTGATATAGAGTAGATGACAATGGGACGTAATTTTACCAGTTGATTAATCTTCGTGGATTTGTCACTTTAATATTACTGTTGTGTTTTGCTCTCGCCATTATAGCATGCATTATCGTTTATATCGTGCTACGCTAATAGCCCTGTTTGTATTGTTTCTAAATGAATTTGTATACCAAGGGTATTGTATATCACTAAAATGTGGGAGAATTCACCATCAATGTTAATTTTTATACGCCCGTATTAGGTATTATGGTATGGGGTTTGCCTGCCTTTCCTGCCTGCCTGTCTGTCTGTCCGTCCTCAAACAATTGCGTATTCCGGACAATAACTTCAAAACCATTACACCTACAGTCATGAAACTTCATAGATACATTGCCCTAGGTGGGAGGAGGATCCCTATTGTTTTTGGGGTCAGTAGGTCAAAGGTCAAGGTCATAATGACCTTATATAGACAAATGCATTGCCGATGATAACTTCGAAACCATAACACCTACACTAATGAAACTTCATTGGAACATTGCCCTAGATGAGAGGAGGATCTCCATTGTTTTTGGGGCCAGTAGGTCAGATGTCAAGGTCACAGTGACCTTATATGGAAATATGCCTTATGTTTGGGATCCATGGTCACCATCACCTTATATGGAAGTATGAATTCCACATGACAACTTCAAAACCATAACACCTACACTCATGAAATTGCTTAGGTTAATCACCTTTGTTGAAAGCAGGAACCCTATTGCTTTTTGGCTCAAAAGTTGAGGTCACTGACCTTATATGGAGATATGAATTCCACACGATAACTTCAAAACCGTAACATCTACACTCATGAAACTTCAAAGGTTCATCATTGCTGAAAGCAAATACCCAATTTCTTTTGAGCTCAGTAGGTCAAAGGTCAAGGTCACAGTGACATTATATTGAAATGTGCATTCCACACAATAACTTCAAAACTGTAACACATACACTCATAAAACTTCATAGGTACATTGCCCTAGTTGAGAGGAGGTGCCTATTGTTTTTGGGGCCAGTAGGTCTAAGGTCAAGGACACACACTTTTTGGGAGGCCAGTAGGTCAAAGGTCAAGGTCACCATGACCTTATATGGAAATAGAAATTCAATCTGATAACTTCAAAACCATAATACCCACACTTATGAAACTTCATAGGTACATTGCCTTTGGTGAGAGGAGGAACCCTATTGATTATGGTTCAGTGGGACAAAGGTCAAGGTGGCCATGACCTTATATGGAAATAGGCATTCCTCTCGATAACTTCAAAACTATAACACCCACACTCAAGAAATTTCATATATAGGTATATTGACTTCGGTGAGAGGAGGACCCTATTGATTTTGGGTCATTTGGTCAAAGGTCAAGGTCACCATGACATTATATGGAAATAGGCATTTCATGGGATAACTTCAAAACCATAACACCTGAAACATTGCCCTTGGTAAGATAAAATATTGTATTTCATTGGGGTTAGCAGGTCAATGATCAAGGCCGCTATGACGTGGTAATATGCATTCCGCGCGATAACATCCACTCATAACACCCCCACTGATGAAAGTTTGTATATGCATTGTCGTTGGCAAGAGAAAAAACCTTCCTGTCTTTGGGGTCAGTAGGCCAAATGTCAAGGACACCATGACCTTATAAGGAAATACACATTCTGCCAAATAACTGTAAAACTGTGAAACCACAACACTCACACTCATGAAACTTCATAGATACATTGTGTTTGGTCTATTAGACTTACAATTTTGAAACTTACAGAAATAGTACCCATGTTAAGACTACAACCTGTATTAATTTTAAGTTTAGTTGGTCAGATGTCAAGGTCACTGTGACCTGATCAGGACAAATTCCTTCCCAGTTGTTATTCACGAATATTTGATCTAGTCTTGAAACTTTATACAAATAGTGCTCTTGGTTAAATTACATCCCCTATCAGTTATTTTTTTGTTGGAAGGTCAAAGGTAAGGGTTACATCTTTTTTGACCTGACACCTAGGAAATGCTTTTTAACATAAAAACTTTAGGAAACGGGCGTATAATGCCCCATTAGGCGGTGCACTTTAAAAAAACATCTTGAGGGCGTTGCATGCCCCCACACTCCCTAGAGTCTTTGCGCCTTATATGCTCAATTGTTTGCTCCTTTTAGGCTAGCTATGCCTCGCTATTTCATTCAACTTTAATTTCATTGTAAGGCCTTGTCAATTTATCATCATATTAATACGAGTATGATGGACATTTAAACATTATACTTAAAATTCTTTAAAAATAATGCTTTGTAGAGAAAGTCATATTTTGTATCAAATATCATTTTAAAGAGGAAAATTATAAAATGAATAAGTATAATTTTATGCATGCAAGTGATACATCACTTATATGAAAAGCGTTGTTTATCGACCCAACAACACAATTATTGTAAGTACCTCAATTTAATGGAAAACAGAATCTTTAACATTTCACATTTTCAAAACGAGACCAGCTTTTCAAAAGTGCCTTCTTTTGTTGTTTCTAACCTCAATATACAATTATCTGAATATTTATGTTTGCATGATGCATGATGTTTTTGGTCTTTGATTTATAACTTTTGTGTTTAATTGGTAATATTGGTCTCTGATAAGTTTCGTCTATGACTGACATATTTTGTCTTTGATTGCCAATACTCGTCTTTGATTGATAGTTTTGGTCTTTGATTGACAATTTTTGTCTTTGATTGAAAAATACAGTATGAAATATATTATAAAGCAAAACAATTATTATGTAAAAAAAAATTAAAGTTTTAGTTCAAATATTATAACCAGTTATGCAATAATTAGTAAAGATTTTTTGATTTTTTTTTTTACAGTATTTACCTCCGTTAAAAGGAGCATAATGTTTGCTGCAGCATGAAGAAAAGAAATATCTATTAAAAACAAATGGATGAGAATATAATCATCAAGATTGTTGTTTTGTGTCCATTTAATATAAACTATAGTTGCCAAGTACAAAATAGTTTAACATTTATCATGTTATATAGACTGAAACGAAAAAGAAACGTAACTCGGGAATTTCCGCTAGATTCTGTATGTACAATATGCTGCTGTTAATCTAATGGTACATGGCTACGACCTTTCCTTCCGGAAAAAAGAGACTTACCCATAACTCAGCAAACAGAATTCCTTCAAAGTTTCCTTCCGGAAAAAAGAGACTTACACATAACACAGCAAACAGAATTCCTTCAAAGTTTCCTTCCGGAAAAAAGAGACTTACACATAACTCAGCAAACAGAATTCCTTCAAAGTTTCATTATTGACACAGTACACGTTTGGGTCAAGCATGTGAGCAAACTTAGGATGCAAAATTTTGCAAACTCTTTACGTTAAATACAGTACTGAAATGGCTCCATTTTTCAAAGAGGACACATCAACATTTATGAATTTCTTGTTACAAAGAGTACTATAATTCAGACGTCTACAACATCACAGTTGTGTCCTTTCTCTAACTAACTGCAAGTTGTTTTTTTACAAAACATCTTGCGATTTCTTTGGCATATTACGTTGAATTATGTGTGCAGTATATACATATATAGCGGAAATTTCCGAGTTGCGTTTCTTTTTCGCTTCAGTATAGTACCCTGTAACCAGCTGAACATGTACGTTATATAGTACCCTGTAACCAGCTGAACATGTTATTATTCTGTTGTGTCTTGTTTTAAAGCTTATAGATAGTTATCATTATAATTTATCAATATTATCATTTTAACTAATTATGCATAACAAGATATATGTCATGTTTGTGTATCGCTGAATGCTTATTTATCGTAAGAACGAGTACCAAGTAACTTGTCAGTGGTATTTTTGTAAAGGTAAGTATCAAATTACTGATTACCTTCAGGGCTTTTTTTCATGAACATTTTGAAGACTCCCTAGCTTGGTCATTTTGTGAGAGAAAAAAACGTGATAACTGCCTAATTTGTGAAAAAAAGGTATTGAAAGATAAGTTATTAAAGCGATATTAAACTCAATACATACATATTACGTACATTGTTCAAACAAATATACAATAATTCAGCATAATATCGTACATTTTAGATAAAATTTCTTCTATAATTGTATCGAAAACAATATCGAGAAAGTAAGATGGGGAAATGTTGTTTACAAAATAACATGAAAAAAAATGTGAAAAACAATCGGCCACAATTGTCGTAGAAAATGGCCAATTTTGAATTGTGAAGTACTGGAATGTCGGCCTCTGTTATAGAACAAAAAAAAAAGCCCTGACATTATTTGTATTTAGTTGTGAATGCAAGTAATTACTGTGAAGCACTTGTCTTAGAAATAGTACATAAAAACATAGTCCTTAAACAGGTAAAATTGGAATGTGACCTTTTGTTTCTGTTATATCATCTGGGCTGATTTATGAATCTTTATAGTATCCGGATGAAACGCATCGACTCTCGGTTCTCGACCCAGAGGGTTCAGTGGGCTCCGCAGATTCTGCAGGGGCACCAAAAAAGTATGTGCGGAGTGCGAGCATCTCCGTGGCAACGGGGCCATTGTCGACGGGCTTGTCCTTCATTTTGGACATGGACAAGGAAGAGGCGGTGGTACACTCACAAAGTCTCCACGAGGACATCGAGAAAATGTTTGACAAGTCTCCTTCGTGAGTACACTGAAAGAAATCGTAACTTTCTGAAAATCTTTATGACATCATTTACTGCCAAACTGACACATCTGGCAGTGTCTTCTGGTGTCAAAGTAAATTATTGCATGGACCAGTTTTTCTGTTATTACACTTTCTAGAAAAGTGAGTTTTGTATGGTAAATTAAGACATTTTTAGCTCAACGTGTTAACTGGTAAAACACCAGCATGACTTATGTCTGGCACTTTGTCTGAAACCTCTGGATAACTAATTTTGCTCAATTTGTTTGTGGATGTATCAGACTTACAAAATGGCAAAACTACACCAATATATAGCATTCACCCACACACTATAGCATTAACTCACTATAGCATTAACTCACTATAGCATTCACCCACACACTATAGCATTCACCCACACAGTATAGCATTCACCCACACAGTATAGCATTCACCCACACAGTATAGCATTAACTCACACACTATAGCATTCACCCACACAGTATAGCATTAATTTACACACTATAGCATTCACCCACACACTATAGCATTAACCCACACACTATAGCATTCACCCACACACTATAGCATTAACCCACACACTATAGCATTCACCCACACACTATAGCATTAACTCACACACTATAGCATTAACCCACACACTATAGCATTCACCCACACACTATAGCATTAACCCACACACTATAGCATTCACCCACACACTATAGCATTAACTCACACACTATAGCATTAACTCACACACTATAGCATTAACTTACACACTATAGCATTCACCCACACACTATAGCATTAACCCACACACTATAGCATTAACCCACACACTATAGCATTAACTCACACACTATAGCATTAACCCACACACTATAGCATTCACCCACACACTATAGCATTCACCCACACACTATAGCATTAACTCACACACTATAGCATTAACTCACACACTATAGCATTAACTCACACACTATAGCATTAACTTACACACTATAGCATTCACCCACACACTATAGCATTAACCCACACACTATAGCATTCACCCACACACTATAGCATTAACCCACACACTATAGCATTAACTCACACACTATAGCATTAACTCACACACTATAGCATTAACTTACACACTATAGCATTCACCCACACACTATAGCATTAACTCACACACTATAGCATTAACTCACACACTATAGCATTCACCCACACACTATAGCATTAACTCACACACTATAGCATTAACTCACACACTATAGCATTAACTCACACACTATAGCATTAACCCACACACTATAGCATTAACCCACACACTATAGCATTCACCCACACACTATAGCATGAGTGTAATCTGGGTTGGTAAAGGGGTTTCTAAATATTTCAGGAGCAATCTTGTCAAACTGTAAGGTTTACATTAGACATGTAGGGCTTGAACATTCTTCTCTAAAACCACAAGGCATACAGCAGAGCTCATATATTGCATGTAGCATTTGCCATTAGTCCTCTATCAAATTTGTTCAAATAGTGAGCCTGAGTATATCTTTCAATTCAGTCAGAAGCAAGTTCTTGACTAGAGATGTGAAATTGTAGGTAAATCAGTGGACTTAATTTATGTAATATCAATGTGTAGTAGAGTTGTTGAAATGATTTTGGGTCCTTGGCCTTTGTATTCCAGGATCACGTTTGATGAGCTGATCTCTAGTGGTGTAGAAACTCAGCCATCGGAACGAGGTTTTGAGGTCACAACAGAGACGCAGATGGCCGCCGAAAAGTATTTTGACGAATATGACATCACTAGTAAGCATTCTGAATATTTGTTTTAACTTGAATGCTGGTTATCAGAGGTCAGATTCCAGAATATAAATATACACTGGTTCCCTGTTGTAATCAGATTCCAGAATATAGAGTGGTCCCCAATTGCAGATTCTTTACGTAGACAACAGGTATCTGAGAGGGCAAATACACTTTGGGATAAAAACAGAGGTATTCTTGCATACCTGATAAGGTTTTGTGGCATACCGGACAAGGATATCCGTCCTTTTATCGTGGCTAGATATTTACATCTCACCCTAGAGTCGAGATAAAATTCCCATGCACACCAACTACCGGTATGCAGGAAAACATGCAAAATGTTATTAGCTGGCGGCGCCAACACACAAATGTCTCTTGATATGCAAGAAAAAGAAACTTATCATGGGTATTCGGTTCAGATAGGGAATTCCAACCCTCGGTATAAGTGTTTTAATCGGAACCTCTACATTTTACATGAGTGTTGGAAAGCCTGGTCTTACACAAGGAGAAAGATAAAAGTCACGCGCAACTACAATGACGTCAGTTACTTGCAAAATGTTAGTAGTTGACATATGACATACGACATATGACATAACCGCACAAAATGTCAGTGATATGCAAGAAAAAAATCAGTCACGGGTATCTGGGCCAAATAGGGAAATTCAACCCTTGGCATTAATGGATATGAGGCAGAGCCGAGCCTCGGTTACGATACAAACAATTATACCTCGTGTTCAATTTCCCGATCTTCGGATGCCCATATAAGATTCTTATTTTCCAGTATCTCTGTTTTTAAAGATATTGTTTAAGGGGAGGACACATCTGTCTATAACTTGGTAGTTTTAAGAGTTTAATGATCAGTCATGAGAATTAATTCAAACAAACTGAACACATGTCAGGAAAATAAAAGAATACTAACTTTTGACTTAAATATTGGATTGTCATTTTGTGGCCAGCTTTTGTTGAATTGTTTTGAAAAACCAGGGCTTTTATTCCTTCATAAACAGGGACGGAATTTATCGGGCCCCTTCCCCTAGTAAAACAGACTACATTGTTCCCCTCTTTGGCTGAGAAAATTCCACCCCCAACCCCACCCCACAATTTTTTTTTTTTTTTTGCTTAACATTATTTCCTCTTACAACATTATTATGTTTGGGATACATTTATAGAAGACAGTAAAGCTCACCTGAGCCGAAGGCTCAAAGGTGAGCTATTGGGATCACTCTTCGTCCGTCGTCCGTCCGTCGTCTGTCGTCCGTCGTCTGTCGTTAACTTTTGCTTCAAATAACTGCTCCTCAGAAACCGCTTGGCCAATTTTGACCAAACTTCACGTGGATGATCCTTAGATGAATGCTTTTTAGATTTGTTAAAATTAGGTCAGCGCAACATCCAAGATGGCCACCATTACCATATATGGCTGAAACCTTAAAAAATCTTCTTCTCAAGAGCCGCTGGACAGATTTCGACAGTTTTTCTTTTAAAATGATCGCCTATGTCTAGACTATCAAGTTTGTTCAAATGGAGTCCCCGGGGTCAAAAATGGCTATGCCCCGGGGGTCCAAAGTTTGTATATTGAGATTTTGCATGTTTTTCATATAGACATATAGGAAAAAACTTTAAAAAATCTTCTTCGGTGAAACCACAAGGCACAGAGGTCTCATGTATTACCTGTAGCATCAGATTATGGTCCTCTACTAAGTTTGTTCAAAGGGTCAAATTTGTCCCCGCCCCGGGGGTCACAGTTTTACATAGACTTATATAGGATTTTTTTTTTATAAATCTTCTCGGAAACTACATGAGCCAGAGGTTTGATATTTTGCATTTACTATAAGCTTATGGTCCTTTACCAAGTTTGTTCAAATGGTGACCCTCGGGTCATATTTGGCCAAAGGGTCACATGTTTTACATAGACATGTATAGGGAAAAACTTAAAAAATCTTCTTCTCTGAAACTGCAAGAGCCAGAGGTTTAATATTTTGCATTTGCTATAAGCTTATGGTCCTCTACCAAGTTTGTTCAAATGGTGACCCAGGGGTCACTTTTGGCCCCGCCCCGAGGGTCACAGTTTTACATAGGCTCGTATAGGGAAAAACAGAAAAAAATCTTCTCTGGAACCACATGGCACGGAGCTCTCATGTATTACATGTAGCATCAGCTTATGGTCCTCTACTTAGTTTGTTCAAATGGTGACCCGGGGGTCAAATTTGTCCCCGCCCCGGGGGCCACAGTTTAACATAGACTTGTATAGGATTTTTTTTTTAAAAATCTTCTCGGAAACTGCAAGAGCCAGAGGTTTAATATTTTGCATTTACTATAAGGTCATGGTCCTCTACCAATTTTGTTCAAATGGTGACCCAGGTGTCAAACTTGGCCGCACCCCGGGGGTCACAGTTTTATATAAACTTATATATATAGGAAAAAATACTCTTCTCTGAAACTGCAAGAGCCAGAGGTTTAATATTTTGCATTTACTATTAGATTATGGTCCTCTACCAAGTTTGTTCAAATGATGACCCAGGGGTAAAATTTGACCCGACTCTGTGGGTCACAGTTTTACATAGACTTATATAGGAAACACATTAAAGTCTTCTTCTCTGGAACTACAAGAGCCAGAGGTTTTATATTTTGCATTTACTACACTCTTATGCTCCTTTACCAAGTTTGTTCAAATGGTGACCCTGGGTTCACATTTAACCCCGCCCCAGTGGTCACGTTTTACATAGACTTGTATAGGGAAAAACTTAAAAAAACTTCTTCTCTAAAACCACAAAGCACACAGCTCTCATATATTACATGTAGCCCTGGGGTCACATTTGGCTCTGCTCAAGGTGTTATTCTCTAGCACCTTCATTTTATATTTGATCTTTACAAAACTTTGTGAGTGTCTTAAACTGTCTATATCAATGTTGTTATGCACAACAGAGCCCACATTTCTTGAACAACCTTAACCAAACTTGCACAGATTGTATATGACCATAAGATTTCGAAGAAGTTCGATAATGTGCCAGTACTCAGGTGATCGCTTTAGGGCCATCTTGGCCCTGGCCCTCTTTTATTGGTTCAAATTAACTCAGGTGAGCGATATAGGGCCATCATGGCCCTCTTGTTTACATATTTGCACACCCAAATCTTCACTTTCTGCCTTATACACTGTTCTCCCTAAATCTTGAAACCTATGTACAGTCACATGTTAAAAAACTTATTTAGGAAGGTGTGTTAACAATTTCGTGTTTCAGGTCACAGGCGCTCATCCTTTCCCCATATTCACGTTCCATTGAAATCCATGTACAGTCACTCGTTAAAAAACTTTTCCGCCCTCGTCGACAAAGAGAAAGATGAAGATGAAATACCAGTCGAGGAAGTCCCAAAAAAGAAACGAAGGAAAAAGAAAACCAAAGTCAAATTGCCAAAGAAGGCCAAATCCAACATTTTCCCATCGAAGTCTGCCATGTTGTCTCCAGTTATACCAGAAGTGGAGAATGAAGAGTATGTGGTAAGGGAGATAACTTATCCATTTGTAAAATTAAAGCATTTTGTGGAGAGACTTCTCAAATGTTAGTTCTTATCTTAAATATTTCAGCCAGTCTTGCTGATTTTGACTCTTTTCGAGTTATGTGCTTTAGCTAACTGCATAATTACTAAAAAAAAAAAAAAAAAAAAAAAATCCAAACAAACTTTTAGTGACATGTAAACACTTGATGCTTATTGCTTCAGTATAATCACCTCTTTTAGATATAACATTTATATTATATGAAATATTTGAATTTTAAAAGCATTCTCAAAAAGATTGAGGATGATAAAAAACGACTTCATTGAGAAGCCGATGGTGTTGAATGAGCCTCTTGCTTGTCAGCCTGTGCACAGGGAATCTGATATGCTGCGGCTTTTTGATACCTGGGGCCATTTTGTGCCCTTCTTTGCAATGTGAGTGAATGCTTAAGACTATTTAATTCCCTTGGGCCATTTTGGGCCAGAATCAAATTTGCTTAGACATTTTGATCACCATTGGCCATGTTTGGCCTGCTGCATTTTTCTTTCTTATGTAAGAAAATTGGCATGACAATATAATGGACAACATATCGGCATAGCAGGTGCTGGTTATAGTTTCTCATATCCCCTGTTCTAAAACAGACATATTGTTATGAAATAATGAGCAGACGCAATATTTGGAAAGTGGATAAAAATAGTGAAAACAAATCAAATCAGAATTCAGTGTCACGAATCTCTTAAAGGGACACAGTCATGGCATCTTGATTCATAAAAACTGGTAGCCTCACTATAGCTTTCTTCCGTACAGTTAAAAACAAATTATTTCGGCATATTTTAATTGTTGAGTCTTTAATTTACGGTCAATTTTTAGTGGTGGATGCAGACCACCCACTTTTTCCTGCGTAGAACCAGTACTGTATACCTCCCACATATGTAAGAAACAACACATTCATTTTTAGTAACACAAATCCGTAGGATAACAATGAAAATATATAAATACCATGACAAAACGATTTACAGACTTTCCAAATATGCACTGTCTTTAAAACATTCTTATATACCTCCCCAGTCAAACCCATGTTACAATGACAAACTGCAATAAACACCAAAATTAATGGTGTCCGAACTTGTAAGTTGAAGCAATCCAGATACTTCTAGTTTCTGTTTTAATCAACTTTTAAGTCAAAGCAATTCAGATACTTCTAGTTTTTAATCAACTTGTAAGTTGAAGCAATCCAGATACCACTAGTTCCGGTTTTAATCAACTTGTACGTTGAAGCAATCCAGATACTTCTAGTTTTTAATCAACTTGTAAGTTGAAGCAATCCATATACCTCTAGTTCCGGTTTTAATCAACTTGTAAGTTGAAGCAATCCAGATACTTCTAGTTTCTGTTTTAATCAACTTTTAAGTCGAAGCAATCAAGATACTTCTAGTTTTTAATCAACTTGTAAGTTGAAGCAATCCAGATACTTCTAGTTCCGGTTTTAATCAACTTGTAAGTTCCGGTTTTAATCCCATTAAAAAAAATACCTTAGCAGAACAGCATGTACTCAGTGTTGCGAGAGGTCTGTCGTCTGCACGAGAGGTCTGTCGTCTGCACCTACACATATACACATAATTATGTTGCAGGCCATGTTGCAGGCCAAGTCAAGTAAAGGTATATAAGAATAACATAAAACTATATTTTCTATATGTTGGCATTTGCCTTCACCCTCGTGCCTCACTGCAATAGTTCATTCCACTTGGGTAAAGCAAATGTGAGTATATGGAAAAGAATATTAACTTTGATCGTGTTAGTACAAATAAGGACGTTTATGAGCGGTGGTTGGTTATTGCTTGAGATGATGCATGTTATACTATACTGCTGTTGTTTGGGGCGCTTGTTTCAGCCAAAGGTTTTTTGGACTTTTAAGATAAAATTAATCTACTACCTAAATAAGTTGTATATAAATTAAACAGACATTTATAGTGGTAAATAAAAATACCTTACTTTTCAAAATCCATTGAGAAATAAAAATTTCATGCAAGAAAGCTGTTTTTGATAGGGCGTTTTCAATGCAAAATTCTGCTGCATGAAAAAATCTGATTTTTTTTTTTAGAGCTCTTATCCAAAAATGCTTTTAAATTGTTGGATATTCGTAAATTAAGACACCTTGAAAGTTTTATAGCAAAATATGAAGGATTACTGAAGTTATTTGAAATTTCTTAATTTTCTGCTGTCCCACCAGCAAGGAATTTACATAGGAAAAGCCCCATCAAAAAATCATTTTGGCTGTAAAATATTTATTTCTCAACCGATTTTCAAAAGTAAAGTAGTTTTATTTGCCACTAAAAATGCCAGTTCTAATGATATAATTATAACTGATGTACGTATTATTTGAATTGCTCAAGTTACTTCAGAAAAACTTTTGGCTGAAACAAGCGCCCCAAACAATTAGGGACGCAACATTCGGCAGTTATGTTTACATTCGGCAGTTATGTTTCTCTCCTGTTGATTTTAGGCCTTTGCATCAGGGGTAAGTATTGCATCGTATGATTCTACTTTGTCATTCATTTTCTGTCCAATATTTAAGTTGCTGTGCCTTAATGAGAGTCCTTATGTACTGACCTACATGTAGTTACTAAAAAACGTCGCTTTTAACAATTGAACCTCCTGCATTCTTTTGTTTTAAAGGGACCCAGTGGAATAAGGTTATGTTATCTGGCCTAATATTCATCAAACTTTTGAGCACAAGAATCAGACTTGACTCAAAAATCTCAATTCCAAAAAAAAAACAATTTTCCAAGCAAATTACTATATTTGACTATATTTGCTTACAGAAATGAGTGATTTTAATGGTAATTTAACAGAAAATGTCTGAAAATCAGAATTATTACCCATACTTTTGTGTTGATAGAGTTTGCAAAGAAATGAGATTTTGAGTCTCGAGTCCGATTCTTGTGCTAAAAAAATTGATGAATTTAGGCCCTGGTGTTTTTTTAAAGAAGATTGATAACTCTTGTGCTATAATAATTTAATAATGTTAACATATACAAAATATAAATTAAAATACACTTTTTGTTTGATTTTTAGCTCTACTGGCCAAGGGCCAGCAGAGCTTATGGGATGCTGTGTTGTCCGTTGCCGTCGTCTGTCGTCTGTCTGTCTGTCGTCCGTTAACTTTTCTTCAAACGACTTCTTCTCAGAAACCGCTTGGCTAATTTTGACCAAACTTCACGTGGATGATCCTTAGTTGAATGCTTTTTAGATTTGTTAAAATTAGGTCAATGCTACATCCAAGATGGCTGCCATTACCATATATGGTCGAAACCTTAAACAATCTTCTTCTCCAGAACCGCTGGACAGATTTCAACAGTTTTTCTTTTAAAATGATCGCCAACGCCTAGACTATCAAGTTTGTTCAAATAAAGTCCCCGGGGTCAAAAATGGCCGTGCCCCGGGGGTCCAAAATTTGTATATTGAGGTTTTGCATGTTTTTCATATAGACATATAGGAAAAAACTTTAAAAAATCTTCTCTGAAACCACAAAGCACAGAGCTCTCATGTATTACATGTAGCATCAGCTTATGGTCCTCTACTAAGTTTGTTCAAATGGTGACCCTGGGGTCAAATTTGTCCCCGCCCCGGGGGTCACAGTTTTACATAGACTTATATAGGATTTTTTTTTAAAAAATCTTCTTCTCGGAAACTACAAGAGCCAGAGGTTTGATATTTTGCATTTACTATAAGCTTATGGTCCTTTACCAAGTTTGTTCAAATGGTGACCCTCGGGTCACTTTTGGCCCCGCCCCAAGGGTCACATGTTTTACATAGACATGTATAGGGAAAAACTTAAAAAATCTTCTTCTCTGAAACTGCAAGAGCCAGAGGTTTAATATTTTGCATTTGCTATAAGCTTGTGGTCCTCTATCAAGTTTGTTCAAATGTGACCCAGGGGTCACATTTGGCCCCACCCCGGGGGTCACAGTTTTACATAGGCTTGTATAGGGAAAAACTGAAAAAAATTTTCTTCTCTGGAACCACATGGCACAGAGCTCTCATGTAATACATGTAGCATCAGCTTATGGTCCTCTACTAAGTTTGTTCAAATGGTGACCCGGGGGTCAAATTTGTCCCCGCCCCGAGGGTCACAGTTTTACATAGACTTATATAGGATTTTTTTTTAAAAAATCTTCTTCTCGCCAACTACAAGAATCAGAGGTTTGATATGTTACATTTATTATAAGCTTATGGTCCTCTACCAAGTTTGTTCAAATAGTGACAATAGTGACCCTGGGGTCACATTTGGTCCCGCCCCAAGGGTCACATGTTTTACATAGACATGTATAGGGAAAAACTTAAAAAATCTTCTTCTGAAACTGCAAGAGCCAGAGGTTTAATATTTTGGTGTTGCTATAAGCTTATGGTCCTTTACCTATTTTGTTCAAATGGGGACCCTGGGGTCACATCTGGCCCTGCCCCGGGGATTCACAGTTTTACATAAATGCTTGTAGAGGGAAAAACTGAATTATTTTTTTTGAAATGTTTTTTTTTTTGAAATATCTTCTTCTTTTTTTGAAATGTTTTGCAATTTATTTATTTTTTTGCAATTTTTTTGCAATTTTTTTAAAAAAAAAAATTGATTTTTAGCTCTATGTTCGACCAGTCGGACCAGTAACAGAGGTGTTCTTGATTTAGTTAAACATGCTATATGTTGCCTCGTTAATACGGTTGGGCCTTCATTTTTCATCTGATCTTTACCAAACTTTACCAGATTCTTTAGTTATGGCCTTTGATTTAGTTAAAAAGCTGTTTTTTGCCCGAAACTTTCAAAAAAACGTAAATGGCAGTCACTCACTTCATTGATGTTATAAGAGCCATGTTAGCCAGTAGAGCGTCCACAGGCCCTCTTGGGCCTCTTGTTTTTTCTTCAAATTTGACAAATGCTTAAAACTTCTCCTGGTAACAAAATATCCTTATACCAGGGACCAATCTCCAAAATTCTGAGATGTCCCTATTTCTATGACCATGATCTCCCTATTTATGAGACCAATATCCTTGTTTCTGAGACCATATTTCTATACTAGACCTGTCAGAAATTCGCTGGGTATGGGTTAAACTGCACTGTGTGTTCAAAACGTTTTTCAAAATAATTTTATCAAAGTTTATTTTATTATTCAGGACTTCTATTATCATACAACGTAACAGACATGGGGGAAATTATTCTCAAAATATATTTTAGATTATTGATTTATTTTCTGGTTTAATTCTGGAGTCATTAGCACCTTTAGTATAAAATAGTATATAGAATAGTATAAAAATATTTGGAATGGGACTTCCTGTTTGGAAATGATTTCACTAAACAATTTTAAAGACAAAAAATTTGATTGGCTAATTGAAATGTGATCTGACGTAACTTTTATATTGATTCAGTGTGGTCAGATACTAAAAAGGGAGTAATATAGTATATTAAGGGGTCTGATTTTACCGAGATTTTACCAAGGTTGTATGTACCATGCTAAAAACATAAAAAAAAAATTAAAATATATTTTCAAGCTCTTTTAAGCATCATTCATTCATCACGGCAGCAACGGTATCAATTGTTTTGAAGCACACAATTTTCACTTATAATGCTTTTTATATTTTAGTTACGGATAGAAATGTCACAATCGGTAATTTAGTATTACTTAACAAACATTCTTGGCTAACAATACATAAATCTCCGTGTGTGTGTGTGCGTGAATACTGTGAATTGTGTTTTATTGGTGAGTGCGTTATTTCACAAATAAGCTACGGGCGAATTTATTCGGGAAGTAACAAATTTGCAAGTCAATAAGTATCTGATGGGAAATTTCCTTCGATCAGCCTGAGAAACGGTAGTACTGATCTTTCGATGGAAGCACCAGGCAACGTTTAAAGCGCAGCTGCATGAAAAGGCGATAATTACATTATTCAATCATTGTAGCGAGTGTGAGCTGCTTGTTTCAGAAAATAATATTTGTTTCCAGTCCCCGGATATGACGTTAAAAAATTGTAAACAAAATGGCAAGATACGCCAGGATTTTGAAAACATTATTCGTTAACAGTTCATAATTTTGATAAAAAAATATGTTGATGAGAGTTTTTCACAAGGGTTTTGAAATTTCGATTCATAAGCCTTCGTGCACATATTATCGAATATAAATTCTCGCGAATAAAACCCAATTCACAGCAGGTTTATAGGCATATTAATTTGCATTGATTTTTGTTTGTTTCACTTTTTTTATGGTCAGTACTGAGTGTGTGTTTTTTATGATTTTTATATTTTTAAACTCTTAAATCTGTGTGTTTCATTAATAAATCTTCATTTTGAGTATAATGTGTAAGGTAAGAGTTTGGTAAAACTTCCTTTTTCTTGTTTTAATTAAAAAAGGTAATGTTAGCCATAGGTTGATATTATTGTGTTTAAATAAGGGGATTATGGGGTTGAGGGTGTTTTGTTCCCTTTTGAAATATAAAAAGAGTGCTGTGGAATTGAAAACTGCAGCTTTTTGATATGTTTGAATTTTTATTGCAAGGTATTATAATTTGGTTTTAGTTTAATCTGATCATGTTTGCTACTAGCAATGGTTTGGAAACACTGATTTTGGTGACGTACGTATCTTTGCAGAGTAGAATTTTAGATGGCCAGATTTTAGTTAGCCATATTCTGTAGATTTAATTAGACTTTGAATAACAAAATATGCTGACGCATAATCTGAGAATTATGGGAAATAAAACTTCCTGGGTGGATCAACTTCTTTCTGGAATATTGTTCCTAATTATTTGATCTAAGTAAACATCCCTTGTCTTCCAAACTCTACAATAGAACATAAAGGTTCAGCTGTTTTTAATATCCGAATTGCTCTCCTTGGCATTAGGCCTTGATTAAAATAAAAAGTAGGTCTTAGGCCATAATAAATTAATTGCTAGATTATCATACCCGCCCGCCCCCATTTTTTTATGCCCCGGCAATTTTTATTTTTCTTCAAAAAAAATCTCGACACAAATTTTCCAAACAGCTTTCCGCATTTTACCGCTGTTTTGAGAGCCGCATTTTAAACCTGTCCACTGAAACCCGGAAATGTAATAACCAGTGTTGAGGTACAAAATTTCCTCACAAAACAATGCGAAATTGGCAAATTAAATGGGGGAAAATGGGTGTTTGTTATCATTAAGGGTATTGCAATTATGAAAGGTTGGTTTGGTAGTAATATTGGTAGGATATTAGATTATTACTAGACAATTAGATAAAAAATCTCCCGTTGCAGACGATGTCACTGCACAGCACGTCTTCAGTGATGAAGGCCGTGTTGAAACTTAATACAACTGCCATGTTTGCAATTTGTGTATCTTGTAAAAAATTGTTTGTACCAAAGAGAGGTCATGTCACAAACAGTTAAATGCTCTGTTAAAAAAGCTGGTAGCCTAGTATGACTCAGAGATCTAAGAAGTAGTGGTTTATTACGTCTCTGCCTATACAATGTTACTATTCTCTGTTGCAGTTGAAATATTTTGTATAGTATATACAAGAAATAATTCATAACACCTGAAAATGTTTAAATTCTTAAATTAATATGTGCCTGAAAGTATGAAACTCTATTAAAATACGTTTTCAATCTTGGAAGTACCTAGTAGTATGTGTTACTATTTTTGCTTTGTGCCGAGGCAATATTCCATTTGTCGTATAAAATAAAAATGTCTTTTCACCCCCCGCCCCTATTTCAAAATAAATTTGGATGATAAGCTAGCAATTAATTTATAATGGCCTTACACAAATATCGCAACAGAAATAGTCAGAAGATCTTAAATTCTTATTCACAATTATGTGAGCCTTTTATGTCAAGAATGGAAATAACTAATATTATTTAATCATGCAATCCACTTGGATGACGTTAACAAATGTGCGACCATTAAATAGTGCATAACCTGTTGCAAATCAGTGATGTGAAGTTAACCTGTCAAAATTTAACATTATTTTCATTTCACTGGCTTTAAAAATATTTGTTCGACTTCTCTGACAGATTATTTAACTAACTACGAAAAAAAAACTGTCTGTACATGCGCCATCAGTAAAAGGTTTTGGTGGCATTGACGTCAGTATCGGAGAATGTTCAACATTAAGGACAAAGTGCAACATTCTCAGCAAAACATACACCAGTTGTCTTCAGAATGGAATAAATAGTTTTTACAGCAGTTCAGGTTTCCTTTATATCGATATAATGAACAAGAGAATCGCGTGAGATGAACGAAACACTATTGTGGTTCTAGAAAAATAAAGAACTAGATACAGTAGTTTCGTGTTGAGCCTAGATTTGTGAACGCAAATGTGCTGGATTTCTTGTGAATTGTCTCCTTATAAATGACACCAACATAAATAAATCCTATATGAATGTTGACTGTTTACATAACAGTGTATTGTTATTTAAATGTGCCAACCAGCCATGTATTGGTCAGTGTAAGATTTCTATTGTCAAAATGACCAGTGAATATCTGGTTGGCAATTTGCATATGAATGGTGATGTCACCAGTCAATGTTCACATCCTACATCCTTTATTATACTTGCTCGCCTTTGGAACAGAAAATCATCAAATGTTAGGCCTTACAAAATCAATTTGTTCTCTTTTGCCACATGGTATGATAACAAACTACAAAATATCTAAAAGGTCAGTTTGCCCTCCCTTCCTTTGTGACAGGAAATAATCAAATCTTCCCTAATTTTACGGATCAATGTGTTCTCTTTTGCAACATGGTATAATCAAAAAATTGTAGATCTTAAATGTTGATTTGTCCTCGCCCTAAAAAATGTGTAAATCTTAAAGGGCTACTTTTGCGACTTAATAGGATGAAAATTGTCCTTTGATTTGGAACCAAGGAAGATAACTTAATGAAACTTGAGGTACAATTATGTTCCTCAACAGCAGCATAGCAGGAGCACCTCCTTATGCCAAAAAAACACACTTTTATAAGTAACTTCGATCTCTGTGATCGGCCAGTTATCTTCGCTGTCGTAGGACCAAGCTAGCCCAGTGGACAGCACGCTTGACTAGGAATATGGAGGTCACAGGACCAAGCTAGCCCAGTGGAAAGCATGCTTGACTCGGAATACGGAGGTCACAGGACCAAGCTAGTCCAGTGGACAGCACGCTTGACATGGAATACGGAGGTCACAGGACCAAGCTAGCCCAGTGGACAGCACGCTTGACTCGGAATACGGAGATCACAGGACCAAGCTAGCCCAGTGGACAGCACGCTTGACTTGGAATACGGAGGTCACAGGACCAAGCTAGCCCTGTGGACAGCACGCTTGACTCGGAATACGGAGGTCACAGGACCAAGCTAGCCCAGTGGACAGCACGCTTGACTTGAAATACGGAGATCACGGGACCATTGAGCTAGCCCAGTGGACAGCACGCTTGACTCGGAATACGGAGGTCACAGGACCAAGCTAGCCCAGTGGACAGCACGCTTGACTTGGAATACGGAGGTCACAGGACCAAGCTAGCCCAGTGGACAGCACGCTTGACTAGGAATACGGAGGTCACAGGACCAAGCTAGCCCAGTGGACAGCACGCTTGACTCGGAATACGGAGGTCACAGGACCAAGCTAGCCCAGTAGACAGCACGTTTGACTCGGAATACGGAGGTCACAGGACCAAGCTAGCCCAGGGGACAGCACGCTTGACATGGAATACGGAGGTCACAGGACCAAGCTAGCCCAGTGGACAGCACGCTTGACTCGGAATACGGAGATCACAGGACCAAGCTAGCCCAGTGGACAGCACGCTTGACTTGGAATACGGAGGTCACAGGACCAAGCTAGCCCTGTGGACAGCACGCTTGACTCGGAATACGGAGGTCACAGGACCAAGCTAGCCCAGTGGACAGCACGCTTGACTTGAAATACGGAGATCACGGGACCATTGAGCTAGCCCAGTGGACAGCACGCTTGACTCGGAATACGGAGGTCACAGGACCAAGCTAGCCCAGTGGACAGCACGCTTGACTTGGAATACGGAGGTCACAGGCCCAAGCCAGCCCAGTGGACAGCACGCTTGAGTCAATACGGAGGTCACAGGACCAAGCTAGCCCGGTGGACAGCACGCTTGACTCGGAATACGGAGGTCACAGGACCAAGCTAGCCCAGTGGACAGCACGCTGGACTCGGAATACGGAGGTCACAGGACCAAGCTAGCCCAGTGGACAGCACGCTTGACTTGGAATACGGAGGTCACAGGACCAAGCTAGCCCAGTGGACAGCTTGCTTGACTCGGAATACGGAGGTCACAGGACCAAGCTAGCCCAGTGGACAGCACGCTTGACTCGGAATACGGAGGTCACAGGACCAAGCTAGCCCAGTGGACAGCACGCTTGACTCTGAATACGGAGGTCACAGGACCAAGCTAGCCCAGTGGACAGCACGCTTGACTCTGAATACGGAGGTCACAGGACCAAGCTAGCCCAGTGGACAGCACGCTTGACTTGGAATACGGAGATCACGGGACCATTGAGCTAGCCCAGTGGACAGCACGCTTGACTCGGAATACGGAGGTCACAGGACCAAGCTACCCCAGTGGACAGCACGCTTGACTTGGAATACGGAGGTCACAGGACCAAGCTAGCCCAGTGGACAGCACGCTTGAGTCAGAATACGGAGGTCACAGGACCAAGCTAGCCCAGTGGACAGCACGCTGGACTCGGAATACGGAGATCACGGGTTTGAGCCTAATTGGCGCCACTTTGATGTATCCTTGGGCAAGTTACTTCCCTTTGGTGTGTCCTTGGACAAGTTACTTCCCTTAGTCTCATCCTTCGGATAGTGTTCTAAAGTGGGCAGTCCCGTAGATGAAAGTTTTATCCTGTCAGCACATTAATGAACCATAGGAATCTATTCGTTATTAAAAGTAGGGCAGGGTTTCATCTGGTTCCTATGGATCCTTCCCCTCTCTCTGGAGCAGCTCTAAATAACCTACATGTTGTTGAGCCATTAAACAACAATTAAATTGTTAGCTCTTGTTTAGTGACTAAAAAGCTTCCTTCAATCCACTACTCAACACATCTGCAAGTCCATGCTCTTATTCAGTTGTCTAACACAGGAGTAGAGGCATCCTCATATTGTTTTGTAAGGTAGAACTATTTCCGTCTGACTACCTTTTTTCTATGTCTCAATGCTTAATTATCAGGAACGTCTGCTCTGCGTTAATTTAATTATTTTCGTGTTGTTGCATAAAACTAATGAGAACAGTTTTAGGTAAATTAATTGTTTACAGACGACTTTATGGCATCAGTAAAACAGGGCACAAACTCGTGTGAAAGCAGAGGTTACAGGATGCAGATTTGTTCATGCGTCCGGTGGGATGCAATAAACACGTGAAATTTAATTTCAGCTGACTTCTCGGGAATCCGACATATCGTTAACACAATTTGCAGTCATTTGGGTACTACAGATTACGATATATACTCAGAATAAAAAACATCTAAATCATTTAATGTTGTCTTTTATTATTTTACCAGTATACATGCTAGGGACCCCCAAAATCAAGAGTCGGACTCCCAAACGAACTGATTATGCATCCCAGGGACCCCCAGAATAAAAATCTGGCATAAAACACTAGTGAAAGCATGTCTGAATGAGCTATGCAGTTTGTTATTTCATAAATTTGCGTTATGTATAACCACATGTATGTTTATTATTTCTTACATATGTGGAAAATTTCAGAGAAAGCGTGTGGTTTCATTTGCAGACGAGTTAAACTTATTCCCAATTTTCTACTCGGTACAGTATTCCAGCACAATATCACATAAGTCTCCAGTTTTCCCAAGTTACCTTGTGGCATGTTTATACATTTGAATGCCGTCTGCCACTGTGCATGGTGTAATCAGTCAAGTTCCTTGCATGCGGTGATCAATGACAAGCAAACGCATGAATGTTCATTGAAGTCGCACAAAGACATGTGGACATCAGTGTCATGCAAATGCTTCAGCATTCATCTATGACATACAAAGACTGGAGTGTTATCTATATTTATGCAAAAGCTTTCCAATGCAGGCTTGAGTGTGCTCAGTTTCTTTTCTTCCTTCATAAAAGATATCACTATACCAATTTTAACATTTCTTTTTAAAATAACATCGCGTATTTCTCCTATTAGTAGCGCCTGGATACTAGGCAAAACGTCAAATGGGTGGGTGCTCTAGTAAAATTAAAAAATATATATATTCTTTTTACTGGATTTTGATTTTTCGAATTTATTTTTTCAAAAGATTTTTTTTTTAAAGTTGAGGGGCGCTGTTATTAACGGAGGCGCTCTTTAATAGGGAAATAGTTTGAATCATGTACAAAATAAAACTATGTAAAACATAAACTCATAATTATGCTGTATTATATGTCATAATGTGTAGTTGTCATATATGCTGTATTATATGTCATGATGTGTATTTGTCATATATGCTGTATTATATGTCATGATGTGTATTTGTCATATATGCAGTATTATATGTCATGATGTGTATTTGTAAGTCTAGTAGACCTATTGTGCCATGTTTACGCTGTCCAGATAGAATTTGTATAATGAAAGTGTGAAATATCCATTTGTCCGATAAAACATGGAGTCAGAAGAACTGTAACGTAGATCTAAACAGCGTTAATATGGCATAGTACGAGGGGTGGTCTTTCTTAAAATCCCTTTGTAGTTATCTAACATAAGGCCGGTTTAATCAATTGATAATTTTAGATTTATATATTTTACTTAATTTGGCCAATTAATGTCAGAGCATGCATGTGATATCACTGTAAATGACATCAACTGACTTAAATAAATTTAAAATAATTTACATTCAAGTTACCAATGTTAAATGACCTTGATCATTTAAAGGCATACAATTTATTACGCTAAGTTTTATTTTAAGATAACTATGCAGGTATTTTCATTTCTTATTGGTCACCACTCGTACGACTATTTTCCTGAGTTTGCTGGTGTCTGGCGTGTGCCCTTTGTCTTCTACTAATCGATAATATCCTGAATTGGTCTGAACAGGTTTTTCGTGAAGGTACACACGTGATAGCTCAACTTTCCTATTGAAAAGCAGGAAAATAAAGTTTTGTTGTCTGAGTTTACAGTACAAATTGTTTGTACCTACATCATGTGACTAGTAAAACCTGTGAGATACCTGTTCTGGAGTAAGACTTTTGGTGGCTTATTTGGCCCTGCACGCTACATGTTTTCGCTAAGCACAGCATTCATGGGATACAACATAATAGCACTTTTAAAAGGCTCAAATGTTGTATATTTATATAGGCAACACACGTTTGTGTGTGTGTATTATAGTAAGGTTATAGCCCCTGAGCACATTTATGGCACAAAAAAGCAGACGACACGATGCACTGATACCAGTGTTTGTATCATCAATGCTTAAGTTGTGTGGGTACCAGTCTGCACTGTCAGTGATTTAAGGCATCACTCAGTTTCTCATCTTGAAATGGAATTATATTCTGTACTTGCTATAGAATAAGCTCTGTTTCCAATTATAACCTCCACAAACGTAAACAAATCACTTCCACAGATCACCTCCAATCACTTAAAGATGATCGCTTATTTGCAGTATTTGAAATGGGATCGTATAATTAGAGATGCAAGCTTGCTGAAAAATGATGATTTTCCAAATACATGGACATTTATTTATATTCAGTTTTCACTGCAGTTTTTGGATGGTCTTCTGGTCAAACAAAAAATAATTTGTCCTCTAATTTCGATCCAGTATAAGAAATACGGCTTAATATATAGGTCGGTGGCTTTTCTGTATTTAAACTACAATATCATTTATATTATCAACTGCACTTCAAAATACAGAATAACAAAAGTATTAGTTGCATGCAATATCTGAATTATTACTGTAATAACTCATGCACAATTTAAAAATAAGTATTTACAAGAATTATTGTTTTTCTCTTGTTTTGATACACGTTGAGTATTTCAGTTTGGAAATACTTGGCTGTTTGTTTTTGTCTCGCCTTTTTCGAAGAAAAATGTTGATGTGTGAGTAACTTTGAGGCTTTGAAGGGTTCAGTCTTTTAGTTCTTGTGTTCAGCTCAGTTTTTCACACAAGATTAACCAAAGTTGGATTTCAGTTGTATTTTGTTACTCGTTGATCAGTTCAATAACGCAGAGCATTTCCGCTACATGCACTAGACCAACCCAACTTGGGTCATAGCTGTATATTACAGCTTAGTTCCAAAAATAACCTTTTCCTGTCTTTTACTTCGTAAATTTCATGATCAGTTTGTGCATTTAACAGTTTTGTATGCACAAGGTCAACCAAAATGAGCTCTGTTTCTCAGGAACTGCATGAAATAAGATACGGTTTGTGTGATGTTTTACGTCACTTTCAACACATGTAAGGTTATAATTATGACAGTCGATTTTTTTTGATTTTTTAGCTCACCTGAGCCGAAGGCTCAAAGGTGAGCTATTGGGATCACTCGTCGTCCGTCCGTCGTTAACTTTTGCTTCAAACGACTTCTCCTCAGAAACCACGTGGCCAATTTTGACCAAACTTCACGTGGATGATCCTTAGATGAATGCTTTTTAGATTTGTTAAAATTAGGTCAGCGCGACATCCAAGATGGCCGCCATTACCATATACGGTTGAAACCTTAAAAAATCTTCTTCTCAAGAACCGCTGGACAGATGTCAACAATTTTTCTTTTAAAATGATCACCAATGCCTAGACTATCAAGTTTGTTCAAATGAAGTTCCCGGGGTCAAAAATGGCCATGCCCCGGGGGTCCAAAGTTTGTATATTGAGATTTTGCATGTTTTTCATATAGACATACAGGAAAAAACTTTAAAAAATCTTCTTCTCTGAAACCACAAGGCACAGAGGTCTCATGTATTACATGTAGCATCAGCTTATAGTCCTCTAATAAGTTTGTTCAAATGGTGACCCTGGGGTCAAATTTGTCCACGTCCCGGGGTCACAGTTTTACATAGACTTATATAGGAAAGAACATTAAAAAATCTTCTTCTCGGAAACTACAAGAGCCAGAGGTTTGATATTTTGCATTTACTATAAGCTTATGGTCCTTTACCAGTTTTGTTCAAATGGTGACCCTCGGGTCACATTTGGCCCCGCCCCAAGGGTCACATCTTTTACATAGACATGTATAGGGAAAAACTTAAAAAATCTTCTTCTCTGAAACTGCAAGAGCCAGAGGGTTAATATTTTGCATTTGCTATAACCTTATGGTCCTCTACCAAGTTTGTTCAAATGGTGACCCAGGGGTCATATTTGGCCCCGCCCCGGGGGTCACAGTTTTAAATAGGCTTGTTTAGGGAAAAACTGAAAAAAATCTTCTTCTCTGGAACCACATGGCACGGAGCTCTCATGTATTACATGTAGCATCAGCTTATGGTCGTCTACTTAATTTGTTCAAATGGTGACCCTGGAGTCAAATTTGTCCGCGCCCCGGGGGTCACAGTTTTACATAGACTTGTATAGAAAAAATAAATTCTCGGAATCTACAAGAGCCAGAGGTTTGATATTTTGCATTTACTATAAACTTATGATCCTTTACCAAGTTTGTTCAAATGGTGACCCTCGGGTCACATTTGGCCCCGCCCCAAGGTTCACGTTTTACATAGACAGGGAAAAACTTAAAAAATCTTCTTCTCTGAAACTGCAAGAGCAAGCGGTTTAATATTTTGCATTTACTATAAGCTCATGGTCCTCTACCAATTTTGTTCAAATGGTGACCCTGGGGTCACAGTTTTACATAGGCTTGTATAGGGAAAAACTGAAAAAATCTTCCTTCTCTGGAACTGCAAGAGCCAGAGGTTTAATATGTTGCATTTGTTATAAGCTTATGGTCCTCTACTAAGTTTGTTCAAATGGTGACCCTGGTGTCAAACTTGGCCGTGCCCCGGGGGTCACAGTTTTATATAGACGTATATATAGGGAAAAAAAACAGTCTTCTCTGAAACCTCAAGAGCCAGAGGTTTAATATTTTGCATTTACTATAAGATTATGGTCCTCTACCAAGTTTGTTTAAATGGTGACCCTGAGGTAAAATTTGACCCAACTCCGTGGGTCACAGTTTTACATAGACTTATATAGGAAACACATTAAAGTCTTCTTCTCTGGAACTACAGGAGCCAAAGGTTCAATATTTTGGATTTACTATACTCTTATGGTTCTTTACCAAGTTTGTTCAAATGGTGACCCTGGGTTCACATTTGGCCCCGCCCCAGGGGTCACGTTTTACATAGACTTGTATAGGGAAAAACTTAAAAATTCTTCTCTAAAACCACAAAGCACACAGCTCTCATATATTACATGTAGCCCTGGGATCACATTTGGCTATGCCCAAGGTGTTACTCTCTAGCACCTTTATTTTGTATTTGATCTTTACCAAACTTTGTCAGTGTCTTAAACTGTCTATATCAATGTTGTTATACACAACAGAGCCCACATTTCTTGAACAATCTTAACCAAACTTGCACAGATTGTATATGACCATAAGATTTCGAAGAAGTTTGATAATGTGCCAGTACTCATGTGATCGCTTTAGGGCCATCTTGGCCCTCTTGTATTGGTTCAAATTTACTCAGGTGAGCGATATAGGGCCATCATGGCCCTCTTGTTTTTTGTGGTAGAGGTAGACCATTCACTTTTCCTGGGTAGAACCAGTACTGTAAGCCTCCCGCCATCCGTAAGAATCGACACTTCCTCACTTACCAAAACTTATATAGTTGTAAATTAGAACAGCTCAGTTACTAATCTACAATGACCTTGACCTTTTATCTGACACTAGGTCATTGATTTTGATCAATTTCACTATTATACTGGATTAAACATGAGTTTGTAACTCTAATTATTTAGACCCGAGTATGGTTGAGTAAATCAAAATAATTCTTTTTTTACCGTATCTGTCAAGTTGAATTAGGCGAGACATTTGAATTTGAGGAACTCTTATATCTTATAACAGTAAAGATTCATTTCATGCATTTTGTCTGGTATTCACATGTAATTAAATCAAATCTTAAGACAATTTAAATTAAGAAAGCAAAATGTGACAATTTTAATATTTTTTGTTAGATATAAATCCAATCTGGTTTCATTGAATTTTCGTTATTACTGTTGCAACACTTTGTTCTATATGTGTCATTAACATACTCTAAACAGGCAAATTGGGTATTTTTCATTTTCCCAGAAATATAAGCATTTCGATGCACAATGAAATACTTAATGTATATGTATGTCCTTTTATCACATAACTTACAGTGTAGGAGTGGAATATTAACACCATTCTATATTTTCGATATACCACTAGTCATATAAGTATGCAAATTAGCCTTGTAGCGCTGTCAAAAAAATAAGATAATGACTATGATCCAATTCCCACGGTTTATGTCGGTTTTGCATGTTAAAGCAACAGGCAAAAGCAAAAAAAGAAGATATGTGAGTTAAGTGATAAATAGAATCTAACATTCATTCTCATTCATTATTGAATTTATTAAACTTGTTAGCAAAAATGATATAATGCTCGGCAAGAGCCTCGCAATATATATCATTTTGCCAACTCGTTGAATAAATTCAATAATGAATGAGTACTCATGTAAGATCCTGTATATAAAGTAAGGGTGAGGTGGTATAATTTGACTCCCCGACCCACAACATGCCAAATTACGGGGAGAATAAATGGGTCACCATTGGTGACTGAAAAAAAAAAAAAAGCTCCTGTATATAAAGTAAGGGTGAGGTGGTATAATTTGACTTAGTCTGTGTAAACAAATTTCACACACAAAATTTAATGGAATGTAATCACATTATCAGAAAGCATAAACAATAAATAATAACATCCACATAAATAATCCTTCATAAGCTAGTTGAGGGAAGCTTTTTATGCCCCTGAAGGGAGGCACAACGTAATCGCACTGTCCGTCCGTTCGTTCAGATCTTTCGTCCGAAACCGACATGTCTCAGCCATAAGCACTGAAAGGAAACTTCACACAGATGTTACACAATGACAAGGTGCGTCAATCCATACCTCAAAGGTCACACTTGGAGGTCACGGGTCAAGTGTGTCAGCATTTTCGGGGTATTTGTCATTTATGGTGACATTTCTTGTTTGAATAAAATATATTTATTGAACGTGTAATTTGAATTATAACCCAGTACTATGTGTACACCAGTGCGTTCCTGTTTAGAGTACCGTTATAGTCGACCATAGTAAGTGTGGTGCTTGCATTCGGTATTACTATCAACCTTTAATGTTGTCTTGAAAGTCGTAATTATTTTGTTGAGTAAATTTTGTATTTTTATATCATACCCATCATGCCTAGTAATGTGAACATAGTGTGTTACAATGTACACATGTTTTTAAAAGTTATTTAGGAATTTTGTGTAAGAAAGCAAAGCATGAGAATTTAAATAGTTTTTTGTTACGGTTTAATGTATTAATAATTATATGTTATGTACAGATTTTGTGTAATAATTCAGATTGTGCGTAATATTGATATTTTTCAAATAATGCACGTATTTTGTATAATAGCACAATTAGTTAATAATTTTTTTGTTTTAATGTTAAATTAGTGTAATAATAAACACATTAATGTGATAATGCACACATTTTGTGTAATATATTTTGTGTAAGAAAGTACATTCATGGTTTAATGTACATATTTTCTGTAATAATAATGTACACTTTTTGTTTAATAATTTATATGTACATGTATGTATTAAATGTAAAACACATTGTGTAATATATGTACATTTTGTATACTATATAAACATTTTGTACACATTTTGTATGATAATTTGCAAAAGTTTTGTAATCAAATATATATAAGTATACAAATAAACACTTTCTTCGCATTTCAGACTTCTGAATGTAGGCCGCGGTAAATTATAGTGGAGTATAATTTGCTGATATTTTCAAACAAACAGCATGTTTTTAGATGCACACCTGTACTACAAACAATGAACATGCATTAATAATTTGATCTTGTACTCCATTAAAGAATCACAAACTATTGTTCATACAGGCCTTTATCCGTTCAAGAACCCCAAAAAAGCATTTCAGTTGCGTTCCATTATCTTTCAGTTCAGTTTCCTCTCCATTTGCAATTGTGTTCCTGAATGTGTTCATTGGTTATTAACCAATGTCTGCATTCATAAATGGCTCTGAACTGCTTTCCTTAACCCAACAGAATTGTTGTTTAAACATTTGTGATTGTGCATAATTGTGCATGGTTGTCATTGGGCATATTCTTGTGAACTCTATTAACTTTAGAAATTGCTTTTGGATTTTCACAAAAGTCAGCAATTTTTTTCACCCTTTTACCAGTACTCATACAATTGGGAAAATTTGCGTTGTTTTGCCTTGAATTGGGAATGTTTCGCTATCAAATAAAAGCAATATTGTTTGCTTAAATCCTTTGCAAACACATTACCATGTATATTCTCTTGTAGTATTTAATTAACATCACCTAATATATTTCCTCCTGTTTAAAGTTTCACTGAAAATATAATAAACAAATAAAAAAAAAAAAATGGTTTGGGAATATTTTTCACTCCAATTTGGGAAAAAAACAACATACTTTATGCAATTGGGAATGGTACCGTTTTTCGGTACCATTTATATAAGGGAAAAAAACAACACTAAAAACTGTTTGATTTGAAGGTATTTTCCAATAAGATCTTGATCAGTTAAAACAATAGGAAAAAATGACGCATGTATTTATGTCTTGATTACTGAATTGAATTAATGCCTAATGCTTCATCAACACATTATTCTGGTTATTTCGAGCTGCCCCAGAGAGAGGGGACCCATACATAGGAATCTGGGGTTACCTGTCCTACTCTTATTATCATATAGCGTCATATAGTTCTTTGACCCTTTTGCCACCAAATTTAAAATGTTGTCTGCTTAAATTCAAACCTTCTGGATATGTTTTATATAATGGAAACCGTTCTTACAGAGTGGCAAACAGTGTAAACCATGATCAGCCTGACCATATTGTGTATGTTGCTCTGGGCCTGCATTGGTTACAAAATCAATGTATTCCCTTGTGGCAGTGAAATGCAACTGCAAATGAAAAACAAGAAAATGACTGCTTGTGAAGGCGATAACTTAAGTAAATGACTTCAGAATCTTTCATTCTTCAATGTTCATGGTAATAACATTGCATTGAAATGCTTTTTCAGTGCATACATCGTTCATCGTTCGTGTGCATTTCAATTGCGTTTCATTTGCATTTAAAATGCATTCAATTTGCATTACGATTGTGCTCCATTCACATTCATTGGGGTACTTGAATGGAAAAGGGCCTGTATATTGTACTTAACAAGTTTTAAGTTGAAATTGTGTTTTGTAGTATAGAAATAGGATAGGCTGACAAGGATTTGTTTTTGTTGAAAATAGATTTATTTAGTTATTTTTTCACGACGCAGGTTTCAGCATAGTTTGATTGCATTATAGTTTTTGTTTCGTAGCATGCATTAATACACATAGGAAAGGCTTTATAGACATCTCCTTTATACCTTTGTTGATTACATAAGGCTTAAAAGAAAAAAGTGTTTGTTTCCGCTAACCCGACTGACCCTATTATTTAGCCGCCGACCCTAACTTTTTTTATTGCAAAAAAAACAAAAAACAAATGTTGAACCCATGAACCAAGGTTTCTTAGAGATAAAAAGTAATATCTTCTTGGAGGTAAAAACAAAACAAAAAAAATATTCCTCCAGTTAGATTTGAACCCACGACCCCTGGGGTTTCCAGTGTTCATTACCAGATATTGAAAAAGGGCCATAACCATGTTATGATGTATTATCTAGGTAGTAATACCTTCCCCAGTTTTTTTTTCATTAACAAAAATAAGGTCATTAATAATTTAAAAAAAGAAGGAAAAAAACAGTTTTGCCTACCTACCTACCCTATTTGTTTTGAAGCCGTTAGCGGAAACAAACCATTTATTTTTTTGGCCTAATGGGTAATTTTTTCGTGCCATTAACACACCACAAGGCCCTCTTTAGATTCTTGCCACTACCTGCCCCGATTAAATTGCTTTATTCTATTGGATGTTTTTCGGTTATTCCGATATTAAGCGTTGTGCATTTGTTTAAAACATAGAAAAGGATTTAGCACATTGAATTTTATCAAGCGAACGCTTGAATTCCACTGAGGTCATATTTTGTTTATTCTTTGTTTATATAGAATTACGGTGTATAGATCAATTGCTTGAAATAGGGTACAATATTTAAAGATTTGGTTGTGAAACATTTTGTTTTTCATTAATTTTACCCAGTCTGAAGATGAGTCGAGCTTTGAGGATGACAATGATGATGAAACCTGCAGGCTTCTGGATGATGTGGATTCAGCTGAAACAGTCAAAAGCCCGGATACAGAGAAGCCCGTCCTGCTACTGTCTCCATCAATCAGCCAATCATCGGCGTCCAGTTTCCAACCAGGTGGTCTCTTCTATATTGGTGGTAAGTCTGCGTATTTTGAATACTGGGAAAGTCCTATAATCATAAAAGAGTGTATATTTGGTGTTTAGCTCTACTGTCCATAGGCCAACAGAGCTTATGTCATGGTGAAGTGTCCGTCGTCTGTCGTCGTCATCTGTCCGTCTGTTAACATTTTCTTCAAACAACTTCTTCTCTGAAACTGCTTGACAGATTTTGACCAAATTTGGTCTGAAGCTTCCTTATAAGGTCCTAGCTCAAGTTTGTTGAAATGGTGCCATTGGGGCTTATCAGTTTTATTATTTTTTTTAGAAAATCTCCGAAACCGCAAGACCTAGAGGTCTGATATTTTGTGTGTAGCATTGTCTTATGGTCCTCTGCCGAGTTTGTTCAAATGAAATGAAGACCCTGGGGTCATAAATGGCCCCGCACCGGGGGTCATGTGCTTTACATAGAGGTTATAGGGAAAACCTTAAAAAATCTCCGAAACTACAAGACCTAGAGGTCTGATATTTTGTATGTAGCATTGTCCTTTGGTCCTCTACCAAGTTGGTTAAAATGATGACCCTGCGATCATAAATGGCCCCGCCCGGGGTCACATGCTTTACAATGACGTATATTGGGAAAACCTTAAAAAAATCTTCTCCGAAACTACAAAACCTAGAGGTCTGATATTTTGTATGTAGCATTGTCTTATGGTCCTCTGCCAAGTTTGTTCAAATGATGACCAGGGTCATAAATGGCCCTGCCCTGGGGGTCACATGCTTTATATAGAGGTATATAGGGAAAACCTTAAAAAAGTCTTCTTCTCTGAAACTACAAGGACTGGAGGTCTGATATTTTGTATGTAGTTTTGTCCTATGGTTCGTTGTGCATTTCATCGCCGTGTTCCGGTTTGTAAACATGTTTGGCAGAGTTATGGCCCTTTAAATGTTTTAATACGGAAACTTTGTCCAGACTAGGCTAATCTTGGCTGGGATGAAGAGTACCAAGCTTAGTTGTGCATGTCATCGCCTTGTTCCACTTGAATGATTTTTGGCAGAGATGGCCCTTTTAAGGTTTTAATACACTGTCTTTGTACAGACAAGTTCTCCTGAATCTCCGGCTGGATTTCAGCGATACTTGGCAGGGATGATCAGTACCAAAGACTAGTCGCGCCATATCTTTGCCATGTTTTGGTTGAATGATTTTCGACATAGTTATGGCTCGTTATACACAAACGTTATCTTTAGCCAGTAGAGCATCCACAGGCCCTCTTGGGCCTCTTTGTTTATAGAAATCTGAAGTTTTGTCATATTAAATACCTTAAACTTTTACAGGAGCAGACTTGCAGGGACATTTGCAGGTTCATGTAAGTCAGCCCCTTGATACCTCCTTCACAGCAGTTTCCCAAGCCTCATCCATTGATATGCCCGTGGTATCCGGCAGCACCCCCGTAGTCGTGATTCTGGATAACAAGGAGTGTCAGCCTCTGATATCCACATCGATCAAAATGGCTACCAACGATGACCGGGTCATCAAACATTACGATGACGAAGTAGAGCAGACGGACAAAAGCAAAGTGAAATTTTTACTTGGTGAAGGTGGGTAATGCTTGCCTTAAACCTATTCCTTCATTTATTTACCTTTTATATGTCGTGATTCTACATTTGTACCAAAAGTAGGTCATCAGGATTTTGACCTACTTTTTTGCAGTCATTGATTTCAATCGAGGTTTTCGATTCTTACAAATGGCGTAAGGTACTGGTTCTACCCATGAAAAATGCGATGGTCTGCCTCTTCCACAAAAAAAATGTGCCAAAAATGTACGTAAATAACAATGCAAACAAACAAAACGTCATAGATAGCCTTGCACTATTCAGACACCTCTAGATGATAACTATATTGTTGGATTAATGTAAATCTATTTTAACTATATATAAATGAAGAATGAAATACAGCAGTTTTGCATTGACCCATTTGTGTTATACGTTCATACCAAATGTTTGTTCATATGTCTTAAAGGGACACATGGCAATCGTGAAGTGTTCGAAATGGGTGTCTCGATTTATATATCCAGTATCACTTTTACTTTTACCCTGGTTACATTTAAATAAATCAAATTTTAAGTTTTCACTATTTGGTCTTATTATACTATAGTTATTATTGGTGCAATAATATCAAATATTAATAATATGCAAAAACTATCTGCTTAATACTATTCTTATAATTAATATTATGATTGAACAAATGCAAGTTATGCAGAAAAACTAGCGGGACGCCGTGAGTTTTTAAAAAATAAAGATTGCCGTGTGTCCCTTTAAACCAACAAGGACCATCAGTTTACTCCAAAAAAATGAAGATCGTAGCATCTGTGCCCCATGAGCACATTGCTAGTTCCATATTAATGTCTTTGCTTTTGCGACAACGAAACTGTTAAAATATCAAATTAATTTTGAGATTCTTAGTGGTTGGAGAAGACAAATATCCAGACAGTTATATCATGTTTTGACAGGTGACGAGGAGTTTGGGGACAACGATGAATCTGAGGCATTACTGCTTGGTGAGGATGGTGGTGGTGAGGATGAGGGTGCTGAGGATAGTGAATCAACCTGGAACCCAAATGCCCATGATCGGGACAGTCTAAGTTCGGCACAGGGTCGTACAGTGAACCCATCCCCCAAGTCTTCAAGGTAGGTACTAATCAGTTCTGCACAGGGTCATACAGTGCACCCATCCCCCAAGTCTTTAAGGTAGGTACTCATCAGTTCTGCACAGGGTCATACAGTGCACCCATCCCCCAAGTCTTCAAGGTAGGTACCCATCAGTACTGCACAGGGTCATACAGTGCACCCATCCCACAAGTCTTCAAGGTAGGTACTCATCAGTTCTGCACAGAGTCATGCAGTGCACCCATCCCCCAAGTCTTGTGACCAAAGCAAGGTGCCTACCGTCAAGGTCACAGTTACACTTTGAAGGTTTTTGCTATAATTTCGTGTCTTGGGTTATGTATTCTTTATCTATTACTAGATTCTAATAATACTATACAAATGTTCACCTCCATGAGACGATGCGTCGCGACCAAAGCAAGGTACCTACCATCAAGGTCAAGGTCACAGTTACACTTCGAAGGTTTTTGCTGTAATTGACTCACCTTTAGACCAGGTAGGGGACATGTATTGCTGTACGTCTCACACCACAATTAATTTTCCATAGGGTCCCATTGTAATGTTTTTGTTCATGGCATAGAGATAAAAAAGATTTTGCAACATGTATTTATGCTTAAATTCTTCATTGATCCAATATCTGCACGCTATTAACTTTTAACGAATATTTACCAGATTGAACTTTTTTTAATGTCATGTTTGCGTGACACTTAACAAAATTTAGACAAAAATACAACCCCGTGGAGATTAGACCCATGATGTGTAAAATGAGGCAGAATTAGCTAGAAATCTTATATCAACATGCATTTTTCTGGGATCTCTTCCTAAAATGCTGTAGATTTAGAACCTTGTAAAGATAAATCAATGTATCCTGTAAAATGTAGAAAAGCGAACTTGTTTTTTTTATCTACCTCCTTCATCTGTAGGGCAGGAGTATTCAAGGGAGATAATAGTGGTGTGAGTCCTGTAATTGACTCACCTTTAGACCCGGTAGGGCACATGTATTGCTGTAAATGACTCACCTTTAGACCCGGTAGGGCACATGTATTGCTTGAAATACTTCTTTGCCTTGTTAAATTTTATGATTCTGTAATTTAGGCACAAGCATCGCCGACATCAGGAACATTACAATGTGTCAGACTTGATGAGCCGGCGACAGCGGGGCAGCGATGTACAACTGCACCAGTCAGACAGTATGAAACATGTTCCCACGGAGAAGGATGAAGCCATGATGTTACAGTCTGTCGACCTTGATGATATGGCTAGTAAGTGTCACATGATGATCACATGACAGTCCGGTTGAGTGACTGGCACATGACGGAATATTTTTCTGATTTGACATAAGAAATTCCAGGATATTATTCTTAATCATACCAAGTATTTTTTTGTTGTCATAGTAAAAGAAAGAGTCTTGCATGCATCACTCCAACAAACATTATAAATTTAGTTGGACTTCTCGGCTATTATTACCTTGAATTTAACCTGGACCACATTCAACTTTGATTCCCAGTCTCTTTATCCCCCGCCGCCACAGGCAGAATGAGGGATACAGTGATAGCCTTCATTCATTCATTCATCCGTACATCTGTCCATCCATCCATCCATCCATCCATCCATCCAACCATAACACTCTATGTCAGTATCTTCAAGGTCAAGGTCACTCTGAAGGTCATTCACTTCATATATGCCAATAGTAAGGCTCATTTCGTTTCCACTCTATAACTCTTGCATGTGTGGAGGGATTTCAAAATATCTGGTCACATTTATTCATCTCATCAAGGCAATGTGCAGAACCCAACACCATTGCCAGTATCTTCTAGGTCAAGGTCACTCTGAAGGTCATTCACTTCTTATATGCCTGTAGTAATGCTCATTTCATGTCTGCTCCATAACTCCTGCTTGCATGGATGGATTTCAGAATAACTTGGCATATTTATCTTATCTTCCCAGCAGTTGCATGTTTGAAAAGTGTGAAGATAGATTTTGGTTTGAAAGTCTTGACGTTGTTTCAGTGACATTGTTTCAGTCATTTTATGAAGATAAAAACGTTAAATACTGTGACATTCAAATTCCGATCAAAGTCTGTTTCACTGTAGTATTTATTCATTTCATAACATTTTCCATCCCTATCATTACAAAGCTGCCCCTAACATGCTTAAAGTAAGGCTCAGTTTGTCTCCACAACATAATTCTTACATGCATCAAGGCACTTTTACATCAAAACATCAACACAATGGTATGAATCTTCAAAGTCAATGCCATACATAGGAAAAAATACAGCGGCAGAGGATATGGCTGTCTCTCCGACTGCAACCTCCTGTTTGCTACAAAAGTTGCTCAGAAATATGGATTAGTAACGTTTAATTTCAATTGTGAACTGCATTTATGTCTAACATATTTTCAGTTAAGGTTTCAATATTAAAAATTGAGTTACTGGCTTTTTAAAAATGTCTGCTATCCAGGTTACAGAAGAATTATTGCCTTTGTTTATACTTTCTCCTATCCAGGCCACATTTCTCCTGTCCAGACCACAGTAGAATTATTGCCTATTTTATAATTTCCCTTTTCAGGTCACAGAATGGAAAACTTGCAGGGTATACGTAAACATAAAATTGGCCGCAAAAAGCACAAAACTGTCTCGTCCGTGGTGTATGTTGGGAAATCAGATAAATCGCGCAGGAAGTTCCTCAAGCCTTCCAAGAAAGTATTTGACCATAGTCCTCATGAGGTAAGCCTTTGTATTGATATAAATACACATTCTTAGATAACATCCTTTGGGATTTAAAAAGTATATGCTAACCATAAACAGGTTTGAATCCCACTGGGAGCTCGACTTCTCAAGTGAGAAAGTGTCGATTATTACAGATGGTGCGAGGTATACAGTACTGGTTCTACCCAGGAAAATTGGGGTCGTCTGCCTCTACCACAAAAGAATGGACCTCATATATGGCTTTACATGTGCTAAAAATGACGTAAAATGACATTAAAACAAACTAACCATAAAATGTTAGACGGTCAAAGGTCATTAAAACTTTAACTGCCAAATAATGCATAAAATCAACAAATGTTAAGATGATATCCATGTAAATTAAGTTTGTTTCATATACTGTGAAATAATCATATTTCGTTTGGATTTAATTTTGGGGATTTCGTGGTTGACCCGAACCACGAAATCAAATCCCCACGAACAGTTAACGTCCAAGAGTATGTGTACATAAACGGCCTTAAAATGAGTTCTCAATACCCATTATGTATTGCAGTTTTATCAATGATGTTCGCATAGCATAAGTTAAATACATATTAACCAGATTCTTTGTTGTCAGATAACATGTTTGTGTATATATTGACTAATTATTTTGAAAATGAAAAGTAAAAACTTGCTTGCTTGTTTTTATTTTTCAATGCCAGTTACAAATGAGCGGACTGATACAGTACACCCATTCACGAATGGCATTTAAGTTTATTATCGTTGTCATCATGTGTGATTATAACAATCAAGGCCACCAAACAATTGCATATTAATTAGTACTATTATCGTGCAGTCAAAATAACTTTTACCCATATTTTACACCCCTCGGTTGGCATTATTGCCATTCATGAATATGCATAAGCTAACTGTAGTTGTTAACCAATCAAATCGCAGAGATGTGACACACATCGGCGCAGTTAACCGCCATTTCCTTCCCAAACAATCAATGTTGTCAGACAGTCTGAAACTGCTTTAAAAAGACAGCAAAAGATAACGCTTAGTGAGTGACCTGGTGTTAATTGTTTAATTTGACAAGCGACAGGACAGGTCTGACAGCGTATCTGCTGGGAATATTTTCGCAAATCTGGGTCAATTTACCGATTGCATTCCAATATAGATCTAAAGTATACTTTTTCTACCGTACTTTATTGCAGATTTTGTTTACAGAATTATTTTTGTTCAAAATCAGAAATGCGCTAAAAACAAAATGATTTCACAGTATACTCGTCTAAACTATCCATATTTATTCTAATGTGTTCCTTGTTTCCATTTTGAATTGAAAGAGTTACCAATTAACTCAAAAATAATTTTGAAATATATTAAACTTACTATTAATAATCCAGTAATATTAATCATACTTGTATATTTGAGTTTACTATATCATAGGCACATATGCCTTATATTATAATCACAACACAAGGGATAAATTTTGTAAGACAGCTTTGGTTTTGAATTAGACAATTTGGTAACATGATGTTTTTACATCTCCCCTTTTCACCTCTCCCCTCAGGTGTTTGTAGAGTTAGACGAGTTGTACACGGGGGAGAACTACGAGGTTGAGTGGAGAGAGAAGGCCCGTTGGATCAAGTTTGAGGAAGACGTGGAGGAGGGTGCCGATAGGTGGGGCAAGCCTCATGTGGCCTCACTGTCCTTCCATAGCCTTATAGAACTGAGGAAGGGCCTGGAAATGGGTAAGTTCACGAAAAAGTGATGTAAATGTAACAATTAAAGTTATTTGCCCTTTGCTTGGAGGGTGAAAGTCACATCCACATTTGCCTTTTGACACGTTGCAATGTACCACTCAAGATACAACTATAAGCAAAGTTTGAAAGGTCTAGTGCATAGTTTGTGAAAAAGTGACCTAAATGCAAAAGTTGGTGGTAAAAATTGTAAGGTTATCTGATCTATCCTTAGAGGCAGGGCTTCTAAAATCGCCGGTTCGTCGGTCCGCAGACCGAATTCTGTTTCTCCGGACCGATTTTGTTTTCAAAATCTCTGTTAAAATCGGTCCCAGATATTTTATCTATCGGTCGTTAAAAAATCTACAATTACCTTACACACTCCTTGAAATATGCCTTGCGGCAATATTCTTTGATCCATAACACGATTGTTTGTCACTCGCTGTGCGAAAGTAGGTCAATTTGGTCAATTTGGACTAAACCATTACCGATAGTAGGGAGTTTTCCGGAAGAGTCTATAGCCATGTAGCACGCCTTTGATGTGTGATCAGTGAAAGTATATCACGCGTTCTGTCGGTTCACTGAAGCGAGTGTTACCGTCTGTGATTTCTTTGATATACCGTTAGACGTAAGGTGTTAGCCTGTTTGCTTGTGTCGGTTTTTTTTTTTAAGTGGACAAAGCTGGGACTGAAATTAGTTTGCGTCATTAAAATACCGAGATGTGTTAATTGTTTGTTTGATTTTTTTTTTACAATAACTTGAAGTATAATATTAAGGAAAGTGATCAAACCTGACACCGTTTTTTTTTTTTAAGTCGGACCGAAATTGTTTACGTTAGTCGTAACATTTGGTATTAATTGAGCTAATTGATGAAAAACGATATTACTCAAATTTATCCGCTAGTCCGCGCGTGTTAGTCCGCGTTTTATACCTACCTGGTTTATTAGACATTTCCGGTTCAATTCCTCAAATGATCAACAATTTTAATATTGAGTGAAAATTATTCATTCAGTAAAGCGAAGACATGATGTCAGTCATTAAAATGTACAAATTGTGATAAAGTAAGTTAGAAATAATACAAATATAATGCAAACATACATTTTAAATAGTTCTCTATATCAATGACTGAACGGAAAAAAATCATGTTGCAGCTGACATGGTGGGTGGGGTACAGCGATTTTAGTGATTTTTTCAAAATAAGCGCGATTCTTACGGCAGTTAAAAACCTGGACCGATTTGCATTTTAAAATTTTAGAAGCCCTGCTTAGAGGGTCAAGGTCACATCCACATTTGCTTTGTCACGTTGCGATGTACCACCCAAGATACAACTATAAGCAAAGTTTGAAAGGTCTAGTGCATACAGTTTGTGAGAAAGTGACCTAAACCCAAAAGTTGAAGGTAAAAATTATTAAGTTATCTTCCCTTTGCTTGGAGGGTCACGGACACTTCCACATTTGCTTTGTCACATTGTGATGTATCACCCAAGATACAACTCCTAAACCCAAAAGTTAAAGGTAAAAATTATTAAGTTATCTTCCCTTTGCTTGGAGGGTCACGGACACTTCCACATTTGCTTTGTCACATTGTGATGTATCACCCAAGATACAACTCCTAAACCCAAAAGTTAAAGGTAAAAATTATTAAGTTATCTTCCCTTTGCTTGGAGGGTCACGGACACTTCCACATTTGCTTTGTCACATTGTGATGTATCACCCAAGATACAACTCCTAAACCCAAAAGTTAAAGGTAAAAATTATTAAGTTATCTTCCCTTTGCTTGGAGGGTCACGGACACTTCGAGTAATTAAGAGTAATTTGAGTCTTATAATTATCACCACTTTGGATTCCCCATTGATTTCAAAACTGACACAACTGACTGGTTAATCATTCTTTTGATTGGTAACATCTGATTGGTTAATCTGTTGTTTGGTAATGTTTGATTGGTTAATCTTTAGGTGGCTAATGTTTGATTGGTTAATCTTTAGGTGGATAAAGTTTGATTGGTTAATCTTTAGATTGGTAATATCTGATTGGTTATTCTTTAGATCGGTAACATCTGAATGGTTTATCATTTAGATTGGTAACATTTGATCAGTTAATCTTTAGATTGGTAACATGATTGGTTAATCTTTAGATTGGTGACATCTGATTATTTTTTAGATTGGTAACATCTGATTGGTTTATCATTTACAAGGCTTTTTTTTTGGCTGTTTTTATAGCCGAAATTCGGTCATATTCCCAATGCCAAAACATATCTTTTTTCCCCAATTAAGAGGAAAAAATTTCCAGTTCGTCAAGTTTTTTTTTAAGTGTGCCAATCCAATGATTGGTGTTCAAAAGCTTAAGTAAATGCTTCTGTTTATCTTGGTGTACAAAAAAAAACAGTATTAAAGATACAATTATGAAAGGAATGCTTTACTTTATATTTTTCCGAATTTTATTAAAACCGGGCTAAAATTCCCAATTTTATGAAAAATCGCGCTAAAATTCCCAATTCCAGGGGTACGGTTATGTTCCCAAAATCATGAAAAAAAGCCCTGATTTAGATTGGTAGCATTTGATCGGTTAATCTCTAGATTGGTAACATCTGAATTGGTTAATCTTTAGATTGGTAACATTTGATCGGTTTGTCTTTAGATTGGTAACATTTGATCGGTTTGTCTTTAGATTGGTAACATTTGATCGGTTAATCTTTAGATTGGTAACATCTGATTAGTGAATCTCTAGATTGGTAACATTTGATCGGTTAATCTTTAGATTGGTAACATCTGATTAGTTGATCTTTAGATTGGTAACATTTGATCGGTTTGTCTTTAGATTGGTAACATTTGATCGGTTTGTCTTTAGATTAGTAACATCTGATTAGTTAATCTCTAGATTGGTAACATTTGATCGGTTTGTCTTTAGATTGGTAACATCTGATTAGTTGATCTTAAGATTGGTAACATCTGATTAGTTGATCTTAAGATTGGTAACATTTGATTAGTTGATCTTTAGATTGGTAACATTTGATCGGTTTGTCTTTAGATTAGTAACATCTGATTAGTTAATCTCTAGATTGGTAACATTTGATCGGTTTGTCTTTAGATTGGTAACATCTGATTAGTTGATCTTTAGATTGGTAACATCTGACTAGTTGATCTTTAGATTAGTAACATCTAATTGGTTAATCATTTAGATTGGTAACATTTGATCAGTTATCTTTAGATTAGTAACATCTGGTTGGTTTATCATGTAGATTGATAGCATCTAATTTGCTAATTATTTAGATTGGGTAATCATACGGATTGGTTACCTTGGATAGGTTAATGATTTAGATGAACCGTTAAACAAAAGTTAAAATTCATTATTTTTTCTATATATTTTTTGTCTCGCCTTTTCAAAGAAAAAAAGAGACATAGGTGTTGCTTTTCCGGCGGCAACATTCAAGTTTTGCGTTTAGGTCGATTTCTCACAAACTGTATGCTCTAGACCTTTAAAACTTTGCTTATAGTTGCATCTTGGGTGATACATCACAATGTGACAAAGCAAATGTGGAAGTGTCCGTGACCCTCCAAGCAAAGGGAAGATAACTTAATAATTTTTACCTTCAACTTTTGGGTTTAGGAGTTGTATCTTGGGTGATACATCACAATGTGACAAAGCAAATGTGGAAATGTCCGTGACCCTCCAAGCAAAGGGAAGATGACTTAATAATTTTTACCTTTAACTTTTGGGTTTAGGAGTTGTATCTTGGGTGATACATCACAATGTGACAAAGCAAATGTGGAAATGTCCGTGACCCTCCAAGCAAAGGGAAGATAACTTAATAATTTTTACCTTCAACTTTTGGGTTTAGGTCACTTTCTCACGAATGTATGCACTAGACCTTTCAAACTTTGCTTATAGTTGTATCTTGGGTGGTACATCGCAACGTGACAAAGCAAATGTGGATGTGACCTTGACCCTCTAAGGAAAGATCAGATAACCTTACAATTTTTACCACCAACTTTTGCATTTAGGTCACTTTTTCACAAACTATGCACTAGACCTTTCAAACTTTGCTTATAGTTGTATCTTGAGTGGTACATTGCAACGTGTCAAAAGGCAAATGTGGATGTGACTTTCACCCTCCAAGCAAAGGGCAGATGACTTTAATTGTTACATTTACATCACTTTCTCGTGAACTATAATTATGCACTTGATGCTTTAAACCTAGTTTATAGCTTAATCTTTTGAAAACAAAACATTCTATTTTGACATAGTTGTGTCTTGGGTAGTGCATCTTTTTGGACACGTGGATTTCATCTGTGAGCTTGACCTACTGTTTGGGGCTGATGATTTTTTTAAAAAAATATTTTTTTTTATAGAACGGCATTTTGTTTTTAAACAAATGCACTTAAATGTCATATCAGCAAACTGTAAACTCCATTGTTTTTATCTCAACTGATCAAAGAAAGAGCAGAGCGGCCATGGTGCGGCATCCATCATCCGTCCGTCTGTGAACTTTTTTTTGTGGCAACTACTCCTCTGAAACTACTTGACGGATTTCATGAAACTTTGCAGGAATATTGCTCTTGATGTCTAGTTGATCCTAGCAAAAATTCAGGTCGGCCGGAAATTTAAGATGGCCGCCACGGCTAAAAATAGATTTTAAAAGTGTGATTTTGTGGCGACTACTTCTCAAAAACCGTAAGTGATATTGATTTGGAACCTTTACCAAAATGACTGGCACGATATGTAGTTGATCCTAACCAAAGTTCATTTTGATTGGATGTCAAACTTGGCCGCCAGTGGCCATCTTTGTTTACATAGAGTTATATAGGAAAAACTTGTGGTGACTACTTCTCTAAAACTACTTGATGGAATTTCATGGAAGTTGACAGGAATGTTGCTCTTGACGTCTAGTCGATCCTAGCAAACTTTTAGGCCGGTAAACAATTCAAGGTGGCCGCCACTGCTAAAAATAGATTTTAAAAATGCGACTTTGTGGCAACTACTTCTTAAAAACCATAAGTGATATTGAATTGGAACCTTTACCAAAATGACTGGTGTGACATGTACTTGTTCCTAACCAAGATTCATTTTGATGTGATGTCAAATATGGCTGCCAACGGCCATCTTTGTTAACATAGAGTTATTTAGGAAAAACTTGTGGCGACTACTCCTGAAACTACTTGACAGATTTTCATGAAACTTCACAGGAATGTTGCTCTTGATGTCTAGTTGATCTTAGCAAAATTTCAGATTGGCCGGAAATTCAAGATGGCCGACGGCTAAAAATAGATTTTTAAAAACAAATTTTATAGCGACTACTCCTTGAAAACTATAAGTGATATTGATATGGGACTTTTTCCAAAATGATCAGCATGACATGATGTTGTTCCTTGTTGAAAATTATTTTGATTCGACATTAAACATGGCTGCTGCGGCCATCTTTGTTTACGTAGAGTTATATAGTAAAGATTTGTAGCAACTACTCCTCTGAAACTATTCAACAGATTTTCATGAAACTTCACAGGAATGCTAATCTAGCTATCAAAAACCTATCAGTAGAGCTTCAAGGTCATTGACCTCTTGTTAGTTATTAAAATGTTCATTTAATTTATTATTTATTTTTAAGTCCCATCTGCCGTTAGACGAGACATGTGAATCCGCGGATTTCTTGTTGTACAATAAACTTATTAAAATGTGTGATTGTTATATCAATTTTTTTTTTAAAAACAAATATAATTCTTTAAAACTTTAAAATGTATTTTGCAGGCTCATTGATACTGGATCTTGAAGCAACGGACTTGATACAAATTGTGCAGCGTATTGTGGAGAACATGGTGATTCGTGACCAGATTCCCTCAGAGGTCAAAGGTCTGGTCATGCGTACAATACTAACAAAACATAAGTAAGAAAGATTTTTATTTTTAAAACTATTTTTTAGTGTGCGGATTCACACACATTGAGTGAGTTGTTGATTTGATTGCTCATACAGATTATTGACACCTTACAAAATATTGCAAAAGCTGTTATATGTACAGGGCTTCATGTTCTAGAAAAACTGCTGTTTGAAATTTACATGCTCAAAAACTGCCTGGGAAAAAAATGAAATTCAAATCATAGACCCTTTTTATTCAGAAAAGAGTGAAAACGCCCACATGGTTCTACGTAATATTTCGAAGAGTGGATGCGAAACTGTTGTAACTTTATATAAATAAAGAAAAAGATACAACAGTTTTGCGATGAGCACTCAGTTTGTCCCTTTAGCCCTTTGCATAATGTACTGTCCCTTCTTTAAATTTAGACCATTTCATTTATGTTACAAAGGGGTGTTTTGGAGAAATGACTGATGAGCAGCTGGATATTGTAAACCCTTATCAGCCTGCGAGTTACTCACAGGCTGATCTAGGTTTACAATGGACGCAAAGGGCTAAGCCTCTCTTGTCTGTGATATATTCCTTTACAATAAGGATGTAATTTTTGTCCAAATCAAATCACAGAAAAAAAAGAAAGAAAAGGTATTGAAGATTCTGAGCATGGATTTCATGGTGTTTTTTTTAGAACATTTGGACCTATATAGTATTATAGTATTTTATGTAACAAATTTGTTTTTAAGTCCGTATAACAACTTTTTCCGGACAAAACCTTGAAATCAAAGTGTGTTGTTTTCCCCTGTGATGTGTTTATAATATTTCAAGCTTAACCAATCCAAAATTTAGGTATTTTGAGTATTTAAATGATCTACCTTTGTTTCTGTAATGAGGCACAATGGTTTTGTTGTAGTGGGATTGCCTGTTAACTGAAGGGTTGCAGGTTTGAAACATTGAAGCAAAACATTGTGCTTGTAACTTTACACAAGTCACTTGCTCCCTGTGTGTTATGAGTGAAAGTAATAGAACGGAGGGATGTATTCGGTAGTAAAAGTATGGTGACCCTGTATCCTCTCCCTCTGTCTAGGAGTGACCCTAAATAAATTGGAATCAAATATTGATAATGTTTATCTTTCAACTCTGTGTTTATCTATAACAACCTTCCTCTATTTATGTTTATCTATAACAACCTTCCTCTATTTATGTTTATCTATAACAACCTTCCTCTATTTATGTTTATCTATAACAACCTTCCTCTATTTATGTTTATCTATAACAACATTCCTCTATTTATGTTTATCTATAACAACATTCCTCTATTTATGTTTATCTATAACAACCTTCCTCTATTTATGTTTATCTATAACAACATTCCTCTATTTATGTTTATCTATAACAACATTCCTCTATTTATGTTTATCTATAACAACATTCCTCTATTTATGTTTATCTATAACAACATTCTTCTATTTATGTTTATCTATAACAACTTTCTTCTATTTATGTTTATCTATAACAACTTTCTTCTATTTATGTTTATCTATAACAACTTTCCTCTATTTATGTTTATCTGTAACAACCTTCCTCTATTTATGTTTATCTATAAAAGCCTTCCTCTATTTCTGTTTATCTATAACAACATTCCTCTATTTATGTTTATCTGTAACAACTTTCTTCTATTTATGTTTATCTTTTAACAGTGTTCCACTATTTATGTTTATCTTTTAACAGTGTTCCACTATTTCTGTTTATCTTTAACTACTCTAAAATACTTTTATATCTCTTTGTCTTTGGGCAACTTCCTCTAGTTTTGTTAATCTTTGGGCGAACTTTCTCTGTTTCTGTTTTCGTTTATTTATTTTTATCTTTAAAGAGGGGCGTCCGTGGCCGAGTGGTTAGAGTCTCAGACTTGAAATCACTTGCCCCTCACCACTGTAGATTCGATCCCTCAGGGGCCTTGGAATCTTTATGTGAGGAAGCTATCCAGCTGGCTTGCTGAACGTCGGTGGTTCTACCCAGGTGCCCGCCCGTGCACGAAAATTTCCCGGAGCGGCACCTGGGGTCTTCCTCCATCAGTGGAAGCTGAAAAGTCGCCATATGACCTTAGCTGTTGGTGCGACTAAAATCCAATTCAATTATCTTTAAACAATCTTCCACTATTTCTGTTTATCTTTAACAACTTTCCTCTGTTTCTGTTTATCTTCAACAACCTTTGTCTATTTCTGTTTATCTTTTACAACTTTCCTCTATTTCTGTTTATCTTTTACAACTTTCCTCTATTTTTGTTTATCTTTTAACGACTTTCCTCTATTTTTGTTTATCTTTAACAACTTTCCTCTATTTCTGTTTATCTTTAACAATTTTCCTCTATTTCTGTTTATCTTTAACAATTTTTCTCTATTTCTGTTTATCTTTTAACAGCGTTCCTCTATTTCTGTTTATCTTTAACAACTTTCCTCTATTTCTGATTATCTTTAAAAAAAATCCTCTATTTCTGTTAATCTTTAACAATTTTTCTCTATTTCTGTTTATCTTTAACAATTTTCCTCTATTTCTGTTTATCTTTAACAATTTTTCTCTATTTCTGTTTATCTTTTAACAGCTTTCCTTTATTTCTGTTTATCTTTAACAACTTTCCTCTTTTTCTGTTTATCTTTAACAACTTTCCTTTATTTCTGTTTATCTTTAACAACTTTCCTCTATTTCTGTTTATCTTTAACAACTTTCCTTTATTTCTGTTTATCTTTAACAACTTTCCTTTATTTCTGTTTATCTTTAACAACTTTATTTCTGTTTATCTTTAACAACTTTATTTCTGTTTATCTTTAACAACTTTCCTTTATTTCTGTTTATCTTTAACAACTTTCCTTTATTTCTGTTTATCTTTAACAATTTCCCTTCTATTTCTGTTTATCTTTAACAACTTTCCTTTATTTCTGTTTATCTTTAACAACTTTCCTTTATTTCTGTTTATCTGGTAACAACCTTCACCTGGTTCTCTTTATCTTTCCACAACTTTCCACATGTTTTGTTTACCAACTTACCTTTATTAATCTCAAATGTTTTTCTTTTTAACTACTTGTCTCCTGTTAATTGTTTATGTTTTAGAATTTCCACCGTTACATGTACTTGCATTAATTCATTTATTAACAGCTGCAAATATTCACAAGTAAATAAAAAGTTGATCTCTCAAAAGTATTTGTTTTTTTCTTAACTTGTTATGTTGGTTACATTTTATTATGGATTGGTCTTTTCTCATTTCTATAAAAGCAGCAACAATCTTGTTTTTGCATGGGCAACACCATTGTAAATAAAGATTGAACTACATCCATTTTGTTTGTTTACAAAGAGCCGTGGTTATTGTATTTTAATGTTATGTTCTCCATTTAACGTCAACACACCATGGTCTCATGGTAAAGTTTCCAGAATTTCACCATGGTTACCCTGGTTGGATTCTCTGGTTTTGATTTTTTTTTTTCCAAGACAAAATAAAAATACGTTCTGAGAGTATCCATAAATTTAATTTTTTTGGTCAAAAACAAATAAAATTGCTTGCCATAAAATCTGTGAATTTCTTCTGTAATGATGAAAATTCCTGTCTTGGTTACATGGGGAAATCTTTCTTGTTGTTTTGAGGACATAGGTGGGTTGGTGGTTGTGGGGTGGGGTTAGTCGACTGAGTCATATAATGCATTGTACATGTAATGTCCTATTTACTGTTTTATCTTTTAACCACTTTCCTCCACTTTCCTCGTAGGAATGTCAGGTGAAGGTTTGACATTTGAATATTTTCTTAATGCATAGACTTTTAGATAACGTTCCACATCGAGTTATCGTAGACTTTGCATCTCAGTAGTTTTGCCACCCCTTTATTTAGTGATATATTTTGAAGTGTGTATGGCTAGGCAATATTTCACTATTAAACAAACTGCATGAATGTTAGTACATGCCTTGTTTTTGCTGCGACTGATCACTACAAAAACTTGTTTTTCTCTATGACCAAAACAGAAGGTTTGATTACTTTCCATGACCTATGCAGCAATTTCTATATTTACACGACACATTTAGACACCTACATTATTTCCGTGACCCTCATAGAAATGTGAGCCGAAACACGCGAAAACGACCCTTCAGACAAACTTTTGACATTTTATATTTTTTTATGTTTATGAAAAACGGTGATTTTCCCTTTAAAAATCTCTTTATTTTATGTTGATATCTTAATTTAAAATGATTTTATCTCAATTTGAAAATTAAAAGATTGTACTCTCCATTAATTTTAATGTTGACGTCGGCGTTTTGGACGACGTCGTTGATTAAATAACATCAAAAACATAAACAGTTACCATTTTCTATAGCATCAACTATTTATTTTAAGAAAATACATTCCCTGTGATATAATAATTAGGTGAAACACGGAGGTGACGAGAAATTTGATTATTAATTAATTGATTACCGGCCGACGTCATAAATCGTTACTTTATGACGTTGTCGTCTAAACGTCCGAAGGGAAGTTTTCTTGTGTCGCAGCTCATGTATGTTAATTTCCATGACTCCCATGTGTTTACCCATGCCTATTTTAATTTATATTATTTTCAAGTGCCTAATTATATAGAGGATCTTAAACGAGTTCCCATTTCATATAAGATTCATGAAACGAGTTATGAATTATTTTTATTTTAACGAGCCTTTTGGCAAGCTTCATAAATCTTATATGGAATGGGAACGAGTTTAAGATCCTTTTTATCACATAACATTGCAATCAAATTAGTAAAAAAAAAATTGACATGGACATAGAACTGCCACGACGTCAGACACTTTAGAGCCAAAATATCATAAAATATGTGACGTCGTAACATTGCGTCTCACACATAACGTTGCGTATAAAAGAGTTTTTGTTTTACCTCTTTACAAAATAGCAGTTTACGCCAACTTTTTAACAAACCAACAACAATGTTTTGTATAACATGCATTATTTTTATAAGCTGTCACAAATAAGAAGTTTATGACTCAGATCTGGGTGAATTTGTAATAAATAAAATATTTTCAGTTAATAAACTTGCGTAGTGTTACAGGTTTAACTCAACCAATCAAAATCATTCCAGGTTGTATTACACGTGTGTCATACAATAGAATATTAAATGGGTGTTCGACACTGCTAAACAGGGAGGTTATGTGATAAATACTATTTCCAATGACCCAAGCACATACAATTATTTCCTATGACTCAAGCACACACTTATTTCCCATGACCCAAGCACATACAGTTATTTCCCACGACGCAAGCACATACAGTTATTTCCCATGACCTGAGCACATACAATTATTTCCTATGACTCAAGCACACACTTATTTCCCATGACCCAAGCACATACAGTTATTTCCCATGACCCAAACACATACAGTTATTTCCCATGACCTGAGCACATACAATTATTTCCCATGACCCAAACGCATACAGTTATTTCCCATGACCTGAGCACATACAGTTATTTCCCATGACCCAACCGCATACAGTTATTTCCCATGACCCAACCGCATACAGTCTTTTTCCCTTGACCCAAGCCCATACACGTATTTACCTTGACCCAAGCACATACAGTTATTTACCTTGACCCAAGCCCATAACTTATTTACCTTGACTCAAGCCCATACACTTATTTACCTTGACCAAGCCCATACAGTTGTTTACCTTGACCCAAGCCCATACAGTTGTTTACCTTGACCCAAGCCCATACACTTGTTTACCTTGACCCAAGCACATACAGTTATTTACCTTGACCCAAGCACATACACTTATTTACCTTGACCCAAGCCCATACAGTTGTTTACCTTGACCCAAGCCCATACATTTATTTACCTTGACCCAAGCACATACAGTTATTTACCTTGACCCAAGCCCATAACTTATTTACCTTGACCCAAGCCCATACACTTATTTACCTTACCAAGCACATACAGTTATTTACCTTGACCCAAGCCCTTACACTTATTTACCTTGACCAAGCACATACAGTTATTTCACATGACCCAAGTGTATACAATTATTTTCCATGACCCACTCAATGTTTTTGAAACCTTAATCCCTGATATTTTTAGTTGTGAACTTATTTGCTCATTTGAGTTTATTTCCAGCTTTTAGTGTTATTTGTCCATGTGCTGTGGCAGTATGTTATGTGAAATACATATAACCATAGTTTTAATCTGTAATGTTTGGCGTTTATTTATTCGGTCTATACCAAGTGTAATTGTTAAACTGTCATGTTTAACTTCTCTTATGTTAATAATCAGAACTTTGTTTGAAAAAGCACAAATGCCCTCATAGTAGCACCCGGGCGCTAAGTAAAATGCAATGCAAAAAAGGTATGCTAGGAAAGGATAAAATTTCTGGAAAAAAAACAAAGTGGTTGGGAGATGCTAGGAGGCGGGGGTGAGCACTACTGCATAATTAGTGGAGGCACTACTATTAGGGAAAATACGGTACCATATTTATGAAAAGAAATACAAAGTTTATCAGTAATTTAACAATTTGTATCGCTGTAACAGAAAAGGAGACTAGACCTCCAGATTACACATGTGTACACGTAAAGGAATTAGGGGGTGTCTTCCCTTGGCTTGCTAAAAGCCCGGGACATATTGTGTTGTGGCGTTGTCAGTCCATCTGTCAGTTGTACTTTCAAAGTTAATAACTTTCAAAGTATTAGGTCCACAATAATAGAACGACGACTGTATGTGCCCCTATAGGCTATTAGGTCCACAACAATTGAACTATGACTGTATATGCCCCTATAGGCTATCAGGTCCACAACAATGGAACTACGACTGTATATGCCCCTATAGGCTATTAGGTCCACAACAATGGAACGACGACTGTATATGCCCCTATAGGCTATTAGGTCCACAACAATGGAACGACGACTGTATATGCCCCTATAGGCTATTAGGTCCACAACAATGGAACTACGACTGTATATGCCCCTATAGGCTATTAGGTCCACAACAATGGAACTACGACTGTATATGCCCCTACAGGCTATTAGGTCCACAACAATGGAACTACGACTGTATATGCCCCTACAGGCTATTAGGTCCACAACAATGGAACTACGACTGTATATGCCCCTATAGGCTATTAGGTCCACAACAATGGAACTACGACTGTATATGCCCCTATAGGCTATTAGGTCCACAACAATGGAACGACGACTGTATATGCCCCTATAGGCTATTAGGTCCACAACAATGGAACTACGACTATATGCCCCTATAGGCTATTAGGTCCACAACAATGGAACGACAACTGTATATGCCCCTATAGGCTATTAGGTCCACAACAATGGAACGACGACTGTATATGCCCCTATAGGCGGTGCTCTTGTTGTCATTAATGAGTTAATCACTGTCTTTATTTCAAACATCAGATGTATTTTGCGTGATCTTTAATCCTATATAACCGTATCGCAGAAATAAAATCTTTGTTGCTCAAAACTCTAAATTATGTCTTGGTAATTAAATCACTTCCCTTGATAATCAATCTTCAATGGTCGTTCTTTAAAACAATCCCATAACGCATTTAGCTTCGAAAGCCTGTTTTCATAATTGGAAGCAATCTTAGTCAGTAAGCATTTTGTGCGATCTGAATTACTGAGAAGTAATGTATATGAGCAGGAGATATTTAATGTTTGAAAACATTTGTTTGTATGGTGTTTTACATCATTTTCAACACATGCAAGGTTATATATGACAGTCGATTTTTTTGTGGTGGAGGCAGACCACACACTTTTCCTGGGTAGAACCAGTACTGTACACCTCCCGCCATCCGTAAGAATCGACACTAATGTTTGAAAAGGATTGGTAGGTAGTCACAAAGTATTTATCACGTGTGCTATTTTACCAGCGTATTAGACATGTTGTAAATGGTAAAATATTTTTAAAAAATGTAAATTTTTAATTTAAAATATGCTAAATTATGTAAAAAAAAAAAGTTTTGACTATTATTTTTAAAAAAACATAACCATTAGTATTATTCATTAGAATTGCAGCCGTTTTTTCAGAGTGATAAGTTACATACATGTTGGGGAATAAAATAGCGTGGTCGACTTCAAATCCGAAGGACTTGGGTTCAAGTCTCACTAGCGCCACTGAGTTACGTTGTGTTCTTGTACAAGACACTTTACCTTGTCTGTCCAATGGGGACATTAACCAATCCATCCTGTTTTTTCGAGTCGCTTCTCCGAGCATGTTAAAGAACCATATGCATATGTTCTGTAGTAAGAGAAATGCAGGGTGCGGGTTTTAAATAGCCTATAATGTGCGGATGATCCGTTAAACGTCATTCAATTCTCTTTATACAGGAGACCGCGAAGTGCTAGTTACTTGAGCAGGTTTGGCTGTAGTTTTATTTTCTCAGTTCAACTTTATTTTCTCAGTTCAACTAAACAACTGCAGACTACAGCTTCGTTATATTTTGCTTGGAAATGCGAATTAATGACAGTTATTTATAATGCGACATGTTTTCTGCCTATATCACCAGCCCGACATGTTTTCTGCCCAGGCTGGTCATATAACGAATGTATGTGTAATTTTGGTATTGTTCGTGAAGGCTTCGATCGGACACACACTTTCCTGTGTTGTGGATAATTTATGTACTTTTGGCTGATTTTAGTACTTGTTGATCGTATACACATGTATATTAATTATTCATATTGTATAGTTTTTGAAATTTTTGAAGTATTTTTACATTTGAATGAATGATTTGTTAGCAACTTTTCTCTGAAAAGCACAACGGGGAAGGGTTTGAGAAAAACAAACCCTTAACCAGTGCAAAAGAGAGCAAGTGATTACGTGTTATATAGGCTTCATAATTTACAATGCAAACAAGGTTTCATATATACGTATATACTTACATATAATGCATGTTAGGCATAAGCTTTTTGCTTTTAATGGGGGGTACATCAGGCTTTTTCTAGAAAAATCTAAAATTATTAACCCTTAACCCGCTACATATATATAATGGACTGTTCTTTCTTTGAATTAAGACCATTCCATTTATGTGACAAAGGGGTGTTTTGTGGGGAAAAAGCCTGATGTTCACCCTTTAAGAACAATACCTGCCAACAGACAATGAGCATTAAAAAAAACTAGTGTATAAATGTCATGTATAGCCGAGTTGAGGCCTGTGTTGAGTTTAGAGAATAAAAGTATGACGGGACATGTTTTCAGATTTGTATCCGGCGACACGGTAAAATCGCTTCTGCGACGCAACATTTCCACCATGAACCTTATGGGTTTAGACGACAGGTTGTACAAAACATCAGGCCACCACATCCTACACTTTGTGGTGGCATAGTTATTATGCTATGGAAATTTACATAGATAGTCCAGGATATTAATTTATAATGGCTGTTAACAAACATGATCTTCTCGGGGGAACGAAAATAAATTAAACTGCCGATACTATTGGCATTGTTCGAATAAAAGAATAAAAATGCTTTTTCCAAACTTGAGAACAACGCAACAAATATTTCCGCTGATACTTTGAAAATGCTTGTCTACTATTACCTAACACCTCCTCTGCTTTCAGGGTAGAATTTCACCAGTCTTGGAATGGGGGCTGTTTCCTGTTCATTTGAGAATTTTATTGCGATAAATTTAAGGGGAAAAAATAGAAAACAGTTTTCAATGTTGAAATGTTATCAAAAAATGATCTAAATATAAAATATTATAAACAATGCATAAACATGTTTTATAGAACTACTGGCCTACGCAGTGGGACAGTCGATTTTCATATAACTCGACACAAACATTCCTCCCTATATCTTGTTGATCTAAACTGAAAGTGAACTTCCTGCAAAATCAAAGATAAAAATAGAAAATGTTCAATACAATTCTGTTGTATCTTTTTTGAATGTATCACATTTAAGAACCATAGGGATCTTTCCTGTAAGAGTAGAGTGGGATCTCCATGTATCCTTACCCTCTCTCTTGGACGTCTCTTAATGACATATAATGAGTCGTTAAACAGCATTCATTTATACTTTATTATAATGTATATTTGCTTACCTAGGGTCACTTGGGAGCAGCTGTCACACACGTATCTCTTTGATCTTGCTGTTTATTCACCAAGATGCATTTCCTAAGTACAGCACAATTCCCAGTTCCCTACATGGTAACTAATCAAGGGTTCAAAGCTACACTGCTGTTTCCCAGTTCCCTACATGGTAACTAATCAAGGCCAGTTCCCTACATGGTAACTAATCAAGGGTTCAAAGCTACACTGCTGTTTCCCAGTTCCCTACGTGGTAACTAATCAAGGCCAGTTCCCTACATGGTAACTAATCAAGCGTTCAAGGCTACACTGCTGTTTCCCAGTTCCCTACATGGTAACTAATCAAGGCCATTTCCCTACATGGTAACTAATCAAGGGTTCAAGGCTACACTGCTGTAACTACACAAACTTAAAGCAGAAGACACAACAGTGTTGCATAGAGCCTCAATTGTGATTTAAAAAGAAAGTTGGTGTTGAAATTGAGGGAGCCCAATTTAACATACCAAAATCAACCCACTGGTTTTACTTCTTCAAGCCCAACCAAGTTTGATAGCAAAAAACAAAAGGAAATGAAATAAGAAGAAGCAAGTGTCCAGGCGATATGTTTTGATGTTTAATCGACAGAAATGTAGTACTGATACATATGAGAAACATATCTGTTCTGCGAAATTGTTTTTCTGAAAACACCTTAAAAGTGATGCTATACTAAGGCATAAAGAAAAAGGGATGCTTTAGGTATCTGGAAAAGGGGATGCTATGGGGGCATGGACAAGGGGATGCTATAGAGGTCTGGAAAAGGGGGTGCTATAGGGGCGTGAACAAGGTAGTGAACAAGGGTTGCTATAGGGACCTGGAAAAGGAGATGCTTTTGGAGCACGGGTAGTGGATGTAATAGGGATGTGGAAAATGGGATGCTATCGTGGTGTGAACAAGGGAATACTTTAGGAAGGGCTTTGACATAGGGGATGCTAAAGGGGCATGGGAAAGGGGATGCTATAGTGATGTGAACAAGGGAATACTTTAGGAAGATCTTTGACATAGGGGATGCTGAAGGGGCATGGGAAAGGGGATGCTATTGTGTTGTGGTCAAGGGAATACTTTAGGAAGAGCTTTGACATAGGGGATGCTAAAGGGGCATGGGAAAGGGGATGCTATAGTGGTATGAACCAGGAAATACTTTAGGAGGAGTTTTGACATAGGGGATGCTAAAGGGGCATGGGAAAGGGGATGCTACATTGGTGTGGACAAGGGAATACTTAAGAACAGTTTTGGCATTGGAATGCTAAAGGGGCATGGGAAAGGGGATGCTATAGTGATGTGAACAAGGGAATACTTTAGGAAGATCTTTGACATAGAGGATGCTAAAGGGGCATGGGAAAGAGGATGCTATAGTGGTATGAACCAGGAAATACTTTAGGAGGAGTTTTGACATAGGGGATGCTAAAGGGACATGGGAAAGGGTATGCTATATAGTGGTGTGAACAAGGGAATACTTAAGAAGAGCTTTGCCATAGGGGATGTTAAGGGGCATGGGAAAGGGGATGCTATAGTGATGTGAACAAGGGAATACTTTAGGAAAAGCTTTGACATAGGGGATGCTAAAGTGACATGGGAAAGGGGATGCTATAGTGATGTGAACAAGGGAATACTTTAGCAAGAGCTTTGACATAGAGGATGCTAAAGGTGCATGGGAAATGGTAAGCTATATAGTGTTGTGAACAAGGGAATACTTTAGGAAGAGCTTTGACATAGAGGATGCTAAAGGGGCATGGGAAAGGGGATGCTATAGTGGTGTGAACAAGGGAATACTTTAGGAAGAGCTTTGACATAGAGGATGCTAAAGGGGCATGGGAAAGGGGATGCTATAGTGGTGGGAACAAGGGAATACTTTAGGAAGAGCTTTGACATAGAGGATGCTAAAGGGGCATGGGAAAGGGGATGCTATAGTGGTGGGAACAAGGGCATACTTTAGGAAGAGCTTTGACATAAGGGATGCTAAAGGGGCATGGGAAAGGGGATGCTATTGTGATGTGAACAAGGGAATACTTTAGGAAGATCTTTGACATAGGGGATGCTAAAGGGGCATGGGAAAGGGGATGCTATTGTGTTGTGGTCAAGGGAATACTTTAGGAAGAGCTTTGACATAGGGGATGCTAAAGGGGCATGGGAAAGGGGATGCTATAGTGGTATGAACCAGGAAATACTTTAGGAGGAGTTTTGACATAGGGGATGCTAAAGGGGCATGGGAAAGGGGATGCTACATTGGTGTGGACAAGGGAATACTTAAGAACAGTTTTGGCATTGGAATGCTAAAGGGGCATGGGAAAGGGGATGCTATAGTGATGTGAACAAGGGAATACTTTAGGAAGATCTTTGACATAGAGGATGCTAAAGGGGCATGGGAAAGAGGATGCTATAGTGGTATGAACCAGGAAATACTTTAGGAGGAGTTTTGACATAGGGGATGCTAAAGGGACATGGGAAAGGGTATGCTATATAGTGGTGTGAACAAGGGAATACTTAAGAAGAGCTTTGCCATAGGGGATGTTAAGGGGCATGGGAAAGGGGATGCTATAGTGATGTGAACAAGGGAATACTTTAGGAAAAGCTTTGACATAGGGGATGCTAAAGTGACATGGGAAAGGGGATGCTATAGTGATGTGAACAAGGGAATACTTTAGCAAGAGCTTTGACATAGAGGATGCTAAAGGTGCATGGGAAAGGGTAAGCTATATAGTGTTGTGAACAAGGGAATACTTTAGGAAGAGCTTTGACAAAGAGGATGCTAAAGGGGCATGGGAAAGGGGATGCTATAGTGGTGTGAACAAGGGAATACTTTAGGAAGAGCTTTGACATAGAGGATGCTAAAGGGGCATGGGAAAGGGGATGCTATAGTGGTGGGAACAAGGGAATACTTTAGGAAGAGCTTTGACATAGAGGATGCTAAAGGGGCATGGGAAAGGGGATGCTATAGTGGTGGGAACAAGGGCATACTTTAGGAAGAGCTTTGACATAAGGGATGCTAAAGGGGCATGGGAAAGGGGATGCTATTGTGGTGTGGTCAAGGGAATACTTTAGGAAGAGCTTTGACATAAGGGATGCTAAAGGGGCATGGGAAAGGGGATGCTATAGTGATGTGAACAAGGGAATACTTTAGGAAGAGCTTTGACATAGAGGATGCTAAAGGGGCATGGGAAAGGGTATGCTATAGCGGTGGGAACAAGGGAATACTTTAGGAAGAGCTTTGACATAGGGGATGCTAAAGGGGTATGGGAAAGGGGATGCTATAGCAGTGGGAACAAGGGAATACTTTAGGAAGAGCTTTGACATAGGGGATGCTAAATGGGCATGGGAAAGGGGATGCTATAGCGGTGGGAACAAGGGAATACTCCAGGAAGAGCTTTGACATAGGGGATGCTAAAGGGGTATGGGAAAGGGGATGCTATAGCGGTGGGAACAAGGGAATACTTTAGGAAGAGCTTTGACATAGAGGATGCTAAATGGGCATGGGAAAGGGGATGCTATAGTGGTGTGAACAAGGGAATACTTAGGAAGAGCTTTGACATAGGGGATGCTAAAGTGACATGGGAAAGGGGATGCTATAGTGGTGGGAACAAGGGAATACTTTAGGAAAAGCTTTGACATAGGGGATGCTAAAGTGACATGGGAAAGGGGATGCTATAGTGGTATGAACCAGGAAATACTTCAGGAAGAGCTTTGGCATAGGGGATGCTAAAGGGACATGGGAAAGGGGATGCTATAGTGGTGGGAACAAGGGAATACTTTAGGAAGAGCTTTGCCATAGGGGATGCTAAATGGGCATGGGAAAGGGGATGCTATAGTGGTGGGAACAAGGGAATACTTTAGCAAGAGCTTTGACATAGAGGATGCTAAAGTGACATGGGAAAGGGGATGCTATAGTGATGTGAACAAGGGAATACTTTAGCAAGAGCTTTGACATAGAGGATGCTAAAGGTGCATGGGAAAGGGTAAGCTATATAGTGTTGTGAACAAGGGAATACTTTAGGAAGAGCTTTGACATAGAGGATGCTAAAGGGGCATGGGAAAGGGGATGCTATAGTGGTGTGAACAAGGGAATACTTTAGGAAGAGCTTTGACATAGAGGATGCTAAAGGGGCATGGGAAAGGGGATGCTAAAGCGGTGGGAACAAGGGAATACTTTAGGAAGAGCTTTGACATAGAGGATGCTAAAGGGGCATGGGAAAGGGGATGCTATAGTGGTGGGAACAAGGGCATACTTTAGGAAGAGCTTTGACATAAGGGATGCTAAAGGGGCATGGGAAAGGGGATGCTATTGTGGTGTGGTCAAGGGAATACTTTAGGAAGAGCTTTGACATAAGGGATGCTAAAGGGGCTTGGGAAAGGGGATGCTATAGTGGTATGAACCAGGAAATACTTTAGGAGGAGTTTTGACATAGGGGATGCTAAAGGGGCATGGGAAAGGGGATGCTACATTGGTGTGGACAAGGGAATACTTAAGAACAGTTTTGGCATTGGAATGCTAAAGGGGCATGGGAAAGGGGATGCTATAGTGATGTGAACAAGGGAATACTTTAGAAAGATCTTTGACATAGAGGATGCTAAAGGGGCATGGGAAAGAGGATGCTATAGTGGTATGAACCAGGAAATACTTTAGGAGGAGTTTTGACATAGGGGATGCTAAAGGGACATGGGAAAGGGTATGCTATATAGTGGTGTGAACAAGGGAATACTTAAGAAGAGCTTTGCCATAGGGGATGTTAAGGGGCATGGGAAAGGGGATGCTATAGTGATGTGAACAAGGGAATACTTTAGGAAAAGCTTTGACATAGGGGATGCTAAAGTGACATGGGAAAGGGGATGCTATAGTGATGTGAACAAGGGAATACTTTAGCAAGAGCTTTGACATATAGGATGCTAAAGGTGCATGGGAAAGGGTAAGCTATATAGTGTTGTGAACAAGGGAATACTTTAGGAAGAGCTTTGACATAGAGGATGCTAAAGGGGCATGGGAAAGGGGATGCTATAGTGGTGTGAACAAGGGAATACTTTAGGAAGAGCTTTGACATAGAGGATGCTAAAGGGGCATGGGAAAGGGGATGCTATAGTGGTGGGAACAAGGGAATACTTTAGGAAGAGCTTTGACATAGAGGATGCTAAAGGGGCATGGGAAAGGGGATGCTATAGTGGTGGGAACAAGGGCATACTTTAGGAAGAGCTTTGACATAAGGGATGCTAAAGGGGCATGGGAAAGGGGATGCTATTGTGGTGTGGTCAAGGGAATACTTTAGGAAGAGCTTTGACATAAGGGATGCTAAAGGGGCATGGGAAAGGGGATGCTATAGTGATGTGAACAAGGGAATACTTTAGGAAGAGCTTTGACATAGAGGATGCTAAAGGGGCATGGGAAAGGGTATGCTATAGCGGTGGGAACAAGGGAATACTTTAGGAAGAGCTTTGACATAGGGGATGCTAAAGGGGTATGGGAAAGGGGATGCTATAGCAGTGGGAACAGGGGAATACTTTAGGAAGAGCTTTGACATAGGGGATGCTAAATGGGCATGGGAAAGGGGATGCTATAGCGGTGGGAACAAGGGAATACTCCAGGAAGAGCTTTGACATAGGGGATGCTAAAGGGGTATGGGAAAGGGGATGCTATAGCGGTGGCAACAAGGGAATACTTTAGGAAGAGCTTTGACATAGAGGATGCTAAATGGGCATGGGAAAGGGGATGCTATAGTGGTGGGAACAAGGTATTACTTTAGGAAAAGCTTTGACATAGGGGATGCTAAAGTGACATGGGAAAGGGGATGCTATAGTGGTATGAACCAGGAAATACTTCAGGAAGAGCTTTGGCATAGGGGATGCTAAAGGGGCATGGGAAAGGGGATGCTATAGTGGTGGGAACAAGGGAATACTTTAGGAAGAGCTTTGCCATAGGGGATGCTAAATGGGCATGGGAAAGGGGATGCTATAGTGGTGGGAACAAGGGAATACTTTAGCAAGAGCTTTGACATAGAGGATGCTAAAGTGACATGGGAAAGGGGATGCTATAGTGATGTGAACAAGGGAATACTTTAGCAAGAGCTTTGACATAGAGGATGCTAAAGGTGCATGGGAAAGGGTAAGCTATATAGTGTTGTGAACAAGGGAATACTTTAGGAAGAGCTTTGACATAGAGGATGCTAAAGGGGCATGGGAAAGGGGATGCTATAGTGGTGTGAACAAGGGAATACTTTAGGAAGAGCTTTGACATAGAGGATGCTAAAGGGGCATGGGAAAGGGGATGCTAAAGCGGTGGGAACAAGGGAATACTTTAGGAAGAGCTTTGACATAGAGAATGCTAAAGGGGCATGGGAAAGGGGATGCTATAGTGGTGGGAACAAGGGCATACTTTAGGAAGAGCTTTGACATAAGGGATGCTAAAGGGGCATGGGAAAGGGGATGCTATTGTGGTGTGGTCAAGGGAATACTTTAGGAAGAGCTTTGACATAAGGGATGCTAAAGGGACATGGGAAAGGGGATGCTATAGTGATGTGAACAAGGGAATACTTTAGGAAGAGCTTTGACATAGAGGATGCTAAAGGGGCATGGGAAAGGGTATGCTATAGCGGTGGGAACAAGGGAATACTTTAGGAAGAGCTTTGACATAGGGGATGCTAAAGGGGTATGGGAAAGGGGATGCTATAGCAGTGGGAACAAGGGAATACTTTAGGAAGAGCTTTGACATAGGGGATGCTAAATGGGCATGGGAAAGGGGATGCTATAGCGGTGGGAACAAGGGAATACTCTAGGAAGAGCTTTGACATAGGGGATGCTAAAGGGGTATGGGAAAGGGGATGCTATAGCGGTGGGAACAAGGGAATACTTTAGGAAGAGCTTTGACATAGAGGATGCTAAATGGGTATGGGAAAGGGGATGCTATAGTGGTGGGAACAAGGGAATACTTAGGAAGAGCTTTGACATAGGGGATGCTAAAGTGACATGGGAAAGGGATGCTATAGTGGTGGGAACAAGGAAATACTTTAGGAAAAGCTTTGACATAGGGGATGCTAAAGTGACATGGGAAAGGGGATGCTATAGTGGTATGAACCAGGAAATACTTCAGGAAGAGCTTTGGCATAGGGGATGCTAAAGGGGCATGGGAAAGGGGATGCTATAGTGGTGGGAACAAGGGAATACTTTAGGAAGAGCTTTGCCATAGGGGATGCTAAATGGGCATGGGAAAGGGGATGCTATAGTGTTGGGAACAAGGGAATACTTTAGGAAGAGCTTTGACATAGGGGATGCTAAATGGGCATGGGAAAGGGGATGCTATAGCGGTGGGAACAAGGGAATACTTTAGGAAGAGCTTTGACATAGAGGATGCAAAATGGGCATGGGAAAGGGGATGCTATAGTGGTGGGAACAAGGGAATACTTTAGGAAGAGCTTTGACATAGGGGATGCTAAAGTGACATGGGAAAGGGGATGCTATAGTGGTGGGAACAAGGGAATACTTTAGGAAAAGCTTTGACATAGGGGATGCTAAAGTGACATGGGAAAGGGGATGCTATAGTGATGTGGACAAGGGAATACTTTAGGAAGAGCTTTGACATAGGGGATGCTAAAAGGGCATGGGAAAGTGTATGCTTTAGTGGTATGAACAAGGTAGGAAGAGCTTTGACATAGGGGATGCTAAAGGGGCATGGGAAAGGGGATGCTATAGTGATATGAACACAGGAATACTTTAGGAAGAGCTTTGACATAGAGGATGCTAAAGGGGCATGGGAAAGGGGATGCTATAATGGTATGAACAGGGTAGGAAGAGCTTTGACATAGGGGATGCTAAAGGGGCATGGGAAAGGGGATGGTATAATGGTATGAACAAGGTAGGAAGAGCTTTGATATAGGGGATGCTAAAGGGGCATGGGAAAGGGTATGCTATATAGTGATGTGAACAAGGGAATACTTTAGGAAGAGCTTTGACATAGAGGATGCTAAATGGGCATGGGAAAGGGGATGATATAATGGTATGAACAAGGTAGGAAGAGCTTTGACATAAGGGATGCTAAAGGGGCATGGGAAAGGGTATGCTATATAGTGATGTGGACAAGGGAATACTTAAGAAGAGCTTTGACATAAGGGATGCTAAAGGGGCATGGGAAAGGGGATGCTATAGTGATGTGAACAAGGGAATACTTTAGGAAGAGCTTTGACATGGAAGATGATAAAGGTGCATGGGAATGGGGATGCTATAGTGGTGGGAACAAGGGAATACTTTAGGAAGAGCTTTGACATAGGGGATGCTAAAGGGGCATGGGAAAGGGGATACTATAGTGATGTGAACAAGGGAATACTTTAGCAAGAGCTTTGACATAAGGGATGCTAAAGGGGCATGGGAAAGGGGATGCTATAGTGGTATGAACTAGGAAATACTCGTGCTGTAGTGATGTGGACAAGGGAATACTTTAGGAAGAGCTTTGACATAGGGGATGCTAAAGGGGCATGGGAAAGGGGATGCTATAATGGTATGAACAAGGTAGGAAGAGCTTTAACATAGGGGATGCTAAAGGGACATGGGAAAGGGGATGCTATAGTGATGTGGACAAGGGAATACTTTAGGAAGAGCTTTGACATAGGGGATGCTAAAGGGGCATGGGAAAGGGGATGCTATAATGGTATGAACAAGGTAGGAAGAGCTTTAACATAGGGGATGCTAAAGGGGCATGGGAAAGGGGATGCTATAGTGATGTGAACAAGGGAATACTTTAGCAAGAGCTTTGACATAAGGGATGCTAAAGGGGCATGGGAAAGGGGATGCTATAGTGGTGGGAACAAGGGAATACTTTAGGAAGAGCTTTGACATAGGGGATGCTAAAGGGACATTGGAAATGGAATGCTATAGTGGTATGAACCAGGAAATACTTAAGGAAGAGCTTTGGCATAGGGGATGCTAAAGGGGCATGGGAAAGGGGATGCTATAGTGATGTGGACAAGGGAATACTTTAGGAAGAGCTTTGACATAGGGGATGCTAAAGGGGCATGGGAAAGGGGATGCTATAATGGTATGAACAAGGTAGGAAGAGCTTTGACATAGAGGATGCTAAAGGGGCATGGGAAAGGGGATGCTATAGTGGTGGGAACAAGGGAATACTTTAGGAAGAGCTTTGACATAGGGGATGCTAAAGGGACATGGGAAAGGGGATGCTATAGTGGTATGAACCAGGAAATACTTTAGGAAGAGCTTTGGCATAGGGGATGCTAAAGGGGCATGGGAAAGGGGATGCTATAGTGATGTGGACAAGGGAATACTTTAGGAAGAGCTTTGACATAGGGGATGCTAAAGGGGCATGGGAAAGGGGATGCTATAATGGTATGAACAAGGTATGAAGAGCTTTGACATAGAGGATGCTAAAGGGGCATGGGAAAGGGGATGCTATAGTGGTGGGAACAAGGGAATACTTTAGGAAGAGCTTTGACATAGGGGATGCTAAAGAGACATGGGAAAGGGGATGCTATAGTGGTATGAACCAGGAAATACTTTAGGAAGAGCTTTGGCATAGGGGATGCTAAAGGGGCATAGGAAAGGGGATGCTATAGTGATGTGGACAAAGGAATACTTAAGAAGAGCTTTGACATAGGGGATGCTAAAGGGGCATGGGAAAGGGGATGCTATAATGGTATGAACAAGGTAGGAAGAGCTTTGACATAGAGGATGCTAAAGGGGCATGGGAAAGGGGATGCTATAGTGGTGGGAACAAGGGAATACTTTAGGAAGAGCTTTGGCATAGGGGATGCTAAAGGGGCATGGGAAAGGGGATGCTATAGAGATGTGGACAAGAGAATACTTAAGAAGAGTTTTGACATAGGGGATGCTAAAGGGGCATGGGAAAGGGGATGCTATAGTGATGTGGACAAGGGAATACTTAAGAAGAGCTTTGACATAGAGGTGCTAAAGGGGCATGGGAAAGGGGATGCAATAGAAGTGTGGACAAGGGGATGCTATAGGGGTGTGGACAAAGGGGTGCTAAAGGGGGATGGATAGGGGATGCAATAGTAGTATTGTGTGTGAGGGGATGCTATAGGGTGTGACTATAGGGCCGACAGGAAAAAGGATGCTGTAAGAGCATGGAAGAGTTGCTATAGGGTGTGGACATAAGGGGGTAACAGAAAAGGGATGCTATATGGGTGTGAACAAAGGATCACTATGGGGTGTGGGCATAGGGTAACATAATGGGGATGCTATAGAGGTGTGAACAAGGGGTTGCTAGGACATAGGGTGTGGACATAGGGTTAACATAATGGGGATTCTATAGAGGTGTGAACAAGGGTTGCTAAATTGTGTGGACATAGGGCACATAAAAAAGGGGATGCTAAAGGGATTTGGCTACACAAGAGGTATGGACACGGAGGCTTTAGGGGTGTGGACAAGGGGGGAAAAGTAGGTCATGTTTGTTGACATCAGTTTTGTTTGTTGACCTTCTCTGCATTAATGGGAATATTGACATCAGAAATAACTGCACAATTTTGACTGAGTTTTAACAAATGGGTTTCTTTTTTTTCTTTTTTTAAAAAAGAAGGAAAAAAAGGAAGGAATATATATAATTTATAATTATGTTTTTGTTTGTTTTCATAAAGGTGCATGTGTGCAAAAAATAATAATTTTAAATATTTTAAATTTTAAATGGATAAATAGACATATTGTGTCAAATTATTATATTGAGGTCATTTAAATTTTACTTTTTAAAAAGAGTTTTATAAATTATTTCAAAATGATATTCTTAATCAGTATTAATTAAAAATTAAGATTGGGATTCTGTTAAGTATATATTATTTCTCCCGATGATACCGATCACTAAAAAGCTTGCAAAATGTCAAGTTCATCTGTGTATTACCTAGATTTGGCAATGTGCAATAACACCTCTTTGTTTTAAACTGAAAATATATTGAATTAGAATTCAGAAAGTTGTAATTTTACAATATACGTCAACTTTGTCAGGTAATTCTGTGAAATATTCCCATACTAAAGTCACTTCTTTCTCCAGCATAAATAACGATATTAGAGTGTGTGCAGTTCAGGTGTGAACGATCCTTTGAATTTGCATGTTGATAAGGTATAATAATGGTCTGAATATTATAAATAAAAAGTTAAGTGTTTCAAAATCGTTTATATTATTAGAATAATGAAATAAAAAACAAATTAAAAATAAATAAACTGTTGATATCATTAAAGAGGTTCATAGTAATATATGCTTTATGCGCTTTAGAAGGGGAAGGTAAATCAGGTATAAGGTACCACGAAACTCTGTTAATCCATAACCCGCTACATACATATAATGGAATGTTCTTTCTTTGAATTAAGACCATTCCATTTATGTGACAAAGGGGTGTTTTGGGGGGGGGGGGAAATGACTGATCAGCAGCTGGACATTGTAAACCCTGATAAGCCTGTGAGTTACTCGCAGGCTGATCTGGGTTTACAATGGATGCAAAGGCTATTATAGTCGTGCATAGCGGGTTAAGGGTTAGAAGGGAGAGTTATAAATGAGGTGCAAGGTACCACGAAACCCTGTTAAATATGCTACTCATTCATGCATGCAGATTCACAAGTTCACTCAGCAGCGTTGTGTACATTTACGAGGGGTGGACAGGGCACTGGAGGTAGGGTTGGGGAATGGGGGCGGGGGCACATGGGCAGTGGGGAGGAGATGAAGGGAGAGAAAGGAAAGGGGAAAAGAGAGAATATAAGAGAAATGTAATGGGGAAGATGAAAGAAAGGGAGAGGAGAAAAGAGAAAATATTATAAGAGAAAGGGTATAGGGAAGATAAGAGAAAGTAAATGGAGAAAAGAGAGAAGATAAGAGAAAGGGAATGAGGAAAATATGGAAGAGAAAGGGAATGGGGAAAATAAGAGAAAGGAATGGGAGATGAGGAGTGGAGGTTGTGGAAGCGAGAAATTGTGGAAGCGAAGCTGAAAGAAAAGGAGGAGGTAGGGTAGGGGAATGGGGGCGGGAACACATAGGGCGGTGGGAAGGAGATGAAGGGAGAGAAAGGAAAGGGGAAAAGAGAGAATATAGGAGAAATGTAATGTGGAAGATGAGAGAAAGGGAATGGAGAAAAGAGAAAATATAAGAGAAAGGGTATAGGGAAGATAAGAGAAAGTAAATGGAGAAAAGAGAGGAGATAAGAGAAAGGGAATGAGGAAAATAGAGAAGAGAAAGGGAATGGGGAAAATAAGAGAAAGGAATGGGAGATGAGGAGTGGAGGTTGTGGAAACGAGAGATTGTGGAAGCGAAGCTGAAAGAAAAGGAATGGTAGATTTGAAAAGGGATGGTGAAAAGTGAAAAGAGAATAATTATGCGATATAGGGAGAGACTGGGTGGAAGAAAGGGATGGGTGGTAATGGTTAGATGGATGAAATAGGAGTAGGAAAGAGTAAAAATGGTTCGAAAATTAGAAGGCAGCTAGTTGTAATGGTATAGACATAAGTGAAATGCGAGGGGTAATTTCCCTGTCCACCCCTTTATATAAGAACTTATATTCATATTGTTTGCATGAAGCCAGAGTTGAAAAAATTCCACACAATTGAATGTTAAATATTGCAACTGGTCTTGCACTGTAACCTGGTTCCCCCCATAGTGTTTAGTGATAACTAACAAACGGGAGACAGCAAGGTTTGGCTGGATAGTAGTGTACACATTTTAATTATACTATCATTTAACTTGTTCCATTTTGTCGTTACACTTTGATTATTTCTAGTTATCCCAACTGTCTGCTTAATGATATATAGTAATAGAGACTGTCAGTCTGTGCAAGCATAAGCGTGTGTGAGGTGCATGTGTCCTTTGTGTGTCTAAAAATAGTAAAAAAAACCACTACATTTTTCCTATCTAACTTTTTCATATTTTCATATTTTTCGTCTAAGATGAATATCAAAAGTTTAAAATCAAGGTCACAGTTAGACTTCAAAAATACCCATGCAGCTTTAAAATTTCTTCATCAAACTTTGCATACTTATGTACTTTCCACATGGGTCACTTTCTGGTGCCTTTTGTTATCCCACAGGGGTCAATGTTTATGGTGCCTATTTTCGCATGGGACACTTTCTGGTGTCTGTTGTTATCCCACAGGGGTCAATGTTTATGGTGCCTATTTTCATATGGGTCACTTTTTGGTGTTTGTTGTTATCCCACAGGGTTCCTAATGCCTGTTGGCCATGATAAATTAATTGCTAGATAATCATCCCCGCCCGCCCCCGTTTTTTTATGCCGCTCCGGCAATTTTTATTTCTTATAAAAAAACAAAGAACTTCTTAACATTTGAAGATGTTTGAATTCTTAAATTAATATGTGCCTGAAAGTATGAAACACTATTAGAAATGTGTTTTCAATCTTGGAAGTACCAAGATGTTTCCCATGTGACGAGGAAATATTCCATTTGTGGTATAAATAAAAAATAAAAATTTCATCCACCGCCCCCATTTTAAAATAAATTTGGATGATAAACTAGCCATTAATTTATTATGGCCTTATCACACTTTTTTTTTACTAGAAAACCTAAAAACAAGAAACCCTGAGCTAAATATTATTTCTCGGCTAATTTCTATACAAGACACTAAATTTACTACAGTTAGTCTGTAAAGGGTTCGGTTCGCTCACATTTTGTAAACATAAAGATTTTGTGGAAATGTTTTACCCTGCCAGCACTACTTTATGTATTTGGTTTCATCTGCATAAGCTAATTTTGATTATTTCAGCACTATTCATTAATCAAGTTTTACGTTAAAAGGGTCATCAATGGTACAGCAGATAATAAAAATGAAGATTATACTGCTGCTGGTGCTGATGATGATGGTACTGCTGTCGATGGCTCTTTACAGCGTCTGGCTTATTTGTCTCTGCTTAACATTTTATCAATCTGTGTTAACTCACTGCACCATAATTAACTCTTGTGTCAATTAAATGTGTATATTATATTAGCCAGTTGTTGCAATAAAATGGCTTGAAGTAAAGTGACTGCAGTTGAAATTTATTTATTGATCTCGGCAAAAGTAGAACTTTGTAGTACCTGAATAAATTTGCATGAGCCTTACTATATATTACTCCAGTACTTTTATCTGCTCATTCCTGATATTGCAGATTTATAAAAACTTGATATTAAGGCCTTTTTTTTTTTAATGACTTGGTTTACGGATCCGCCGAGTCTAATTTTCCCGTTTTGGAAAAAAAATAAAAATGTACTTTTCACTTCTTTTTTTTAACTTTTTTTTAACTTTTTTTCTTCTTTTTTTTTTTTTTCTTTTATTCCACTCGTGTCAAGGACATGCTCAGTTATCTAAAGTATGCTATTAAACATGGATTTCGATAGGGATCTACGAAAAGTGATGTTCGATTTTTGATTCTCTCCCCCTTTTTGACTTAAAACGTCAACATTTTGCTTGTAATTTTTTCTCTCAATTTCACCCCGAGTAATTTTATTTTTATTTTTATTTCGACCTCCTGACGTAATTTTTTCAGAAAAAATCCGTAAACCAAGTTATTAAAAAAAAAAGGCCTAATAGATGTAATGACAGCATCCACTAGATAACGTGTAATGGGAGACATGCTTCTCACTTATATTTAGTGGACTTGGACATTGATTAATAAATTTATTCAATATTCTTGTTTTATTTTGCATGATTTTGATTGAACTTTTTGTCAAAGTTTTATATTTTCCTTTAAAGAGACACACAGCATCCTCTTTGTTTTAAAGGAAGTTTGATCTTGTGGGAGATTTTACAAATGTTCATGCACCATTACAAAACATATATCAACAGAAGTGCCTGTAATTTTGGTTGTACTGGACCTCATTCTGCTGAAATGAAATATTATGTTTTGAGAAAGAATTAAACTTTGTGCAAACATTAGTTTTCATGTTGATTAAAATGTCTCAACTGCGATGAAGGATTACGATGAAGGATTACGTTAATCATTCAATCATTTAACTTTAAAACAATAACATGATATTTAAAATTGGAAGATTTTAGTTATTTGGGACTGTGTGTATGTCTCTTTCCGGAAAATTGTTCTTTTTTTCAAAAGATTCACATTGAATATTGTCTTTCTGATTGTAGAGATGATTTTTTCAAAATAATTAGATTGCCATGTGTCATTTTAAAGTTCATGATTAGACAGTTTGGGTGATGGCCTTGCTCTGGATTTATTAAAAAGGATAGGCTTGCTTTTATACTGTTGTTTTTTTTGTCATTTTTAGCTCTACTGATCAGAGATCAGCAGAGCTTATGCCGTGGTGCGGAGTCCGTCGTCCGTCCGTCCGTCTGTCCGTCTGTCCGTCTGTCCGTCTGTCCGTCTGTCTGTCCGTAAACTTTTATTTGTAGCGACTTCACAGCTGAAACTACTGGATGGATATTCATGAAACTTTACAGAAATGTTGCCCATAAAGTCTAGTTGATCCTAGCAAAAATTCATGTTGATGTGAAATCCAAGATGGCCGCCAAAGCTAAAAATAGAGTTTTAAAATACAAGTTTGTAGCGACTTCTTCTTGAAAACTATAAGTGATATTGATATGGGACTTTTTCTAAAATGATCAGCATGACATGATGTTGATCCTAGTCAAAAATCGTTTTGATTCAACGTTAAACATGGCTGCCAGCGGCCATCTTTGTTTACATAGAGTTATATAGTAAAAACTTGTAGCGACTTCACAGCTGAAACTTCTGGATGGATATTCATGAAACTTTACAGAAATGTTGCCCATAAAGTCTAGTTGATCCTAGCAAAAATTCATGTTGATGTGAAATCCAAGATGGCCGCCAAAGCTAAAAATAGAGTTTTAAAATACAAGTTTGTAGCGACTTCTTCTTGAAAACCATAAGTGATATTGATATGGGACTTTTTCTAAAATGATCAGCATGACATGATGTTGATCCTAGTCAAAAATCGTTTTGATTCAACGTTAAACATGGCTGCCAGCGGCCATCTTTGTTTACATAGAGTTATATAGTAAAAACTTGTAGCAACTTCACAGCTGAAACTACTGGATGGATATTCATGAAACTTTACAGAAATGTTGCCCATAAAGTCTAGTTGATCCTAGCAAAAATTCATGTTGATGTGAAATCCAAGATGGCCGCCAAAGCTAAAAATAGAGTTTTAAAATACAAGTTTGTAGCGACTTCTTCTTGAAAACTATAAGTGATATTGATATGGGACTTTTTCTAAAATGATCAGCATGACATGATGTTGATCCTAGTCAAAAATCGTTTTGATTCAACGTTAAACATGGCTGCCAGCGGCCATCTTTGTTTACATAGAGTTATATAGTAAAAACTTGTAGCGACTACTTCTCTGAAACTACTTGGCGGATTGTCATGAAACTTTACAGGAATGTTGCTCTTGATGTCTGATTGATCCTAGAAAAATTTCAGGTCGTCCGGAAATTCAAGATGGCCGTCACAGCTAAAAATAGATTTTTAAAAAATAAGTTTGTAGCGACTACTTCTTGAAAACTATAAGTGATATTGATATGGGACTTTTTCTAAAATGATCAGCATTACATGATGTAGATCCTTGTGGAAAATTATTTTGATTCGACGTTAAACATGGCTGCCAGTGGCCATCTTTGGTTACATAGAGTTATATTGTAAAAACTTGTAGCGACTACTCCTCTGAAACTACTTGACGGATGTTCATGAAACTTCACAGGAATGTTGCTCTTGATGTCTAGTTGATCCTAGAAAAATTTCAGGTCAGCCGGAAATTCAAGATGGCCGCCACAGCTAAAAATAGATTTAAAATAAATAAGTTTGTAGCGACTACTTCTTCAAAACAATAAGAGATATTGATATGGGACTTTTTCTAAAATAATCAGTATGACATGATGTTGGTCCTTGTCGAAAATCGTTTTGATTTGACCTTAAACATGGCTGCTTTGTTTACATAGAGTTATATAATGAAAACTTGTAGCGACTACTTCTTTGAAACTACCTGACGGATTTTCATGAAACTTCACAGGAATGTTGCTCTTAATGTCTTATTGATCTTAGCAAAATTTCAGGTCGGCCGGAAATTCAAGATGGCCGCAACGGTTAAAAATAGATTTTCAAAAAACAAGTCTGTAGCGACTACTTCCTGAAATCAAAATCAATCAGTAGAGCTTCAAGGTCATTGACCTCTTGTTTTTTTTGGTCTAAAAAAACAATTATGTTTTTTTAGATATTCCATTTAAATATTAACTCTAGCTTTTAGCATGATTGCCATATTTCATTTGTTCCTCCATATAGGTAGTTTTTGTAGCTCTACTAGTCAACGACTAGGGAGCTTATGCCTTGATGCATTGTGGTTGCTCATGCATCCTCATCCGTTAGGTAATTATTGTTTACGGGATAACTTCAGTAAGAGATCTCAGTTGAACAATGATAAAATTTGATAAATGCAGGGTTATTGCCCTTGGTTATGTCAAAAAAAAATTTTTTTAGTTTGTTCACATAATAACTTGAGTCGCAAAAAAGGGATTTTTAGTTTGTTCACGTGACGTAAACAGCATTTGATAAACACCAAACTGGATTAAAATGTTTGTTTTTTGATAAGATTTTGAAACAGTTTGAAATTAGCAAAAAACAACACATGCATTACAGAGTTATTGTTCCTGATTATTGAAACCCCATATAAGTAATTAAATATCAAAATAAGACATTCTTCTATGGTACTGCTTTACAGATAAATAGGTGAAATATATGAACAAATATGGAACAAGTTGAATAACTTTTGATATTAGGAGCCTTAGTGAAATAAACATGAATGCAAGATTCTTTTTATCATATGACGTCATTTGTTTGAATCATTCAATATACATAAGGAGTAACTGGTGGAGTAACTGGTGGAGTAACTGATGATATTCCTGTTAGTTATCAAGCTCTTGTATATATCAGTGTATATATCAGTGTATATATCGTTGTATATATCAATGTTGATCAATGTCAAATATTCTACAGAATATTAATGACCCTGTTTCACAACTTTATTTACCATTAACACTTTGTTGTTGTTCTCAGGTATAGTATGGAATAAATACCAGTTAACACAGTACCTCACCATTAATTCTCTAAAATAGTCTAGAATAAATAACAGTGTTAAAATAGTTTTGAACCATTAATTCTTTGTTTTTGTACCATTAATTATTTGTTGTTTTTCTCAGGATTGGTATAGAATAAATAACACTAACAAAATATAATACCATTTAAGAACAGAGTTTGATGGAAATGGAAAAATATGTTCCAACTTGAAATGTCAGCATCTGGATCTTATATAAATCTAGTTAAAAAAATGGAGGATTTCATCGCAAAGCTTGTTACTGCGATAAATAAAGAAGAAGATAAGACAGTAATCGTTCAGTTGAAGCCATGAAATCTATGATCACATTGAATAGATTATATCAGAAATTCGTCAGAATGGGTTTTTCCATGTAGGTGCAAACAGTTCTCATTGAAAACTAAATACGTCACATGACATATTGCCAAGGCGGTGCTCTTATAAAATGTGGTGTTTTTTTATATATATATATATATATATATATATAAAAAAAAAAATATTATTTTTTTTTTATTATTAAATTTAGCTTTTTTAGTGCAGGGGTGGGGGAGGTGGGGGACAGATTTTTGGATACAAAAGATGAAAAATGTATTGAATTTTAAAGGTCTTTTAATACGTTAACATGGCGTCTGGGAGTGTATATAATGCCACGCAGTTGTGAAATGTATAGTTGTCCTTTTATGAGTTGCACGTGCCAAACATTAAAACAGTAAAGGATGTTATAACATCATGGGAATCCCCAGGAGAGGTATATTCCAGATATGTCAGTTTGGTGTGATCACTGTTATGTCATAGATCTTTTCGCTTATTTTACAAACCCATCTTGTGTACACCACAGAAAACATTAATATTTGCATTCTCAAAAATATATAATTATACAGAATATTTGTATAACTTAAGTATTATTTTCAGCAATTTGGTGTTTTTCTAATGCATACATTTTATTGAATTAAACCTATTTCAGCAACTGGAAATATTAGAAAGCACAAGTTTAATAAGTAGAATTTAAAATTTTAGCTGCAAAAAAGCTGCAAAAAAGCATATTTTTAAAGCATTTAACCTATTTTCATGCTCATTATGATAACTTAAATGCATGAAATCTTTCAGTAATGCCAATTAATTGCGATATTATCACTACACTAGAACAAAATGATTCTATAAATAGATTCTAAAAATAGATTATCTAAAAAAAGGATTCTATTAATAGATTTAATAGATTATTTATTCATTATTTTCAGACATCAAAGAGAGCAACTGTCGTTAATGAAGACATTTTCATCTGCAAGTTTTGCCAATATTGGGTCGTCTGCCAATCTGCCAAGTTTAGATACGCATAATAATCAAGCCAACTTCAGCAACCACACCAATGGGTACAGTAGCCATCGTTCCATGTCCGTGCCATCAACACAGCGGGATGCAGTCAATTTCACAAAGCCCGTATTTGATAATTTCAAGCCGAAAAAGGAAAAGGAAAAGAAGACATCTGGGAGGGTGGAGTTTGTGAAAGTAGATGTGGATAATAATCAAGTATGTTATGTTGGAAATTATACTACACCTGACTATTAATCGTACACTATTTTTTCATATTTTAAATGCTTTAGAATAGAGGACAGAACATCTTTAATGATGTTTAATCATGTTTAATATCACTAATTGACGTTTAATAATAGTATAAATAATTGAACTTGAACTTCAGGCTTGTCAGGGTTGTTATTTTTATTGTATACAATTTGACTAGAAAAACAAACATCACCTTAAATGGCGTTTTGTTTATTATTTAAATTTAACCCCTTTTCTGCCCCATTATTATTTCAAATAATCCAACATTCGAGTCGATATTTTTCAAGTTACTTCATAGTGAAAAGCTTGACATAGTCACTCAGTGATATCTGTCCGTCCATCTTTCTCTACAAACTGCAAACACTTTAATACGCGACAATGACACCTGTTTAAGGAGGATGACAAAAAATGTGCCGCTCACCATTACGTGGTCCGAGTATTAATTTACATACCCCATCCCACCCCTTCTCCAAGAAACGAAAACGGGGTTGGCTTGGGTATGTAATAAAACCTAAATTTGGCTTAAAAAGTTTGCATATTGTAAAATTAAAACATTTAATAGGTAATAATTTTAAAACAGGTTACCACATTTTTTCAGTACAAAATGTTTTTAAACATGTTTTATTGTCAAAATATTCGTTATAAAATCTTGCTAATATAAGCTTTCCCATCACTTAATGGAATTAAGACGGGATCACGTAATGATATATAATGTACAATTCTTGTTTTGTTTTTGTAAACCCGGTATGGTTCTCGGGCAAAAATTGTGCCACTACTTAACTTGACCGAGAGGTAGGCAAAGAGGTAGTATTCCCCAAAATGTATGTTCAGATCATTAAAGGTCTTCATCATGATTCGCCCCGTGTGGTTCCCAGAAAAGAATAGGGCCACTGCAGATCCCGTTCGAGGTGAAGGCAGAAGGGTAGAACCCCTCCCCCCCTTCCCCCCCCCCCCCCCCACCAAATTCATGGTCATTTTATAATTTTTTGTTCATGCTCATTAAAGGTCTTCATCATGGCCCCTGCGTTATTTCAGGTGCCATCTCGCTTAAATCACTAGAGCAGTGGCAGAAAAACAATAAACATGGCTCCAGCATAAATGGAATGTCGACTAGGCCTATTCTCCATATTTTATCTCTATGTAAATGGAGGATGAGCCTGGCATGTTTATTCCTGTTGGGCGCCATATAACCTTTCATGTGTTGATGCGCCTTAAAACCCAATTCAATTCAATTCATCATTATCCCTGCATTGTTTCAGGTACCACTTATGTGGAAGCGGCAAACAATGATCGAGACACAGCGCAAATGGAGTTTTTACAATAGAATTTGCAGCAACTCTGCAGTTCTGCAGATGAGAAGGTTCTAAACCCGTTCTGCATATTTTAATGTAAATAGCCTGGAATGTTCATAACCTTTTTGTAAATCAATATAAATTTACCAACTCTCTTCTTTTAGGAGATGCAGGATGGTGTCCATATTGGACTGGTTCCCCAGGAAGCAGATAAAAAAGACTTAAGACCCGACCAGAAAACCAGTCTTATGAAGAGAATCCCACGAGATGCCGAAGCGTGTACAGTACTCGTTGGCTGTGTGGACTATCTCGAAAAGCCTGCGATGGCGTTTGTACGTCTGGCTGAGCGTCAAGTTCTTGATAATCTCACAGAAGTGCCTCTGCCAGTCAGATTTGTGTTCATTCTGCTGGGTCCAGAGGATAAGAACATGGACTATCACGAGATTGGTCGATCTATTTCCACCCTCATGTCTAACCAGGTAGGTTTATATAGCCCGGCAGGATTTCCTTATTTACACAGTCCAGTTTAATTGGAGTGATAATAGAGTAAGATTGACAGGGTAAGACAGTGGCCTTGTTTGCCACTGGCCATTTCAAGGTGGTGCCCCAGTTGTCAGTCCTTTTTGTGTCTCCTGCGTAACATGGCAGACTCTTAGGGATCACTTTGTCCGTCATCTGTAATCGTTGTCCATCGTCCGTCGCACTTTAACCTGCAACCTAACCTTGGCCATAACTTGAAAAGTATTTGACCTATGTTCATAAAACTTCACACACATCATCATCATAACTCAAGCAGTGTCTTTAAACATGTCCAATAACTCTTGAGTTACATTTTGTTAGAGTTATGCCCCTTTTCATAAAACTTCAACCTGTAACCTAACCAAGCTCAAAACTGGAATTAGCACACGGCAGGCGACACAAGTGTTCCGTGGAACACCCTTCTAGTATATTTGTGGTGTGGCATACTTTGCTTCTATTTAATCTTGTTCAGCTTGTGTATTTACTTTTAACCCGCTACATATATATAATGGACTGTTCTTTCTTTGAATTAAGACCATTTCTCTTAACACTCACCCTTCTCGTAGGAGTAACACGACAACAACACATACGTCATAAATGTATATTTATTATTTATTGGTATAAGCCATTGGACGACCGACTGACTGACCTTATTAACATTAATTAATAACAAACACTTCACCTTCAACTTATACTACGATACATAAGAAACTACACCTTTAAAATATAACAATCTCTCATCACAGACTTGCGTCAGTCTATTGTTGTCACATGAAATATGCCAAACTGATCCCAGATCGCTTACGCGAACTATACAGTACATATAAAGCAAACGCAATACTTCCCGACTACTGAATAAGCAAAGGAGATACGATTTTATATATACTATTTTAGCATACAACCGACCCAGTATTCTCCCTTATATAATACACTTTCCTTCGACGGAATTACTTAAGCAACTTTCAATGGCGATAAATTAAAAATAAACTGTATTGAACAAATGTTATTATTTCTAAGATATGTCATCCCTACTGCACCAGCTCCACCAATCACGTCGTACTTTAAACAGAGCACCATTAATGTGATACCAAGCCGTCCGCGAAACCCCACGTATGGGAAACGTATCCGATAACATTTTTATTCAAGGTATCACTCAGGATAAGATCTCGGACTTGACCTTTAACTATCAAAAGTACAAACGTTTCAATAATCAATGGAACCAATACAGACCGGACAATATCAATATCCTGAAATGTCTTCAAGTCCATAATATGTAAGTTACTGCAACAGGATTTACTAAGAATCTAAAATTTTGAACGTGTTAACTGGTCAGTCATCCAACGCTGAATGGCGAAAACTGGCGTTTTACACGCCACGTGCACTCCACTGAGAGTGCGCCCCCTATGAGAATCACTCACATCAAGAGAAATAATTATCGTCTAATTCGCTTCGCTTCAAACTTGATAGATTGTATTTGTTTCAAATGGTTCAAACAGATAAGCAATTAACATGACGTATATTTGATAATTTATATGTAATATATATAGTTTGTATACAGTCAATATTTGATGTAACCACGATATATGCGTATATTTTTAAATGAAATAAAGATATGCCCATTACACATGGTTTCATATTTCTAATTATATCCATTAAGACAAAAACAGAGTTTAAATGATATTATTATTGTATAACATTAAAAGTTAATAAAATGTCAGATTCTTTAAAATGGTATTATGTCATCAAATGCACAACTGAGACTTACTATACATACAAACGACACATGACAGTAGATGGACTAGAGACAGAATTTACTCTCGCCGTGAAGTATTGGACTCCTAGGCGAAAGTAGAATATAATTTGAGAGGTTAGCGGCATATAACATTGCGGCAATTGTTGATATTAAAGTCAATGCAATTGTCGTATGATACCGGCATTAAGTTGGTTCATATATCAAAAAAAAAAGCGACAATAATGTCATTCCATTTCTGTGACAAAGGGGTGTTTTGGGCAGCCAGACATTGTAAACCCTGATCTGGGTTTACAATGGATGCAAAGGCTGTTATAGTTGTGCTTAGCGGGTTACGGGTTAATGTTACTCTCCTTTAGTAGAATTTTGTTTTAGAAATTTGCTATAATGTTAAAAATATTCTGCCAAAAACATTGTTTTGATGTTTAGTATATGTTTTATAATGAGGAAGCTTTGACGGAGAGGGACAAGAACTGGGATAGGGCAGGGAGTCTGTGATAAAGCTAGGATCAGGAAGTATAAAATAGGATTATTACTAGATTAACTTGTCCTGCAGGTAGCTTTTATCAGCTCACGTAGATATGCCATATCTAGAGGCTTTAACAAAAGGTGATGCAAGCATATGTCATATCTAGAGGCATTAGCAAGAGGTGATGCAAGCATATGCCATATCTAGTGGCGTTAGCAGGAGGTGATGCAAGCATAAGCCATATCTAGAGGCGTTAGCAAGAGGTGATGCAAGCATATGCCATATCTAGAGGCGTTAGCAAGAGGTGATGCAAGCATATGCCATATCTGTGGCTTTAACAGAAGGTGATGCAAGCATATTTTATATCTAGAGGCGTTAGCAAGAGGTGATGCAAGCATATGTCATATCTAGAGGCATTAGCAAGAGGTGATGCAAGCATATGCCATATCTGTGGCTTTAACAGAAGGTGATGAAGCATATTTTATATCTAGAGGCGTTAGCAAGAGGTGATGCAAGCATATGCCGTATCTAGAGGCGTTAGTAAGAGGTGATGCAAGTCTATTCCATATCTAGAGGCTTTAGCAAGAGGTGATGGAAGCATATGCCATATCTAGAGGCGTTAGCAAGAGGTGATGCAAGCATATGTCATATCTAGAGGCTTTAGCAAGAGGTGATGCAAGCATATGCCATATCTAGAGGCGTTAGCAAGAGGTGATGCAAGCATATGTCATATCTAGAGGCTTTAACAAAAGGTGATGCAAGCATATGCCATATCTAGAGGCGTTAGCAAGAGGTGATACAAGCATATGTCATATCTAGAGGTGTTAGCAAGAGGTGATGCAAGCATATGTCATATCTAGAGGCTTTAACAAAAGGTGATGGAAGCATATGCCATATCTAGAGGCGTTAGCAAGAGGTGATACAAGCATATGCCATATCTAGAGGTGTTAGCAAGAGGTGATGCAAGCATATGTCATATCTAGAGGCTTTAACAAAAGGTGATGGAAGCATATGTTATATCTAGAGGCGTTAGCAAGAGGTGATGCAAGCATATGTCATATCTAGAGTCTTTAGCAAGAGGTGATGGAAGCATATGCCATATCTAGAGGCGTTAGCAAGAGGTGATGGAAGCATATGTCATATCTAGAGGCGTTAGCAAGAGGTGATGCAAGCATATGTCATATCTAGAGTCTTTAGCAAGAGGTGATGCAAGCATATGTCATATCTAGAGGCTTTAACAAAAGGTGATGGAAGCATATGTTATATCTAGAGGCGTTAGCAAGAGGTGATGGAAGCATATGTCATATCTAGAGGCGTTAGCAAGAGGTGATGCAAGCATATGTCATATCTAGAGGCTTTAGCAAAAGGTGATGCAAGCATATGTCATATCTAGAGGCTTTAACAAAAGGTGATGCAAGCATATGTCATATCTAGAGGCTTTAACAAAAGGTGATGCAAGCATATGCCATATCTAGATGCTTTAGCAAGAGGTGATGCAAGCATATGCCATATCTAGATGCTTTAACAAAAGGTGATGCAAGCATATGTCATATCTAGAGGCTTTAACAAAAGGTGATGCAAGCATATGTCATATCTAGAGGCTTTAACAAAAGGTGATGCAAGCATATGCCATATCTAGATGCTTTAGCAAGAGGTGATGCAAGCATATGCCATATCTAGATGCTTTAACAAAAGGTGATGCAAGCATATGTCATATCTAGAGGCTTTAACAAAAGGTGATGCAAGCATATGTCATATCTAGAGGCTTTAACAAAAGGTGATGCAAGCATATGCCATATCTAGATGCTTTAACAAAAGGTGATGCAAGCATATGTCATATCTAGAGGCTTTAACAAAAGGTGATGCAAGCATATGTCATATCTAGAGGCTTTAACAAAAGGTGATGCAAGCATATGTCATATCTAGAGGCTTTAACAAAAGGTGATGCAAGCATATGTCATATCTAGAGGCTTTAACAAAAGGTGATGCAAGCATATGTCATATCTAGAGGCTTTAACAAAAGGTGATGCAAGCATATGCCATATCTAGAGGCGTTAGCAAGAGGTGATGCAAGCATATGCCATATCTGTGGCTTTAACAGAAGGTGATGCAAGCATATTTTATATCTAGAGGCGTTAGCAAGAGGTGATGCAAGCATATGTCATATCTAGAGGCATTAGCAAGAGGTGATGCAAGCATATGCCATATCTGTGGCTTTAACAGAAGGTGATGAAGCATATTTTATATCTAGAGGCGTTAGCAAGAGGTGATGCAAGCATATGCCGTATCTAGAGGCGTTAGTAAGAGGTGATGCAAGTCTATTCCATATCTAGAGGCTTTAGCAAGAGGTGATGGAAGCATATGCCATATCTAGAGGCGTTAGCAAGAGGTGATGCAAGCATATGTCATATCTAGAGGCTTTAGCAAGAGGTGATGCAAGCATATGCCATATCTAGAGGCGTTAGCAAGAGGTGATGCAAGCATATGTCATATCTAGAGGCTTTAACAAAAGGTGATGCAAGCATATGCCATATCTAGAGGCGTTAGCAAGAGGTGATACAAGCATATGTCATATCTAGAGGTGTTAGCAAGAGGTGATGCAAGCATATGTCATATCTAGAGGCTTTAACAAAAGGTGATGGAAGCATATGCCATATCTAGAGGCGTTAGCAAGAGGTGATACAAGCATATGCCATATCTAGAGGTGTTAGCAAGAGGTGATGCAAGCATATGTCATATCTAGAGGCTTTAACAAAAGGTGATGGAAGCATATGTTATATCTAGAGGCGTTAGCAAGAGGTGATGCAAGCATATGTCATATCTAGAGTCTTTAGCAAGAGGTGATGGAAGCATATGCCATATCTAGAGGCGTTAGCAAGAGGTGATGGAAGCATATGTCATATCTAGAGGCGTTAGCAAGAGGTGATGCAAGCATATGTCATATCTAGAGTCTTTAGCAAGAGGTGATGCAAGCATATGTCATATCTAGAGGCTTTAACAAAAGGTGATGGAAGCATATGTTATATCTAGAGGCGTTAGCAAGAGGTGATGGAAGCATATGTCATATCTAGAGGCGTTAGCAAGAGGTGATGGAAGCATATGTCATATCTAGAGGCGTTAGCAAGAGGTGATGCAAGCATATGTCATATCTAGAGTCTTTAGCAAGAGGTGATGCAAGCATATGTCATATCTAGAGGCTTTAACAAAAGGTGATGCAAGCATATGCCATATCTAGAGGCGTTAGCAAGAGGTGATGCAAGCATATGTCATATCTAGAGGCTTTAACAAAAGGTGATGCAAGCATATGTCATATCTAGAGGCTTTAACAAAAGGTGATGCAAGCATATGTCATATCTAGAGTCTTTAGCAAAAGGTGATGCAAGCATATGTCATATCTAGAGGCTTTAACAAAAGGTGATGCAAGCATATGTCATATCTAGAGGCTTTAACAAAAGGTGATGCAAGCATATGTCATATCTAGAGGCTTTAACAAAAGGTGATGCAAGCATATGCCATATCTAGATGCTTTAGCAAGAGGTGATGCAAGCATATGCCATATCTAGATGCTTTAACAAAAGGTGATGCAAGCATATGTCATATCTAGAGGCTTTAACAAAAGGTGATGCAAGCATATGTCATATCTAGAGGCTTTAACAAAAGGTGATGCAAGCATATGCCATATCTAGATGCTTTAACAAAAGGTGATGCAAGCATATGTCATATCTAGAGGCTTTAACAAAAGGTGATGCAAGCATATGTCATATCTAGAGGCTTTAACAAAAGGTGATGCAAGCATATGTCATATCTAGAGGCTTTAACAAAAGGTGATGCAAGCATATGTCATATCTAGAGGCTTTAACAAAAGGTGATGCAAGCATATGTCATATCTAGAGGCTTTAACAAAAGGTGATGCAAGCATATGCCATATCTAGAGGCGTTAGCAAGAGGTGATGCAAGCATATGTCATATCTAGAGGCTTTAACAAAAGGTGATGCAAGCATATGCCATATCTAGATGCTTTAACAAAAGGTGATGCAAGCATATGTCATATCTAGAGGCTTTAACAAAAGGTGATGCAAGCATATGTCATATCTAGAGGCTTTAACAAAAGGTGATGCAAGCATATGTCATATCTAGAGGCTTTAACAAAAGGTGATGCAAGCATATGCCATATCTAGAGGCGTTAGCAAGAGGTGATGCAAGCATATGTCATATCTAGAGGCTTTAACAAAAGGTGATGCAAGCATATGTCATATCTAGAGTCTTTAGCAAAAGGTGATGCAAGCATATGTCATATCTAGAGGCTTTAACAAAAGGTGATGCAAGCATATGTCATATCTAGAGTCTTTAGCAAAAGGTGATGCAAGCATATGTCATATCTAGAGGCTTTAACAAAAGGTGATGCAAGCATATGTCATATCTAGAGGCTTTAACAAAAGGTGATGCAAGCATATGCCATATCTAGATGCTTTAACAAAAGGTGATGCAAGCATATGTCATATCTAGAGGCTTTAACAAAAGGTGATGCAAGCATATGTCATATCTAGAGGCTTTAACAAAAGGTGATGCAAGCATATGTCATATCTAGAGGCTTTAACAAAAGGTGATGCAAGCATATGCCATATCTAGATGCTTTAGCAAGAGGTGATGCAAGCATATGCCATATCTAGATGCTTTAACAAAAGGTGATGCAAGCATATGTCATATCTAGAGGCTTTAACAAAAGGTGATGCAAGCATATGTCATATCTAGAGGCTTTAACAAAAGGTGATGCAAGCATATGCCATATCTAGATGCTTTAACAAAAGGTGATGCAAGCATATGTCATATCTAGAGGCTTTAACAAAAGGTGATGCAAGCATATGTCATATCTAGAGGCTTTAACAAAAGGTGATGCAAGCATATGTCATATCTAGAGGCTTTAACAAAAGGTGATGCAAGCATATGTCATATCTAGAGGCTTTAACAAAAGGTGATGCAAGCATATGTCATATCTAGAGGCTTTAACAAAAGGTGATGCAAGCATATGCCATATCTAGATGCTTTAGCAAGAGGTGATGCAAGCATATGCCATATCTAGATGCTTTAACAAAAGGTGATGCAAGCATATGTCATATCTAGAGGCTTTAACAAAAGGTGATGCAAGCATATGCCATATCTAGATGCTTTAGCAAGAGGTGATGCAAGCATATGCCATATCTAGATGCTTTAACAAAAGGTGATGCAAGCATGTGTCATATCTAGAGGCTTTAACAAAAGGTGATGCAAGCATATGCCATATCTAGATGCTTTAGCAAGAGGTGATGGAAGCATATGCCATATCTAGAGGTGTTAGCAAGAGGTGATGCAAGCATATGCCATATCTAGAGGCTTTAACAAAAGGTGATGCAAGCATATGCCATATCTAGAAGTGTTAGCAAGAGATGATGCAAGTATATGCCATATCTAGCGGCTTTAGACGTGGTTGATGCAACCTTCCAGAACTCTTACTCTAGTAATGATCCTTATATTATATAACTTTGTAAGAATAAAAAAGTATAGCGTAGAATTCACAGTACACTAGTTTGTATAAAGAAAATGCTAGTTACAATACAGGTTTTTGAATTTCAATTTGAATTGTCAGAAAATGAAGATACTAGGAAAAATTATTGATAGATATACAATAAAACAGGATTTTTTCTCTCTTCTCTGTCCGACTTCCACGATCTCTTCTCCATTTGTAGCATTTCCATGAGATAGCCTACAAGGCGGAAACCAGGTCTGAAATTCTACACGCCATTAATGAATTCCTCAACGAGTCAATAGTGCTGCCCCCTGGCGACTGGGACCAAAAGACGCTTCTTCCAGTTATGGACATGGCGAGGAAACGCGCAAAAGTTCGTAGAAAGAAGTTGAAAAAGAAAGAAGAATTAGAAGGTATGACACAGACACAGTATGTGTACGAGAAACATAGTACGGCCATTTAACTTTGCTGCGGCGGTGACGGCCGCAATGGTGTCGACATCAACCTTTACATTATAATTTTTTGTTATCAGTTTTTCACATTCTTATATCTTCAACAACGTTTATTCAAATTCATTCAAACTTCTTTTTTTTGTATTTTTGTAAAAATATTTTCTTTCTGAAGCGTGCATAGCAAGTTCATAGAGAACTTATAAATCTTGATGCAAGCATATGCCATATCTAGAGGCGTTAGCAAGAGGTTTCTATCTAATTTTATATACTGCAGATCTGAGAGCACTGAGTATACACAGCAAATGCCCAATAACAAACCAACTTGTAACAGTCAGTTTATAACTACTGTTCGAATTTTCACAACGGTTCCCCTTTATTCAGTCCCAACAGTAACACAAGCTGCAAGAAAATGTCAACACATCGGCAAAGATCAAAAAGAAAGGCGTCGGTACATCAATATTGTTGTTTGACTGGCAACGGTAACATTCCGATTGATCTTTTCAATATAGAATGTTTCAGGGAATAATTTGCAGTGGTATAAAATACAAGGATTGGGTTATCAATGGACTAAAGTCAAAATTTAATTAACAAATTGTTGGTGAGAATTATTTTTAATTAGTTTATTGAAAATGTGTAATATGTTTTGGGACTTTATTTTTTTTTTTTTTTTGGAAAAATATGATTTGGGACAATAATAATTTTGATTAATTTTAACTTGTCCAAACTTATACGGAAAATAGAGTAAATTTGTTATGCTCCCCGAAGGGCGAACATAAAGTTGCCGCTTTGTCCGTCCGTCTGTGTGTCCGTCACACTTTCTTGTCCAGAGCATATCTTCAAAACTGCTGATGGGACTGCACTAAAACTTCACACAATGATAGAGGGCAATGAGAGGAAGTGCAGTGTCAAGAACCGTAATTTGTCTTCATTCAAATTAGAGTTATTGCCCTTTGTAGTTTTATACTTGGAATTTTTTTTCGGAGCATATCTTCAAAACTACTGATGGGACAGCAATGCAACTTCCCACAGTAATAAAGGGCAATGAAAAAAGTACAGAATGCAAGAACCGTAACCCTATTACCATTCAACTTAGAGTTATTGCCCTTTGTAATTTTATACTTAGATTTATTATCTGGAGCATAAACTACTAATGGAACTCAAATTGAAAACTGCTGTGTGATACAAGGCCCTATGATAAGTTGAGGGTACATTTCGGGGAGCATCCATCTGTTCTACCGATTGTCTTGTTTGTCATGAAGTCAAGAGTAACATCCTTTAAATATTATATTTTCAATATATTTGTAGATGTGTCAGTGTGGTACACAAAATACAGGTGGCATGTAAATTGTATCTGTCTAGTGTTTAACAATTCCTCTAGAACTGTGAGTAATGTTCAACAAAAAGGGTGAAATATGTGGTAATAGATGTTTCTGTATGACTATATATGTCATACATCATAACTCATTCAAGCTCTGAGCGACTCCGTGGCTGGGATAGAAAAGACGCTGCGTCTAAAACTTCCTCGCCTCTCACCGATATCACTGAGGTTAGAATCCCACTGAGAGCTTGACTTGTCAAGTGAGAAAATGTTGATTCTTACAGATGGCAAGAGGTAAATAGTACTGCCTCTACCACAAAACGAACAACATGACCATCATATAGGGCCTGACGTGTTAAAAAGTACGAAAAATACCATTCAGACAAATCATTCAGACTTTGCCTATGTCTTCAGTATCATCAAGGCTACTCACACACACAGGTTCCATAACTTTGTATTGCATTTTAAGAAAATTATGTCCCTTAAAGGCGAGACACTTATTGCAGACAGGTGGACTTTCTTGATTGATTGAACTGGATTTTATAGTCTCACCAATAGCAAAGGTCATATGGCGACTTCCCAGCTTCCACTGGTGGAGGAAGACCCCAGGTGCCCCTCCGGGCAATTTTCGTGCACGGGCAGGCACCCGGGTAGAACCACCGACGTTCCGCAAGCCAGCTGGAAAGCTTCCTCACATAAAGATTCTTAGGCCCCTGAGGGATCGAACCTACAGCGGAGAGGGGCAAGTGATTTCAAGTCAGAGACGTTAACCACTCGGCCACGGACGCCCCGGACTTTCTTGATGTATTAGAGAAGTTGCTTTGTTAATTGGTACATCATGCATATAACTATAAAAGAAAGACTACAATATTTCTTTCAACTTCCAGCTCTTTTAAAGAAAGAAGAAATAGAAAAGATTCCAATGGATCCCCTGAAGAGGACGCATCGACTGTTTGGAGGTCTGATCAATGACGTAAAGCGTCGGTACCCACACTATGTTAGCGACTTCAAAGATGTATGGAGCATACAGTGTGTCATGGCCCTGATATTTATCTACTTTGCTTGCCTGGCGCCCTGTATAGCATTCGGTGGTCTCTTAGGTGAGTTGTGGTATGCTGTAGGAGAGTCCTTATAAAGCTTTGTTTGTCGTCATTGAATCTGTTTTCACTCGCGTAAATTTTCACGCGCCAGGTTGAAGGGACTGATTATACTTAGCTAGACAATTCCCCCAATCTCTGATTCTGTTGTATGTGGTTGAGTTTTAGGTGTTGTTTTTAAAGCGACACGCTGCAATCTAGATTTCATTCAAACTCGCGGCTTCCCATGAGTTTAACGTTGCAACTTGAATTTGAAAATCATTAATAATAATTATTAGAATAGTTCCAGACAAATTGTTTTTGCAAAGGACTAGGTATGATAAGAAACAAAATTGGCGCTCAATATTGAAAGTTTTAATGCACAAGTTTTGAATATCTAATTTAGCTACAAATGAACTGAATCAATATTAAAACTCATTACAAGTACGTTTGAAGGCTCTAAATGAGTTTAAGAGCCTCACAAACAAGGCCTTTTCTTTCAAAAAATTACATTGTTCATTTTTAGCAGTTTTCGATCAGTTTTTGGTCTTGGAAATACAGAGCGCACCCTCGAGCACAGCTGATTTTTTGTTGAAACAGGTACTTGATAGGGATGCATCATCAGCCAAAAAACTGTGTGTGCTCGGAGGTGCGCTCTATATGTTTAGGATCAAAATCTTGCCCATAAAGGTCCAAACTATAACCAAATTACCAAAAATACCGTTTTTTGAGACCCTATTAAATCTTCTAAATAAATAAAATAAAAATATATTTTGAAGATAGAATATGATCAATTTACTTCAATATGTACAACAGATTATATGTAAATACTATTGTGTTGCATTTTGAATATATTTGGGGCCAAAATACCCCCTTATCATACCTTGTCCTTTCTAATTCTTGGTTGTATTGCACCAATATTCGATTTAAACTTGCGGTAGAATAGCAAAGAATAATAGAAACTCTCAATTGTATTTCCCTTTTAAATATATGCAAGCAGGTTTGAAGTAAAACAATACTTGATTAGTAAATTGAGGTGCTATTTCTTATGCTTGTTAAATACTTGCAAGACTGCCGTGTGTCCCTTTCAAGAGTTGTCATCGATTTTCAGGCAGGAAAATGTTCATGGATTCTCAGTTGTTCGACAGACACATCAATTTACGTAACATTGGGTAGATCGGTTTAACTTTTGATTGATATACCTAACCCATCTATTGACGTAATGTTGGGTGCAGTGGCTGTTCTATAGAAGACATTCTGTTAATGTTGCTTACTCCAGCCCCCGTGAAGGAATAGTCAAACCTGTATTTAGAGACCACTAAGCAGAAGAGCAGAATTGGTCTCAGGTGGTCTCTTAATACGGACATACATGTATGTGATATCTCAAATACAGTGTTAGATGATCTTACATGTTTATCCTTGGTTATTAATGTTTAAAATTATTAAAATTAATAATTAATAAATTAATAATTAAAAAAATGGGAAAAAAAAGCATGAAAATATAATATTGTTTAAGTTTGTTTTTAAATGGCCTAACATGTGCTAAAAATATGTAAAAAAAAACATTCAAACAAATAAACTATTTATATAGGTGATCTCCTAATACATATGAATGTTAGTTTAAAACAATTATTGTAATTATTGGGAACTGAAATGGCAGTCTCTTACTAGAGGCGGTCACTTGAGCGGCGTTGAGAGTACATATTTTAAAATGTCTCATGCATGATGCAGTCTCATTAGTAAATGTTATATATTCATTAGTGGAACGTGTCACCAACAGTAACATTGTTGTAATTTGGTATCAAGTAGGTCATGTTGTACACGAAAACTGATGAAAAAAGCTAAATTGCTATATTCAGTTATTAAACTGAGGAGAGTAATATTCAGATTTTGCTCTGTTATAAAGTCCGTTTCCATTCTTGTTCTACTTATAACTGTCTCATGTTTTGTGTAGGGGAGAAGACGTATGGAAAGATAGGTGTAACAGAGACGATAGTCAGCACCGCCCTGACCAACATAGTCATGGCACTGTTCTCCGCCCAGCCACTCCTCTTGTATGGGGCAACTGGGCCAGTTCTGGTATTTGAGAAACATCTGTATGGGGTGAGTAATCTTTATTGGCCCAGCCACCCCTCTTATTTAGGGCAGATGAGGGCAGACTAGCACTTTCATTACCTCAGTCAAAAACATTGATCTGTGACCAGTGTAGGCCCAGATTTACACACTATGTAAGAATGGTTCCCATAACACTTTATATATAACATTACCTGAAAGTTAGAGAATTCAAATTTTAGCAGACGACATTTGAAATTTGAAATTTGAAATTTGGCGGTGAAAGTGTTATACATGCCCTCATTTACTCTGCCAATATTTTCTAGAATTGAACCATAATACATGGGTTAAAGTAGTATACATGTATTATGGTTCAATTCTAGAAAATATTGGCAGAGTTGAGGGCCATTTATACTATCTATATGACATATAAGGTGAACGGCTCCAGGCAAGTTGGTTATTGCTGCCAGGAACATGGCTGACATAAAAAAACAGGTTGTCTTTGATTATGGTTATTTGCATCAAACTATTAGCAGGATTATGACCCTTTATGCTTTCATTATTTTTACAAATTAGAAATTGTTTCCAGTCACTGTACTAAAAACTCTTTCAGGTATTCAGTCTGTATTTGCTTTATAACTGTTTAGTATCAAACTACATTTCGAGTTTATTTCTGGATGATTTTGAAAAAAAATATTAATGGAAGGTTCTATACAAATTCTCTATCCTACGAATACAATAGGCTGGAAATAGGTATTTTATATTTAACTGAATGCTTTGTGGAAATATCGATGAAATGCGACTCCTCATGAGATTATTTGTCCGTTTCAGTTCTGCAAGATGTATCATATAGACTTCCTGACGTGGCGCGTGTGGATCGGGCTGTGGGTGCTCGGGTTCACGGTGATCGTTATCGCCCTGGAGGGCAGCTTCATCGTGCGCTACATCACACGCTTTACTGAGGAAGTGTTCGCACTGTTGATCTCACTTATATTTATATTTGAAGTTATACATTTCCTGCAGGAGGTGAGTAATTTGTTATGTCAGAAATGGTTCTATAAATAAATAAATAAAGAAGAAAAGAAAGAAAAAATGCAAAAAGACAGATGGTTCTAGAGATATATGGGGGTTCTAAATACATATAAGAGTTTGATAAATATAAATAGTTATAGGAGTCCTGAAAGGGTTTTATGGTTCTAAATCAATATCAGGGTTTGCAATACAAGTATGCACAGAGCACGAAAAATCATTAATCTTCATTCAAAATGAGACAAAAATTCAGATAAATTTTTAAACAATTTAAATTCTTTAACAATTGATCGATCTGACTATTCAAATATTATATAGTACGAGCAACTCAGAAACAAATGGTCATGCCCTGTAGGTTGTAAATATGATTTAGAGTTCTAAATTTGTATGGGTTTTTTACGTACATAGTAGGGTTTGAGATAAAAAAACATCTATGGCGTTCCTAAGTATGTATCGGGGTTCTAAATACTTTTTTGAGTTTGGAATATGCTCAAGGATTCATAATATTTACTGGTGTTCGAAATATGAACTAGGGTTCTAAATAGCTAAATAGTTATGGGGCTCTAAACATGTGAGTTTGTCATGCAAATATATATAGGGTTGAAAATACATATGGGGTTTCTAAATATGTATTGGTTTCTCTAAATATGTATGGGTTTCGAAATACGTATGGGTTTCTAAATATGTCTGGATTCTAAATAGTTTATGGGGTTCTGCTTAAAAATTGGACCAGAACACTTTAGGTGACTCAAAGCACTTGAAAGGGAGGTAATAAAAAGTTGATATTATTATGATTGATGATAGCGACTGTTACAATCAGGAATTTATGAAGCTCAAACTGTAAATTAGCACTTAAAAATAAAAATAAAAAAAAGAGAAGTTTCTTTGTAAACTCGTTTAGATTTCAAAATAAGGGCTTCAAATTTAATCTATTTTCGCAAGAGTCAAGTTACTCTTAGATTAGTGATTCAATTTCTTTTATCACATAACATAGCTTCTGGGAGTGCAATAAAGCATGACTTATTTCTCGTAATACACTGGTGTATTACAGATGCAAATGAGGACCGAATCACTGTGTTTGTTTACAGTAAAACATTTAATCCCAGTTGTTTGCATGGTATAGCATACAGTACATTCAGACGCCTTAATTATCATTATTTGAAATCTTACTTCATAAAATGTTAGTAACGTTAAATTTAGTTTGAGGTGTCGCATTATTTCTAGGGCGAACGCAGTTACAGCCGCGTAACATAGCGACGTCATGTCAAAACAAAACGACGTCATGGTTTGTCTTAGAGCCCCGTATCCTATCATTTTATCCAACTCGTTTATTAAAATCAATAATACACAGTCACTCATGTAAGATCCTCTATGTAATAACTGACCATTTTATCACCTTGCAGATGTATGAGGAGCATCCGCTAATGGACAAGCAGTCTTACTGTGATAATCATAACAAATCTGACGAAGGAAACTATACAACGACATTTGTTCCAAATAGTAATAGTTCTAACGGCTCAACGTCAACGGAATCTTCCGTGTTGACAACTTTACACAATCTGTCTGTGATTTTCAACGGTAGTGGTTACTCGACTATTGAGGATGCCGGATATAGTCACGGCAAGGTGAAATATTCCAAGCCGCACAACGAGCCCAACACCGCGCTCTTATCAACTATACTGGTTCTCGGGACATTCCTCATCGCATATTTTCTCAGGATTTTTAGAAATAGTAAATTTCTGGGGAGAAGTGTGAGTATATATATTGTTTACGTTTATATCCCTGTTAGTTATCTATCCCTCATTTTTTGCAATTTTATTCTTATTTTTCGTGATGGATTCTAGTAAAATAAGATAAAACAGTTTCTTAAGAAGCCTAACTAGGTCAGTGGAGAGTTCAAGATTGCATGTCTGTAAGTGTCGATAAGATGGCGGGAGGTATACAGTACTGGTTCTACCCAGGAAATGTGGGTGATCTGCCTCCACCACAAAAACAAAAATTGACCGTCATATATAACCTTACATGTCAGTGTTTTTTTTATGCCTAATTTGGGGCCGTTATTCGGCCCCATTCACAATGCCAAAAAGTATACTTTTTTCACAATTATATCCAAAAATTTCACAATCTGAAAAAAACACAAAAAAACAGGCAGTAAGGATACTAGTCTTAATATAAGCTGGTGTCAAAACTAGTCTGTATTTACCAAAAACAAAACTTAAAACCAAGGGATATTAAACTGTGGAAATAAAAGTGAAAAAAGTTTCTTTTTCTTTTGTTATATAAATATTTCACAATTTCTAGAAAAATGCTGCAATTTTTCACAATGGCACAGGCACAGGCTGCATTCACAAAACACATAAAAAAAAACACTGCATGTGTTGAAAATGATGTAAAACACCATAAAAACAAACAGTAAATCAGGTCATGAGTTAAAGTCTCAAAGGAACCTATTCTTCTGAAAAAATATTGCTGCCTGTAAATGAACAGTGTGTAAACTCGATGTCCTGCATTCAAATCTGCTGCTTAAATACCCGTTCTTGCCATGATCTGGTGCAGTGAAGACACATCCACAAGGAAGAGCGTGTTTTTCAGTATGGATTGAGAAGTTTATTTCTCATTTCCTTTCGGGGCGTCCGTGGCCGAGTGGTTAGAGTCTCTGACTTGCAATCACTTGCCCCTCACCGCTGTAGGTTCGATCCCTCAGGGGCCTAGGAATCTTTATGTGAGGAAGCTATCCAGCTGGCTTGCGGAACGTCGGTGGTTCTACCCAGGTGCCGGCCCGTGCACGAAAATTGCCCGGAGGGGCACCTGGGGTCTTCCTCCACCAGTGGAAGCTGGAAAGTCGCCATATGACCTTAGCTGTTGGTGCGACTATAAAATCCAATTCAATTCAATTCATTTCCTTTCAATAGTTAAATGTTTCATTCTGTTCATTACACTGGTATATACTATCCTGGTGTAATTAAAGCATTTACTTTGTGGCTGCCATTTTGAGTGTAAGAATATGGTGTTGACAGAATATTTGATTCCATAATTTATTGGAATATAGTGTTGATCAACTTCAACGCTTGATTGTAATTACAAACACCGTTTGTGCTGATTTTTTTTTTTATTGTAGTATGTTTGACCATCCACATTTAGTTTGTCGATATAATGATGAAGTTCCCCTCTTTGTGCATTTATAAATTTATTGTCTTTCTGCCATTCTGTATATCTTGGAAAGTCTGTATCAGCCAGTCAGAAACAATAACAGAATCTCGGTAATATGGCTGCCACTTCAAAACCAGAAGAAGGGTTCTAGACGTTTGTTTTAAAAAAAAGGCAAGCGTCACAGACGATCTAGCCTATTTGAATACTGTTATGTTTTACCAGAAAGTCGACAAAAGAAATTATATGTATGTCTATATCTAAGTTTCGCTTTATTGACCGGGAAAAATAAAAGCACTGGTATATATATGCTTGTTTGTGTATTTCAGGCTCGGCGAGCCCTGGGTGACTTTGGTATATTTACAGCAATAGTTCTAATGGTGCTATTTGATTATTTATGTACAAATACATATACACAGGTGAGCAAAAAAGCAGTTCAAATACGAATTAAACAATGAGAAAGTGTGTGTTTCATTTTCAGTATGCACGTGCACTAAACTCGGTCATGATCCGTCCGATTGAATTATTATTAATTAATATTGATGATTTAGAAACAAAAACAGTTTCCAGACCAAACATTTTCATAAACAATAATTAAACCAAAGGTGAGATATATGGCTTAATTTAAGGCATATGTACATTTCATATGAAGCTGAAGCACATTATGAGGGTATTCGTGACACCAATCACTCTTTCAAATCACCTCCAGTCCCTTTAAAACGGATATGGTTGTCAGTGAAGTAAGGACCCCCACCCCTTATATATTTTACTCTTCATACGCCATTTTTTTTAATTATGAAAAAGGTTGTGAAAAACAAAACATGGCTGGGACAGTAAAGACACTGCGTTCGTAACCTTCTCGCGTCTCGCCGCTTTGGGTTTGAATCCCACTGATGAGCTTGACTTGTAAGCAAGAAAGTGTCGATTATTATGGATAGCGAAGGTATACAGTACTTGTTCTACCCAGGAAAAAGTGGGTATTTCTACCGCCACCACGAAGCAGTCGACCGTCGAATATAGCCTAAAATGTGCTGTAAATGATGAAAAAAAACATTCAACCATTCAACCATTCAACGGCTGCACGGATAATTTGAGAATATACTGTGAATTGTATATTTTGAGTGTGGCTGCAAAGCATAGTGTGTCCCAACTTTACAAGAATTCCAAATGTTATATTTAGACATCCACAGTAAGACCTGGCTTATTGTTTGGAAATTCGTATAAACTTTTATTGAGAATTTCTTTTTTCTAAATATAGCTATGTAATATTTCCAGAAACTGAATTTACGTCTAGACTTCAGGCATCAGGACGATGCGGTAAGAATACTAGTTGGGAATTTCTAATAAATAAATGTAACTGTAATCGTTTCAGAAACTAAACTTAACTTCTACACTTCACACAGACTACACGATTGTTGGGAGTTTCTTCTTTAACAAAATTGACCTCAAGACTTTGGTCACAGGAGCACTAGTTTGGAATTTCTACTAACTAAATATAATCGTAATAATTTCAGAAACTAAACCTTTCCTCGAGACTTTGTTCACTCGGACGGTACAAGATTGTTGGGAATTTCTCATTTATGTAATCTCTACTTTTATACAAAGAGCACTCACAAGTTGGGAAGTTTTACATACTAAATATAATTGTTCTGTTGTCAGAAACAAAAGTTACTAATAATTATATTATATATAATGACAAAATTACACTACAGAACCGTTTATCAAAACTCTATCCAGGTGTTCAGGTCATATAATAATGTATATGTGCAGATTAAAAGTATAGGTTATTAACGCGTTCTTAAAATACCCGTGATTGAATATGCGTAAAATGAATTATGAGTTGGTAACTCTTAATTTGATGCTCCAGTTTTGGGGTTTGGGTTGGCTGGTTAAAGCCATTTATATTACCGTATGTCTATAAAGTTTGGATTCTGAAAATATGTTGTATATATATATATACCTTGTCATCAGTAGGTTTAGAAACGGTGTACATGTGTTGTTAAATTTGGCTGTTTTTGGTAGGATAGTTACTTTAAAATTTAAAGTAAGACACACAGACAGTTCGAGAGATTGTTGGTAATTTTCACCTTCTAATTATATCCTTGCAAACGAAGTCAGGAGTCACTCAGTCGGTCGGTCAGTTGGTCAGTCTGTTTGTTGGTCGGTCTATCGGTCTGTTCAAAATCTTGTCCTCGCTTTTTCTCCTTTACTTGTGATGGATTTTCACGAAACGTTTTCAATATTTTAACACACAAATCTTGTCCGCACAATTTCTCCATTAATCTGTGATAGATTTCACAAAACTTTAAGGGGATGTTCCCCGAGCAACTTCTTGTGGGGTCTATGTGTCTCAACTTATTCATTTTGCAAGAGCTTGTACTCAAGTTGAGGATCTTTGTATAACTAAAAAGCTACTCCATCAGGGTTACCGTTACCATAAACTTCGTAAAACCTTTGCAAAATGTTATCGTAACCCTGATCTTCTTTCCAAATGTAAAAGCAATTTAAGGACTCTTCTGCGACACGGACTATCACAACCTGACTTCTATGGTGATGTGATTTACAAACTTTGTAAGATTCTTGGTCATCACCACTTTAATACTGTCTTTGTTATAACAAACTTGTTAAAAGGTTTATCAACAGAGGTTATGACCCTATCATTTTGCAACGTATTGCATGCTTGGTGGTGGACCCTTTTACAGTTTGCCACTACGCTTTCCTCTTTAATTGTACGATGACCGGACAGGATGTGGACCCTGTGATGACGCCTACCTAAAGCCCATTAGGACGGTGGCATTTGATGTTTGTCCGCAGTCTCGTCTTGTCGTGCCCGCAATGGTTTATTCTCTTGTTGCACTGGCTTCTGCCAAGTCATCAAGTACCTTCACTGTGGCTTTCTAGGCTTTTTTTTTTTTGTATTTATATATTCACGAGCATCTAGCTGTTTTATTTATATTGCCTTTTAACGCTGCCTTGTTGGTTAGAGAATATTTCATGGCGGGGATTTCTTTATTTACACTGTCCCGTTTAATTGAGATGACAATAGGGTAACTGTGAGGTTTGGTGCACCCTAGAACCTGGTTTAAACCCCCAGACCGTTCCAAGGCGAAAGCCCTATTGTCAACCCTTTTGTGTTTGTGATGTTGTTTGCATTGTTTATTACTTTTGCCTTCTCGTTTATCTGTATGCGTAAACCGGGCGGTCCTGTGTATCGGTCTATCCTCCGAGCATGTAAAAGAACCATAGGATCTATTCGATAATAAGAGTAGGGCAGGTTCCCAGATTCCTATGTATCCTTCCCCTCTCTCTGGGGCGTCACTCTAAATATTCTATACTGTGTTGATGAGCCGTTAAACAACATTCAATTCAATTCAAATGTTTGTTTTTGTGTTTTGTGGTTTTACTGTCGTCATTGAATGCTACTTTCCCTGTCCGATTTTTATATCTTTCTTTTTTTTATGATAAACTCAGTATGAAGGGCAGCGTGCAAAACCCGTAACTCTGCCTTCATTCAACTTGGAGTTATTGCCCTTTGTAATTTTGTACTTGGAATTCTTGTCCGGAGCGTAACTTCAAAACTACTGATGGGACTGCCAATTGAAAACTGCTGGGTGGTACAAGGCCATATGATAAGTTGAGGATACATTTCGGGGAGCATCCATCAGTTCTACCGATTTACTTGTTTCGTGGAGTTACGACTCTTCAGACAATATTTTCGCAAAAAAAAGTATTGCCAGCGCTATTTCTCCATAATCCCTTGATGGATTTTCACCAAACTTTATGAAAAGCATCAGAATCAAGTGTAGAAAATCTGGTTCTTGTTATATCTCCATAACCCATTGAAGGATTTTCAGCAAACTTGTGAGAAGCATCAGTATGAAATGGAGATGCGCATATCATCGTGGGGTTCCCATTCAATGATTTTTGATGGAGTTCTGGCCCCTTGAATATTTTTTTCAGAAAATTATTTTCCGAGCTGTTTCTCCATAACTCCTATATGGATTTTCACCAAACTTTGTGAGAAAAAATATCAGATGAAGTTACACGTTTATATTAATCACTTTCAGTGATAGTTCTAGTGATTATTATTAGACTTTCTTGTATATATTCTGTAGGGTCAAATATAATTGACAATAACTTTCTGTTCTTTCAAGTCATTTCCTTCAAGCGCTTAACATTTGTTACAAGTAACACCCGATACAACTAATTTCTATGCTTAATTTGAACACTTTGGCTTAAAACAGGATAGTTTCATCATTATCCAACCCATTAGTACCATCGTCTTACTGATTGGTTGGGTGTAGGCTCTTCTTCTTTCTTTTCTTTATTTCCTTTTCTCTGTTTCTAAAATTATTTAGCCACACCACTGACACCAATTTACATATATATTTGAATATCCAACCACCTTAGGATATTTGCATATTTATTTTTTCCAATGCCTAAGGATAGTTTCATCATTATCCAACCATCTTAGGATATTTACGTATATTTATCCAACGCCTAAGGATAGTTTCATCATTCTCCAACCAACTTAGGATATTTACGTATATTTATCCAACGCCTAAGGATAGTTTCATCATTATCCAACCAACTTAGGATATTTACGTATATTTATCCAACGCCTAAGGATAGTTTCATCATTATCCAACCAACTTAGGATATTTACGTATATTTATCCAACGCCTAAGGATAGTTTCATCATTATCCAACCAACTTAGGATATTTACGTATATTTATCCAACGCCTAAGGATAGTTTCATTATTATCCAACCAACTTAGGATATTTACGTATATTTATCCAATGCCTAAGGATAGTTTCATCATTATCCAACCAACTTAGGATATTTACGTATATTTATCCAACGCCTAAGGATAGTTTCATCATTATCCAACCAACTTAGGATATTTACGTATATTTATCCAACGCCTAAGGATAGTTTCATCATTATCCAACCAACTTAGGATATTTACGTATATTTATCCAACGCCTAAGGATAGTTTCATCATTATCCAACCAACTTAGGATATTTTTATTTAAGTGCTGTTTCATCTTCTTTTTTTCTCCAAAAGTTAGGGGTCCCAAGGGAGCTGCAAACAAGATCTTCTTAGAAATAGTATTCAGGGCAGATGGGGGATGAAACCTAATTAATTTTATAAGTTTGTTCATTAAAATATGGTATTAAATCACACTAAATCCTCATGTTAGTGTATCATGTAAGCGCCTTAAACATTACAGTATTCACGTTGATCTATAAAAAATTTAAGTTATCAGCATTTTGCATCATGATAGTATTAACATATGTAGGTAATGCCATAATGAGACAATGCTTAATTGATTTAAATGAACCTCCAACCCTCGGTTTTAGAATTTCCGAATTTGTCCTCCAAATTCTAGTACAATGTGTAATATGTATCAATCAGGGCTCGGGAAATTGCGGATTTACCAGTTTTTTACCAAAGTTTGGAAGCTGGACCGATTCACATTTTCAAAATCGTGGAAAAAAAATCAGAAATACGATTAGTTTAAATTGGTTATTGTTAAAGAGAAATTGAAAACGAAAGTAATTTCCTTCTTTCTTTTTATTTTCAGGTGAAATATTCTTTCTAACTCTCCAAAAAAGGAGCTATGCACAATTGAGTGAATTCTTGTGTGTTTGCACTACTTTGAAATTAGGCCCCCACCACGGAATGTTATTAACTGATTGTTTCGACTTTTACGTGATGCTTACCTATGATGATATGCATATTGGTTCGGCATCAAATTCAACTGTGCAAAACCTGAGTTATGTCCCTTTTTTCGTCAAATTTTAAATTTTCTGCGGATTGTTTTCAGTGCGGGCGTCCGTGTCCCATGGGCACATTTCTAGTTAACATTTAAATGTCTTACTGTGATGTCACCAGGTTTTGTGTGTCTGTGACAGGTGTGCTTTGGGGTGGGGAAGTGGGGTGGGGTGGAGGTGGGGTTCTCGGTTCAGGTTGAGGAGTGGCTCTCAGTTTGAGAGAAGATCTGGGGTCTTGAACGATTGAGATCCAGGGTCTCACACAGATTGGTATTTTGAAATTTCCCTAACCCTGACAATATTTACACTCAAAGTACACTGTAGGACACTCCATAAATACATTTCACTATTAATTGTCTCTTAAGTATGATAACCATATTGTAAAATTGTGCAGCTGGGCCTTGGCCCAAACCTGAAACCAACAGACTACCGTTCCCATGCTCTACTTACTGACTGAGTAAATCTTTTTCTCCTGCTTATATGTTGTAAAGACAAGCTTGTTAGCAAGAATAAACCATACCATGTTGTATACGCATGTTGCTTGAAATCACTTATATTTTCTTAACAACGGCTTAACAAAGGCTTTTTGCCCTGTATATATTAAGACCACCTCAGTGGCAAGAAATTAACCACAATATGTTATATATGTATTCTTCTTTGAATAAATTGGTTTCAGAAACTATTGTACCGATGCAATGTAATAATGTGTTTTACCATAATAAATTGTGTTTTACCATAATCGATTGTGTTTTACTGTAATCGATTGTGTTTTACCTTAATCGACCATAATCGATTGTGTTTTACTGTAATTGATTGTGTTTTACCGTAATCGACCATAATTGATTGTGTTTTACATCAATCGATTGTCGGGAACAATGTATCATTATAATTTGAAACTTTGTTTATATAAAAATGACTATGTATGTATGTACTACTTAAAATAAGTCACTCCAAAAAAGTTGTTAATGAATCGAGTCAAGAAATCGAAAATCTGTGGGATACTGATTATGCAGTATCCTTTAATATAACTTCTAATCTTTTCAGGAACTAAACTTACCTCAAGACTTTGGTCCCAGTAGACTAGTTGGGAATCTCTGCTTTATAAATATAACTAATGTTTTCCGAAACAAAATATTACTTTTAGACTTTAGTCACAAACAATTGCTGGAAATCTCTTATTTCTTACCTCTGGATTTAAGTCACATGGTGTTTGGTAATTTCTACTTTGTAAATGTAACTTTATAATTGTTTCAGAAACTTAATTTACCTCAAGTATTTGGTCACACGGATGGTACGAGCGATTGGTTTGTGAATCCGTTGGTCGGTGAGGATGGACATGAAATGGAAATTTGGCTCATGATCGTGGCCAGTGTTCCAGCGTTTCTCATCTTTCTGCTGCTCTTCCTGGAGCTGCAGCTCACCCAGTAAGCACTGCATCAAACTTAGTTTTACAAGTTCTTACACACCATTTGAGTTCATTTGTCAAATTGTCGTATGTTTTACTTGTGTTTGATTGATTAATGGAAGAGTTAAGGTACCAACTTGAATGATATAGGTATGCTTATCATAACAACATTGGTTAGTTGAGGAAGGGTCCTAAAAATCGGAGAATATACCACATGTGCTGCAGGTTCACATTTATGATGTATGAATATATGGCTGTACTGTATGTACTTAAGAGATAACCAAGATTAATTGAAAACTCCAAACAAAAACTGATCACATAACGTGGTGTGGGAGTGTAATAACACCATTCAATATTTTCGGTATTCCACTAGTGGTATAACATAACGTTAATGACGTCATGGACATCATGTTAAAGTACGTTTTCTGATGTAATGTGACATAAGTTATGTAATAAATAGAAATCAACATTCATTCTCATTCATTATTGAATTTATTAAACTCGTTAGCAAAAATGATATAATGCTCGGCAAGAGCCTTGCATTATATCATTTTGCAAACTCGTTTAATAAATTCAATAATGAATGAGTACTCATGTAAGATCCTCTTTATATATATATATTAAAGTCACAATGATACTGGATTAATGAACTGAAGCTGAACTGCTTTAAGACTGCCATGTGTTCCTTTAATGTACAAAGCTCTTTTTCAGGATGTTGCTTCACAAAAAAGAGTTCAAACTAAAGAAGGGTTCTGGCTTCCACCTGGACCAGTTCATTCTGGGCATTACTACTTTTATTTGTTCTCTGTTTGGGTTGCCATGGATGTGTCCAGCCACCGTGAGATCTGTGGCGCACGTGTCGGCCCTCAGTGTGATGAGTCGCACGCACGCGCCTGGTGAAAAGCCAAAGTTACTGGAGGTCAGGGAACAGAGGGTTACCAATATTGTCATGAGTTTGCTCATAGGTAAGGTTTGTTGGTATTGGACTGGTCAAGGCGATTAAATGTAAAAGATTATAGTCTTATTGAGTCGGTTGATTTAAACATCGAGATGGGCATAGTCCATTGAGGCATTTAAACCAACCAATGAGATGAGACCATACTCTGTTTGTTTTGTAGCATGTCCATTTCATCTGGCTACTCTGACTTCCGCGATAACTTGTTTGTTAGAGTACACCAGTCATTCTGTCCGGTGTTATTTTCGATTAAATGATTTACAGCTTTGCAGATACAAAGAAAATGTCAGCGACCAAGCTAAAAGAAAATGTTAATGTATTCATTTAGCTCTGCAGTGTCTAAGAAAAAATTATACATATTGATTACCTTTGACTATACATTCTGTTCAAAAGCAGATCAGTGGGTCAAAAGAAAACAAACCTTTTCTCTTTTATTATGCTCCCGCCAAAAATTGGCGGGCTATACTGTTTTGGGGCTATACTGTTTTAGCCTTGGCCATCTGTCAGTCCTTTGTTTTACAAGGTTGTACAAAAAAAATCCGTCATATTTCTGATCACCAGCGACCCAACGTCAAGGTCAGACACTTGGAAGTTTTGCGTTTAGATCTGCTTTCAGAAAAATTTTAAATTTATATTTTTCCTCATATTCTCAAAAGGCTTTCCGGAATTACTTTCACATTTTATTTGTTGATTACTAAGGGTGTACAAAAAATCCGTCATCCGCTTTCAGCATGTTAAAGTTATATTTTTGCTAATAATAATCACATGCCAGCTTTCAGGTATTACTTTCAAATTTTATTTGTTGATTACTATGGTAGTACACAAACATTCTGTCATATATCCAATCACCTGTGACCACGAGGTCAAGGTCACACTTTGAATTTTACCTGGAATTTTTGCATTTATATATAGGTCATCATTCAGTAAAATGTTAGTTATATATGTTTGAGTTTTCTTAAGTGGGGCTTTAGGAGAATATCCAACTTTTTTTCTCAAGAAATCGTTCTTTATTTACTTAAATATTTGTTTTATTTGTTTTAATGATCTAAATTGAAAACCTGTATTCTTTTGTACTTCAGGAATCTCTTTATTTGGGGGCCCTGTGTTGAAACTGGTACCAATGGCTGTGCTGTTTGGGGTTTTCCTGTATTTGGGTGTATCTGCAATAAGTGGTGTACAACTGTATAAAAGAATCAAGCTTCTGTTTATGCCTGTGAAACATCACCCAGGCAAGAGCTATGTTCGACGGGTGAGTTCTCAAAATTGTACCTTTCACAAACAAGAATAGATTTTTAAGGTTTGAACTATTTAGAATGACAGATTTGTTATTGACCCTTAATTTCCTTGTTTATCTTAAATAGAAGAAAAAAAAGCAGTGCCTTATATGGGATTCAGTGCAATAGTTAGTGATTGATATTCAGAAACTCCAAATTCCCTGTTTATATGCATTATATGTGACCCCTCAAATTGTTATTTTTTTATACGCCCATTATATATATTTATAACGTCGCATCATTTTCCGTCTGTCTGTCTGTCTGTCTGTCTGTCCGCTAACTTTTACCTGACAGTTGATTGTGGCTAATAACTTTTAAAATATAAGGTCTACAACAACGGAACTTTGTACACATGTTTAGCATGATGCAATAAATACATCTGGTAAAGGCCATAACTCTCTGATTCATAGTTTTTGAATTATTTCCCGTTGAAAAAGGTTTAACCTGGAACTTAACCTTGCCTTTTACAAGTGATTGTGGCTAATAACTTCTAAAGTATTAGGTGTACAACAATGACACTTTGTACAAGTCGTCAACATGATGCAATGAATACATCCCATAAAGGCCCATAACTCTCTGATTTATAATTTTTGAATTATTTCCGTTGGAAAACGTTTAACCTGGAACTTCTGAGACTAGAAGTATTCCAAATGACAACTGTATATAAAATGTAGGTCATACTGTGACATCTCTCTAGAAAACTCATGATTGCATAGTGCGAGAAAAATATTTGAAATTTTTTCGCTACGCTTTCACGTTTTAAATCCACGTTTTCTTCCTTAGCATAAAACGAAAACACGTATTCTAAGATTACATTTGCCATTTTGCAGGTGAGAACCTTCAAGATGCATATCTTCACCATTATACAAATCATCCTGGTGGTTATTCTGTGGATAGTGAAGAATACAATGGCTGCCATCGCGTTTCCTCTCCTCGTATTTTGCATGGTGCCGTTGAGACTCAGGATCTTGCCAAAGTTATTTACTCATGAAGAACTTGAAGTGGTGAGTTTTGTACGATTATACTTCGAGGATTTACTCATACATTTAGTTCCAGAGTGTTTAATTTTCAGAAATATCTGTTTGGTGTCAATTCTTCTTTGTTTGTTTGTATGTTGTTTTACGTCATTTTCAACATATGTTAGGTTATATATGACGGTCGATTTTTGTGGTGGAGGCAGACCACCCAGAACCAGTACTGTACACGTCCCGCCGTCTGTAAGAATCGACACTTCCTCACTTACAGTCAGTTCTTCATCAATATGAGTGTTAAATCTGATTTGGGCTTTCCCAGATGCAAATTATACATAAAATGTATGCAAGTAATGTTAAATTTGGTTTAAGGCATTACATTATGTGTTACAACCAAATGGCATCATCATATTTCTTACACAATGTCATAATGTAAAAAGTAATTTGACAACATTGAAGTGAAGTTTTTTTAGCTTCGTATCCCAGAGGTCGAAACTAGCACTAGCCCGAAGGTGAAAAACTAGTAAGTTGAATTTGGGCTTGTAAAAATCTAGAAATTTTATAAAAAAAATTGAATATTATAATAGCCCAACTGATTGTATAATAATTCGGGCTAGTGAAAAAAATCCTACTTTTTTTGACTGGATAGTATCCTATCAGTTTATCCGACTCATTTAATAAAGTTGATAATACATCACTCATGTTAATAATACATCACACATGTAAAAGCGTCTCCGTGGCCGAATGGTTAACGACGTTGCGTTGTAAACCTTCGCCTCTCACCGCTCCAGGTTTGAATCCCACTTGGAGCTTGACTTTTAAGTAAGGAAGTGTCGATTCTTACGGATGGCAGTACTGGTTCTACCCAGGAAAAGTGGGTGGTCTGCCTCCACCACAAAAAATTGACCGTCATATTTGTACATGTGCTGAAAATGACGTAAAACACCATACAAACAAACAAAACATCACTCATGGAAGGTCCTCTGTATCTCACATTGCTAAAGGTTTGTCTCACAGGTAAGAATATAGAGTTTAATTAACATTGTTGAAGTGATACGGGAAATAATTCCGAGTGAGAAAGATTCTTGCGATATAGAAACGAGTGCGTTTTCGCAGGAGTTTCTATATCGCAAGAATATTTCTCACGAGTGAATTATTTTCCGTATCACGACAAAAATGTTAATTAAACTATATAATATATATTCTCTGATGAATTTCTTTCCAATCGTCTTTTGACACAAGTATTCCTTCTTCTGTCACTCCTTTGGCGACAGCGCGGAGTAATATCATGACGTCATTTCGTGACGTAATATTGTGACATCTATCGTTTAGGTCATAACATTTGGCTACTGTGCTATCTTGCACACTAGCCGAGATAGCACAGTAGAGGAAGGGATATGTAATAGATTTTCTCAAACTGGGAAATTTCTATAATTCATCACAGAATATATAATATAAAAGATTATCTCACATTGTTATAAAACAAAAGTTTACCTGGCACAGATTAAGCAAAATCATGGAAAGACAAGACTATAATTGACATGTCGCCAGTACTTAGATATCTCCACCCTTTTATTGATGTCGGAGTATATTGGCAATAGATTATATTATAACATAGTTGCACGAGCTTTATTATACAGTGACACGTGCTGTTGTTTGTCGGAGGTATCGTTTTGGTTTGATTGGTTGAAATGGATAAATGATTGACAACTGGCGACATATTAATTGCAATATAAAAATGTCACTGATAACCTAGGCTTGCCGAGCATATACATCTGTCTGTTGTGTTACAGCTTGATAAAGAAGAAGAGGACTCCGACGATGAGGAAGATGAAGATCCAGATTTCTACCAGCTCGCTCATATGCCTATATAGAATATCCAAATTGTCAACTCGCTCATGTACATATACAGAGTATGCAGAAAACATCAGCAGTGTTCTGTCAACATACTCGTATCATGTGCCTATACAGAAATTCCAGATTTCTGTCGATGTGCTCATATACATTTCTGTCAAATTGCTCATATGCCTATGCTGAAAGTCCAGTTTTCTACCAACGTGCTCGACATACACCCATACAGAAAATTCTGTTTTCTACAAACGACATACTCCCATACAGAAAATCCTGTTTTCTACCAATGTGCTCGACATACGCCCATACAGAAAATTCTGTTTTCTACAAACGACATACTCCCATACAGAAAATCCTGTTTTCTACCGGCGTGCTCGACATACGCCCATACAGAAAATCCAGTTTTCTACCACCATGCTTGATATACGCCCATACAGAAAATCCTGTTTTCTACCAACATGCTCAACATACGCCCATACAGAAAATCCTGTTTTCTACAGATGTGCTCGACATACGCCCATACAGAAAATCCTGTTTTCTACCAAAGTGCTCGACATACGCCCATACAGAAAACCCTGTTTTCTACCAAAGTGCTCGACACATGACCATACAGAAAATCCTGTTTTCTACCAAAGTGCTCGACATACGCCCATACAGAAAATCCTGTTTTCTACCAAAGTGCTCGACAAATGACCATACAGAAAATCCTGTTTTCTACCAAAGTGCTCGACATACGCCCTTACAGAAAATCCAGTTTCTACCACCATGCTTGATATACGCCCATGCAGAAAATCCAGTTTTCTACCAAAGTGCTCGACATACGCCCATACAGAAAACCCTTTTTTCTACCAAAGTGCTCGACACATGACCATACAGAAAATCCTGTTTTCTACCAAAGTGCTCGACATACGCCCTTACAGAAAATCAAGTTTTCTACCACCATGCTTGATATACGCCCATGCAGAAAATCCAGTTTTCTACCAACATGCTCAACATACGCCCATACAGAAAATCCTGTTTTCTACCAACATGCTCAACATATGCCCATACAGAAAATCCAGTTTTCTACAGATGTGCTCGACATACGCCCATACAGAAAATCCTGTTTTCTACCAAAGTGCTCGACATACGCCCATACAGAAAATCCTGTTTTCTACCAAAGTGCTCGACATACGCCCATACAGAAAACCCTGTTTTCTACCAAAGTGCTCGACACATGACCATACAGAAAATCCTGTTTTCTACCAAAGTGCTTGACATACGCCCATACAGAAAATCCAGTTTTCTACCAACATGCGCGACATATGCCCATACAGAAAATCCAGTTTTCTACCAACGTGCTTGACATACGCCCATACAGAAAATCCAGTTTTCTACCAACGTGCTCGACAAACGCCCATACACAAAATCAAGTTCTCTACCTGAACTTGCTCGAAATATGCCTATGCAGAAAATCCAGATGTTATCAACTTGCTCACAAAATAAGATGCATAATTGTAAAGAAAAGTAGCGGTTTCAAAGTGCTACAGACCATTGTTATTCATGAAAAAACATTTTGAACTTTGTTAAAACATTGTTTAATCCAAGGAAGTGGTTAATGTATTAATGAACACATTAATGTCACTGTGTGGGAATTACCGTATATTCTCTAATAAGAACACCTCCCATAATAGAAGCTCACCCCCTCCCCGCCTAAACAAAAATAAAAGAAATGGTAAAAAAAAAAAAAAAAAAAAAAAAATCTTCAAAACGCAAAATGCATTTTCAATACTTTATATCCAAATATTCGCCTCCCCCCCACCCCCCAAAACCACCCACTCCCCACCCCAAAAAAATTAAATAAAAAAAAAAAAATGCATTTTGTAAGAGTGCCCCTTGGTATATTGCATAGCGCCTGGACACTGTTATTAGAGGAAATGCACTATGTGGGAAAGCACAGAATCAATGTGCCTTTGTAATTTATTGTTATAACAAGTACTAGGAATACTTCTGACCACGACTGAAAATATTTACGATGGATGTCTAAAGACGGTGATATTTAAGACGAGGTAAAACAAATCTTAACTAGTCATGAATGTAACCTGGGTAACAAAGTGTTCTTTTCTTTGTTAAAGGATTAAGGGTATATTGTGTATACCCGTCAGTATTACATTTATTTTGTTTTATGTAGTACAGAATTAGTTAAATAGAAAATAATTAACTGATTCGTTTGATTATTAGGAATTCTTTCATGAGATAGGAGCAGTGATGAGCAGATGCGAAGGCTCCCATCGAGTGAAAGAATTGCCTAAAAACAGTTTAACCATCTTTTGAATCCATTATATGTTGTTTATTTTTTACTAAGACTACCGGTAGTTGGACTAAATTGTGTACATTTTATGATTCTTTAAATTGATCATTAGTTATTTTCTTCTTTAACAGGTGTAATTATGAATATTTTTTATACAGAAAATCCTTGTCTTTCACCAAAAGAAATAGGTTTGAGGTATTTTTTTGTAGACAGCTCAGTTAGCGCTAGACTGATCTACCTTCAGTTAACAGTACTGAATTGAGGAGTGTTGAAATACACGTGCTGAATATATCAGCTAGCACTAGCATCAATAGCAGCCATTTTGGAAGGTTAGCAGACGGGTTTTTCGAAAGAAATTGCCCTTAATTATTCACATTTTGACACAAATAAATTATGTCTTGATTACTTTGGAGCATGAAAGGTTATAGGTGATATAATGAATTCCAGCGACATGTTTGGAATACTCAACTTAGCGTTTCATGTACAAAGTAACTACCGGTACAGTTATTATTATTCTCATATCCAGGCTCCGGAAGTCTTAATTATGGTGTTTGTCTTTATACTATGTTGTTTTGTTGAATTTGTTGCTGTACTTTATTGTGGATCACGAATATGTATGCTCACAATGAATCCGCGCATATTTTGACCATGGTGACCATGGTAAAATACATAGATTTGTTAAATGGTTGTTATGGTATGGAAATCCATGGGTGTTGAGGTTAAATAATAGTGTACTTTTGGTAAAAGTTAAATTCAAAAAAAAAAAAGGAAATTGTTATTAGAACTTTACAACCTACACTCTTTTGTATGTCATAAAACTGACCTTGAGCTGTTAATGGAGTAATGTCCCCTTTCCAGGTAATTTAATGATGTAATTGAAGCATTCTGACTTCTGTCGGAGCTTGTTGATATTTTTAAGTTTATCTGTTTTTTTCACAATATTGTTAAGAATTTGGCGCTAGAGCTGAAGGCTTCACCTACCTGTTTCTGTTGTATCGGTTATTGTCAAGTTTTGCTCATCATTATTCCCCATTCCAACCTGATATGACCTTAGCTGTTAAAGAAACTACAGGTTACCCGCCTAATAATGGCAAAATTACACTATAAAACCGTTCATCTGTCACGGTTCATAGTTATCTAACAGGTGGAATGATGTTGCATTGTCCGGCCAGTTAGCTCAATTGGTAGAGCATCGGAACGATAGTCCGAAAATCCCGGGTTCGAGCCCCGGTCTGACTGCACATTTTTCTAGCCCTGTGACATATCAAAACCTCTTTTACAGGTGTTCAGGTCATATAATAATGTACATGTATATGTGTCGATTAAAAGTAAAGGATTATAGGATTATTCATGGATTCTAAAAACAACAGTGATCAAATATGCGTGAAACGAATTATGAGTTGGTAACTCTTAATTCGACACTCCAGTTTTGGGGTAAGGCTGGCTGGTTAAAGCCGTTTATATTGGGTCTATGAAGTTTGGATTTCTTGAAATATGTAAGGTATATAAATACTTTGTCGTCAGTAGGTTTAGAAACAATGTACATATTTTGTAAACTTCGGCTGTTGTTGGCGGGATAGCTACTTTAAAGGGTTGAAAAAATTCGTTCATTCATTTATTCATTCATTCATTCATTCGATAGTTGACATCAGGAAAGTTCTGCTATTTCCAATTTTGAGCATACATGTTGATTTGATATATTTTATTTTTCTAATGTTTTCCATTTCACATTGTTGTACAAAGCATTTCAAAGGATTAGGACTGAGTGAAAACTTTTATGAAAGTTTTCTTCATGTTGAGAATACATAAGAGCATTTTACACTGAAAAACACGTTAATACATAAAAACCCAGGTTTGAGGGTTTTGATGGGAGTTTTTCCTCAGGAATAAGAAGTAAATGACTCGGTAGCTCAGTTGATAAGGCCTTGCCCTTCAGAGCATTAGGTCAGACTGCAGTTTGATTTACAAACTGGACAGTCACATTTGATCATAAAACGTTTCCATCTTCCAAGTTCTAAAGCGATATTTCACATATAGTGGCTCAAGCGTTTGTGTATACCGTACAAGTGTTTGTGTATAAATACACATTTATATGTGCATACAAGTGTTTGTTTATACAAGTGTTTGTGTATACAAGTGGTTGTGTATAAATACACATTTATATGTGCATACAAGTGTTTGTTTATGCAAGTGTTTGTGTATACAAGTGTTTGTGTATATATATACACATTTATATATGCATACCAATGTTTGTGTATACACGTGTATGTTTATGAAAGTGTTTTTGTATAAATACACATTTATATGTGCATACAAATGTTTGTTTATGAAGTGTTTATATAACCAAAAATGTATCTGTATAAATTTCCCCAAATGTAACTATCACACAAATGATGCTTTTTTACCCAAATCTGTATGTGTTTGTTTGCATATTTTATTTGTTACCATTATAGTGCAGGCATTTGGCAATATGAATATTCATGGCTAATTATTATTCGTAAAAAATGCATATTTCGCAAACAATTTTTTTAATTTAAATGTATTTATACAGAATATGTATATTTTTATTTTTATGCATACAACTTCTTTTTTCATGTGAAATTCACATAAACTTAAATATATTGTTTCCATGTGAAGTTTGCATTTTTTTTGTTTGCCATGTGAAATAAGGGAGGAGATGGAAGGAGAAAATTGCCTGAAGCTGTCTGAGTATCCAGCGGTTTTTAATATGAGGAAATATATATAATTTTTGTTTTAATATGTTTAATTTATTCAGTTTTGTGTATTTAAATTAACTTCAATATTTTTTATCGGATGTTTATGTAGTGAAGACAGGTTTCATCCTGCAAGGTAATAATACAACCTACTACACGACTGGTGTGTAATGTATGGTATGGTATGGTATGGTACATAACTTACGGTGTGGGAGTGGAATAACACCATTCTATATTTTCAATATACCACTAGTTATATAAGTATGCAAATAAGCCTTGTATGTGCTGTCAAAAAAAATCGATAATGGCTATGATCCAATTCCCATGGTTTATGTCGGTTTCGCGCGTTAAACCGACAGGCAAAATGCAATAAAAGTTGATATGTGAGTTATGTTTTAAATAGAATCTAACAGTCGTTCTCATTTATTATTGAATTAATTAAACTCGTTAGCAAAAATGATATAATGCTCGGCAAGAGCCTTGCATTATATCATTTTTCCAACTCGTTTAATAATTCAATAATGAATGAGAACTCCGTAAGATCCTCTATATGTCACAATATGCTCGGGCCCCTAGTTGTGTAATCGGTGCAGCGATAATATGTTAATTGTGCTTTAAATTTACATTAATTATGTTTTCCTTATTTAACAAAAAAAAAACAATTGCAGATCTGTGTTAATTTGCTCTTTTAACTTTGGCCATTTATGGATCTGCAGATATTTCATATAGACCTCGGTGACTTTATATAACATGCTTAATAACCAATGTGCCAAAAAAAGATTATTAAACAACTTCTAGAATGGTTGCTGATATTTCCTTTGTATTTCCACAGGTGTAAGTCATTTAATTGAATATAACTTCTGTCAGAATAACTGGTGTACTCTAACTGCCAGTTATCGGAAGTTAGAGCATGGCAGATAGATGAAATGGACATGCTACACAACAAATAGAGTATGGTATCATCTTGTTGGTTGATTTAAACTCCTCGATGTCTAAATCAACCAACTCGATGAGACCTTACTCTGTCTTTTACTTGTGATTATTAAATAAATAATTAATATGCCTAATAAAGCCTTCAAAGTTTACTTGTACACTATTAAAAAAAAAAAGAGTAATTTATTATGCGTCAAATTGTTTTGAGTTGGTGACTGGTGATTCACTTCAACAAGGTGGCAGTCAAGACGATAACTGAACTCTGACACGTAACCAGACGATCCTTCACGCATGCACTCATTGAAAAAAATAAGGAAAATATGTAGTACAAATGCTCCAGAGTTTAAATTGACATCAAAGGAATCATGGCAATCTAAATTTGTTTAAAACTTGTGGCGTCCCGATAGTGTTTCTACGTAACTTATGTTTGCAATCATTAATATTAAATAGTATTAGAATAAATCAAAGCAAACTGTTTTTACATATTTCTAACTGTTGATTATATAACACCAAAAATAAAAGGTAAACATTTGGAAAAATAATGATTTGTTTTGTTTGTTTGTATAGTGCTTTACGTCATTTTCAACACGTAAGGTTATATATGACAGTGGATTTTTTGTGGTGGAGGCAGACCACCCACTTCTCCTGGTAGAACCAGTACTGTACACCTCCTGCCATTCGTAAGAATCGGGGGGAAAAATAATGAAGAAATGTAATGTGTCAAACTTTTATTTCATTATATGCAAGCAGGTTTAAAGTCAAAATGATACAGGAGTAATAAATCAACCTGCTGATTTCAATGCTCCATACAAACTTTAAGATTGCCATGTGTCCCTTTAAGAAACTAAATTATGTTAAATATGCATTATTAATTATTTGCACAATGATTCTTACGGATGGCGGGAGGTGTACTGTACTGGTTCTACCCAGGAAAAGTGGGTGGTCTGCCTCCACCTTAAAAAATCAACCGTCGTATATAGAACCTTACATGTGTTGAAAATGACGTAAAACGCCATAAAAACAAACAAAATAATAATGTATTTTGGCTGTAGTTCTTCTGACACTAGGTGAGGATGATATTCCTCTAGCATAACTGACCTTGTTCACGTTAATTATAGGGCATTTGAAGTTCATTTTTGTTCACTTGTTAGTTAGTTAGTTTGTAATATATGCATGACCCAGATGGTCACTAACAGTTAGTTAATAGTTACATAATGTATATTTTTAAATTATGTACTTAAATTGCTGAGCTCAAAATATGTCCCGCTTTCCTCTTTAAAACACAAAGGAGAAATACATAAGCTGTTGCTTAATGCTTTGTTTTTTAAGCAATATAGCAATCACAAAATAAACTACGTTCATGTGGTACTGTATAAAGATTTGTTGTTACCTTTGCTTAGCCCTTAACCCGCTACATATATATAATGGACAGTTCTTTCTTTGAATTGAGACCATTCCATTTATGTGACAAAGGGGTGTTTTGGGGAAAATGACTGATCAGCAGCCAGACATTGTAAACCCTTATCAGCCTGGGAGTTACTGGGTTTACAGTGGCCGCAAAGGCTATTATAGTCGTGCTTAGCAGGTTAAGGGTTAAAATGTGTTATTTTGTCTGCAAAACTGTGATTAAGAGGTACGAGGGAGGACCAAAAAGTAACCAGAAAGTGTAAGGATGAACAAGGGAAGACCAAAAAATGTCTTTAAACAAAACTGTAATCATTCTAACATGAAAACACCAGTAACTAGAATACGATCATTAAACCCCAGCATGCGATAGATTACACATATTAGATATACACTGCAGTTAGTATTTTGTCTGCTTCAAGATAAGGGTTTCTGACCAATCACTATTTTATTTTTTCAGGTACAGCTATAAATAGATGCACCAGAATTCAAAAATTGACAGTTAGGAATAAAAGTTTTGTTCTAGAAAGTATGGGATAAAAATACATGATATAATTATGTTGATATATCTGTATAGAGTAATGTGTTTTGTATTTACATACGAAATTTTGTGGTTTAAAAAATGCTTTATTTAGAAATTAGTGATTAAACCTCTCTGAGTAGCATGATGTATACAATGATCAGAAAAGTTTCTCTGGGGCCATTTTTGGGGTTTTTATACTCAAGCCTGCCTTTAGCTAGATTTAGCCTATAAACCTTAGTATTACACATATATTAGATTTTATTTACACTTTCAGGGTCATTTTGGTCTTTTCTCGTGCCATATTACATATATGTTAATGTTTTTTGCAACTGTGTTGTAGATAGCAGTGTTACCATTGTTACCAATTTTTATTATTAATATGTTATTATGTATACTGGTTTTATTTGTTTACAAGTGCTTTAGAGATATTACAATATGAATCGAACATTTGCTTTACAATGTGAATCAAACATTTGCTTTACAATGTGAATTGACCATTTGCTTTAATAGATGTGTTACTGCCCTATGAGAGGAACTGTGATTTGCTTATATTTCTGGACAAAGGGCAGAAACGAGTTCAAGGCACATTCAGTTAAATATCACAATTTTGTGTAGAATGACAGTGGTGTTAAAGAGACACAGGGTTATCTTGATATTTTTAAAACTGTTAGTTTTTCTGCATAATTAGCATATATGAAAAATCATTATTAATAATATTTTGAATAGTACAAACTACAAAGGAGAGGAAATTGTTTTTTAAAATTTCTTTATGTTGATTACGCAAGCAGTTCTATAAATCGTGATTTCATTTTAATGCTTGATAAAATACTTCCAAGATTGCCTTGTGTTCCTTTAAATTACAACATATTTTCACTACTGGGATGATATACAAGGGCTATTCCATAGGAAGGCACTTTTGAAATTGAACACCCACCCACCCAGAGATGCAAAATTTAGTTTAAAAACCAAATTTCAAAACATAGGGTTCACCCATAGATGTTTATTAAATTGCCTTCCTGGGGACCCGAGTATGTTTTAATGGAATAGCCCTAATTTAATTTCGAACAGGCAAACATTTAGGCCAATTAAAATTTTAAAAAATTGTCATGAATTCCAGGAAACATGCTTATAATGTGGACGAAATATGTTTGATGTTTGCTCAGAAAGAAAACATAGCCCTCTCAGTAGCTCAGTGGATAAAACTTCAGAACTGCATACCTCTGTCCCATGTGGGTACAAGCCCTGGGCCCAAGATTATAAACCAATCTCCTTGCTCAGTTCAAAAATCAACTCCAGATCAGCCAGTGATAGCCATGCTTTCATTGTTACACATATTTTGATTGGATAATGGATAATTGAGTTGAGCAAGGAGGTGAGTATCTAGTTTTGTTTATAATTTTAAGCCCTGGCATGTCTGATAGGAATAATCACCTTTCATCTCATCTCCCTCCAAGGTGGCTGTCCGAATATCTCTACACGTTTTAATGAAACATTGAGCCCCATTTGATCATCCTCTTAATGTATTTGCATCTTATTTATCCGATATGGTTGTTGTTCCTTGTGCCATGCGTGTAACGCCATTAATACAATAAGGCCAAAATAAATGTGTGGTTCCTATTACATGGTAAAAATAAATGGGTAGGTAGGAAAATTATTTTATTTTTAAATGATTTTATTATTTATATTTGTCTCCCATGATGATGAACTTTGTTTTCATCCAGACAGATTGAGTAATGACATTGTAGTATTTATGTAATGACAAAATAGCATATAAAACGTGACAAAAGGAATAACTTTTATACAAATTATACCTATAATATAAGCATACATATTCTTGTTTACGCGCTGACACCCAAATAAAAGTGTGCAAAATATCCAGTCGCTTTAATGCCACTGTATTTCACTGTTAGTTGCCATATTATACTTTTTACCAGCCTTATTACATCAATACAGGCTTTGAATTAGCAATAACAGATTATGATGAAAGTACATGCAATATCTACATCAGGCACCTGGGTTTCAATTAGAGTCGCACGGAAAAAGCAACAAAAAAGTAACCTGAGCCACACAGTTATTTTACCTTGGCCTTACTGTAATTATATGCCACACTTTATTGGTATTCTTTTAAAAAATGGATCACCCACTCTAGATATGGAAGAAATGGTGTAATTATGCATTTAGGCAGACACAATGTATTGACTAGTTCAGTATAAATCAGAGTGTAATAAAGCCATGATATATTTATCATATTACACAAGCGAAATAAATATGCAAATGAAGCCAAATCATCTTTCGGTCTGTTCCGTTCAGCTCAGAGTATATCAGAATTGACAGGTCAAATTTCCGTAAACCGATAAAAAAAAATGTAGCATCCTCTATATATTTCACACCCTTCATTTCCACGGACCGCATATGACCTTCAAAATCAATTCTAACCAATATTTGTCTTCTATCATATAATTGTCTGTTATTCACCACGATTGTATTGTACTCTCGACAGAATACAAAAAAATCCTGGATGAAACGTGGATTTTTGGGACTCGGTCAAAAAAAATTATGTTTTTCCATATTGTACTAGAGTCCCTAAAATTTCTATTTCCATGCAGATGTTTTGTATTTGATAGAATTCATAGTTGTAATCCACAATGGTAAATAACCTCATAGTAATACACCATTTCTTTCGTATTTAGTTAATAAAACTTGAATTTTTACAAACTATTCCATTAAACTATATAAATTGATATTGTTTAATATATCATTTAACTCTTAACGCGCTGCATATATATAATGGACTGTTCTTTCTTTGAATGAGACCGTTCCATTTATATGACAAAGGGGTGTTTTGGGAAAAACGACTGATCAGCAACCAAACATTGTAAACCCAGATCAGCCTGTGAGTCGAGTTACTCTGGGTTTACATTGGACACAAAGCACAATGGACACGAAATCACATATTTTCACACGTTTCAAACATAATTACTATACATAGGTCGCATTGGCTCAAAATCACACGTTTCATACATAATTAACGATACGTAGGTCATATTGGCTCGAAATCACACGTTTCATACATAATTTATTATACATAGGTCATACTATACATAGGTCACATTGGCTCGAAATCACATGTTTCATACATAATTACTATACATAGTTCACATTGGCTCGAAATCACACGTTTCATACATAATTACTATACAGAGGTCATACTATACATAGTTCACACTGGCTTGAAATCACACGTTTCATACATAATTACTATACATAGGTCATACTATACATAGGTCACATTGGCTCGAAGTCACACGTTTCATACATAATTACTATACATAGGTCACATTGGCTCGAAGTCACACGTTTCATACATACATACTATAAAAGGGTCACATTTGCTTAAAGGAGTGCATGGCAATCTTACTATAGTTTCATTCAAAATGGTTTGAATGCAATCTTCTATTCATATGTCAATGAAAGTTACACGCGATAGAGGTTTAGTAAACAGTCAAAATTCTGAAATGGGGAAATAACTCTAGCCAAAGGATAAATTATTTAAATTGGACACATTTTATTCTTCTTGACTGGTTACTCATATAATTTATTTTAAAAGAATATAGAAGTCTTGTAAATGTTTTCTCAGAACTAGTTGCTTTTATAAAATTTAGAATATTTGAAAAAGAAAAAGTCAGTTAACTACTTTTCAAGTTGTTTCGGCTTGTTTTGATGTGTAAAATAGACCTGAAGAAATGCCATGTGTCCATTAAAAAGCACAGATTCTTATACAAAATGTCTATATATTGCTTGGTCACAATTGTTTGAAATCACACATTCTCATACTGAATAACAGAACCCTCAATAATTGGGGACATTTCTTACAGTTTGTCCAAAGAGAGAGAATTAAAATAAAGCATTTATGTACATTGATCCTCAGTGTGTTTGAAATCAACCGTTCTCAGCGTTTACCATGTGTGTTTCATTAGATGGCTGCCCATTCCAGGGTATACTTCAATGTAATATCATTATCCCGGTCAATTGGACTTACATGTATATAGGTACAAAGATTATTTTTTGTTAAAAATATGGAATAAACATTACCAAAAACAAACAAAGTCTATGCTTTTATTTTTGGCCATTCAGTTATTAGATATTGAAAAAAGGCAGTATTGTCTAACATCTATGTATATGAATGTACTGGTTGTGTACCAGTTATCGTCATTCACCAGATTTCATCATTATCAAGAACAGGCTCGATGTTGTGGTTGTTTTTCAACCCAAGTTGCAAATCACTACACACTATCATCAGACGATTGGAGAGTAAAAAATAGTTTAGAAATGTTAACATACATTCTCAAACCAAGCCGTTAAATACCGTTCTAACAAAACGCAATCGTAGAAATCACGCGCTAATGCGCATGCGCAAGAAAATTTCCTTTTAAAATATCTGACCATTGAATCAATTTGACATGCCCAAAAAACTAAAAGCATGCGCTAATCATTTTCAGCCTAAGAATAAAAACCGAGTAAGAATTTTTTTATCACCTACTGAAAATAAGGTAAAATCTCAACATTTCGGCATTACAGTTTTAATTATGCCCCCCTTCATGCCCCCTTCTCCCATGCCGCACTACGGAAAATGTGGGGAGCATATTGCTTTGCAAATGTCGGTCGGTCCATCCCGAAATCTTTTTGTCTTCGCGATAACTCAAGAACGGCTGGCACTACAAACTCGAAACTTGGCAGGAATGTTTGTGTCATGGTCTAGTTATGCACCTCCCCTTTTGGATAGATTTGCATAAAAATGTGGTTGCCATGGTAACAAAACAAAAACAAAATTGGTCCGTCCCCATATCTTCTGGTCTTTCGATAACTCATAAACGGCTGGGACTATAACTCAAAACTTGTCAGGAATGTTGTGTGTCATGGTCTAGTTGTGCACCTTCCCTTTTTGGTAGATTCGCCTTAGAAATGTGGTTGCCATGGTAACAAAACGTATTTAAAAAATGTTTGTCGGTCCGTCCCGAAATATTGTCTTCGCGATAACTAAAGTACAGCTATCACTACAAACTCGAAACTTGGCAGGAATGTTTGTGTTATGGTGTAGTTGTGCACCTCCCCTTTTGGGTAGATTCGCTTAAGAAATGTGGTTGCCATGGTAACCAAATGTAAAAATAACTAAAAATCGCTTGTCTTCGCGATAACTAAAGTACAGCTGGAACTACAAACTCAAAACTTGGCAAGAATGTTTGTGTCATGGTGTAGTTGTGCACCTCCACTTTTGGGTAGATTCGCATGCCATGGTAACAAAACTTGTAAAAATAAATCACTACAAGTTGCTTATTTTTGTCTCACCTTTTCGAAGAAAAAAAGAGACATAATTATTAGGTGTTGCGTTCCAGGCGGCGGCGGCAACATTCAAGTTTTGCATTTAGGTCATTTTCTCACAAACTGTATACATAGACCTTTCAGACTTTGCTTATAGTTGAATCTTGAGTGGTACAACGCAACGTGACAAAGCAAATGTGGAAGTGACCTTGACCCTCCAAGCAAAGGGCAGATAATAATATTTAGGTTCAACTTTTGCGTTGGTCATTTTTTCACAAACTGTATGCACTAGACCTTTAAAACTTTGCTTATAGTTGTATCTTGAGTGGTACATCGCAACGTGACAAAGCAAATGTGGAAGTGACCTTGACCTTCCAAGCAAAGGGCAGATAACTTAATAATTTTACCTTCAACTTTTGCGTTGAGGTCAATTTCGCGCAAAATGTATGCACTACAGCTTTCAAACTTTGTTTATAGTTGTATCTAGGGTGGTACATCGCTAAGTGACAAAGCAGATGTGGATGTGACCTTGACTGTCCAAGCAAAGGGCAGATAACCTTAATTTTTACCTCCAACTTTGGCGTTTAGGTCACTTTTTCACAAACTGTAATCACTAAGACCTTGCAAACTTTTCTTATAGTTGTATCTTGAGTGGTACATTGCAATGTGACAGAGTAAATGTGGCCTTCACCATCCAAGCAAAGGGCAGATAACTTTAATTGTTACATTTACATCACTTTCTCAAGAACTATAATTATGCACTAGATGATTTATACCTAATTTATAGCTTTATCTTTGGAAAAAAAATAATTCTATTTTGACAAGTTGTGTATTGGGTAGTGCATCTTTTTGGACACATGGATTTCAACTATGACCTTGACCTACTTTCTGCAGCTGATGATTTTTAGCTGTACTGGCCAAGGGCCTTCATTTTTCATCTGTACTTTACCAAACTGCTGATGATTTTTAGCTATACTGGTCAAGGGCCTTCATTTTTCATCTGATCTTTACCGGATGTTTTGCCCTTTTTTTTATTATTGGTATATTATTTTTTTAGATTTTTTTTGTTTTTAGCTCGACTGATCAGTGATCAGCAGAGCTTATGCCGTGGTGCCGAGTCCGTCGTCCGTCTCTCTGTCTGTCCGTAAATTTTTTTTTGTAGCGACTACTCCTCTGAAACTACTGAATGGATTTTCATGAAACTTTACAGAAATGTTGCCCATGAAGTCTAGTTGATCCTGGCAAAAATTCATGTTGATGTGAAATCCAAGATGGCCACCAAATCTAAAAATAGGTTTTTAAAAAACAAGTTTGTAGCGACTACTTCTTGAAAACTCTAAGTGATATTGATATGGGACTTTTTCTAAAATGATCAGCATGACATGATGTTGGTCCTTGTCAAAAATCGTTTTGATTCAACGTTAAACATGGCTGCCAGTGGCCATCTTTGTTTACATGGAGTTATATAATGAAAACTTGTAGCGACTACTTCTCTGAAACTACTTGACGGATTTTCATGAAACTTCACAGGAATGTTGCTCTTGATGTCTAATTGATCCTAGCAAAATGTCAGGTCGGCCGGAAATTCAAGATGGCCGCTAGGCTAAAAATACGTTTTCAAAAAACAAGTTTGTAGCGACTACTTCTTGAAAACTATAAGTGATATTGATATGGGACTTTTTCTAAAATGATCAGCATGACATGATGTTGGTCCTTGTCAGAAATCGTTTTGATTTGATGTTAAACATGGCTGTCAGCGGCCATCTTTGTTTATAAAAACTTGTAGTAACTACTCCTCTGAAACTACTTGGCGGATTTTCATGAAACATTACAGGAATGTTGCTCTTAATGTGTAATTGATCCTAGCAAAATTTCAGATCGGCCAGAAATTCAAGATGGCCGCCACAGCTAAAAATAAATTTTTAAAAAAATAAGTTTGTAGTGACTACTTCTTGAAAACTATAAGTGATATTGATATGGGACTTTTTCTAAAATGATCAGCATGACATGATGGTTATCAGAGTCGAACATTATTTTGATTTGACGTTAAACATGGCTGCCAGTGGCCATCTTTGTTTACATAGAGTTATATAATGAAAACTTGTAGCGACTACCCCTCTGAAACTACTTGACGGATTTTGATGAAACTTCACAGGAATGTTGCTCTTGATGTCTAATTGATCCTAGCAAAATTTCAGGTCGGCCGGAAATTCAAGATGGCCACCATGGCTAAAAATAGATTTTCATAATACAAGTTTGTAGCGACTACTTCTTGAAAACTATAAGTGATATTGATATGGGACTTTTTCTAAAATGATCAGCATGACATGATGTTGGTCCTTGTCAAAAATCGTTTTGATTCAATATAAACATGGCTGTCAGCGGCCATCTTTGTTTACATATAGTTATATAATGAAAACTTGTAGCGACTACTCCTCTGAAACTACTTGACGGATTTTCATAAAACTTCACAGGAATGTTGCTCTTGATGTCTAATTGATCCTAGCAAAATTTCAGGTCGGCCGGAATTTCGAGATGGCCGCCACGGCTAAAAATATGTTTTCAAAAAAACAAGTTTGTAGCGACTACTTCCTGAAATCAAAATCTAATCAGTAGAGCTTCAAGGTCATTGACCTCTTGTTTAATTTTATTTTTTTTTGTTGATTTTTTTTTTAGAATTTTTTTATTTGAATTTTTTTTTTCAATATATATAATTAGCTCTACTGGCCAAGGGCCTCTACTGGCCAAGGGCCAGAAGAGCTTATGGGATGGCGAGTTGTCCGTCGTCCGTCCGTCGTCCGTCCGTCGTTAACTTTTGTCTCGTTAAGACGATAGGGCCTTCATTTCTCATCCGATCTTTACCAAACTTTAACAGGTTGTTAATATCAATGAAAGCTCGGACAAGTTCGAAAACCAGCCAGGTCGGACCAGTAACAGCGGAGTTATGGCCCTTGATTTAGTTAAAAATGCTATATTGGTATATTTTGTCTCGTTAAGACGATAGGGCATTCATTTTTCATCTGATCTTTACCAAGCTTCACCAGATTGGTAATATCAATGAAAGCTCGGACAAGTTCGAAAACCAGCCAGATTGGACCAGTAACAGCCGAGTTATGGCCCTTGATTTAGTAAAAAGCGCTATATTTTGCCTCGTTAACATGATGGGGCCTTCATTTTCATCCGATCTTTACCAAACTATACCAGATTGTTAATATCAATGAAAGCTCGGACAAGATCGAAAACCAGCCAGATCGGACCAGTAACAGCCGAGTTATGGCCCTTGATTTAGTTAAAAATGCTATATTTTGCCTCGTTAAAACGATAGGGCCTTCGTTTTTCATCCAATCTTTACCAAACTTTATCATATTGTTAATAGCAATGAAAGCTCCGACGAATTTGAAAAACAGCCAGATTGGACCATTTACACAGGAGTTGTGGCCCTTGATTTTCTGAAATTTGGACGGATTTCAGTGAAACTTTTCAGGGATGATCAGTATCAAGCCTAGTTGTACATATCATCACCGTGTTCCGGTTGAATGATTTTGGTGGAGTTATGTCCCTTTAAAGGTTTTAATACACATACTTTGTCCAGACTAGTTCTCCTACACCCCTGTCCAGATTTAAACGAAACTTTTTAGGGATGATCAGTTCCAGGTCTAGTTGTGGAAATCATTACCGTTTTAATACACAAACTTTGTCTGGACTAGTTCTCCTGAACCCCTCGCCAGATTTCAACGAAAACTTTACAGGATGATCAGCACCCAGCCTAGTTGTGCATATCATCGTCGCGTTCCAGTTTACCGATTTTTGGCAGAGTTATGGCCCTTTAAAGGTTTTTGATGCAAAACATTTTCCGGGCAAATTCTCCTGAACCCCTGGCTGGATTTCAGCTGAACTTGACAAGGATGATCAGTATCAAGCCTAGTTGTGCATATCATCGCCATATTCCGGTTGAATTATTTTTGGCAGAGTTATGGCCCTTTAAAGGTTTTAACAGACAAACTTTGTCCAGATTAGTCTCTTCTGAACTCCTTGCCGGATTTCAGCGAATCTTGGTGGGGATGATCACTACCAAGCCTAGTTGGTGACCTATCATTGCCGTGTTCTGGTTGAATGAATTTTGGCAGAGTTATGACTCCTTAAAGGTTTTAATACACTAACTTCATACAGACTAGTTCTCCTGAGGGTCTGGCTGGATTTCAACAAAACTTGGCAGGGATGATCAGTACCAAGCCTAGTTGCATATGTCATCCGCATGTTCAGGTTGAATGATATTATACATAAACTTTATGTTTAGCCAGTAGAGCGTCCACAGGCCCTCTTGGGCCTCTTGTTTTATTTCATTTTCTTTCTTAAAATTTTTTTTTTGTGTTAACGCCGTGTTAGCAGGAAGCATTGCTATTATTTCTAGTTGTGCCTGTTGGGTTTTTTTCCAGTTCATTGATTTTTTATGGAATTACGGCCCCTTGACATTTTACTTTACATTTCTTGTCGGCACTACTCCTAAACGGCTTGTTGGATTTCTACAAAATTTGGCAGGAAGCCTCAGTAGGATGTCTAATTGTGTAGAGCGCGGTATATCAATGAAATCTTTGATATTGTTAGTAACGACAGAGTTATGGCCCTTGATTTGTTGAAAAAAGCTATATTGTATTTTCCTTTGTTAAATCTGTAGTTACTTCATTTTTTATCTGATTTTTCTCTCTTCGTCCGTCATCTGTCGGTATACGTTAACTTTTCTTCAAACATCTTCTCCTCAGAAACCGCGTGGCTAATTTTGACCAAACTTCACATGGATGATCCTTAGATGAATGCTTTTGAGATTTGTTAAAATTAGGTCAGCGCGACATCCAAGATGGCCGCCATTACCATATATGGTCGAAACCTCAAAAAATCTCCAGAATTGCTGGACAGATTTCAACAGTTTTTCTTTTAAAATGATCGCCAACGCCTAGACTATCAAATTTTTTCAAATGAAGTCTCCATGAACAAAAACGACTGTGCCCCGGGGGTCCAAAGTTTGTATATTGAGATTTTGTATGTTTTTCATATAGACATATAGGATTTTTTTTTAAAAAATCTTCTTCTTTGAAACCTCAAGGCAAAGAGCTCTTATGTATTACATGTAGCATCTGCTTATGGTCCTCTACTAAGTTTGTTCAAATGGTGACCCTGGTGTCAAATTTGGCCCTGCCCCAGGGGGTCACAGTCTTACATAGACTTATATAGGAAAAAAATTAAAAATCTTCTCCTCTGAAACTACAAGAGCCACCGGTTTAATATTTTGTATTTACTATAAGAATATAGTCCTTTACCAAGTTTGTTCAAATGGTGACCCTGGGGTCACATTGGCCCCACCCCGGGGTCACAGTTTTACATAGATTGTATAGGGAAAAACTTAAAAAATCTTCTTCTCTGAAACTACAAGAGCCAGAGGTTCAATAGTTTGCATTTACTATAAGATTGTGGTCCTTTACCAAGTTCATTCTAATGGTGACCCTGGTGTTACATTTGGCCCCGCCCCAGGGGTCACATGTTTTACATAGACTTGTATAGGGACAAACTTAAAAAATCTTCTTCTCTGAAACTGCTTGAGCCAGATGTTCAGTATGTTGCATTTGCTATAAACTTATAGTCCTCTACCAAGTTTGTTCAAACGGTGACCCTGGTGTCAAATTTGGCCTCTCCCTCGGGGGTCACAGTTTTACATAGACTTATATAAGAAAAAAATTAAAAAATCTTCTTCTCTGAAACATCATGAGCCAGAGGTTCAATATTTTCCATTTACTATAAGATTATGGTCCTTTACCAAGTTTGTTCAAATGGTGACCCTGGGGTCATATTTGGCCCCGCCCCGGGGGTCACAGTTTTACCTAGACTTGTATAGAGAAAAAAATTAAAAATCTTCTCTGAAATTGCAAGAGCCGGAGGTTTAATATTTTGCATTTACTATGAGCTTATGGTCCTTTACCAAGTTTATTAAAGTGGTAACCCTGGGGTTACATTTGGCCCCACGCCAGGGGTCACATGTTTTACATAGACTTGTATAGGGAAAAACTTAAAAACATCTTCTTCTCTGGAACCACATGGCACGGAGCTCTCATGTATTACATGTAGCATCAGCTTATGGTCCTCTACTTAGTTTGTTTAAATGGTGACCCTGGGGTCAAAATGTCCCCACCCCGGGGGTCACAGTTTTACATAAACTTATATAGGAAAATAAAATAAAAATCTTCTCGGAAAGTACAAGAGCCAGAGGTTTGATATTTTGCATTTACTATAAGCTTATGGCCCTTTACCAACTTTGTTCAAATGGTGACCCTTGTGTCACATTTGGCCCCGTCCCAAGGGTCACGTTTTACATAGACATGTATAGGGAAAAACTTAAAAAATCTTCTTCTCTGAAACTGCAAGAGCCAGAGGTTTAATATTTTGCATTTGCTATAAGCTCATGGTCCTTTACCAATTGTGTTCAAATGGTGACCCTGGGGTCACATTTGGCCCCACCCCGGGGGGTCACAGTTTTACATAGGCTTGTATAGGGGGGAAAAAAAAAATCGTCTTCTCTGGAACTGCAAGAGCCAGAGGTTTAATATTTTGCATTTTACTACAAGCTTATGGTCCTCTACCAAGTTTGTTCAAATGGTGACCCTGGTGTCAAACTTGGCCGCACCCCGGGGTCACAGTTTTATATAGACTTATATATATAGGAAAAAAACGATCTTCTCTGAAACTGCAAGAGCCAGAGGTTTAATATTTTGCATTTACTGTAAGATTATGGTCCTCTACCAAGTTTGATCAAATGGTGACCCTGGGGTAAATTTGACCCCACTCCGTGGGTCAGTTTTACATAGACTGATATAGGAAACACATTAAAGTCTTCTTCTCTGCAACTACAAGAGCCAGAGGTTTAATATTTTGCATTTAGGCCAAATAAAATTATACCTGTGTTTACTGTAACATTGCTGAAAAAAATAGGGTAGGTAGGTAGGCATTTTATTTTATTTTATTTTTTTATTTTTTGGCGAAGTTAATTTAAGGTGGTGATGAGCTTTGATGAATGGGAAAATGTGGTATTTTAAAAACTACAATAGATAACAAATGAAATTGTGTATGTGTTATTGTTTCCCAAAAGGCATGACAACAACTGGCTCTTTTCCCAATCACTTGCAATTATTGCAAAGGGATAAAACCGTTTAATTTATTTTTCGCAAGTCCGGAAGAGGTTCAGTTCCAACAGCAGGACAATGAGCACATGAGTCGGCCGTGAAAGCGTGAACATAATTATTTAAAAAAAAATAAAAAATAACAATTATAATTATATTATTTTTTTCTTCATTTTTTCATTTTTTTATTTATTTTTTTTATTTTTCAATAAATAAAAAAAGAGTCGGGGGTGTTAGAGGGTCAGTCGGGTTACAGTAAACTCAGGTATAATTTTATTTGGCCTTACTATACTCTTATGGTCCTTTACCAAGTTTGTTCAAATGGTGACCCTGGGTTCACATTTGGCCCCGCCCCAGGGGTAACGTTTTACATAGACTTGTATAGGAAAAAACTTAAAATATCTTCTTCTCTGAAACCACAAAACACACAGCTCTCATATATTACATGTAGCCCTGGGGTCACATTTGGCTCTGCCCAAGGTGTTGCTCTCTAGCACCTTCATTTTGTATTTGATCTTTACCAAACTTTGTCGGTGTCTTAAACTGTCTATATCAATGTTGTTATACACAACAGAGACCACATTTCTTGAACAATCTTAACCAAACTTGCACAGATTGTTTATGAACATAAGATTTCGAAGAAGTTTGATAATGTGCCAGTACTCAGGTGATCGCTTTAGGGCCATCTTGGCCCTCTTGTTATGAAATTGCATTCATAGAGAAATTGCATTCATAGAAGAAAGTGGGACAAATTAAAAAATACCCATGCCAGACTAGACACAGTGGACTTACCAACAACTGTTGCTATCACAGCCATTATATGGCTCCAGCGTAAATGGAGTTTCTACGATAGAATTTGCAGCAACTCTGCAGTTCAGGGCGAGACGGTTCTAGGCCCATTTTCCATATTTTATCTTGATGTACATGGAGGATGAGCCTGGCATGTTCATGCCTGTTAGGCGCCATATAACCTTTCACGTGTTGGTGCGCCTTAAAACCCAATTCAATTCAATGTATTGTAATATATTTGTTCATTATCTAAATGAAGTATGTTTGTTTGTACTCTTCTCTGAAATATTGTGTATTGTATTCTGCCTTGTTTAGGCAATAAACATGTAAATGTTATGCCAAATAAAATATTAAATTGAATTGATGTACAAACAATGACTGCTATCCTGGTAAAATTTATGCAGGTCTGCCAATCATTCATCACAATTTAACAGCTATATTTTCACAGTTTATCAGCTATTTCCTGCATTGGTCATGTTACGCTCCCTAGTCAGCGATGCAAAGGAAGGTAATCAGTAATCGATTGGTGCTATTGGTCATATTGCTAATTGAAATAACAAGTGCATATTGCTAATTGAAATAACAAGTGAGAGAAACTAGCGAATCCTTCTGTGTGGTATCACATAATAGCTGCTGCCGTGTGTGATGATTATAATTTGTTTAAGAGCTATGAAGACTTCGTCTTTGCATTTAGGAATATCATTTGTAGAATATTTGCACTTTCATAACAAAGTTGTTGTAAAATTAAATCTAGTCTTTAGAATTTAATTACAAAGTTCTCTCTAAAACAAACTATTTGTGTGCATGTGAAGTATGTAATTTATTGCTTTCTGTAACAATTAATTGCATAAATAATTTAAATTTGCGCTTTACAAGTGACAAGTGCGAAAACCAAGTCGCACGCTCAAATTTCCCTTTAACAAATGTTCTTTGCACACTTTAAATCTTAATGGGGTTATTCATTATTTTCAAACAAGGTTTATTTTAAAGGAATCTGAAAATTTTGAAAAAGCTGAAAGAATTATCAAAATGCCATGGAAAATAAAGGAGAAATGACCTCAATAATTGAAAATATGCAAAGAATCATAATGGAGGTGGCCATCTTGGAACGATGATGTCATCAAGCCTTTTACCATACATGGCATATTGATGAAATGTCTTTTGAAGCAAAGAAATCTACTGCAAATGAAAAATAAGCATACAATTTATATATTTTACATCTGCATATTCATTTCTTATCAATTTGCAATGATTTTCTTTGCTTTAAAAAGGGGGAGGTGGTGCTTAGGTTTCAAACTGTCTCGTGGTAGTGACAGTAGTGACATGCTCAATTAGTACATTAGCCACAGGTTATTTTTTCTCACCCCAGCGTTTTCCGTTTACTACCTTTTTTTGTTGCATATTATACATGTTGGTTGTAGAATGTGTAAAAAAAGAGAGAGTCTAGCCAGTATATATGGTGTACAGTGTATTGGTAGTGTGCAGTAGTGTATTGGTAGTGTACAGAACTGTATTGGTAGTGTGCAGTAGTGTATTGGTAGTGTACAGAACTGTATTGGTAGTGTGCAGTAGTGTACTGGTAGTGTACAGAAGTGTATTGGTAGTGTGAAGTAGTGTATTGGTAGTGTACAGTAGTGTATTGGTAGTGTACAGAAGTGTATTGGTAGTGTGCAATAGTGTAATGGTAGTGTGCAGTAGTGTATTGGTAGTGTACAGAACTGTATTGGTAGTGTACAGTAGTGTATTGGTAGTGTACAGTAGTGTATTGGTAGTGTACAGAACTGTATTGGTAGTGTACAGAAGTGTATTGGTAGTGTGCAGTAGTGTATTGGTAGTGTACAGTAGTGTATTGGTAGTGTACAGTAGTGTATTGGTGTATTGGTAGTGTACAGTAGTGTATTGGTAGTGTGCAGTAGTGTATTGGTAGTGTATTGGTAGTGTATTGGTAGTGTACAGTAGTGTATTGGTAGTGTACAGAAGTGTATTGGTAGTGTACACTAGTGTATTGGTAGTGTACAGAACTGTATTGGTAGTGTACAGAAGTTTATTGGTATTGTACAGTAATGTATTGGTAGTGTACAGTGGTGTATTGGTAGTGTACAGAGGTGTATTGGTAGTGTGCAGTATTGTATTGGTAGTGTGCAGTAGTGTATAGGTAGTGTGCAGTAGTGTATTGGTAGTGTGCAGAACTGTATTGGTAGTGTGCAGTAGTGTATTGGTTGTGCAGTAGTGTATTGGTAGTGTGCAGTAGTGTATTGGTAGTGTACAGAACTGTATTGGTAGTGTGCAGTAGTGTATTGGTAGTGTGCAGAACTGTATTGGTAGTGTGCAGTAGTGTATTGGTAGTGTGCAGTAGTGTATTGGTAGTGTGCAGAAGTGTATTGGTAGTGTGCAGAAGTGTATTGGTAGTGTGCAGTAGTGTATTGGTAGTGTGCAGTAGTGTATTGGTAGTGTGCAGGAGTGTATTGGTATTGTGCAGTAGTGTATTGGTAGTGTACAGAACTGTATTGGTAGTGTACAGAAGTGTATTGGTAGTGTGCAGTAGTGTATTGGTAGTGTGCAGGAGTGTATTGGTAGTGTGCAGTAGTGTATTGGTAGTGTGCAGTAGTGTATTGGTAGTGTACAGAACTGTATTGGTAGTGTGCAGTAGTGTATTGGTAGTGTACAGTAGTGTACAGTAGTGTATTGGTAGTGTACAGTAGTGTATTGGTAGTGTGCAGTAGTGTATTGGTAGTGTACAGAAGTGTATTGGTAGTGTGCAGTAGTGTATTGGTAGTGTGCAGTAGTGTATTGGTAGTGTGCAGAACTGTATTGGTAGTGTACAGTAGTGTATTGGTAGTGTACATTAGTTATTGGTAGTGTACAGTGTGCAGTAGTGTATTGGTAGTGTACAGTAGTGTATTGGTAGTGTACAGTGGTGTATTGGTTGTGTACAGAACTGTATTGGTAGTGTACACTGGTGTATTGGTAGTGTACAGTAGTGTATTGGTAGTGTACAGTGGTGTATTGGTAGTGTACAGTGGTGTATTGGTAGTGTGCAGTAGTGTATTGGTAGTGTACAGTAGTGTATTGGCAGTGTACAGTGGTGTATTGGTAGTGTACAGTGGTGTATTGGTAGTGTGCAGTGGTGTATTGGTAGTGTGCAGAAGTGTATAGGTAGTGTGCAGTAGTGTATTGGTAGTGTACAGTTGTGTATTGGTAGTGTACAGAAGTGTATTGGTAGTGTACTGTGGTGTATTGGTAGTGTACAGTAGTGTATTGGTAGTGTATTGGTAGTGTACAGTAGTGTATTGGTAGTATACAGTAGTGTACTGGTAAGTTATACCCAAGTCAAATCAAACATGATCCCAAGTGACATAAAGCTATATATTAGACACATCTTTTTCTTTACAAATGAAGAGTCGGGTATGTTAGTGAAGTTCGAAATCTTTGCAGAAAAACATACGACTATATAGCACATGGGTCGACAATTGTCAGTTGTTTTTACCTCTTGTTTTTATTAGCCGTCAAGAATGATTAGATTTTTAACCCATTTTCTTTTCAATGATTTATGAGTTACATTTTGACGTAAATTATTAATAATTAATGTTTTAAAATAGAAGAAACTGAATAACAGTTCAACTGATTATATTTATTTCGTAAACCAATAACTTGACAAAGCCTTGATACTTCATGATGGTAAGAAAGCTGCCTGTTAAACAATTAAATCAATAGAACAGATGGATGCTCCCCGAAATATACCATCTATTTATCATATGGCCTTGCATCACCAACCAGTTTTCAATTTGCAGTTACATTAGTAGTTTTTGACTTATGCTACAAGAATTACCAGTATAAAATTACAAAGGCAATAACTCTAATTTGAATGAAGTCTGCACTTTTTCTCACTGCCCTTTATCATTGTGTGAAGTTTCATCAAAGTCCCGTGAGTGTTTTTTAGCTCTACTGATCAAAGATGCCGTGGTGCGGTGTCCGTCATCCGTCCGTAAACTTTTTTTTTGTAGTATTAAACTACTATTCTGAAACTACTGGATGGCTTTTCATGAAACTTTACAGGAATGTTGCCCATGATATCTAGTTGATCCTAGCATAAAGTCCCATTGATGTGAAATCCAAGATGGCCGTCAAAGCTAACAATAGATTTTAAAAAACAAGAGGCCCAAGAGGGCCTGTGGACGCTCTACTGGCTTGAACGGCTCTTATATCAAGGATTGTCGACATAAAATTCCCATCAGAACTTCTTTTAAAACATTACAAAAACAACAGGGCTAGGATGGCCTTAGATCGCTCACCTGGTAATCATGGGCAATAAGTCTGCTGTGTCTAGTCTGGCATGGGTATTTTTTAATTTGTTCCATTTCTTCTATGAATGAAATTTCATAACAATAGGCCCAAGAGGGCCTGTGGACACTCTACTGGCTAAAGATAAAGTTTATGTATAACTCTTTTAAAAATCATTCAACCGGAACCTGGCGATGACATTCACAACTAGGCTTGTACTGATCATCCCTGCCAAGTTTCGCTGAAATCCAGCCAGAAGTTCAAGAGAACTAGTCTGTACAAAGTAAGTGTATTAAAACCTTTAAGAGGTCATAACTCTGCCAAAATTCATTCAACCACAACACGGCAATGACAGGTGCAACTAGGCTTGGTACTGATCATCCCCACCAAGATTCGTTGAATTCCGGAAGGGAGTTCAAAAGAGACTAATCTGGATAAAGTTTGTCTATTAAAACCTTTAAAGGGCTATAACTCTGCCAAAAATCTGTAAACCAGAACGCGATGATGATATGCACAACAAGGCTTGGTGCTGATCATCCCTGCTATTAGTTTCATTGAAATCCAGCAGGGGTTCAGGAGAACTAGCCCGGAAAATGTTTGTGTATTAAAACCTTTAAACAGCCATAACTCTGCCAAAACATCATTCAACCGGAACACGGCGATGAAATGCGCAACTAGACCAGGAACTGATCATCCCTTAAAAGTTTTGTTTAAATCCGGCCAGGGGTTCAAGAGAACTAGTCAGGACAAAGTTTGTGTATTAAAACCTTTAAAGGGCCATAACTCTGCCAAAATCATTCAACTAGAACACATCGACGATATGAACAACTAGGCTTGGTACTGATCATCCCTGAAAAGTTTCACTGAAATCCGGCCAAATGAAGGCCCTTTCGTCTTAATGAGGTCAAAATACAGCATATTTGAGAAAATCAAGGGCCATAACTCCAGTGGTTTTCAAACTTGTCCGAGCTTTCATCGATATTAACAATCTGATCAAGTTTGGTAAAGATCGGATGAAAAATGAATGCCGTATTGTCTTAACGAGGCAAAATATAGCATTTATGAAATGAAAATGAAGAAAAAATGAAGAAAAAAAAGAGAAAAAAAATGGATAAAAATAAAAAAAAAATGATGAAAAAAAAACGAAAAAAATAAAATAAATAAATGACGTAAAAGAAAGAAAAAAAAGAAAGTAAAAAAAGAATAAAAATCAACCAAATGAAAAATAATAAAAAATGAAAAAACAATTAAAACAAAATTTAATCAAAAAAAGAAAAGATTCAAACCAAAAAAAACAACTAATAATAAAAAAATAAAAAATAAAAATCTGCTAAAGTTTGGTAAAGATCGGATGAGAAATGAAGGCCCTATTGTCTTAACGAGGAAAAATATAGCATTTTTAACTAAATCAAGGGCCATAACTCCGCTGTTACTGGTCCGATCTGGCTGGTTCATTGAGATTAACTTTCCCTTAGCCTCGTCCGTCAGATGGGGACGTAAACCGGGCTGTCCCGTCGATCTATCCTCCGAGCGCATTAAAGAACCATAGGAATCTATTCGATAATAAGAGTAGGTCACGGTTCCCGGTTCCTATGTATCCTTCCCCTCTCTCTGGGGCAGCTCTAAATAACCTATACTGTGTTGATGAGCCGTTAAACAACATTCAATTCAATTCAATATTAAAAATCTTTTAAAGTTTGGTAAAGATCGGATGAAAAATGAAGGCCCTATCATCTTAACGAGGCAAAATATAGCATTTTCAACTAAATCAAGGGCCACAAGTCCGCTGTTACTGGCCCAATCTGGCTGGTTTTCGAATATGTCCGAGTTTTCATTGACATTAACAATTTGGTAAAGTTTGGTAAAGATCGGATGAGAAATGAAGGCACTATCGTCTTAACGAGGCAAAGTATATAGCATTTTTATCTAAATCAAGGGCCATAACTCCGCTCTTACTATTCCGATATGGCTGGTTTTCGAACTTGTCCGAGCTTTCATTGATATTAATGTTAAAGTTTGGTAAAGATCGGATGAAAAATGAAGGCCCTATTGCCTTAACGAGGTAAAAGTTAACAGACGACGGATGGACGGAAGACGGACAACTCTCCATCCCATAAGCTCTGCTGGCCCTTGTTTGTAACGACTACTTCTTGAAAACTATAAGTGATATTGATATGGGGCTTTTTCTAAAATGATCAGCATGACATGATATTGATCCTTGTCGAAAATCTTTTTGATTCGTCATTAAACATGGCTGCCAGTGGCCATCTTTGTTCATATAGAGTAAAATAGTAAATACTTTGTAGCGACTATTCCTCTGATCACTGTCGAAAATTATTTTGATTCAACATTAAACATGGCCTCCAGCGGCCATCTTTATTTACATAGTTATATAATATAAACTTGTAGCGATTACACCTCTGAAACTACTAGGCGGATTTTCATGAAACTTCACAGGAATGTTGCTCTTGATGTCTAGTTGATGCTAGCAAAATTTCAGGCCGCCTAAAAAGTCAAGATGGCCACTACGGCTAAAAATAGATTTTAAAAAAAATTGTAGCGATTACTTCCTGAAAACTATGAGTGATATTGATATGGGACTATTTCTAAAATGATCAGAAAGACATGATGTTGGTCAGTGTTGAAAATTGTTTTGCTTCAACGTTAAACATGGCTGCCAGCGGCCGGCCATCTTTGTGGCCGGCCGCTGGCAGCCATGTTTACATAGAGTAATATAGTAAAAACTTGTAGTGACTACATTTCTGAAACTATCAAACAGATTGTCATGAAACTTCACAGGAATGTTGCTATTGATGTCTTATTGATCCTAGCAAAATTTCAGGTCGGCCGGAAATTCAAAATGGCCACCATGGCTAAAAATAGATTTTTAAAAAACAATTTTGTAGCGACTACTTCTTAAAAATTATAAGTGATATTGATATGGGACTTTTTCTAAAATGATCAGCATGACATGATATTGATCCTTGTCAAAAATCATTTTGATTGGTCATTAAACATGGCTGCCAGTGGCCATCTTTGTTCATATAGAGTTAAATAGTAAATACTTTGTAGCGACTATTCCTCTGAAACTACTTGAAGGATTTTCATGAAACTTAACAGAAATATTGCTCTTGATGTCTAGTTATCCTAGCAAAATTTCAGGTCGGCCGGAATTTCAAGATGGCCGCAATGGCTAAAAACAGATTAAAAAAAAAAAAAAAAGCGACTACTTCTTGAAAACTATAAGTGATATTGATATGGGGCTTTTTCTAAAATGATCAGCATAACATGATGTTGGTCCTTGTTAAAAATATTTTCGACATTAAACATGGTTGCCAGCGGCCATCTTTGTTTATATAGAGTTATATATAAAATCTTGTAACGACTACTCTGAAACTACTTGACAGATTTTCATGAAACTACACAGGAATGTTGATCTAGCTATCAGAACCTATCAGTAGAGCTTCAAGGTCATTGACCTCTTGTTTCTATTTTAAATTGTGTGAAACAAACCACTGTTAAAATTGTTTGAAAACTCTTCATGACATGGCAACATTGTCCAGATTTAATGGTGTATACATTACTAGGTTACTGTATGTCAATTCTCGACAAAGTCAATACTGTATTTTTCATACAAATTTAGAAAATATAGACAAGGTTAATCATAGTATTCTGTTGTGAAAATTGAATATCAAGTGTTTAACCACTCACTGGAAACACATTTATAACATCAAGACAATATTATGTAGGTCTACTTCTTTATTAAAATTTTATTTCTCTTTTTGTTTTACCTCTCCACATTTTACTGATCAATTTGTAATGTTTAATCCAGCTTTCTCTATTTTGACTTGAATGTATTCTGCGTCTTTGATGATGTTAACGGTTTCTCTGTCTCCTTTAGTTACACCGTCTTTTAATTTTACACTTACACTTACCAATGTTTTCTCTCTCTTTAGTTACACAGATTTCAATTTTGTGTTATAAATGTCAATGTTTTCTCATATATTTGTGTCGTTGCCACAGTATGTACAGACAATGTGATTTCCATGCAGCCCCCACTTCACTTTGTGCAAGCGGGGCTCTAATCACTATTCCTTGACTTCATTGTACCCGCCCCAACCATGGAAACATTTAGTAAAGTCGTTATGTTCCTTGTACTTCATGGCGAGCATTAGCTTGCGTGGTCTTTCTGGTTGTTTGTTCTCCAGGTGCTGGATATAGACCTGAAAAAATTGTGGAAGGAAAAACATTAATACCATTATACAAAATAGCATTGATCCATTTCATCAACTTCTCGCCTCTCACTGCTGGGGGCTAAAATCCCACTGGAAGCTCGACTTGTAAGTGAAAAAGTGTCCATTTTTACAGATCATGAGATGGATGGAGTTTTACCCCGGCTCAAGTGAGTGGTCTGCCTCCACCACTAAAAATAGACCTAAACTTGTCTAAAAATGATGTTAAACTCCAAAACAAGAGGCCCATGAGGGCCTGTATCACTCTACTGGCTGTACGCACATTTGACCCCAGGGTCACCATCTGAATAAACTTTGAAGAGAACCATACACTTATGGAAAACACAAAATATTAAACCTTTCAGTGATATTTGTAGTTTCATAGAATATTTTTTAATTTTTCCCTATAGATATGAGTCTATGTAAAACATGTGACCCCTCGGGTGGCCCCAAATTTTACCCCAGGGTTACCATTTGAACAAATTTCATAGAGGACCATAAGCTTATGGTAAATACAAACTTTTAAACCTTTGGTGATTGAAGTTTCAGAAAAGAAGATGGTTTAACTTTTTTCCCCAATATGTCTTTGAAAAACATGTGACCCAAGGGGCGGGACCAAATTTTACACAAGAGCCACCATTTCAAAAAATTGGTAGAGGACCAGAAGCTTATGGTAAATGCAAAATATTAAACCTCTGGCTCTTGTAGTTTCAGAGAAGAAGAGTTTTTAAATTTCAAGGTTTTTCCTATAAAAGTCTATGCAAAACATGTGACTCCTGGGAAAGGCCCAAATTTGACCCCAGGGCCACAATTTGAACAAACTTCGTAGAGGACCATAAGCTGATGGTAATTGCAAAATATTAAACATTTGGCTATTGTAGTTTTAGAAAAGATGATTTTTAAGTTTTTCCCTATACAAGTCTATGTAAAACAAGTAACCCCTGAGGCGGGTCCAAATTGGACCCCAGGGTCACCATTTGAACAAATTTCGTAGAGAATCATAAACTTATGGTAAATGCAAAAAATTACACTTTTGTCTCTTCTAGCTTCAGAGAAAGAGATTGTATAAGTTGTTTTCCTACATGTATATAGCCTATGTAAAACATGTGATCCCTGTGGGTGGGGCCAAATTTAACCCCAGAGTCACCATTTGAACAAATTAGGTAGAGGATCATAAGCTTATGGTAAATGGAAAATATTAATCATTTGGCTCGTGAAGTTTCAGAAAATACGATTTTTTTTAAAGTTTTTCCCTATATAAATTATCTATATGAACTGAACTGAATTGGGTTTTAAGGCGCACCAACACATAAAAGGTTATATGGCACCTAACAGGCAGAACATGCCAGGCTCATCCTCCATGTACATCGAGATAAAATATGGAGAATGGGCCTAGAACCTTCTCACCTGCAGAACTGCAGAGTTGCTGCAAATTCTATTGTAGACACTCCATTTATGCTGGAGCCACGTGTATTGTTTTTCTGCCACTGCTCTAGTGATGTGAGCAAGATGGCTAAGTCTATAAGTAACTGGAGCCACGTGTATTGTTTTTCTGCCACTGCTCTAGTGATGTGAGCGAGATGGCTAAGTCTATAAGTAACTGGAGCCACGTGTATTGTTTTTCTGCCACTGCTCTAGTGATGTGAGCGAGATGGCTAAGTCTATAAGTAACTGGAGCCACGTGTATTGTTTTTCTGCTACTGCTCTAGTGATGTGAGCGAGATGGCTAAGTCTATAAGTAACTGGAGCCACATGTATTGTTTTTCTGCCACTGCTCTAGTGATGTGAGCAAGATGGCTAAGTCTATAAGTAACTGGAGCCACGTGTATTGTTTTTCTGCCACTGCTCTAGTGATGTGAGCAAGATGGCTAAGTCTATAAGTAACTGGAGCCACGTGTATTGTTTTTCTGCCACTGCTCTAGTGATGTGAGCAAGATGGCTAAGTCTATAAGTAACTGGAGCCACGTGTATTGTTTTTCTGCCACTGCTCTAGTGATGTGAGCGAGATGGCTAAGTCTATAAGTAACTGGAGCCACGTGTATTGTTTTTCTGCCACTGCTCTAGTGATGTGAGCGAGATGGCTAAGTCTATAAGTAACTGGAGCCACGTGTATTGTTTTTCTGCCACTGCTCTAGTGATGTGAGCGAGATGGCTAAGTCTATAAGTAACTGGAGCCACGTGTATTGTTTTTCTGCCACTGCTCTAGTGATGTGAGCAAGATGGCTAAGTCTATAAGTAACTGGAGCCACGTGTATTGTTTTTCTGCCACTGCTCTAGTGATGTGAGCGAGATGGCTAAGTCTATAAGTAACTGGAGCCACGTGTATTGTTTTTCTGCCACTGCTCTAGTGATGTGAGCAAGATGGCTAAGTCTATAAGTAACTGGAGCCACGTGTATTGTTTTTCTGCCACTGCTCTAGTGATGGGAGCAAGATGGCTAAGTCTATAAGTAACTGGAGCCACGTGTATTGTTTTTCTGCCACTGCTCTAGTGATGTGAGCAAGATGGCTAAGTCTATAAGTAACTGGAGCCACGTGTATTGTTTTTCTGCCACTGCTCTAGTGATGTGAGCGAGATGGCTAAGTCTATAAGTAACTGGAGCCACGTGTATTGTTTTTCTGCCACTGCTCTAGTGATGTGAGCGAGATGGCTAAGTCTATAAGTAACTGGAGCCACGTGTATTGTTTTTCTGCCACTGCTTTAGTGATGTGAGCGAGATGGCTAAGTCTATAAGTAACTGGAGCCACGTGTATTGTTTTTCTGCCACTGCTCTAGTGATGTGAGCAAGATGGCTAAGTCTATAAGTAACTGGAGCCACGTGTATTGTTTTTCTGCCACTGCTCTAGTGATGTGAGCGAGATGGCTAAGTCTATAAGTAACTGGAGCCACGTGTATTGTTTTTCTGCCACTGCTCTAGTGATGTGAGCAAGATGGCTAAGTCTATAAGTAACTGGAGCCACGTGTATTGTTTTTCTGCCACTGCTCTAGTGATGTGAGCAAGATGGCTAAGTCTATAAGTAACTGGAGCCACGTGTATATTTTTCTGCCACTGCTCTAGTGATGTGAGCGAGATGGCTAAGTCTATAAGTAACTGGAGCCACGTGTATTGTTTTTCTGCCACTGCTCTAGTGATGTGAGCGAGATGGCTAAGTCTATAAGTAACTGGAGCCACGTGTATTGTTTTTCTGCCACTGCTCTAGTGATGTGAGCGAGATGGCTAAGTCTATAAGTAACTGGAGCCACGTGTATTGTTTTTCTGCCACTGCTCTAGTGATGTGAGCAAGATGGCTAAGTCTATAAGTAACTGGAGCCACGTGTATTGTTTTTCTGCCACTGCTCTAGTGATGTGAGCGAGATGGCTAAGTCTATAAGTAACTGGAGCCACGTGTATTGTTTTTCTGCCACTGCTCTAGTGATGTGAGCAAGATGGCTAAGTCTATAAGTAACTGGAGCCACGTGTATTGTTTTTCTGCCACTGCTCTAGTGATGTGAGCGAGATGGCTAAGTGATGTGAGCGAGATGGCTCTAGTGATGTGAGCGAGATGGCTAAGTCTATAAGTGATGTGAGCGAGATGGCTAAGTCTATAAGTGATGTGAGCGAGATGGCTAAGTCTATAAGTGATGTGAGCGAGATGGCTAAGTCTATAAGTGATGTGAGCGAGATGGCTAAGTCTATAAGTGATGTGAGCGAGATGGCTAAGTCTATAAGTGATGTGAGCGAGATGGCTAAGTCTATAAGTGATGTGAGCGAGATGGCTAAGTCTATAAGTAAAAGATGTGAAAGATGTGATCCCTGGGGCAGTAAATCAAGGGCCATAACTCTAGTCCGATTTGGCTGGTTTTCGAACTCTTCCAAGCTTTCATTGATATAAGGACACTGACTAAAGATTGGTAAAGATCCGATTAATAATGAAGTCCCTATTGCACTAACAAAGCAAAAGTTAACAAACGACGACGACTGTGACACAATTTCATTAAAATCAATTCCTAATTATGCTTTGATACTCTCCACTACTGGCAACACTGCCTTGGAGGTCACGTCAGATCCACCTTTCATCTAATCAATATTCATGAGAAGACCAACTAAATTCAACCAATGAAATTGCACGTTTCAAATGCACATCAGATGAACAAACGAAAAAATCCACATAAAACACATACATCCGAAAAAAGATGAAGTCACCCTGTGTTATTGCTGTGGATTGCAAGATAAATTCAAGAAATGCACTAAATGCACGTTTTACATCAAGAATACGAAGAAAATCATGGGCGTGGTAATGTTTTTTTGAAAACATTTGGAACATTTTATCTGAAAAATATATAGTCTACCGAGATTATTGCAACATTAGGTTTTCCATATTGAATGTCTTACTTAATGCATCTGACCCATTTTGCTCAGTCGGTAGTGAGGTCGACTATCGCGAGATTCTATTATTATTACCCGCGAGTGTAATTTTAGTGTGGGTTACAAGTTAAATCCCATGAAGCGGTACTTCTTTATTTTGTACTGAAATTAAATTCTGTCAAACAAACTTGGTTTTATTTAGTAAATATTCATTAATGGTTGGTCTGTTATTTTTGCTAACGCAATTATTTTGTGTTTTTTAAGCTAAAAGTTACGGACATTGTCCCTTTCAATACCAAGCATAGACTGCTCCACAGCATTTGACTAAAACGGGACATGTGCAGTGAAGCAGTCTATACCGAAATCTGACTGACTAATCTTAAGGTCAATCTGATGTGACCTCCAATGCAGTGTTGTCAGATCCCTGTAGTGTAGAGTATCGTAGCATGATAAAGGGTCGAATATTAATGACTGTGACGACAATGGATGAAGGACAACTCGCCATCCCATAAGCTCTGCTGGCGGCCAGTAGAGCTTAAATTCATGTAATAAAAGTATGACACAAGCCTGCTTTTCCAGAAAGTTTCTTAAGGCTTATTATACTAATGTTATGAAACTTTGTTAAGGCCTTAGCTTGAAAGCTACAGACCTCTTTCCTACGTGGGGCACACCCTGGTGGTTGCCTGTCAGAGGAGAACTTTATCCTTCATCTCGTGTCCCTCTGAGGTTACTGTCCCTATATAACCTTATATGATGTATTAACGGGACGTAAAATCCCATTTCATACTTTATCAGCTTCATCAACTCCATCATCACCTAAACAGTAGCAGATGCAGAAATAATAGCAGCATTCTCACCATCAGTAGTTGGCATTGTAAGAATATTAGAACCCCTAATCAGAACCATATTTTTAGCCTCCAAATCTTCTTTCTCCTTTTATGCCTCCTCCTCTTTCTTATCATCCCCATCATCTCCTTATCATTCCCATCATCTCCCTATTATCCTCATCAGAAAATACATCATCTACACCTTTATCCTCATTAACCTCATTACCCTCCTCCTCATCATCATCCCCATCATCTCCTTATCCTCCTCCTCAGAAGCTACATCACTTACACCTTTATCCTCATTAACCTCATTACCCTCCTCCTCATCATCATCATCCCCGTCATCTCCTTATCCTCCTCCTCAGAAGCTTCATCACCTACACCTTTATCCTCATTAACCTTATTACCCTCCTCCTCATCATCATCATCCCCATCATCTCCTTATCCTCCTCGTCAGAAGCTTCATCACCTCCACCTTTATCCTCATTAACCTTATTACCCTCCTCCTCATCATCATCATCCTCATCATCTCCTTATCCTCCTCATCAGAAGCTTCATCACCTCCACCTTTATCCTCATTAACCTTATTACCCTCCTCCTCATCATCATCATCCCCATCATCTCCTTATCCTCCTCGTCAGAAGCTTCATCACCTCCACCTTTATCCTCATTAACCTTATTACCCTCCTCCTCATCATCATCATCCTCATCATCTCCTTATCCTCCTCGTCAGAAGCTTCATCACCTACACCTTTATCCTCATTAACCTCATTACCCTCCTCCTCATCATCCCCATCATCTCCTTATCCTCCTCATCAGAAGCTTAACCACCTACACCTTTATCCTCATTAACCTCATTACCCTTCTCCTCCTCATCAGAAGCTTAACCACCTACACCTTCATCCTCATTAACCTTAATACCCTCCTCCTCATCATCATCATAAGATTATTCTGAAAACAACGTTAATCTAACAAATCCAAACATCCAAAGATTATAGAAAGAGATAAATCTTTGAAAAGAGCATCTCTGGCATAGTGTTGATTTCATTTGATGTTATAAATATTTACAGATAATGTTTTCACTATGATACAAACCTGAGCACTTTTAAACGAGAGTTTAATCGCAATTTCGCTGGTTTTCTTGCCGACCCACAGGAAGACATTATGACCATTGTCCAGAATCATTACATCATCATCTGCTAAATCGTCCTGGAAAAGAAAGTCATTTTTAAAGGGCATGTAGGCATATAGCCAAACAATTGTTATTTTTAAGAGTTCTAAAAAACTTGGTCAAGAGTGAAAAAATTGTCAGAATCGGATGATAACAATATATTAAAGAAAATACGATCATTTGAAACGGATATATGGAAGCTACCATTTTGAGAACTATGACATCACAGTTCTGTAGTGCCATATATGGAATATTTATAAATATGTGAACTGATTTACAGGAGAAACAAGAAAATCAGTAGAACCGATGGATGCTCAACGAAATGTATCCACAACTTACCAATTGGCCTTGTATCACCCAGCAGTTTTCAATCTGCAGTCCTATCAGTAGTTTTTAAAGTAATGCTCCGGACAAAAATTACAAAGGGCAATAACGCTAAGTTGAATGAAGTCAGAGTTATGTTTTTTGCACTCTACACTTCCTATCATTACCCTCTATCATTGTGTGAAGTTTCACTGCAGTCCCATAAGTAGTTTTGAAGTGATGCTCCGGACAAAAATAATCTAAGTATAAAATTACAAAAGGCAATAACTCTAACCTGAATGAAGACAGAGTTACGGTTCTTGAACTCTGCACTTTATCTCACTACCCTCTACCATTGTGTTAAGTTTCATTGTAGTGTCATCAGTAGTTTTAAAGTTATGCTCCTGACAAGAATTCCAAGTATAAAATTACAAGGGCAATAACTCTAATTAGAATAATGACAGAGTTACAGTTCTTGCACTCTGAACTTCCTCCCATTATCCTCTATAATTGCGTGAAGTTTCATTGCAGTCCCATATGTAGTTTTTAAGTTATGCTCCGGACAAAGGTTCTAAGTATAAAATTACAAGGAACAATAGCTCTAACTTGAATTATGACAGAGTTACGATTCTTGCATTCTGCACTTCCTCTCATTGCGCTCTATCATTGTGTAAAGTTTCATTGCAGTCCTAATTCATTTAAGTATAAAATTACAAGGGACAATAGCTCTAAGTTGAACGACGACAGAGTTATGGTTCTTGCACTCTGCACGTCCTCTTATTGTCCTAGTTCCATCAATAGTTTTGAAGTTATGCTCCGGACAAGAATTTCAAGTATAAAATCACAAAGGGCAATAACTCTAATTTAAAGGAAGACAGAGTTATGGTTCTTGCACTCTGCAAATCCTTTCATTGCCCTCTATTATTGTGAGAAGTTTCATTGTAGTCCCATCCATAGTTCTGAAGTTATGTTCCGAACAAAAATTCTAAGTATAAAATTACAAAGGGCAATAACTCTAATTTGAATGATGGCAGAGTTACGGCTCTTGCACGCTGCACTTCCTCTCATTGCTCTCTATCAATGTGTGAAGTTTCATTCTAGTCCCATCAGTAGTTTTCAAGTTATGCTCTGGACAAAAGTGGGACGGACGGACGGAATGACAGACGGACGGACAAAGCGGCAACTATATACTCCCCGAAAATTTTGGGGAGCATAAAAACAGCAAAGGTATGAAAAATAAATATACTAAAGTGTTATAATGCAATATATGCCAGTAAAGGATTTTGCAGTCATTTGCAGTGATTTTCTTTGCTTTAAATGATATTTACGAATATGCCATATATGATAATTTAGAAATATGGTGTCATGTTTCTCAAAATGGCAGCTCCCATATCCATTTTTAAACAACCTTCAAATGATCATACCTTCTTTGTTTATTATCTGATTTTGATAATTCCAAGTTTTTCAGAAGTCCCAATAATAAATTCCCTTTAAAAAAAAAAATGAAATACAAATAATATTAATATTAGAAAGTTCATATTTTGTAAAGCACCACAATACCATACCAATTGCCATTAAAATATCTGTAAAACCTGTAAAACTCATCCATACTGACAAGAGAATGTTCTTCATACCAAAAATCATCACAAAAACACTAAGTTGATATGTGTTTCAAAAACATACCTTGACCATTTTTAGAGTTATCTTGGGAAAATAAGTGTGACAGACAAAAGACCTATTTGCATTCCCTTGACAAGTGTGCTTGTGGTGGATAAACAGGAATAGAGAGATGTATGAAAACAAAAGTAATATTCCTACCAGACAAAAATCAGCACATATTCATATATGGAAAGTTCCGAGCATGTACTTTGTTAACATGAGTATATAATACTTGTAATATTAAACTTAGTGATTTGATAAACAGTCCACTTATCAGGAAAAAGGAATATTATAGATGGGCATGAACATTCCACTCATCCGCTCGCCACAACAAGTGCTCATTGATGCAGGACGAGTAGAAATTCAGATAAATGCTTTAACAATCTATCAATTTGATCATTCAAATATTACCTAGGACGAGTAACTCAGAAACACATTTTCTCCCATTTTTAGTCATGTGAGATAGGTGTTTTCCTCATGTGAGAAAAAATAATCCATCATGAGTTCATCCATGTGAGATGGGGAAATCTCATCCTCAGGATCAGAGAGTCCCTGGTTGCAATTCTGACTCCTCGGGTGAGATTTCATGATGGATTCTTATATTCCTGCCCTGATTATATCATATAAGACACTTAAATATTCTTACCTGACAAAAATCAGCATATTTTTCAAACACAGCAAAGTACCCCTTCTCATTAGAACATCTGAACAGACGAGCAAATTCCATGAAATCAGCATTCTAAAAAAATATCGAAAATAACGGTTCAGAAATGAGATGAGATTTTTATTTTTCAAACTAAGAGTGAAATTTTAATTGTTTAAAAGGAAAATAGTAAAATTCAATAACAATAGTAAAATTCATTTAAACAGAAAAAATCTAGGGAGATTTTAAATGAAACGATGGAATTTAATGAGATTTTTAATCAAATGAAAGATTTTTAAAGTTTTTCCTTCTCATTTGCGATAGCAACTACAGTTCTGTACGGATTGTGTTCATTTTATAGCTAGAGCGTCATCCAAGGAACATACCTATGAAGTCTGATCATCTTGGTTATGCGGTTTCAGAGGAGATGTCATTTAAAGCAAAAAGTTAACTATGGATGACAGACACCAGACGAACACAACAGGCTCACCTTGAGGCTTAAATCTCAGGTGAGCTTAAATTCAAATTTAACAATTTTAGGAAATTCATAAATAAACAGAGTAAACAGTTGTAAGATGTTTAATGAAATGATTTTTAAATATTTTTTTTACCAGAAAAGAATGTGTGTCACTACAGTGCGAGCAAGTTTTATTTACGGAATTTCTTTGTACTTACATATCTCCTCAGTTCCTACATTATCTGATGTGTCACAGCTGGTGGGATAAAAAAGGTACATGGAATGGTTTGAATACTTAGGAAACTTGCACTTACTTTTTCATAGGGTTTCTTGCTGCCAAGTCCTACCCAGAAGACAGCTGGTGGGATAAAAAAGGTACATGGAATGGTTTGAATACTTAGGAAACTTGCACTTACTTTTTCATAGGGTTTCTTGCTGCCAAGTCCTACCCAGAAGTTTTCAGGCTCTTCACCTTCATTTATCATCTGAACTGAGTAATTATCCTACAATAATATATAAATATTTATATTTTAATTACAATGAGTTTTTAAATACAGGATTTCTCCAGTGAAAATACTTCCGCATAAACAAACGAGTGCGCTAGTGGGGATGCAACTATCTGAAGGGAAAAACAAGTTATCTCTCACATACAATCTTCAGAGCAGAAATCAACTTGAAATGTGTCCATAGGACACAGATGCCCCATGCTAATGCAACACATAATAACAAGGGGCATATATAACCCTTGAATTACTAAGCCGATGGGGATGATTATCAAACTTGGCCTAAACATTGTGCCCGTATACAATTTGATCAAGTCTGGAGAAGATTTGGATAACAATTACCCATCGAGTCCGGTCAACATTAATATCCTGAGTTTTTACTATTCCAAGGGGCATAACTCTGGAATTACTGAGGGGATTGGGCTGCTTATCAAACTCCGTCAAGATATTGCACCTTTCGAAATAAACAGAAAAGTATGTTACCGTGAAAAATGATACGCTTAAAAAATTTGCAGAAACATGGAGAAAACTACTAACAACACTTCGGCTAGTCAAGACATTGCACCCATATACAATTTGACCTAGTTTGGAGGAGATTGGATAACAATTATCTAAGTTAAGAGTCCAAACAACATTAAGTTTGTGAATTTTTACTATTCCAAGGAGCATTATGCTAGAATATAGGCGATGGGGCTGATTATGTAATTTGGACAAGACTGTGCCCATATATAATTTGACCGGTTTAGAGAAGACTGGATAACAATAACCCAAGTTAAGAGTCCGGACAACATTTCTGGCATGGACAGATGGACATGGACAACAATATATGCCCTTCCACCATTCTTCGAATGGCGGGGGCAGGGCATAAAAAAAAATCCACTACCTCTACATTAAATTCTCAAATACAGAAACTACAAATATTATTGAACTTACACGTGCATATTGCACTTCCTGTTAGTGATACAGACCCAGGGTGGGAGACCAACATGTCACCAACTTCCAAAATCACATAAATCCTTTTATCACAGCAGCTTTTCACTCTAAATTGAAAAGTTTGAAAAAAGGGGTATTCCATTTGAGCAAGCAACACTTGCAGCAATATAACTTTTTCCCTTCTAGATTAATGCCTGGGATTTGATTTGTGGATTATTCTTACAGTTTTCGGGTCATTTATTCTAATCAGATAACCTGCTAAAAGCGTGACAGACAATGATATTACGGGTGTATTTACCTGATACATCATATGTACTATATCCTGACACAACGAGGCTTCGTCATGGTCGGCCTTACTGCCACACCATACATACACTATGCCATTAAGGTCCTTTGTGTTATCAGATGGAACCATTAATATAAAACTGAAACAAACAGCAATATCAAAACAGTCTATTGAACATTATATGTCTTTAATTCAGAGTCCAAACAAGGATTTCATAACGTGTGATGTTATTTAATTACACATAAGGAGAAAGGGTGATCTGACCAAAATCAGTGTTTAAATCCGACTTATTTTTAAACCTTGCAATATGCTTTATGATATGCATTTAATATTAATTGTATTGTTGTCCAATGGCTCATCAATATATTAAAAGCTTACACAGAAAAGATGTTGTGGAATATGGCTCATGTTGTGTAATATGGCTCTAGTGTGTGTAATATGGCTCATGTGTTGTGTAATATGGCTCTAGTGTGTGTAATATGGCTCATGTGTCATGTAATATGGCTCTAGTGTGTGTTATATGGCTCATGTGGTGTGTAATATGGCTCATGTGTTATGTACTATGTCTCATGTATTGTGTAATATGACTCATGTGTTGTGTAATATGGCTCATTTGTTGTGTAATATGGCTCATGTGTTATGTACTATGTCTCATGTGTTGTGTAATATGACTCATTTGTTGTGTAATATGGCTCATGTGTTGTGTAATATGACCCATGTGTTGTGTAATATGACTCATGTGTTGTGTAATATGGCTCATGTGTTATGTACTATGTCTCATGTATTGTGTAATATGACTCATTTGTTGTGTAATATGGCTCATGTGGTGTGTAATATGGCTCATGTGGTGTGTGATATGGCTCATGTGTTGTGTAATATGGCTCATATGTTGTGTAATATGACTCATGTGTTGTGTAATATGATTATGTGTTGTGTAATATGGCTCATGTGTTGTGTAATATGGCTCATGTGTTGTGTAATGTGGCTCATGTGTTGTGTAATATGGCTCACGTGTTGTGTAATATGGCTCATGTGTTGTGTAATATGGCCCATGTGTTGTGTAATATGGCTCATTTGTTGAGTAATATGACTCATGTGTTGTGTAATATGCTTATGTGTTGTGTAATATGACTCATGTGTTGTGTAATATGACCCATGTGTTGTGTAATATGGCTCATGTGTTGTGTAATATGGCCCATGTGTTGTGTAATATGGCTCATGTGGTGTGTAATATGGCTCATGTGTTGTGTAATATGGCTCATGTGTTGTGTAATATGACTCATGTGTTGTGTAATATGCTTATGTGTTGTGTAATATGGCTCATGTGTTGTGTAATATGGCTCATATGTTGTGTAATATGACTCATGTGTTGTGTAATATGCTTATGTGTTGTGTAATATGGCTCAGGTGTTGTGTAATATGGCTCATGTGTTGTGTAATATGCTTATGTGTTGTGTAATATGGCTCATGTGTTGTGTAATATGGTTCAAGTGTTGTGTTATATGGCTCATGTGTTGTGTAATATGGCTCATGTGTTGTGTAATATGGCTCATGTGTTGTGTAATATGGCTCATCAACACAATAACGATGTTGTGTAATATGGCACATCAACACACTGAAATGTTGTGTAATATGGCCCATGTGTTGTGTAATATGGCCCATGTGTTGTGTAATATGGCTCATGTGTTGTGTAATATGGCTCATGTGTTGTGTAATATGGTTCAAGTGTTGTGTAATATGGCTCATGTGTTGTGTAATATGGTTCAAGTGTTGTGTAATATGGCTCATGTGTTGTGTAATATGGTTCAAGTGTTGTGTAATATGGCTCATGTGTTGTGTAATATGGCCCATGTGTTGTGTACTATGGTTCAAGTGTTGTGTACTATGGCTCATGTGTTGTGTAATATGGCCCATGTGTTGTGTACTATGGCTCATGTGTTGTGTAATATGGCTCATGTGTTTTGTAATATGGCTCATGTGTTGTGTAATATGGCTCATCAACACAATAAAGATGTTGTGTAATATGGCACATCAACACACTGAAATGTTGTGTAATATGACCCATGTGTTGTGTAATATGGCTCATGTGTTGTGTAATATGGCCCATGTGTTGTGTAATATGGCTGATGTGTTGTGTAATATGGCTCATGTGTTGTGTAATATGGCTCATCAACACAATAAAGATGTTGTGTAATATGGCACATCAACACACTGAAATGTTGTGTAATATGGCCCATGTGTTGTGTAATATGGCCCATGTGTTGTGTAATATGGCTCATGTGTTGTGTAATATGGCTGATGTGTTGTGTAATATGGCTCATGTGTTGTGTAATATGGCTCATGTGTTGTGTAATATGGCTCATCAACACAATAAAGATGTTGTGTAATATGGCACATCAACACACTGAAATGTTGTGTAATATGGCCCATGTGTTGTGTAATATGGCCCATGTGTTGTGTAATATGGCTCATGTGTTGTGTAATATGACTCATCCACACATTTAAGCTGTTTTTAAATATGGCTCATGTGTTGTGTAATATGGCTCATATGTTGTGTAATATGACTCATGTGTTGTGTAATATGCTTATGTGTTGTGTAATATGGCTCAGGTGTTGTGTAATATGGCTCATGTGTTGTGTAATATGCTTATGTGTTGTGTAATATGGCTCATGTGTTGTGTAATATGGTTCAAGTGTTGTGTAATATGGCTCATGTGTTGTGTTATATGGCTCATGTGTTGTGTAATATGGCTCATCAACACAATAAAGATGTTGTGTAATATGGCACATCAACACACTGAAATGTTGTGTAATATGGCTCATGTGTTGTGTAATATGGCCCATGTGTTGTGTAATATGGCTCATGTGGTGTGTAATATGGCTCATGTGTTGTGTAATATGGCTCATATGTTGTGTAATATGACTCATGTGTTGTGTAATATGCTTATGTGTTGTGTAATATGGCTCATGTGTTGTGTAATATGGCTCATATGTTGTGTAATATGACTCATGTGTTGTGTAATATGCTTATGTGTTGTGTAATATGGCTCAGGTGTTGTGTAATATGGCTCATGTGTTGTGTAATATGCTTATGTGTTGTGTAATATGGCTCATGTGTTGTGTAATATGGTTCAAGTGTTGTGTAATATGGCTCATGTGTTGTGTAATATGGATCATGTGTTGTGTAATATGGCTCATGTGTTGTGTAATATGGCTCATGTGTTGTGTAATATGGCTCATCAACACAATAAAGATGTTGTGTAATATGGCACATCAACACACTGAAATGTTGTGTAATATGGCCCATGTGTTGTGTAATATGGCCCATGTGTTGTGTAATATGACTTATGTGTTGTGTAATATGGTTCATGTGTTGTGTAATATGGATCATGTGTTGTGTAATATTGCTCATGTGTTGTGTAATATGGCTCATGTGTTGTGTAATATGGACTCAGGTGTTGTGTAATATGGCTCATGTGTTGTGTAATATGCTTATGTGTTGTGCAATATGGCTCATGTGTTGTGTTATATGGTGCATCAACATATGAAATGTTGTGTAATATGGCTCATGTGTTATGTAATATGGCTCATGTGTTGTGTAATATGACTCATCCACACATTTAAGCTGTTTTTAAATATGGCTCATCAACACCATAAAGGCTATTCTGAGCTGCCACAGATAGAGGGGAAGGAAGGATAAATCATGCCCTACTCTTGCTATGGAACAGATTCCTATAGTTCTTTAACATGCTCAGTGGACAGACTTCGATACACGGGACAGCCTTAAAGCATGTTATTCTGAAAGAGTCCTACATGTTTTATTACATTTTGAGTTAATACACTGCTCACATTTTTTATTCAAGCTGATTTGGAATAAAAATTTAGTAAAGAAGTTCCATACAATTTTCTGTGAGATCTTCAATATATTCTCCTGTTTTAAAGGATGGCAAGTCAGAATATCTGTCACAGAGAAGGGACAATATACTCACCAGAAACAGGAATTCAATAAGGAAGCATTTGGTCTAATCTGGAATAGAGAAATGAAAAAATTGTTAAAACATCTTATGAGTCAAATTTCTGAGAATTTGTAATTGGTTACTAGCTACTAGTATTTTTAATAAGCGAAGAATTGTATTATAGATATATTGTTGTCTATTATAACCTCAAAGCAACGTCTAATCCTCTGGAACGCTACGACTGAATATATCAGTATAAGTACTTCTGCATAAGAATTGTTAGCATCTGACACAAGTTCATAACACTGTTCAAATCTGGTCCTACACCTTTTCCCACAGACATCAGATAAGTCATAGTCTTATTTCATTTTTTATAAATCGCAAGAGAAATTTAGACTTCTTTGGAAAAATGCAGTTTCTGGATTATAACTTGAAGGGTGTTCCACGGAACACTTGTGTCACCTGCCATATACTTGTTTCAGCAAGGACAATCCACGGAACACTTGTGTCACCTGCCATATACTTGTTTCAGCAAGGACAATCCACGGAACACTTGTGTCACCTGCCATATACTTGTTTCAGCAAGGACAATCCACGGAACACTTGTGTCACCTGCCATATACTTGTTTCAGCAAGGACAATCCATGGAACACTTGTGTCACCTGCCATATACTTGTTTCAGCAAGGACAATCCATGGAACACTTGTGTCACCTGCCATATACTTGTTTCAGCAAGGACAATCCACGGAACACTTGTGTCACCTGCCATATACTTGTTTCAGCAAGGACAATCCATGGAACACTTGTGTCACCTGCCATATACTTGTTTCAGCAAGGACAATCTACGGAACACTTTTGTCACCTGCCATATACTTGTTTCAGCAAGGACAATCCATGGAACACTTGTGTCACCTGCCATATACTTGTTTCAGCAAGGACAATCCATGGAACACTTGTGTCACCTGCCATATACTTGTTTCAGCAAGGACAATCCATGGAACACTTGTGTCACCTGCCATATACTTGTTTCAGCAAGGACAATCCACGGAACACTTGTGTCACCTGCCATATACTTGTTTCAGCAAGGACAATCCATGGAACACTTGTGTCACCTGCCATATACTTATTTCAGCAAGGACAATCCACGGAACACTTTTGTCACCTGCCATATACTTATTTCAGCAAGGACAATCCATGGAACACTTGTGTCACCTGCCATATACTTGTTTCAGCAAGGACAATCCATGGAACACTTGTGTCACCTGCCATATACTTGTTTCAGCAAGGACAATCCACGGAACACTTGTGTCACCTGCCATATACTTGTTTCAGCAAGGACAATCCATGGAACACTTTTGTCACCTGCCATATACTTGTTTCAGCAAGGACAATCCATGGAACACTTGTGTCACCTGCCATATACTTGTTTCAGCAAGGACAATCCACGGAACACTTGTGTCACCTGCCATATACTTGTTTCAGCAAGGACAATCCACGGAACACTTGTGTCACCTGCCATATACTTGTTTCAGCAAGGACAATCCACGGAACACTTGTGTCACCTGCCATATACTTGTTTCAGCAAGGACAATCCACGGAACACTTGTGTCACCTGCCATATACTTGTTTCAGCAAGGACAATCCATGGAACACTTGTGTCACCTGCCATATACTTGTTTCAGCAAGGACAATCCACGGAACACTTGTGTCACCTGCCATATACTTGTTTCAGCAAGGACAATCCATGGAACACTTGTGTCACCTGCCATATACTTGTTTCAGCAAGGACAATCCACGGAACACTTGTGTCACCTGCCATATACTTGTTTCAGCAAGGACAATCCACGGAACACTTGTGTCACCTGCCATATACTTGTTTCAGCAAGGACAATCTAACTATACAGTTTTAAGACAATCTTTCATAAATTATGGAACATTTTATTTTTTAAATTGTAACCATTTTATGAAAAAGAGTATAACTCTACACTAAATAATTGGTAAGAAAGAACAGTATAGTTTCATAACCATACATCAACCATGTTATGAGCTATGTAAGCCTTTATGCAAAGGGGCACAACTCTTCAGAAATGAAAGTCAAAGTTATTGGTCAGTGGCACTGAATAATTGTCAAGGAAAAACTGTATAAAGTTTCATGACTGTAGGTCAATATTTTGTCAAGTTATGAGCTACGTTGCAGGTTTAAGTTTTATTAGAAGGGGCATAACTCTGCTAAAATGAAATTCAGAGTTACTGGACATGTCAATTACATTTGAGAAAAAAACTGTATAAAGTTTCATGAATGTAGGCCAATATTTTGACAAGTTGTCAGCTTGGTTAGGTTGCAGGTTCAAGTTTTATGAAAAGGGAAGTAACTTTGCTAAAATGAAAATAAGAGTTTGTTATCTAGACTAGGATTCTACGATGTGTGGTTAGCGCAAAGCGTCGGCGATGTTAATGTTTTCCTTTCGATGTTCAAACAACAAATTAGTTAGCGCAAAGCGTCGGCGCTGTTAATGTTTTCTTTTCTGTTCAACAACATTTATTCAGGAATGGGACATAGAATTAAATATATCCAAACAAGAGCATACATAATATACAAATGTTAGCTGAATGGATAAGAGACCTATTAAGTAAATGAAGTTGTTAAATGTGATGGAGTGAGAGAAATACTAATATTCATGTAGTTGGTTACATACTATGACTTAATAAATAAATACATTATATTCTTGCTCATCTCACCAGTGATAATTGTAAATACTTAAACATGTTCATGTGCCATATTTGGCTTAAATGAAGAAATAAACATAAAAACATGAACAATGACATTCCTTGGGGGTAACATGAAGATATTTGTGAAGTTTCATGAAATAGGTCAAATACTTTTTGTGTTCAGGTCAGTTATGAGCTCGGTTAGGTTGCAGGTTAAAGTTTTATGAAAAAGGGGCATAACTCTGCCAAAATGAAAGTCAGAGTTATTGGACATGTGTAACAACCTTTATGGTAAGATGAAGATATTTGTGAAGGTGAATGAACATTGGTCATGTTTGTTTCAAGTTATTGCCAAGGTTAAGTTGCAGGTTAAAGGGTGACCGATCACCGACGGATGACATTAAAGTCATCCCTAAGTGTCTGCCATGCTACGCAGACCAGTAATTGGAGAATGATGACAGACTGGGTAAGGTAAGTACCTGGATGCATCTCGTAGATATAATACCGCCATTGGCCCGTAATTCGAATAACTCGCATACTTGTTTCTTAGGCTCCGCATTTGGCAGCCTCCTCTTGCCATTCCGTATGACATATTTCCCCTTGAAAAGTGACATAAGTTTAAGATTTTCCTGTTGCTGGTGTGTTCTGACCACTTCCAGCTTGTCACCTATTAAGGCCTCAAACTTCTTCTGCAAGCTGAAATAAGAAATTAACTTATATAACTGATTTAAGAGTGATAACTGATGACAGTTTATTTTGTTTTAAACCTAGTTCAAGTGTGGCAATGGGGAAAATAAACTTATAACTAATTGATGATGTGTTGGTGCGCCTTAAAACCCAATTCAATTCAATTCCTCTCGTCATCCTAGAAATTGCTATTTTTATCCAATACAGCAAATTCTTTTTTTTTTCTAGACATGCTATCTGAGATAATTTGGTATTCAGACAACATACTGTTCGCAGTCTTGATGGTATAGGAAGTAATTTTTAATACAAAGTGCACTGGAAACTATGTTTGTTGGATGTTTAGATTTTGTCCATTAAGTTTTTATGCATTTGGAGAGATAGTTAAATGCAGATAATTATCAAATGTTTGTAAATGGTCGACATTAATAAGTTGATTTATCACCTTATGAAAAGCAACTGACCACAGGTTCATTTAGAGCAAGCTAAGTAACAACCCAAAATAGAAATAACTCTATGAACTTAAATCATCCCGTATTACTAATTCAGTCTTTCTTTTAACAGAAAGTTAAGTCTACTGCCTTATCTAGGACAGGTGTTTTGACTTTTATTCTCGACTGTTTCAAGCGACATAATATTTATGAATAATGTGTGAAAATATATTCTAAATGAAAATATGAACAAAAAATATACAGATACTTTAAAAACTAGAAATGTCGGATGTTCGACTAATGTACACGCTAAATGCAAATCTTCCAAGTGTGTGACCTTGACCTTGTGGTCGTATGTGATCAGAAGTATGATGGAATGTTTTTGGATGACCTTAGCAATGAACAAATAAAACATGAAAGTAATTTGTGATAGATTTTGAGAAAATGAGCAACAACCGGACAAACAAACAAACAGCAAACTGCAAATGACAATAAGAATTACTTTTCAGGTTTTCGGTTTTCGCAAAACAAGCATGACAACCAATGGTTTTAGTATTCTCAAATTACCTAAAGAATACCTACAGAATTGATAGGTAAGGTCAAAAAAAATCTTCTGTTCCTGGTCTTGTTACCCCCACTCAAAAAATAGGGTATGTCGGTTGGGATTTTTTTTTCTCTGTTCTCGGCAAAGATGTAGATACCTATCAATTACTTAATAGAACATCATTTACGGTGAATTATCGTGTAATATATCACGGTTTGGAGTTCAATTATAAACAATAATTCACGAGCACGAAGAGCGAAATTATTGTTTACAAGTGAACGACAAACCGTGATATATTACAAGATAATTCACCGTAAACGATGTTCTATTTCTATTCTAATACCTCTAAAATGTGAAAATAACGCACACATCTGAAATCTTTCGCATTGCTTTGCGTACTCTCCTAACGTTGCCAACGTTAGTGATATATTTCGCATTGCATTGCTTATTCTCCTAACGTTGCAAACGTTACAGTGATATATCGTTCAATATAACAAGATATTTTAAACTAGGCTATATAGTACGGGTGTATTAAAATAGACTATAATATTTAAAAACTGTAATGAAACAATGTTTGGAATTTGCAGCATTCAGTTTATTATCAATAGGTAATATGGAACTTGCTGTTTTGTTTATGTTTGCATTATAAAAAAAGTATGTACTTTTAGGCAGCATTTTGATAAAACTGTCAGAATAAATATATTATATCAAGAATGAACTGTATAAACTATGAAGACGTTTTTTTTTATAGTACCATTAATTATGTGTTAATTTGCATAATGCTAGAATCATAATCATCAATCGATTATTATTTATGTGTCGATGTGCCGTAAAACACCATTCATTCATTCATGCATCCCGTCAGTCTAGATAATAAAACAAGAACAAATTATTGCAATTATTAGCTCTACTGGCCACAGGCGAGCAGAGTTTATGTGATGGCCAGTTGTCCATAGTCCGTTAACTTTTGGATTTTTTACGCAATATGGTCTTTAATTTTAATTTGATCTTTACCAAACTTTGTCAGTATTTTTATATCAATGAAAGCTCGGAAGAGTCCGAAAACCAACCAGATCGGAAAAGTAACAACAGAGTTTTGGCTCTTGTTTTACTAAAACAATGCCAGAGGAGTTATGGTGCGGACAAGGTTTTTCATTATCGGGTCTCAGCGACCTTGACCTTTGATCTATGACCTCAAAATCAATAGAGGTCATCCTCTCACCACAGGTAGTTCACCTATGAAGTTTCATGAAATTTGCTTTGGTGGGAGAGTTATGGAGCAGACAAGTTTTTTCATTATCAGACTGACAGACAGGGTGAAACCAGTATAGCCCCCTAACTTCAATTAGCGGGGGTATACTAATTTTAATAATAATTATAATATTTTCATTTTGCAAAAAAAAAATAACATTAGGGTTGGCAGGAAATAAATGGGGACGGTCAGAAGACCAGAAACAGACTGTTTTTTTTGGGCCTAAGATAGTTGATTGATATTATGGTTGACATTTTCAATTCAGTTGAATTGGATTTTTATAGTCACGCCAACAGCTACTGTCATATGGCGACTTTCCAGACCCCATATCCGTGGTTGGACGGGCACCTGGGTAGAACCACTGATGTTCCGCTAGTCAGCTGGATAGTTTCCTCGCATAAAGACTCCTAGGTCCATGAGAGATCAAAACCGCAGCGGTGAGGGGCTTTCGATTTCAAGTCAAAGACTCTAACCACTCGACCAAAGACGCCCCTAGACACTTTTCAAAACAGTTGAATTATTTTATACTAGTGAATGGTGAAACAAACCTGAAAGTAAATGTGAGGTATCCCATATTGCCAGCATCTCTCCCCTGCCAGAAATACACGACACATTTGATCTGCTCCTCCCGCGCCCCTTCTTCTTCCTCCTCTCCGGGTAACCAGTAGCGACACAGGAACACATAACAATCTTCGCTGTGAAATATACCTGCCATGAAAAATAGAAAATATAAAGCTACAGGTCAGGTAGTGGTTAATAATCTTTTAGATAAAACAACATGGCACGAACAATTAAAGGACTGTTTATAATGCAACAATAATATATATTTAAACCTATGATAAAATCAAGAAGAAAACTCAATATTTTATTTGATTATATGCAAGCAGGTTTAGAGTCGAAGTGATACCGGATTAATTAAAAAATATGCTAATTTTAAATCTTGATAAATACTGCAAGACTGTCGTGTTCTTTTAAGAATGAAAATACAAAAAGTGTGTCACATGGGCGAACGGACAACGCTACTTCTATATCTCTCACTTACACAAAGAAGGCAGTTAAAATATATCAAGATGTTGAAATATTTATAAAAAGGATATCAATAAGAGCAGCAGATGTACCTAATTCATTTTTGGGCAGACGTACAAACTTTTTGTTCTGGAGGACAAACGCCTCCATACTGTCTGCATTCCAGTTTTTTATTAGCTCCTCCTGAAAATAAAAAATGTTCCATTTCGTGTATTTAGCGATAACATTGTTTTTGCAGAAGAACAAAAGGAGCTGTACGAGACATACTTGATAAGATAGAGAAAACCCGTATTACACTACAAGACCACCTCTACTTTTATTATTATTATTATTATTATTATTATTATAAGATCTATTACTGTTATTGTTATTATTTATCAAGCATGCAAAACACATTTGTCCTATTCTATTATCACCAATGTGTTAACTTCGAATGCCATGCAATTAATAATTTGCATTTTCTTCTAAAACAATTCCAGCTGTAAGCTCAAGACATTATCTCTCAATAAAAGTGTTCAGCGGTGTTCTATAAATTTACATTGACCGCCAGTGCGCCGAGTTTGTGTGTACTGGGTGAATGTTTGTAATTAGGGCATCAAACCAAACCAGGAGGCTATGCAGCGTGGCAAGTAATGGGGCACGCTGTACTGCAAACACGCTTACAAGTAAACTAAGGGTTAACGAAAGTACAGAAACAGTGGCTGCCTCCAAATAACTTTGCCTCATAATTTACTAGTAATAGCTAGCCTGTATTGTCTATAGTAAGCAAAGCCATTTAAACTTATTTATTTTACATTGATTGTAACGATAGCTCTTAGAACTTATTTAAATCACCCTCGATGTCTTCCTGGGTAGAACCAGTAATCAGTACTAAGCAAATGCAGATAAAGTGTCTTGCTCATCAAACCCATGACTTTTAGATCATGGGTCCAATGCTCTACCACTAGACCACAGTGCTCCATTTCAATTTCCACTTCAAAGCCATGTGAATTGTTGTCCACCGCCAAATGGCCGAACTGAACCTAAACACTGTTATTACATGTCAGATAAATCACACAGAAAATTTCATTCCGTTATCTCAAAGGTTTGGGAGACAAAGGGGCATTCCTGGGGCTAATTTAGGTATACGCACCATCGAGTTTAGGATTCACAAATGTGCCTAACCCCGCTATACCTTCAGTTTTTATTGCATTTTTCGCATTTTTAGCTTTTTTTATTTGTTTGCTTCTTTAATAGCCTGTACGCACGTGCGTCAGTGCGTATGCCCAGGTACGCCCCTGAGATATATACCAAACATAGAAGGGACCAAAACAAAATATGATGAAATACAAATAAAAAGTACTTTAGATCTAAGCCTTCAATGGCAACGTGATACTGCTCGAAACATCCAATTTGCCACACAGTCCTACATAAGGGACTCATTCCAATGAAAATATCCGCACCAAACTTGATATGGAGAAAGTGCAGTTTTACATTTATATATAAGAACCATGATGGTCAATGATGACAAACAAGTTGGAAACAAGGCCATTAGCAGGCGACATAAGTCAAGCAGATGATAAACTGCAAAGGAATGCAGACTGATGGTACACCATTTGTGCTGGCTGGCCTTTATCTAGAGAATAACAAACATGCCAGATCTCCGGAAAGGCATGGTGTTATAAATGAAACCAACAGTAAAATGAATCCAATGAACTTACCGCAACTTCCTTTTCCATAGACGGCTGGCGAGCGAAAAACAGTGCGGACAAATCAGTCTTCATCTTGTCGCGCTCCATGATCTCCTGTCAATACAAAATTATCATCATGGGTTACTGAACAATTTTGTTTTTGTACAGACAACAGACAATGTTAAGCAAAACCAAAGGAAACATTTTTCAGATTTTGTGCTTCTTCTAATAAATTAATTAGTGAAGAACAACACCTTCAACATAAATATTTAAAGGGACACACTGCAGTTTTGTGGTTGTTATTATACATCTTTTATACAAAGCCAACATCTGCAAACATTTTTTTGTTTTGCTCCTTTACCCCCATTACACAATAAAAACTTGTCAAACTGTGATAATAATTGTCCATTAGAAAGTTGTTGTTTTTCTTTGGAAGATTACCAAGTTTGGTTTTTGCTTTTTGTGTACAAATACTATTTTTAATTGTTAAAAAAAAAATAAAAAAAATAGTGAGTTTTTTTTTCTAATTATTTAAACAAAATGAGAATATGGCATTAAAACATGTTCGAATATAAACCCATTGAACCGTTTCAATATTTTCATAAACTTACACCTCTTAGGAGATTTTCTTTAAAACCACTTTGATCAGAATGTGTACCTTCATATCAGCACCTCTCCTCGTGATGGACTCAGCAGTTCTGGTGTAATCCACCGGCAAGACGTCGTCCCAACCCACAAAATTTGTCTTAAATATCTGTGACTCTGTTCCCTCGAGGCAACTTGTGATGGTACAGCAGTCTCGGCGATCTATCTTGCTTTTTATCTCCTGCGATAGTTTCAGGGCCGCAGTTTGTATGAGGCGCGCAGACTTTTTGCCTAGCCAGACAAAAACATCTGTCTTACAGTCGAGTATGTAGACCTGTTTTGTGTCGAGGATTGATTGCCTCAGCTTACCATCAGGAACTTCCTCTGTAATTCAGTTAAGAATAAACAATATAAATGTCTACGCAGAAGCAATTTAATCTAGAAATATTACTGAAGGTGACGAATACCCCCGCTTAAATTGCAAGTCAAACAAAGGGTCATAACTCTGTAATAAATTAGACAATCAACAATGAGTGATGTAGACTGACATAAGGTCATCAGTTGTTATGTGTATATGAAGTCTGGGAACATGTGTGAGGAAGTAATAACAATAGGTCCATGACCTTGAAACGCTCTCCGTAAGATCTGAACAGCTAGATCTTTGAACGGTATCATAACTATTTATATGTTTGTCATTATTTAAAGGGGCAGTGTTTGTTAATCATTGAACAATGCAATCTTTTGCGTGGCCATGTTTGGAGGAGGCATGTTTGAAGTCTAAGCAACCCTTACAGCTGTCAGAGTAAATACATTTTATTTTGAATACTTCTCAAAGTAACATTCCTGTAAAATTTCATGAAAATTCTTCAAGTAGTTTCAGAGGAGTAGTTGCCACAAGTTTTTCCTATGTAGGTATGAAACCACTAATTATTTTCCCCATAGACACCAATGTTAAAGTGTCACATATTAATGATTTGCTGCAACTTAATGCATCAATTTAAGTATGGATAATGCAGCAGTGTAACTTTCATATAGAAAACTAATTTTCCACTTGAAAAATCACCAGAAAAGGTGGGGTCACAAGACATGTAAGAAAGTTCTTGTTTGTTTACTAAACTAAACAGGTCAAGGGTACAGCTGTTTTCAGTGATGGTTGCTCACAAAGAGTAAGCATAGAGTCGAAATTTCAAAAATGCTCATCAGTGATCCAGTAAAACCCATTAATACGTTTCTTAGACATACAACCACAAAATCGAACAGAAATGGACAGTTTTTCCCTACTTATAATAACTTATAATACCCATTTCCATCAAAAAAGGAGGATTATTTTTTATTATAGGAACTACATTCGACTACACCTCGGAGGTTTACATGTTATTAGTGGTGGTAAACCTGTATACCTCTGTAAACAAAGATGGTTGCTGGTAGCCATGTTTGATGTCAAATAAAAAAAATTGTTTAGAACAAACTTTCATGCTATGCCAGTCATTTTGGTACAGGTACCAAATCAATAACACATGGTAAATAACAAAGTTGTACTTGTAAAATATATTTTTAGCTATGGTGGCAACCCTGAAGTTTACTTAGGACCAACCAGACGTCAAGAGCAACATTCTTGTAAGGTTTCATAAAAATCCATTAAGTTATTTCAGAGGAGTAGTTGCCACAAGTTTATCCAAAATAACTCTATGGAAACAAAGATGGCCACTGGCAGCCATCTCTGACATCGAATCAAAATTAATTTTGGTTAGGACCGACTACATGCCATACCAGTAATTTTGGTAAAGGTTCCAAATCAATATCATTTATGGTTTTTGAGAAGTAGTCGCCAATAAAATGTTTAAAATCTATGTTTAGCCATGGTGGCCATCTTGAATTTCAGGCTGACCTGAATTTCTGTTAGGATCAACTAGATATCAAGAGCAACATTCCTGTGAAGTTTCATGAAAATCCGTTAAGTAATTTTAGAGCAGTAGTTGTCACAAGTTTTTCCTATATAACTATGTAAACAAAGATGGCCACTGGCGGCCATGTTTGATATCGAATCGAAAGAATTTCGGTTAGGACTAACTACATGTCGTGCCAGTCATTTTGGTAAAGGTTTCAAATCAATATCACTTTAATAGCTTTTGAGAAGTAGTCTCCACAAAATTGTATTTTTAAAGTCTATTTTTAGCCATGGCGGACATCTTAAATTTTTGGCAGACCTGAACTTTCCCTTAAGGATCAACTAGACATCCAGAGCAACATTCCTGTGTGAAGTTTAAGGAAAATCCGACCAGTTGTTTCAGAGGAGTAGTCGCTAAAGGTTTTTACTATATAACTCTCTGTAAACAAAGATGGCCACTGGCAGCCATGTTTAATGTCGAATCAAAATGATTTTTGATAAGGACAACATCCTGACATGCTGATCATTTTAGAAAAAGTCCCATATCAATCTCACTTATAGTTTTAAAGAAGTAGTCGCTACAAACTTGTTTTTTAAAAATCTATTTTTACCTTTGGTGGCCATCTTGGATTTCACATCAATGTGAACTTTGCTAGGACCAACTAGACATTATGGGCAGCATTAATGTAAACTTTCATGAAAATCTATCTAGTAGTTTCAGAGCAGTAATTGCTACAAAATGAGTTTACGGACGGACAGCCAAATGGAATAGAGAAAGGAGCCATCTTGCAAATGGCCATGTTTAAAGGGCATATAAATAAAGGGTCAAACTTTAAAAATAAAGAGCCATGAATAAAGAAAATGGACCCCTCTTTTTGAAAAGGGCCCTCTATTTTTGTCCAGGTATTTGGACAAACTGGGTCCACTAAACTTGGACAGCCTATGGTGGAGGGCATTTTTCAAAAGTGATTGGATTATGATCTTATGGCTCTTTGCTATCATTTGAGCACAAACACGGGCCCAGGCCCCTTGTTGGAAAATTAATTGTTTCCACAAAATTGTATTTTTAAAGTCTATTTTTAGCCATGGCGGACATCTCAAATTTTTGGCAGACCTGAATTTTCCCTTAAGGATCAACTAGACATCCAGAGCAACATTCCTGTGTAAAGTTTAAGGAAAATCCGACCAGTTGTTTCAGAGGAGTAGTCGCTAAAGGTTTTTACTATATAACTCTCTGTAAACAAAGATGGCCACTGGCAATGGCTGCCACTAAACTTGGACAGCCTATGGTGGAGGGCATTTTTCAAAAGTGTTTGGATTATGATCTTATGGCTCTTTGCCATCATTTGAGCACAAACACGGGCCCAGGCCCCTTGTTCGAAAATTACCCTTTCTTTCTGGACAGGCTCTGAAACATCTCGTAAAAACACAAAAATAGCACATCAAAACTATTTAGAAGACATACTAAATGTAAACATTGACACAGAAACAGAACATAAACACAGTTGACCAAACAATAAGAAATTATATACACTCTTAAAACATTGACACAGAAACAGAACATAAACACAGTTGACCAAACAATAAGAAATTATATACACTCTTAAAACATTCAAAACAAGACTCTGCTGCAATATAATTATTAACAAGAGCTGTCGGAGAACAGCGCAGCTCATCTACTCAATTTATCAGATTTTGGGAACATGACCCGTACCCATGGAAATGTGAATTTTAGCGCTATTTTTCATAAAATTGGGAATTTTAGCGCGATATTTAATAAAATTCGGAAAAATATAAAGTAAAGCATTCCTTTCATAATTATATCTTTAATACTGTTTTTTGTACACCAAGATAAACAGAATCATTTATAAGCTTTTGAACCCCAATCATTGGATTGGCACACTTAAAAAAAAATTGGGAATTTTTTCCTCTTAATTGGGAAAAAAAAGATATGTTTTGGCATTGGGAATATGACTAAATTTCAGCTAAAAAATCAGCCAAAAAAAAACCTTTTATATACTATCTGAAAACAAGGCTAAAACAATGTGGTGGTGGGGTTGTGGGGCGGGGTGGGTATAGAAACTCGGGCCGATATATAGAATCGTTGTTAGAATCTCATACAAATTATAGTAAAATTTGGGGCAGGGTGTGAAATTTTATTTCTTATTTTTATCAGTTTTAATCCAAAATTGTTTTAAAGAAATTTGTGGTCAAAAGGCAACTCAGGCGGGGACGGGATGAGAATATGGCAATTTTTATTGTGGCCTCATTTCATTTTGTTCTATTGATATTTCATCTGTGTATATGAATTTAATCTAAATTGTTTTATATGTAAATGATTGCGTTCAAATTAAAGTTTAAATATCCAAATAATGGAAGATAAAATGAAAACAGTTCCCCTCCCACTGTCCTCCATGTGAGGGGAGCCCATAAACCAATGGGGGGCAGGGCAGAGACGCATCATTGATATAGATGTAGATTTGATAAAACAAAACAACACAGACATATGTAAAAAAAAACATTCGGGTGGTGGTGATGGGCTGGTGGGATGGTTTGGTGGTGGGAGGCAAAACATACTGATACATTGATAAAACAAAACAACACAGAGATATGCAAAAAACAAAAACAAAAACATTCGGGTGGTGGTGATGATGGGGTGGTGTGATGTTTGAGGGGTGAGGGCAAAACAAAACAACACAGAGATATGCAAAAAAAAAAAAAAAAACATTCGGGTGGTGGTGATGATGGGTTGGGGGATGGGATGTTGGGGTAACATAGCTGTATGTGTAAGAATTGACCAAAACAACACAGAAATATGTAAAATAAAAAAAAGGTCGGGGCGGGGGTGTGGGGTGGGGGGCAGGAGGGAGCCCATGCCCCAATATGGGAAGTATGAATAAGATGCATAATGCTATAAGAAATTATAGATATATACAACAGCTTACACGCAAACCTTGATCTGCCTTTATCATTTTATGGGCCATCACAATTTGGGTACCATGGGAGCCCAGAATTTGCAGAAGACAAAATTACTTATGCAAATCTTTACAACATACTATAAGGAAACCAATTCCAAAATTAAGTTCAGCTAGGACAAGAATTGTAAGAGATACAGACCTGTAAACACAGCTTACACGCAAAATTTGATGTGAAATGAGACACATTTTAAGGGTGATATGAATTTGGGTTCCATGGGTTACAGTAACCAAAATTACTTACGCAGCCCTTAAGATAATGCTATAAGGAAGCCCATGGCCAAATTTGGTTGTGCTAGGATAAGAAATGTAAAAGACATAGACTTGTAAACACAGCTTACATGCAAACCTTGATGTGGGATGCCGACGCCAACGCCGACATGATTAAATAAGCTCTCTTATTCTATGAATAGTCAAGCTAAAAAAGTGTAACAAATCATATCAAGAAGACTCAGACAAAGCTAAAGTTTTAAATTAGCAATTATTAGAAAAGTTGAACATATTTCCCCTTAGAAACCTGCCCTGTTTTTATCATTTTAACACACACTGTACATTATCTCACTGTATTCTTGTATATTTTATACTCTTACTAACATTCTCGTCAGTGACGCGTGAAAGTCTACGTCCCCAGCACAGGTTTGACTACATGGAAGATTGATAGGCTACTAAAATGGCGCTCTGCTCCATTTTACCTGCACGGACAGACAGACGGACGACGGACGCCATACCATGGCATAAGCTCTGCTGATCTGTGATTAGTAGAGCTAAAAACATGTTATGGGAAGGGACGCGATGTGACAAAAATGTGTTACGCAACGGCACAACGTTACAGACAACATGATTCCTCTATAGCCCCACTTCAGTTTGTGAAAGTGGGGTATAAAAAGTCAAGGACTTCATGAATGATGACCTTCGTCCTTTTTTTATTTTTGTATACATAAATATTATTCCAGAACACCTCTGATATATAGCCTATATAGAATAAACATGTTCTATTCTTCAACATATCAATGACAACTTTTCTAGTGCCCAGTCATCATGAAAGTAAGCCAGATTTCGACATATACCAAACCTGCTCAAGATTTTTCCAGTATAGGCTGTTCATTCTGACAGCATTGTTTATTTATCTAACATGAATGGAAACCAATTAAAATGTTGACAGAAGGCATTTCTGGCATAATTCAGTTTTATTTGGAAATTGGACATGTTCAAATTTGTGTTGCCGGTAAGTTATTGCAATTGAAATAGCTAGTTCTTATTTTTTTATTTTTTTTATTTTTTGTAAAATTAATACTGTAGGGTTTGCTTCTTTGAGAATTAGAATAATAGATCATAGATTCATTGTTGATTATTTTACATTGTGAAAAGTAACTACACTTGCCATACAGGTTCAGGCAACATATATGTGTAAGAATTGACAAAAGCAACACAGAAATATGTTAAAAAAAATAATAATAATAATAGATTTTCAAGTGGGAATTGGGTGGGGGAGCGGGGGTGGGGAGTGGGGGGAGGGGTGGATGGGGCAACATATATGTGTAACAATTGACTAAAACACAGAAATATGTAAAAAAAAAAAAAGTTTCAAGTGGGGTTGGGGTGTGGGGGAGAGCGGGGGGAGAGGCGGGAGTGGGTTGGGGGAGGGGGCAAAATAAATGTGTAAGAATTGACTAAAACAACAAAAAAAATATGTTAAAAAAAAAAAAAATCAAGTGCGGGGGGGGGGGGGGGGGGGGGGGGGGGAGGGGGGGGGAGAGGGGGAGGGAGGAGGGGGGGGGGGGGTTGGGGGATGGGAAGTTTGCAACATATATGTGTAAGAAATGACTAAAACAACACAGAAATATGTAAAAAAAAAAAAAAAAAAAAAAAAGGGCCATAACTCCACCAAAAATCATTCCAGAACACTGCGATAACATGCACAACGAGGCTTGATACTGAACATCATTGCCAAGTTTCAATAAAATCTGGCCAGGGGTGCAGCAGAACTAGTCCGGACAAAGTTTGTGTATTAAAACCTTTAAAGTGCCATCACAAATCTTTCAACCGGAACAAGGTGATGATATGCACAACTAGGCTTGGTACTGATCATCTCTGCAACATTTCGCTGAAATCTGGCCAGGGGTTCAGGAGAACTAGTCAGGCCAAAGTTTGTGTAATAAAACCTTAAAAGTGTCAACTCCCCAGAAAATCATTTAACCTGAACATAGTAATGATACAACTAGGCCTGGTACTGATCATCCCTGAAAAAAAATGAAATCCAGGGCTCAGGAGAAATAGTCCATACAAATCATGTGTATTAAAAAATTTAAAGGGCCATAACACTGCCAAAAATCATTCAACCGTAACAAGGTGAAGGTGCTTTTCAAATATTTTTGAGCTTTCATTAATATTAGTCATATGGTAAAGTTTGGTAAAGATCAGATAAAAACCGAACACCTTAACGAGGCAAAATATACCATTTTCAACTAAATCAAGGGCGATAACTCTGCTACAATTTGGCTGATTTTCGAACTTATCCAAACTTGTTCGAGCTTACATTGATATTAACAATCTGGTAAAGTTTGGTAAAGATCAGATGAAAAACTATTGTCTTAACAAGGCAAAATACAGCCTTTTTAACTAAATCAAGGGCCATAACTACACAGTTACTGGTCCAATCTGGTTGGGGTTTTCAAACGTGTCCATCAGCTTTCATTGATATTAACAATCTGGTATTGTATGATAAAGATCGGATGAAAAATGAAGGCCCTATTATCTTAAAGAGGCAAAATACAGCATTTTTAACTAATCAAGGGCCATAACTCTCTTGTTACTGGTCCGATCTGGCTGATTTTCAGAAGTGTCCAAGCTTTTATTGATATTAACAATCTGGTCAAGTTTAGTAAAGATCGGATAAAAAAATGAAGGCCCTATCTTCTTAACAGGGTAACAGCTAATGGACGCCGGATGACGGATGACGATCGACGGACAACTCGCCATCCAATTACAAAATGAACATGAAAGAGGGCGTGGATTGATTGTATTCTACCCCCGCAACAACACGAGAAACAAAATTAGAATAAAGTGCACTTACCTTAGCTTACTTTCTAAAGGAATGTAATAATATACTCAGTACATTTAAAAATGTCATATTTTTGATTTTCGATTATTTTCAGTTGTTTCTTTGTTCAAATCAACACTGTATTTTATGTTAGTACACAAGTCTCTTTGTCCCAAAGGAGGACATATGGTGATAAACAGTTACATAAGATTTGCTCTACTTCTTTTAGTCAAAACACATTTTGCACAAGGACTTCAATTCCACTTTAGAAATTCAATAAATTCCGAATGTTGCATTTTCAAATGTACCGAGTTAATAAAGTAAGTTATCTGTTGAGTTAAAAGTGTAGAAATTCTGCTAAACATAAATGTTATCCTTTTCGGGCACATGCTTTGGGCGGCTAGACAAAACATCTTTATAAATCGTATATTATGAATCAAATCATATCAGAAGTCAATTAAACACAAGATTCCATTGTACAAACAAGAGAGACAAAATGGCCCTGAATCGTTCACCTGATGGTCTTTGCAAAGAATAAACAAATAGTCAAACAAGCTTATAATTTCATAATAAGATTAGATCATGCAGTTAATGGCGTACAATTGCAAATTCTTGTGCCCGCCTTAAAGTGTTCAGGCCCAATCAGTGTGTATATGGTTATAGGGTGGGGATCTCAACTGTTTCCAAGATATGACCAAGGGACTATGTCTCCATGGGTGGGGATGGACTCAGA